>OX104068.1:10099280-10191732 GCA_944474145.2 Dicrocoelium dendriticum | reverse complement strand
CTTCGCGCAGAATGGATCGGTCGTTCCATATTGCTAGGAGATGTGAGCTAACATAACTTGAGATATAGAAAGCAGCTGGTGGCGATGAACACTGGTTTAAACAGAGAAGTCAAATGTAGGAAAAATGTAGATGTATCTGAAAAAAGTACAAAAACAAAGCTAAGGTTTGTTGTCGCGCAGTGTAATTCAGTCAACCTATAGTGGTTGAAGAAGAGAATGATTACTTGCTGAGTAATGTTTAGCAAGTGATAAGACCGGATGTCCGTCTACAACGACGTGATGAAATGGTTGAAGCCAGTAAGTGCATCGTCATCATTATCATTATGCACGTTAGCGAGAGGTGTAAAACACCTCAGCTACTGTGCCGCAATACATAAAAGCAAGAAAATCAATACAACAGTTGCATGCCAGCTGAGCTATCAGCAACGGATGGACATCGTTCCGAAATGCCAGTAGCCTGTTGTTAGGCAACAGGAAAAATTATGATGTAATATCATATTATGCTACGAACTGAGATCGTGTTTGGTGGAGGAGGCTAAAATGGATGCGGAGAGAAAAGAAACTCATAGCAGGTAGCCACTGGGGTCTGCTCCTAGCTATGTCAGCCCGAATGGAAGACATTTGATGTCCAGTAACACGACTACTGTGGGCCGCCAATATGAGTGACGGTGCTCCAACAATTGTCGCAAAGTGAATATTTGATCGATGCAGACACGATTCCGAAGAAACCCGGTTGGCTCCTCACGAAGTTGACTTTCACGAGCGCCAGTCAGTCTGTGAACAATTACAGAGGCAAGAAATTTAGTGGCCATAGGGATCCGGCTGATTCCTCTATGGTTGCCGCATCCCCAGCGCGAAGCTCCTATGAAGATGTGAACAATAAGGGAGCGGCTCCAGTCGGATGGGACAGTCTCCTGCTCCCACAGTTCACTAGTAAATCATGTAAATCATCAACCAGAGCAGGGCCTCCGAATTTGAAGAAGGCTGGATGGAGATCATCTGGTTATGCGGCTTTATTCAACTTCAACAACCAGAACTCCCGTTTCACTACTGATGGAGGAAGCGGATCCAAACAGACATCATACGGAGCAGGGAGATCAATGGTCGGTGAAGAATCGATTAATTCCGGACAATTACATTGCTTTTCAAAATGCTCAGCCCAAAGCTTCAAACTTTTTGAAAATTGTGTATAAGCTGTCGAATTTAGTCACGAATTGATTCGCTAACACTTGGTCTCATGCTGCCCGTTTCCCGTATCAGACGGAATAAGCCGATGGTTCCCAATGGCAGCGGTTACTTCCATCTCTGATGCGCGAAAATATCACCAGGAATCGCGGTCTCTCTTCAGGCTAGCACGAAGTTTTGCCCGTAGCGCTTTGCGAGTTTCATTGTGTTCGCTTCCAGCAGGAATATGCTGGCGAGTATTGATAAGTTCCAGAGACCGCGAAGAGACCCAATGTCCATTTTGACGATTAGAATTACTACATGAGGAATTGCCTGGTGAACATGCGACCAGTGACCTTCAATTATCTACAGTGACCGCTTACTCAACTCCAATTTCGGCGTACTTTGATTGGCTTTCAGAACAGTTAGCTTCGTTAGTTGCCCGTTGTCAATGCGCTCAAGGCGTCGTCATGGAAGCTCGCCGAAACGCATCCGCATGTTACCACATACCTTTTCATTGCCGATGTCCACACATTTGATCCGAATCGAGCGACAATTCTGCGTGCAGCCTCTCCAGCGGTAATTGATTGCAATGTGATCGATTTGCGTCCAAGTCTTGTGAGCGCCAAGGCACCCACTGGCGGGCGCTGTGTCGGACGTTAGTGCTCGCAAGAAATAAGCGGGCATCTTCACATATATGAAGTAACCGCTCACTGGTATAATTACAGGAGCTTACCCCGTGCTGACCGCCCAGATGCGTTTCATCAGTGGACAACTATTCAGCTTGTGTGTTCAGAAACCCCCGCCAGCACAATAGTGTCCTAGATTCTTCTGTGACGAAGAAGCTCATCCAGTTGGAGGTAGAAATCCTCTTTTATCGGATCATCACTAGCGTTTGTGAAAGTAAAGGAAGCACACGTCGCCTCGAGCTTTTGCTACACGGTACGTAACCTCATCTTTGATCCCACGGGTGCTGATACAACTTCCAAGGTTGCTGCATTTTTGAACGACTTGTAGTTGCTCCTCATCAAGGGTAAATATCGGAGACTGTCCAGGGTAATATTTGAGGAACGCTTTGCACTTCTAGGGTGCAGAGCGAAGCTCAAATTGGCGGACAGCCAGTGATAATCTGTCCAGTGCTGCTTGGCACGTTTGTTAGCTGACACACATCAGGTCAATATCATCAGCATACTACAAGTCATGAAGTTGTTCTCCTGGGATCAGATCAACACTTCTAAGTCGTGTCCTGTAAATGCGATTTTCAGTACTTCGTCAGTAGCGAATTTGCGGAGGAAAGGTGACAGCTGACATTCTTGTCTCAGACCGCTGAAGATTTTAAATGGTGACGACAGCTTGCCGTACGTCCTCGCTCTGCCGAAGCTACGCGCGTAAAAGGAATGGATGATACTTACCTATATCTTAGGTACCTCTTTCCTGAATGGACATTCCCAAAGTGCACTTCTATCCACCGATACGAATTCACCCTTGATATCAAGTAACAGGACAACAGTGGGCCGCCAATATATGTGCCGTTACTCCAAAAGTGGACACAAAATGAAAAAGTGCTCAGTGCAGCAAGTATTTCGATCAAACCCGGCTTGCTCTTCACGAGTATATATTTCACGAGCGCTAGTTAGTCTGTGAAGGATGACAGTGGCAAGCAATTTGGAGGCGATGAAGAGCAGATTGCTTGCGTTATAATTTCCGCATTCCTAGCGTGAGCTTCCCTTGTAAATTGGAATTATGACGGAGCGACTCCAGTGCTTGGCATAGTTTCCTGTTCCCACAGTTTCACTAGTAACTCTGATAAACCGTCCAAAAGAGCATGCACCCCGAATTTGAAGAGGGTTGAAAGATGATCATCTGGTGGCGCGGCGTTATTTACCTTCAATCTTATGATATCGCGTTCGACTTTTGAGCAAACGTTTGGTTCTAAATGGACTGCCCAAGTGGCTGGGTACTCAGTGGCGTTTAGAATAGCTGGGTTCATCAGTTGGCTGTTGGCAATGCTTTTACATTGTCATCTTGGGCGTCCGCCAAAACGCATCGCGGGTCGGCAAGTACAAGTGAACGTACAGGTGCGCGACGTTGCTGGACGTAGCCCCTCCATTGTAAGGTTATCGCAAGGTAAGCGATTTGCGTCCGTAGGTGCTTGGAAACTGCTTGGCGCCAAGTCACCCACCGGCGGGTTCTGCGTCGGAAATAAGTGCTCGCAAGAAATAATTCAGCATCTACACACATGATGTAAACACGTACCATAATTATTACGGGAGCCCACACCATATTGGCCGCCCGGATGCAGTTCATCAGTGGAGAATTTTCCAACTTGCGCGTTCGGATCCCCAGCCAGCAAAATCGTGCCCGAGCTCCTTCTGTGGCGAAGCAGCCGGTCCAGTTGTCGACCAAAGTTGTGTTTTACGGTGTCATCGCTACAGCTCGTGGGTGCAGCGGCAGCGATAATGTATCGACACCCGTAAGTCTTACGCGACTTCGAAGCTATGAACGAGACAGCCAAGCGGAACGCAACGTCTGGCTACTAATTGGGAAGCAGTCAACCGGAGTAGATTCAGCCCCGGGACGCAGGTCAATATCAACACCAGCTTGGAACCTACTCAAAATTTCCTCGTCACCGGATAGGCGCAAAGAGGAAGTGATGCTTGCGTCAACTGAAGGGGATCTCAGTGTGTGCACAGAGCTCCACGCTTGCAGGCGGTTCTCCAAGTAACAGCGGGTACTATCGAGGGGGTCTCTAGGGTGTTGGTAAAGGTTGCCCGCTGGATGCAGTAGATAGGGCACCGTAGCTTATCTTCTGCGGTGGCGCGAGCATCAGGAAATTGCTTGACGAAATATTCATGCCTGAGTAAGCAGGAAACAATCAGGCTGCCCAGGCCTAGACAGGAGTAAGATTGGGATCCTCAACCATAGCTTTTGTTTCAAAAATCTACCAAGTAGACAGCGAGTTTGGAGTTGGGCCACAAGGAATCCTGCAGGACCAGGAGGCTGCGTTTCTCTGACCCCTAGCCGTTGACCAATCTAGTATCTGTGACTCTGAAGGTACAAAATGGCACCACCAAGCATAGCTCAATGGATCACAGAGGCACACCAACCATCACACCACGTTAAAAATTCTGGTGTGCACGTGCTTGCATGTACGGAACACAAGAAAGCCGTCGATCAACTTTTGAACAACGCACTGGAAGCGTATGCTTGCACAGTGAAGCTTAGTTCTCTGGGCATGCTGCCAACGCAAATACCTGCCTTTAACTCAGCGGCATACTACCTAGAATAGGCTAAACAACAACCTGCCGCGTAAGCGATGACCAGACGTACGCCGCATGTGCCCAGGCCAACGCAATCTATGCAATGTGATCTGTCGTTTTAGGTGAGCTAGTATGAGATTCCATACCTAGTACTCGACTATGTACTTTATTGTTGCGGATACGCCGGTGCCATCCGACAGTACTAATGCTTCGCAGACAACGATGATCAAATACAAGTGGGCGCCTCAGCTTTTCAGACCGGAGGGGCCAATATTTGTCTGGGCCGTAGCTGCATCGACTACATGCTCACGTTACAGCAATTGTTGGAGCACCTTCACACACATTCGCGGTCCAACGTAGTCGTGCTCCTGGACATCCCAGTTGTCTTCGATTCTTTTTGTCGATGTAGTCTTTGTGACTGCCAAGTAAGGAAACGTGTGCCCAGGAAATATATAAGTATTATCCCAGCATTTTACGCGGGTCGCACAGGCAGCGTGAGAGCTTACGGCAACCGGTCGCAGTTCTTCAACGTCGCCAGCGGGGTGAAACCAGTCTGCCCGTTGTCATCCTTTAACTTAAACTTCGCTATTGACGAAGTCATGGAGAATGCATTTACAGGACACGACTTGGAAGGTGTGGAGGACGTCCCAGGAGAGTGACCTATTGGCTTGAGAGTCGGTAACGGAACAGAAAGTTGTTAAGTAATTTGTTCCGCGGGACACCCTACGGTGGCCCAAGCCTCCGCATGAGGTCAGTACACACTTGTTAGAGCACAACGCGCCACTGAGGTGAACGAAAAGGTAGTGACTTCCTTTAGTGGCCAGTCACATCCGCCACGTCGCAGTATCGGATACACGCATGTTGCTTTTTATAAGGGTCAACACCAAGCAGACGAGAACCTACCGGTTCCTGAAACACCGCGAAGGAGCACTTCGGTGGAACGGGATCGTAGATTGTAAGGCATCTGGTCTACGGAAAGACGGAGTTCGAAGTGCTTACGCTTTCACAGACGTTGGAGGATCGTTGGACATGAGGCGTTAGACTTCGCCGAGGTGAACATCCGGCGCAGAATGTTTGGTGTCGGACCATGCGGCATCCTTGTTGGTGTCAAGATATGCTGTGTCAGGTTGCACTCGTGAACCGTATACGTTTAAAGAGCAACACCTTATAAGTAGCAGTTAGAATAAAGGACGGCTGCATTTACAGATATGTACACACTCCTGCGATCAACTAAATTACGTACTTCAATGTATGAAAGCGGTAGCGTACCCGTAAATAATAAGGAAACATCCTAGACCGGTATTGAATTAACTGTACTTTCCCGTCAATTCCCCAGCATACCCCAAGGTCCCTGGTTAGTCTCCAACTAACCGTTGCCTCCGCTGTCTAGTAC
Source organism: Dicrocoelium dendriticum (assembly GCA_944474145.2). Taxonomy (NCBI): domain Eukaryota; kingdom Metazoa; phylum Platyhelminthes; class Trematoda; order Plagiorchiida; family Dicrocoeliidae; genus Dicrocoelium; species Dicrocoelium dendriticum. The sequence continues at coordinate 10,185,915 of OX104068.1, read as the reverse complement.
GTTGCACCGGTAAGTCTATGCGCACTTAATAATTGGCTTGTAGAACGCCTGTCCAGGTGTGCTGCCTAGGTCACCGATCGGACATTACTTATCCGCTTCCGCTCAACCTTTGCCGTCGTTGTTTAGTCCGTTGCATCTCCGGTAAATCTGTCCGCTATTAACAAGTAGCTTTTAGAACTGCTGGGTAGCCATGCTGATTATATGCTATCTCGGACACCACCACTCTGCTTCTAAGTAACGTTTGCTACCGCTATCTAGTCCGTTGCACACTATCATTTATTAACGAGTGGCTTTTAGAACACCTCTCTAAGTGTGCTGCTAATGGCACCGCTCCGCCACTACTCGTATGCCACCACATAACATTTGCTGCCACTATCTAGACTGTTGCACCTCCGGTAAGTCCGCCCGCTATTAACAAGTGGCTTTTAAATTGCCTGGTTATCTATACTGCCTATGTCACCGATCGAACGCCATTTGACCGCCTTCGCCTAACAATTGCCGCCGCACTGTATTCCGTTGCGCCTCCGGTAAATCTATCCGCTAGTAACGAGTGGTTTTTAGAACACCTGTCCACCTGTGCTTCCTAGGTCGCTGATCCGCCACTACCTGTCCGTCTCTACGTCGCCGCTATTTCGTCTGCTACACCTCCAGTAAGTGTGTAGGCTCTTAAGAGGTAGCTTTTAGGATTGCTTTGTATCCATGCTGCTTATATGCGTGTGCGGCCACTATTTTTCGGCGTCCACGTAATATTTACGACCGCTATGTATTCCGGTACAGCTTCGGTAAGTGCACTGATGTTTAACAAGTAGTTATTGGGGATCCTGTTTATCCGTGATGCAAACGTTACAGATGCGCAATTAATGGTATTTTTCCACGAAACCTTTCCAGCTGCATATATACTCAGTTGCACTTTTGGTAAGTGAATTGGCTGTTAACAATTGGCTTTGGAACTTGTGTGTATCCTTTGCTCCCTAGATGACTTATCCGCCACTGCTGCTTAGCATGTACGTAACGTTTGCCGCCGCTATGTACTGCCTTTCACCTACGGTCCGTGTATTCCCCATACAAATGCAGCTTTTTGAACTCCTGTCCACGCGTAATGCATAAACGGGTGATGCGCAAGTACTGGTCTGCAACCGCGTAACACGTGCCGCCGCTATCTACTCCGTCGCATAGCCCGTAAATATATCGGCTATTAATATGTAGCATTAAGGACACCTCTCTATCAAAGCTGCTTACTTGACTGATCCGCCACGACCAGTTTTCCTACATGCGACATATGCTTCCGCCTATATAAGCCGTTGCACCTCTGGTAAGTGCATTGCTTCTTCACTTTTCACTTTCAGAACCGCTGTCTATCAGCGGTCCTTACTTAATAATCTGCCACTACTGCTCCGCCTCAACTTAACACGTGCCCCAGCATAAACACTTCTTTGCCCCTCAGTTTGGTGTATTATGCTTCCACGTGTGGCGTTTAGAACGTGTGCATATTCCCTTGGTATGTAGGTCGGCCATGAACGTTCCGTCGCTTGCAGGCTAATACAGAATGCCATGCGTCTTTCCACCATAGTGTATTTTACTCGCAAGTTGTTTGCATGTAACATTTCATTTTGACAAAATTACATATTTATGCTCTCTTACGTGTTCTTTTTTCCCATACCTGGTTTACATTGGTATTGAACCCTCACCGTGACCTCTTATAAGTCTGGCGGGACCAATTCTGAGTGTTTAGGCTTCGTGGGTCCCGAGCTACATACCTGCTTACTCACCTAGTGGTGCATATTTCTGAACGGCTCAAAGGTCGCTCATGTTTATTGCATCTGCTTTCCCTATGTCCAGGAAGTATTTACATCCGCAGTTGCTTTTCCGCCAGCCCGTTAGCATGCATCCTTGTTGCCTTAGTTGTTCGCGTTAATACATGACCAATGCCACGTCGGGTAATCCAATGCAGAACGCGCCAACTAATGAACCTCAACGCAGTAACCCGATATTTACAGGCATTGCATCTGCCGCCTTTCCGCCAACCAGTGCGCAGCACCGTGACAAATGGATACCATTACAAGTGCGGAAACCGCGTGGTGCGCAGGTGAGTTCCTATGAGCACATTACCGCCGCATGCCATCTCCTGCTCTAACACCGCGTACCCTGGCGTATTCACTCCGTTTTTCAGCATAACAGCTAACAGAAGTCCCGACAAATACCTGCAGAAAGTAACCGCTTCTGTCCGTGTAAACGTCCATTAAACATTTATGTCTTGAAATATCTACCATTAATAACTGCATGTGCACTGCTTCGCTTGCTTTTGGTTTAATTTGTATAAACCACCAGGTTTTTGTTTGCATATTGTTTCCCTGTTGGTAAGGAGGTCGCTCAGTTCATAGGACTTAATTGTGGTGATTAACGACCCTTCACGGAAACTCGTGCCGCCTAATGACATACGGTTCAATCCCGACAATAATAACTTCTCACTATGGGACACGGATACCCTTGTTCCGCAGCTTGCTTTTGCGAGGTTTCAAGAAACAACGGTGTCACCGTTTCATAGTTGATGACGATGCTACGGTTACCGTACTTATACAACCTATCCATGCATGCAGGCCATTAACGCTAACCATGGGGCTGGTAAACTATCCACATTAATGCGCTACCATGATGCATTAACATGGTCATAACATACACCAGTCACGTTCGCTGGAATAACCAGTATTAAGAAGTAAGGCGTTTATAAGTGCTATACATACCTAAACTTATTTTCATCCCTGTTCTTAACTTTTCTCAACGGTTCATTTATCACAATGTGGTTGTTTATGCCTCATAGAAATAATACGTTTACGTCACCTAAAAATTTCAATGGCTTTTTATTATACTAATTGTGCAATGCTATGCTTGGAACGCGCAATACAACTATGCTATTCACTAACTTTCAAGATGTGCAATCATGTAGGTCTGTTAAGCTGCATAATCGGTAGCAAGCATTTCTTAAGTACTTTACAATTCATTTTCCACTGGAATATTGCAAGCTATACTTAGACCTACTTATCCATAAATATAATTAAATCCGTGTTCGTTTAACACATGTACAGGTACATTAATATATATCTGTTACTTTTGCAATCCTATTTATATACTTACGTTTGTGCAAACAGACTTCATGCCTTACGCATACACTCATAGAAAGTTTTGTGCATCGGTACGTCCATCCAGTCTTTTATGCCATAAATATCAAGCTATTTGAATTTGCCATTTACTTACCAATGTTAGTGGCACGTACGCATAAGGACCGGCGCAAAATTACACCATCACGCATGAACTTTCCATCAATAAATTTATGTTACGGTGCATGAATAAACAGACATAGGCGTTCCTCCCATTGCAAGAATTACTTCGTCATTTTCACAAGGCAATTACTGCACCTTCTTTGTACCCCAGTTCTAATTTTACGATAAGTACGCACTACCTTAGTTAATCTACTATTCAGATTTAGGTGGACTGGAACGTTAGGAAAATCCCTTGGGTGCTCCTCCTTGAGCAGATGGTTGAGCCAGGAAATGATAAGGTCTTGATATATCTAAAACGAAACACCCGAGACACACCCTCCTCAAATAATTACTGCCCACGTTCCGGGCTATAGCAGTCCCCGCTGTGTAAGTCATATGACGTAATAAAGCAGCAGAACGTAAGTGATGGATAAAGGGGAATGAATGTCAGTTAAACGGAGGATAACCCCAAAGAGAGAAGTGAATGACAAAATATAAAATAAATGTTGGAAGCTGGATGTGGTCAGGAGAAGGGCAAGTGCTCTTGTTGCCACCAAAAGCACCTAACTGACCCTCGAAACCCTTAAACGTAGGTTTACTGACCACAATATCTGGAAGCGAGTTCCGGCGCACGATAACGCTACGCGGTAACCGAGTAACCACCCATATCCGGTTAGAAAGCGGCTTGTGTAGCTTCGTAGGATGACCGCGAAAACAAGGCGACTTAGCCGTAGTAAGTAGCCAGCTCAAGTCCGGTCCAACCTACACTGTTAAAATGCGGTAAGTAAGGATTAGGTCTCCTCGAAACCGTCGGTAGTGCATTGAATACATACCCAAGCTGCGTAGACGCTCGGAGTACGATTGCCACGTAACCCCACGACCAATTTGGTATCTACTCTCAAAGCCCGCTCAAGCTCCATTTTGTCCAGAACAAGGCAGGGCGGGCAAGCCTGGAAGCAGTATTCCAGATGAAGCCGGACGATAGCTGAGAACCGCTTCACAAATCTATCGACATTTAAGACCTCGAACGAACGGCGTATTAACCACAACATTCTGCAACCCCTACTTGCGGCCTTCTTCCGGTGTCACCGGAATGAAAGACGGGGAATGGACGACGTCTAGGTCTACCTGATTGGTGAAAAGAGGCGTAAGACACCCGAGTACGTAGCTAGAAGGCGGGAAAGGCTGTTATCCGAAGGACAGCAAACGTAGCCAGATTACTAGACAGTACTCACAAATTACACCAGTCCCATAGTCTGTCCAGTGCTTGTTGTATGGCCTCAGAACCCCAGGAAACTTTTCAACATTTCCTAGCTTAAGGTCATCAGCAAACAATGGGGATAATGCCCCAAGCTCTCCAGGGCGATCGTTTGCATAGATAAAGAGTAGCATCGGTCCAGGGCCGAGCCCCGTGGGACACATCTAAGGACCGCTTGCCTAAAGAGCAAGCTGCAACCCACACTTACTCGCTGCTCGCTTCCCTGAAAGAATGCAGATACCCAGTGAAGAGAGCAGCCGGTTACGACTTTGGAGCTCAGCTTTTCTAATAGCCTCAAGTGGGGTATCTTATCAAATGCTTATGAGAAGTCTAAGAAAAGCCCACCCCTACGTGGCCATTGTTCATTGCCTCGGCCCGAGCTTCGTGAGCAACCAACAAATTCATCAGACACAGAAAACCCTCCCGGAATCCCTGTTGTGCACTACTGAGTAGATTAAAGCTATTCAGTTGAGTTTCCAAAGAATCTCTCATTAGCTTTTCAAGCAGTTTGAACGCAACGCTAGCCATACTGACTAGCCTATAATGGACTGAGAGATTGCTGTCGGCAACTTTTAAGATAAGACGGATGACAGCCTCCTTCCATACAGAAGGTAATGTACAGCTGTCATGTGACTTCTGAAACCCCATCGTCAGCGGTCCACTTAGTTACAGCGCCAACTCATGCAGAAGCTTCGGGTGAATTGTATCAGGTCCAGCTGCTTTGAAAGGGTCCAGTACGTGCAGCAATATAAGAACTTGCGCTTCCACCAGAGTAAAATCAGCTAACTAAGAACCTTTAGGTACCATGGGGTCAAGTTCAATACTAGGCGACGCGGCCTAACGTACAAAAGCTCCTGCATACTGTTCCCAAGTACACTAGCCTTATCTGAGTCCGCATACGCACGAGTTCCATCGGCTTGCATCCAAGTTGAAACTAAACGAGTTGAACCACATTGTCGCTTAACATAAGCGAAGAACGTCTTAGGATTTTCCGAAGTTCCACCAGTCATTTTCTTTCGTAGCATTATCGGTTCTTCTTATTGCTCTCGTCCCCCCTTTGCAGGTGCTGCGAGTCATTGTATGTGGCATACACGTTTGCGATAGCATCCACGCCTTATCTCGCCAAATCTTACTCGCTTGGATTGTTTGCATCACGTACCCGCGCTGGTTTGTTGACGTATTCTCTCACTGTTGGTATCCACTAGTAATTAGAAGGCCACCGACACTCGCTCTCCCAGCGCCACTATCTTCCGCTCTTCTTAGCTGCGTCACCGCTTGGCGGCGCTTCGTCGTAGGCACCATGCCCCTTCTGTGCAGATCTGGTGGTCGCTAGAATACACACCTTGTCTCTCCATCATATATTTGCTTGGAATGACTGTAGCACTTACCTCCTCTGGTTTGCGGATGTCTGCTGTGACCCTGTAGGCATACACTAGTGACCATGCGTCTTCTTGGAATGGTTACGTCTGGCCACCGGTGGGCTTTCCTAGCGCCACTATCTGTCTATCATCTGAAATTCCGTCTCTGTGTAGAAGCGGCTAATGGTCGGTTGCTTCATGAATCTTTGATCATCCAGAGCTTGCTAACAGCCACTCTTTATTTCTCCCACCCTCATTCTTTGGACTGTCTGCGTCAGATACATTTGCTGTTTGTTGACTTGTTCTTGGACGTTGTAGATAAAAACTAGTAACTAGAGGAAATTGGAAGCCATTTTGCTGCGGATAACCGAAAATTAAACCAGCAGTCAAGCGGCTTGGCCAGTTATGCAGTAGTGTTCAAAATGCTGCACGGCAGTGTTGCAGGACGTGGTGGGTTTTCTCCTGTCAAGCGTTCTCCCTATAAAAAGCCACAAATGTCTGTCTAACAACACTGCGACGTGGCGGAGGTGACTGGCCACTGAATAGTCACTGCCCACCACTACATACTGGCACGTCGACTACAGTCAAATTGCAAGTTTTTCCCGACAAGTACAAGACTACGATCATTTTAGGTTCACTGCAGTTATAGTGCCTTGACCGTTTACACCACGTACGATTGAACGCAAAGTATCGTTTTGACACACAACAACATGTAAATCTCGAAAATGCCTGTTTGGCGTGTCTCTATACATATGAAAGTAACGTAGTTATTTAGTTATTACTTATTTACAAGAGCCGAGTTTACCTTATGCATTGTTTGCGCCTAATTCTAGCCTCGTGATATTTAGCATAGGTGCTAGTTGTTGGAGCCTTACGGTAGGTCTTCCATCACCTAGAAAGTTTCTTGAACAGGTACTTGCCATTGGTACCTATCTACGGCGGCCACGTGCGTCTCTCCTTTCTCCTCGTAAGCGGGATGTAGGGCGTAGACACATGCGTAAGATAAGATGTAAATTTATCCCAGGCCGCCTGAAAGGTAGCAACCACCGAGATTTAGCAGCACAACCCATTAGCCTTGATACGCATTGCCTGATGTTTAGCGCGCCATATGTTTAGAAATGTCTTATCGATGCTCTGGTGACGCCTCGTCAGAGTAAACCGGAACGATAAACAAACATGATCACTAGCACCTTATGGAGAGCTGGAAGTTATGTTACCTATGAAGTCTAGTGACTTAGCAAACACAACTTCAAAATGGACGGCTTTTATGCGTCCATGTACCTAGTGAGGAGGTCCACGAACTGATGCAACGGTACTTGTAGCGTTAGCTCAAGAAGATCTACGCCGAACGTACCTGCCGCCGAGTTGCAAATAAGGTTTACGCAGCAACCTTATGGTAGGTCTAAGTCCCCCAGTATCAAACACCTGTTTGAGGTTTGGGAGTGAATAAAGTCAAGCACCTCTTTGGACGCACTCCCAGGGCTTCTATACACAAGTACAACTGTAAGTGGAGGTGAGGACGTGCTTATCCCTGCCTACGGGGCTTTGACAGTCTTATCTGCCGACTGAAACATGTAGGTACGTAAAACGTCAAGTCCACGGCTAACGTAAAGAGCAATGCCCCCGCCTTGTCGGCCAAAGTTCAGGCACATCTAAATAAATCTAGCCAGACTGATGTACTTCACCGCACGTGAAGTCTTGAGACAGCCACTTTTCAGTGAATGTAAGTATATCGGGATGAGACCCATCTACAAGCAGATCTACCTCGCACATCACTTATCCCCTAGGCTGCGCACATTGCTTAGCAATATCTGTAGGTATTCGTAAGGTCCTGCCTTGGGGCTGCGCTACCAGAACCGGCGGTACTAGGGCGAAAGCAAACCGCCAGCTGACCACTCGAAAAGCCACCAACCAGAGAACTTGTACAACGGCCGCTCGTTTGGTGTTGAAGTCCATAATGGCCTCCTTTAGCTTCCGCCTATCCGTTAATGGGAGGTCTGACTGAATACTAAAATTAGTACCCCACAATTTGAAGGCATACCGCAACAGCGCGTTGCGTTCCTCCGGGGTGGAAAGGGTTACAGGAAGTAAGCGCAGTCGAGTGTTTGGAGCTTTAGCTGCGACGTTACCCAACCTACCCTGTTTCCTGTCCGTAACCCTTGGAAAGCCAGGCAAAAGCTGCTTCGTTACGCACCACTTAAATCACAGTAGGTCGTCCAACATACGTTCGGCAGGAAGTGCGGCAGTGGATTTCATTGCCTTACGGATTATCAAGTTGCCATCCATTAAAAAATCAAATTGACTGTGTGCATTTACACTACTTTTTTAATTTAGAGGATCATGAACCGGCTTAGCCGCAAGCAATTTGACTGAACGCAAGTTTTCAAACAAAGCTGAAGCAACTGTGGCGTACGTCTTGCCCTCCAGCTTGTTTGTACCGTCATTCTTGACGCTTTTAGTACCTTCCTGCACAGTACGGCAGTCATGTTCCGATTTTTCTTTCGTCCTGCAGGCGAAGAATTCCGTGACTCAAAGTCCATGCTTGCATCTACGATCTTTCCAAACCGTATCCTTTGGCAATGCTGAAGACTCAGTAAGGATTCAGACCGCTGGAGGTCCACTGGATCTATTGATAGGCTGTTTATACAACCCACCGCACTCCTCTTGTGCTAGTGTTGTCAAAATGGTCAAGCTCTTCCAGGAAGTCTCATTCCTTCCTGCACGCCATAAAATTATTGCTGGTGATTATAATATGCCTCATGTCTCGTGGCTTAAGCAGTCAGTCCCTCTCAAATGTAGAGCCCTGGTAGACATTATTTTCACACACGACTGGACCAAGCATGTGAATACACCGACGAGACGATCTAACATACTGGACCTAGCATTTATTAAAGGCATTCCACACGCATGCGCCAACGTTTTAGACAACACACCGGGCAGCGACCACAAGGTAGTGAAGCTGTGTTTGCACTGCCTAAATTCCCTGAACAGGAAGATAACAAATATGAGGTTTCACGCCTCCTCCAGCGCATCAACTGGGAAACATTTTCGTCACTCCTCCGGCATCACTCTGGGTCGATTTCTTTCTCTCAGCAAATATAGATACTGTAATCAGGGAGTTTTATAACAACCTCACGAACAGTCTAGACGTCCTTGCCCCCAAAAGAAGAAGCGAAGAAGGCGACAGACTCTTGATGATGCTCCCACACGCAAACTAGCTACTAAGCTTAAGAAAATGCGCTCCCGCTACAGCAAGACTAAACACTTTCATCTGATCCTCCGCATGAACGAATTACTAATTGCCTGCAGAAGTGCACAAAGCAATGCTCGTACATTAGCTGAGCACGCAGCGTTATGCACTGACAACAAGGCAAAGTCTCTTATTCGACTAATGAAGCAGCAAAACGGCAGCAAAGATACTACGATCACTACCCTTATGCTTCCTGATAAAACTATAGTCTCTGATGCGGTCGAGCTCTGCGGCTGCATTAACACGTACTTCTGTAACTCGTTCACCAGCAATGACTCGACATTGCCAACCACGATTCACAAGTACACTGAGGATCAAATACATACTATTGACTTTGACTTAAACAACATCAAGCGAGCACTTTGCTCCTTGAAAATGTCTCACAACCCAGGCCCTGATGGTGTATCTTCTTCCGTATTAATACTCGGAGGACCGGATATTACAGTCATCCACCTAAATATCTTCACCATCTCTATGAAGAGCGGACAATTCCCATCTATATGGAAACACGCAACCATCATATTACGACACAAACGAGGCTGCCGACAAAATATTGACAATTACCGTCCTATTAGCCACACATCCATTGCGTCTAGACTCATGGAAAGAATAATAAAGGACGGGATGCTTCGTTTTCTGTTACAACGCAACCTTATTAATAGGTCCCAATACGGGTTTCTGCTTGCTAAATCTTGTCAAACTTGCCAATTTGAATTCTTAAACGACGTTGTGCAGTCCATAGACCTGGGTCAAGCGTTGGTCGTCCTCTTCCTTGATATGAAAAAAGCATTTGACCGGGTCGCGCACAATGGTCTGTGGACAAAACTAACTGCATTCGGTGTTTCTGGCCGCCTCCTTTCTTGGTTTTCTTCTTACCTTTCTATTCGGACGCAGTCAGTGCTACTGGGTGATGCCCCGTCTAAAAAGGCACCCGTAACCGGCGGAGTGATCCAAGGCAGCGTCCTAGGTCCTCTGTTGTTTTTGCTGTACATCAATGACGTATTCCCGGTCTTCCAACAAGGCACTCCCTACCTCTTTTCTGATGATATAAAAGTCGTATTCTCATTTGATCCCAGCTGCCTACGTAATGGCCTCTCCAACATTCAAAGAGATCTCCGTGCTCTTGAAACATGGTGTGACCTGTCATCCTCAGCATCATCATCATACACGTTAGCTAGAGGTGGGTAACACCTCAGCTACTGTGCCGCAATACAAAGAGAAAAAAGGAGAGAAAAGAAAACAACTGGTGCAAGCTGGCTGAGTTACCGGTAACGGATGGGCATCGTTCCGGTAAGCTACCAGCCGGCTGCTGTGCACCCAAAAAGAAAAAAATATTATGCAAGATTATATAAAGCTAAATAATGAGATCGTGGTTGGAGGGGGAGGCTAAGAGGGATGAGGTGGGACAAAGAAACTCATAGCACGAACGCCACTGAGGTCGGCTCCTAGCCATATCAGCCAGTGTGTCCAACCAAACGTGTTCATCGTCCTTTGGACCCCAACCAGGGAGCCGAGACGCTCCAACCGAGGCCAGCTCAGAAGTGAGGGCCTTCATTCCTCTGGACCAAGTCATCGCTTGGCCACCCCTCCTCTTCTTCCATCCACACCCCCGGAGCGCAAACAACACACGTCGCGGAAGTCGGTGGGCTGGCATGCGTAACACGTGGCCGAGCCATCGGAGCCTGATGCGTGAAATAACGGTGCTGAGCGGTTCAGTTCCTTTTCCTGTGCCATAAACAAGGCGTCGAACACGCTCGTTGCTCACGCGGTGTTCCCACCAGATGTGAGCTAAATTACGGAGGCACCGGTGGTCGAACGTAACTAGCCGGTGTGACCTGTGGAAAATAGAATTCTCACCAACAAAATGTAACGTCCTTTCATACAGGTGCTCTGTACCGCCAAACATATTAACACTTAACGGAACACCATTAGATAACAGCATTACCGTGCGCGACCTCGGTGTGCAGTACTCAAGCTCATTGGATTTTGCGGAACAAGCGAGCTAGAGCTCTGCAAAATCCAGGTCTATCGTTGGCTATATACTAAAGTCAGTGAGCCTGTTAGATTCGCGACTCATGCTCTACAAGTTGTGTGCCAGACCTATAGTAGATTACTGCTCGATAGTGGTTACTAATTCACGCAAAAGTGATAGGATGATTATAGAGAAAGTCCAGCGTTCGTTCACTAAGCGCCTTCTAGGATCAGCTACGCTCAGTTACCAAAGCTGCTGCAAGCAGCTGGGCCTGGAACCACTTTGGCTGCGGAGACTGAAAACCAACCTAGCTTTTCTGTATAAGCTAAGCAAAACGTCGGACTCAAGTATTGAAAGATATTTTCAACCGCTGGGCGACACACGTTATCCTCTACGCAAAAGGCCACACTCATTCGCACTACCCAAAACTCGTTGCTCTATACGTTTTAACTTCTTCCTCTATAGATATGCGCATGTGTGGGATAAGTTACCAGAAGCCATCAGAGCATCTAATAGTATCCTGCAATTCTCCACGGCCATAAATAGACTACTAACTGTCCCCAAGGTAGCAGATATCTTGGGCACTTGCATCCCTGAGGACGAGCTGTGGGAGAACGGCCCCGATCACCTATAGAATTCCATACAAAGCCTAAATTGTGCGGAATAATACCGATGCGCAAAGAGCCTTGTTGGCCAATACACCCAGCACCAATAAGGCTCCTTTCAAAACCGACCCTGTCCTCTCCATATCACGCTATTAGCTTTTAATCCCTCTTCTAGCGGACTGTCGTTTGTCAGTGCCCTGCCTTGCCCTAGTCTCATCTGATTGGCCTGCTTCTCTTTGACTTACTCCAGACTACCAGCACGATACTGTAGCCTTCTGGCTATACCCCCTCTTCTCGAGAGGCTGCTGGTCTTGCTCACCCTTTTTTAACATAGCCACCTCCATCTCTAACCTGCCCATTTCTGCGGACCCTCTCTGAATATTTTGACGGTACCGGTCATTGCTCGGAATACCGAACACTCTGTTCCCCTCACTAGTTGCCCTTCCACACCTTATCAGTAACCCAGCGCAGTGTGCTGATCTGGTTTCCACTGATCAGTCTCCTACTTTCTGACTGCCTACGGAGCACTGAGCTGTAAACGGTATAGGTTCGGCGCAACCAAAACCCTATTTCCCTCAACCTGAGTGCTTATACCTAAATAACTAATGTAAACTCCCCCATATCTAACATGTCCATTTACGCTGACACTCTCCATTTGTCTTCCCAACGTAACTGTACTATTAAATCTCAACGCGCCGACTAATACAGCCTCGTGTATTTCGGCTCCCGCTTTCTGACTCCTGTGACGATACTGGCCAATATTAAGAAGACCAACTACCCTGACCACAGTACCTTAGAGAGTCTCGTTGGCTCCGCTACTCCTAATCAGTAAAGTTTCTTCACTCTGACCCTGTTTTTTCCTTACTTTGTTGTATTTATTCCTTCCATCCTACTGCTAACTCAATACCGTGCCCTGACCCAGTCTCATCTGACCAGTCTATTTTCTTCTGGCTGCCTTCAAAACTACGAAGGTACAAACAGGCTAGGCTCTGTTGACTCAATACTATGTTCCCTCAACTCAGGTGCCTGCAAGATATGCTCAATCTTTATTAACTTACTAACTCAGTGAGCATCCTAGACTCATTCACCCTTTATTAATATGGCTCTCTTCTCATCCTTATTTTACGTCCCAATCCTAACACGCCGACTAATCCAGGCTTGTTAGATCGGCTTCTTGTTCTCCGGATTCATTCAGACTTCTGAGACGTTGCCTCTTCTGGTTCGGTTGACCTAATTGACTGTTCAAGTGCCTTCAGAGGCCTCGTTAAATTTTACACCCTTTAACAATAAAACTGTCCTCACCCTTACCCGAGACTTTATTACTCTAGGCTCTACATTCCAAACACTTTGTTCTCTTCATCACAAGACTTACTTTGACATGCTATCTGGCTTTTCGTATAGACGCGGCCATCCCGAAAGCTTCTAATCTTATGACACACCTTACTGCATATTACTACATATTTCACTCTTTGAGCTGATATTCTAATCTCGTATCAGTGGTCTCTTTGCTTCCGACTACTGTGACCCTAATGATCAGGGATGGGCAGACATATCGGTCTGCTCCCATCTTCCTGAAAACATCGTTGGTTTTTCCACTTCCCCTCAATAGAGCGCTTCCTTGTTCGCACTTTTTGCATTACTTTTTCAATTGGACGGATATTCCTTCAGACCTGACTGTAATCTACCCTCGGCTCACCAGCCCCTGTTTCTGACTGCTTCCCGACATCCGAGCCATTATTACTCTAGCTCTGCATTCCAGACACTCTGTTCCCCTCATCCCGAGACCTTTCCTTGACATGCTATCTGGCTTTTCATATAGCCGCTGCCGTCCCGATAACTCCTTATCTTATGGCACGCATTACGCTTATTCGCAACTTGAGTTGGCGGCCTATCTTCATCTTGCGGGCTTATCCGGACTCGACTGAACGGTCTACTACTTTCTGACCCACCTCGGACTTCCGAGATCTAAGTGACTTAGGCTCTGCCGACGTAACTACCTGTAACCCACAACTGAAATGAATTGTTGGCCAAGATTCATCCTTGCTACCATGCTTGCATTCTTCCTGTATATGCCTATTGTGTCGATGCTCTCCTTTAATATTTAGACCTAAATTCAACTGATTTCACTCTTTGAGCTGATACTATAATCTTGTCTCAGTGCGCTCGTTGCTTCCGACTACTCTGACCAATTATATGATATGACTCCCTCAATCAACTCACTGTATGCTTGCATTCTTCTTGTCTGTTGTCCTTTCTTTATTTGACCTTCTTAGCGCTCGTCTGGCGATCTTCCTTACCTCATCCGGTCAGTGCACAGCTGCTCCTTGCTAGATGCACAGCTGTCACTCGTCTGTGTCAGCTAATTGCTTGTAGTGCAGCCCTCTCACCGACTTCTCCCTTCTCAGGCTTCACTACGTTTATTACATTAGCACCACGGCATGATTTCATCCTCCGCGCTTCGCCGCGTCTTCGCCTTTTATGCTCCGAACTACTTAACAACCATATCGTATGCTTGCGCTTCATCCGTTCTCTGTCCTCTCTTCATATAACCTTTCTTAATTCTCTTCAGTGAAGCAAACATAATTCACGTGGCCTGCGCACAGTTGCTCCATTGCCTCTCCCTTCTAAACATCTATTTATCCATTGCTTGCTGCAACGTTTGTTACGCCTGCTCATGTAGGATTCCAGACCTTTCACTGGCATTTTCCAGCCCGGTCTACCTTAGTACTAAAATCTTAGCACCATAACAGGACTCAGTATCTGCGCGCATCTGACTCATATGCTGCGATGTCCTGAGCAGGCTTAATTTATACATGCACTCCAACTGTTTGCTGTCTTTCCATATAAACTTTTCAAAGCAGAAAGAAGGCACACATTGCGATATGTCAACATTTCGATTGTTCTCATCAGTCGCATACACAATACAAGCAGAAACACATACACAATTATATACATGGGAATATGTATGGGAATATGTATGTGTATCTGCTTGTATTGTGGATGCGACTGATGAGAACAATCGAAATGTTGACATATCGCAATGTGTGCCATATTTCTGCTTTGATCAAGTGGCTGAAGGGGACCAAATGTTTTACGTTTCTGAAATAAACTTTTCAGCTTTCTCTAGCACTCCTTCCAAATTTTCAAGTCGATGCTCAGCCGTTACTTAGCCTCACTACTCCAGACGTTCTCATATCTCTTAATTTTTGCAACGTCTTCGACTTTTTCACCTGTAAGCGTCCAGCTATTGGACTAGCTTCCCAGGCTCTTTCCAAAGTAGTAATATCCCAGCACCATATCATAAATTGAGAACTTATACACCGCCGTGGTTCAGCATTATATGATACGACTCCCCCAATCACTCTTCTTGCCTGTTGTCCTTTCTTTATTCGACCTTATTAGCTCTCGTCTGGCGACCTACTTTACCTCATCCGGTCAGTGCACAGCTGCTCCTTGCCAGATGCACAGCAGTCACTCGTCCATGACACCTAATTAATAATAATTCAGCATTCTCACTGGCTTCTCCCGGCTCAGGCTTCCCTAGTTTTATTCCTTTAGCTCCACAGCATGATCCTATTATATGCGCATCGCCTATTTTTGCTCTGAACTAGTTAAGAGCCTTAACGTATGCCTAGAAGTCATTCCTTTGTTGTCCTTTCTTTATGAAGCCTTTCTTTGCTCTCTGCTGTCGTACAGGCATATCCATGTATTCAGCACAAGCCGCTGTTTTTCCTCACCTTGCTTACTTTTCATTTATTCCTGTTTGATGTATGGCCTGAGAAGTTATTACATGCAATCATACAACTCTCCAGCTAGCATTCGCTGGCACTATCCAGCTTGGTACTATTATCTTAGCACCCTAGCTGCTGAGGTTAGGCCTCACTTCTCCGATACTCTAAGCAACCTTACTCTACGCTTGCATTTCAGCTATTCCCTGCCCTTCTGTCAATTAATGTTTCTTAGGCTCTTAGTTCTTCCCTCCTTTCACGTGGTCAGCACGCAGACGCTCGTTAGCTTCACATTTCTAAGTGTTCATTTCTCACCATTTTCTTAGCACCCTAGTATGACTTGTTGCTCTACGCGACGCTACATATATATTTGTTTGCACGTTCGCTCTCCTTTAACTGATCTTTAATACTTCAATTCTATCGATCAATCCTTTCTCCCCTATTAATCTGGATCCGTTTTTACAGCAAAGGTTTCGACACTTAACTTTGTAGGAGGTTAGCTCTCATAGGCTTTTCCTATTTCAATAGGCTATATCACTATACTCCTAGTATCCTCGTGTCGTCTTTCTGTCTTGATCACCAGATAAATTTTACTCAGTGCTTGAGTCCTATCTATCCGCTGATTTACCATCCCTTTCGATGTAGGCTGGCCACCAGCCGTCCATCCACCATTCTAACGCCGCTGGTCCTTGAACTCTACTTGCTGTCTTTCCACGCTAAACTCGCATCATATTAAACTGATACTGTGTTTTTGCTTAATGGCGCAAAGCTCTGTATTCCTTGTAGTTAGTAGCAACTAACTTATAGGGCGACCGCTTTCGAAAAACATTCAAAATACACTTTCAGCGCAATCATTGCAGCACATTGCACATCATCTGTCTCCACTCTAAATGTTATAACATAGGAGTTTAATAATTTTGGTCTCCACGTTTGTTCGTTGCGGCCTTGGTTGTCCCTCACCTTCCCTTTTCTCCGTGGTCCGGAACCTCTTGGGGATCTGGGATAGTACCGAGCAACCGCTTTCGTCCGGGACAGAACAACCAATAAGGACCTATGAAGCATATGGCTGTACAAGAGACGGATACAACTGCACTCACTACCAGGACCCTTGTCCAGTGATGATGGCTGGACTCGAGAACTTCACACACCTGGAAAGCGTACATACTCCTGAAAAACCCAGATGCAAGAAACTGTCATTTCGCCCACCTGGATACTCACAAAGACGATTCTTCGTGAAACCCTCATCCTCGATTCTCCTCAGCCATTATGGCGGACTTTCCCAAGATACCTAATCAAATAAGAGAGGAAAATGAAGGTTACTGGACTGCGGATATCTGAGTGTGAAATCACTCGACTACCTGGTCTGCCAGTTTTTTATATTAGTGCACCGACAAATTTCTGACAGTGTTCTAGGACGTGGTGGGTTTGCGCCTGGCAAGCGTTCTTCCTAGAAAAAGCCACAAATGTCCGTGTAACAACACTGCGACGTGGCGGATGTGACTCGCCACCGAATAGGGCCACCGCCCTGAACTACTTACTGGCAAGTCGACCAGAAACATTATTCAATATTGCCCTGTCACTTTCAATAATAAGTTACACCATGCGTATATATATCGTTTTCATTGCACATGTACTGCCCAGACTGTTTCCACTACGCACGCTAGAATTCAACGTTTTGTCATTCATTGAAGACTCTATCCCCTGACTACTTACACAATTTCCGCAGCCTGTACAACCTCCGGCTTACTGCCCACTACACTCAAAGCAACGTGTTTGTTGCGAAGCAATATTGCATGTAAATATTGATCATGCCTTGCTTTGTGTGTCTCGACAAATTCGAGAATAAACTATTTATTTATTTATCTGACCCCCAGAAGACAGTACGAGGTGTTTGGAGTAGGCACATGGATGCGTTTTAAGTATCTAGACCTGCTGAGAGTTAACGTTTCACCTTTGTCTTGCATTGTTTCATCATATTTTCCTAGCTCCATAAGTCTGTCGTACCTCGAGGCGTTTCCCCGATTTTGAACTCACGCGTATCGTTAAACGGTCCCACTCCACTCACGGGACATGGACTCTCAAACTGGCCGGAAATGTTTTGCGGGCTGATCAACCGGCACAGCCGGGTGTGTAATGGTATTGTGGGATATTAATATACAGTTCCCTAATTTGTAAGTAGTATAATTAAAGCGTAGCAGGTGCCTAATTGACACAGTGTCCTGTAGCATTTATTGGGTTGTAGTTAACGGTAACCATGGTAGCAAGTCCACGGATTTTCCGAAAACGTAAATGGGTCTAAAGTTGATCTATGTTATTCGATTAGTAAATAGCGCCTACCGTTAACCTGAAAATAAAGATACGCCTTTTTAAGGGAGCATATAAAGAGTGGCGCACGTAAATTGAATGAGAAATGCATATGTTGCCTACCTCGCATGGTCCTATGTGCATTTGGTTTTTCCGTATTCCTAAATAGAATTGTTACCGTGGTTCGGGAAATAGGTGGGGAAGAATGGAATTGACTGTGAGCTTACTATTTAAATAACAGGGTAAACGGATTTGGCATTAATAGTGAAGCAACCCTGCGATATGCGCATGCATATTTACATAGGGGACCTGTTACGGAATGCGTACTTGTAAGGGAAAGTAATGTGGAAGCAGCAGTTACTTGGCTGAGTGCCTGGGAAACAGTAAGTTAATTGATACAAGGTGAATAGGTAGTTAAATTGCACGTCGGCGTCTGCTCAATATGTGGTGCATTGATGCGCGCAACGACAGAAGATTTCATAAAATTCATAAATACTTGATAAAACTTGCTATATTTATGCGATTGTTACTAATGAGTATTTTTAGGTACCGATATTGCTGTATGAAAGTTTATGTATAATTTTATTTATAACTATATGCATTTATAATTTTATCAAGTTAACATGATAAGAAAGAGCATTGCTCTTCCTTAAACCTATCCTTGCTTCTAACTTTATGTATGTAGATATTTATACACCTATGCACTATGCCCCATGCTGAGGCTGATGTTGCATTCTTGATGCTTCTTCACCGCAGTTGGGCTAAACCAACTTACACTTAAACTAGGTCTTTTCAGCTGGATAAATTTCATTCCGCTTTATTTGGTTTGTTCTGCCTCCCTGAATAATGTTCTATTAACTGGCCACGTTGCTTACACTAATTGCGCTTATCTTCGGTAATTTTGTTGCGTTTGTAGCATTTTTAGTAACTTGTGGACATTTCTTACTTATCACGGATTTGTTGCTAACCAACTTACTTCATATGGTAATTTAGCGAAGAGTTATGCCACCGTATGTGTATGCATTATTGGATTTATTTAAGTTCAGCTTGTCGTTTAAAGTGAATGGCTGTTGTTTGATATCCCTGGTATGGTTGCGCTTGATGTGTATGTTGACAAGGTGCCTACCTGTCTATTACCCACTACATCGTTCATACTGGCTCCAGGAGACAGTTGATCGTTGCTGGAGGGGACGGGGTGCACGGTCCTTGTGGCCGTGCTAGGCTCAAAGAGCGGTTCCATGCACTCAGTGTGGAGCGGACTACGGTCCAGCCACCGCCTTGTGTGCGGTTGATTCCCCAAATACAGCGTGCTTGTGTTTGCCTGTGAAGGAGTGTGGGCCGGCTCCGTTGATGAAACGTGGTTCCCATCCGCATGCCTCCCGGTCTTATTCCTTCGGGTTTACACTGGATATGGGGTATGTGGTTGGAGCTGTGGGTGGTGCAGCGCAAGCCATCCATGGTTCCTCTGTAGGCGCAGGCGTCCTGTGGCTTGCCACAGTGACAGGCAAATCCGAAACCGGATGCCGCCAACCATTATGTAGCACTGATAAGCAGCGTCATGCAGCATAACGGGGCGACACCTTATTCCTCACCATTGCGATTGCCCAATGCACTTTTTCGTAACTGGACGTCAACGGCAAGCGTATATGTTCTTTTCAGATCGTAGATATATTTGACCTTTTCCAAAGTGACTACTTAAATAAGTAATTATGTGCCTGACAGTTTGCATGGATTTTAACCGGTATCTGTAATTGTACCTCTTACATATCTGGAGTAAAATGGGTAGTTTACGCACACTATGCATAACTCACTACTGTTAATATGAATAATACACACAAAAATTTATCAGATGCAGTATCTGCAAAAGGTATATGAGGCAAAACAAGTAATAGGATGGCCAGTGAATACGGTAAGAAATCAATTAATATGGTCGACATGTTTCCATACGAGGATCCCATATATATACAAGACCGTATGTATCTTTGTGACCCGGCGGATGTGACGGGGCACAGTAGGGCCATATGATTTCCACACATGTGGCTTTTGTTTTTGAACTCAAATGGATTCCATTGTTGGCCACGGTTAATTGCATGAGCGAGGCATGTACAATTATCATAGGTGCCATAGCGTTGGAGTCAGTGAGAGTCGAGAAACAAGCAACCCTTTCTGGCTTCAATGCGGTAAAGGAATGACGCTTAGTGAACCTATGTATATTCCATGGGGAAATGTAATTGTGGCCTGCAGCGACACTACTGTTATTGACTCTAAGCGCCTACATGAAAGGTCTTCACTTAGTCTAACTGCGTCCCATGACATTAACATCAATATGGGCACTAGGGAAGCCTCACTACTTGCCGCATATGCCTTGAAGTCTTATTTTTTGTAATGCTATATTCGTCGCACGGCATAGGTTTCCTTAGCGGCACAAGCATGTCCGCAATTGCTGGAACCACAGTCCGCAAACACGGGGGGTCACTAAGCCAATAATGGCCCCGCAGCGGAGGTATATTAATCACTGCTAACGAATCCAATAAGGATGGATGTGCACGCCCCCAGGAAGGCTTTTAACTTCGTCCACAGCAGAGCCATAAATTCTGCCACCAGCTGATTGGTAACGTTTGGTCTCAAACGCTTTCATTACTAACACTAAACAAGTCTATGTAGGTCTCAAGGCAATGGCAGCAAAATCGGCAGGGGAGACTCTGCTACAAACGCGGCCCGCCACCATAGCCAGTGGTTGTGAAATGCGTATAGGTCACACAGCAGGCGTTACTATCGCTACGAAGGACGCCACTGAGTTGGACAAAGGCATTGCGGCAAACAGGACGTAAAGAAATGGGCTTTGTTAACAACACTGATACAAGTTGTACGGTATCACATGGCTTTTCATTTGTTTCAGGCATTGTTTACAACTGCGTTGAATGCATGATGTTGAGTGGTCTTAACACTATTGAAATGCTAAGGAAACGGAGACACAAATGGAACGCTGGCGTCGGCACCTACTACGAATATTCACCTCATCATGGTGAGCGTGTGAGGCGCTGTTGATCCACAACTCGAACACTGAGAAATAGTTTTCCTTAGACACACCTGAGAGTAACAAGCATGGATGAAACGTGGGGTTGACTTACATAATCACTTAAAAGCGAAGTAGCGCACCTCACTGTAGAAGAGTGCGTCGTTCACGTCAGCCATGTCTAAGAGGAAATTATCTGCAGATAAATACCATATAGTTTAGTGATTAATTTACGATAACCTTTCACTGCGGTTCCAACCATCAACCGGGGAGAAGAGCGCATACGGACGACTGCACCATCGGATATTCGCGCACCACAATTGCCATATTTTTGATTTGGCATTGTCACTTTTATTGTGTGGAAATTGGTTTCGGAAATGGTGTAGTGTCAATTTCGGCTACTTCGGAACCACTGCGACGCAGTGGTTTGCGGACAAGCAGATGCGGTATTGCACATCAGCAGCCGCAGACTACGTAAGAAATTGATAGCGGTAACGAACGTGCTTACCGGCTGGGGTGAGCTGGACACTGCACACCTTTTGTATCATAGGCCAGGGTTAATATGCAATGATATACGTAATTAAGCACGAAATCTGGTCTATGTTTGCAGTATTGTGTGTCTGTGGAGTAGGTATAGGTTATTTGCAGGTTAATGCATCTTTTAGCTCATGTTCAATGTTTCCGGTGCAAAAGTGGGTTGCAATGACCAAAGCACGGGGCTATGAGTAGGCAACCGTAACTAAAGAGGTTGTTAGTGAAGCGGAAAACAGTTGGTTTGCAGCTCTATGTTGGCTGAAATTCCAGAGAAAGTGTAGGCCGGCATTTGCAAACAGTATAAAAGTAAACTGCCCGGTACCTTTTACGGTGGAGGAGTACGAACGCGCCCACTACACTTATGTCCCGGTGCTCCAATCGCTGCAAGCCGTCCGATGTTTACATTGTGCTTGCAGTGGGGGAACGCAAGGCTATAGAACAGATGGTGGCCCTGAGAACGGCCGTGGGGTCGTTTACCCAGAAATGGATAATGGGAACCAGGTAGATTGCGGAACTTCACTTGCAATAGCCACTTACTAGCAGGAAGCCGCGGAAACTCATCCGACATAGCGATGCCCTAAATAATAGATGCTATGGAGTCTGAGCATATACATTTAAGTCAGTTGCTTGTGTAAGGCAGAGGCTGTAGTGTTATTGCGGACGCCGGGTAATGCAGCGGCAGTAAACCATTCCAGGGATTGTCACAAATATTCTTGCTGGGTAAGTGAATGAAAGATATACACGTGTTATCGTGAGGGCACATGTTACGGCTGGTGGCGGTCTCAGCGAAGGATGCTATGCAACACGGCGGCATGGTGGAGGACGTAGCCCTTGGGTTACGTGGGTTAAAAGCTGAGTCTCTCCGTTTACTGCACTTGTTTGTGTGCATCTGTGGCCTCAGTGTTACTGCGGGTGTTGAATAATATCGCTGCAAGCATGGAAACTTGTCGCTGTCACCATTTCTGTTAAGGGATAAGCGAATGCAAGAAGCACATTTACATGTGCTAATGCTGCGGCGCGTTACGGTTGGTGTCGATGGCTTTGGAGGATGCTACGCAACACGGAGGCATGTTGAAGGATATGGCGTGTGTTACCTGAGCTGTAGTCGGTTGAAATTGACGGCCAAACCGTAAGAGTCGTCTGCTTTAATGTGCACGTATGGGAAATAAGGAGGTTTTTTTTACCAAAGTTCCGGCTTGAATCCTACGAAGACAACAATCGGTAACAGGGAAATGTCGTGCAATCAGTAACACATTGGTGACTTGTTCACTGACCTGATTTCCATAAGGAATGTAGAGAAGTTTAATTCTACCGCGCAGTATCATGTCTATGCACCTGTTGGAAAGGGTTCCACAGTAGTACCTTAGTACTGCGCTGCCTTGCTCAACTCTCTCGTGCTTCCAGGTCGGTGGTTCGGGTTTTCCCGTTCTAGCTAATGGTTCTGCGGCTGTGTTCCCGGTGTTGGGTTTTTGCTTGGCTCTCTAAGCAACCTCGCAGCATTTACTGATCGAATTTTGCTGCAGCTCGGAGGGCAAGCGTGCTTGGCCGTACTACTGAAACGCTGTCGGCAGTGCTCCTTTGGTTTGGGTGACCAAATAAAAAGACCCTAGCGACGTCGTCAGGAGGGCCTTTGCAAGAAAACCATACCGGTGGATACCCCTTGTGGCGTTCCGGAGAACCAGAACCTGCCGCCTCCGGCTAAGCTGGTCTTGAGAATGCACTGGATGCCACGACGGAAACAGCTCCGCTTGACTTAATCCCACGCAACCGTCGGCTACCTGCAGTCAGAGTATGAAGCTCATGTAATGTAAGCAGGCTTGGAGACGTTGAGCTTGCCTCGTTTGTGGTCTCCGCCTACGGCCTTACCAACTGCAGCCCGAATACAGTCAAGGAGAGCGCACGCAATATTAAGGGTCCTTTGTCAACCAATTTCTTGATGCTCGCGGCACCTGATATATATAGATAGTGTCCGAGCCTTATACACGTGTAGCACAGTCAGAGTGAGGGCTTATGGCAAGAGGTCGGCGCACGTTAATAGCTCTAGTGCTAGGAGACAAGGTTCTCATCTGCCACCTTTCCACTTTTACCTCCCAGTTGACGCAGGCATGGAAATCGCGTTCACAAGACGCGATTTAAGAGGCGTGGGCCTGCGCAAAGGAGAAGGAATGCTTGACTTAGATTACGCTAAGCAAGCTGCCCTTATCTGCGACTGCTCAGAAACGTGGTACTTGGTACAGGACGAAATGGCGCTGACCGTTCGTCACTTCCTTCTTAGCATTGCACTCTCGAAGTACAAGGCTTTCCTCAAAGCAGGGCCTAGACAACCGCCTTCGCTGACCGTTGGTGGAGATGAGCTAGAAGTCGTCCAAAAATGTCGCTACCTGGGATGTTCTATCAAAGTCCCTGGAGTTTAACGTGACATCACGGATCTGATGGTGAAAGCTCGAGGGGCTATTGCCAACCTTCGCCATTTATGGAGCCGGCGCGACTTCGCGCGCCGTCAAAGGTAGGCTGTATTATGCAGCGATACATTCGACCCTACCGTGCGGTTGCGGGACCTGGCCCCTTAGATCAACGCACGTGAAACGGCTAGTTATGTTTTAGCAAAGGGACCCACGCAAATTAGCTCCTATCTGCGGAGAGCATGGAGCAAATAACGCGAGTGTTAGACGCCATGTTTAGGGAACAGGAAAAGGGAAGAAACCGCTTGGCACAAATATTGCACGCAGCAGGCTCCGATGGCTGGGCCACATGTTACGCATGTTATCCAACGGCTTCCCGTGACGTGCGTTTGTTACACGCCGGGGCTGGATCTAAGGAAAGAAGAGTGGCCACGTGATGACTTGGTAGAGAGGAATGAAGAACATAACTTTGACTTTGGTATTGCTTTAAGCATCTTGGCGCCTTGGTTGGGATCCGAAAGACGATGAAGACGTTCGGCCGGATGCGCGTGCTGATATGGCTATGAGCCATGCATTGATGATGGTACTGAAATAGCTGTGTCCACTGTCATCAAGCTTCCGTACGCTGACTTTTCTCCAAGTATTTCAACAGGAGGAGTCTCAAACCTACCTTGCGATGGCTTACTGAGAATTCCTCTTAGCTTTCGGTTAGCCAATGTTATCAGAAAGCGCGGCGTACCAAAATTTCCATGTCCTATCCTAATAACACTGAGCTACTGTGAAATGTTATATCTGCCACCAGGCATGCACATCTGCTTGTGGCACTGTAAATCGTCCCTGTACCCCACACTACATTTCCGAGAGGTTGGTGGATCTGGCGCAATTCATAGGACACCGCTCTGTTGCATCAGCATAATGTGACCACCCGGGCTACTACGCTCAACACGTGCTGACAAGGGAAAATTTTGAAAGAGTGCAGCTAAAGATATGGTGGAGGCAAGGATGGCCGCACAACAAGTGAAGTCAGTGCACGCAACGCAAAAGCTGGAACTGACTTCTTAAACCCGGCGGCATTTTTGGCTGCAGAAGGTATTTTCTATCCGTTTGGAAGGGCGTGTATGCAAGGCCGGAGTAACGGCCCTTCAGCTGGATCACAGGGACGCTTGGACCACTCTGTCTTAAGATCTGAGGCCAGTGCAAGCGCCTGATCATCGTTGCCCGCGAAGCGGCATCCGTTGCTCAGAAAGCAGCTTGTGGAAGGTTGAAATGTTTCCTTATGCGATTTGCCTACACTTCAGCGCACACCTCAGCTACCATCCATCATAGTTTGCTTCCATTTCCTAATAAGTGAATTTGTTATAATTATTTCGATTATGTTATAAACCGCGCTAAACTTACAACGTCGATAGTACCCACAGTAGATTCGTAGCATGCACGCAACCTTTTTCCTTCATGTAGATTGCTAACGTATCTTCAGGAAGGTGATGCCGTTGCTTTTTACGGCACACAAACTATTTCAGTGTTAACGCTTGGTGGGTTATAATCAATTTGCATGCTCACTCGCTGGGCCAAAGCAGTCGCGGAAGGTTTAGCAGTCCTAAGCCATTGCGACAAGCCTAAAACGTAACATAGCACGATGGATGGTGTGCCACAGGGCCAACTTGAGCTGTGCTGGGTGTTGATTTTTACACCTACAGAAGCACTAATAAAAGCTAGGTGGTTAGAGGCCCGACAAACTCAGTTAGGAGTTAGAATGAGAATAGCTGCTTACTCCATATAGCAGGCACTTTGTTGTCCAGCGCCAAATTCTCGCTGCCTTGCAGTGAGGTTTTTAAACCAACGGCTTTTTTCGATACCCTAATCGTTTTCCTCTCCATGCTTGGGCAACCTGATATTATTCTGCCTATACAATATACTGAAACTTTCTTCTTACAATTTCTTCATGCTTGGGCCGTCGAACAGAAGTATCAACGGCGCTCTACCTTCCACATCGAGCGGCGTGGTTAGCGGTTTGGATTCCACTGAGCAGAACGTTAAGCCATCTTATCCTAATTTTGGCGCTTTATCTTCTTATCGTTTTGCTCCAAATGTAAGTTTGTCACTCTGCTTTAAATCCCAATCCCTAACATCTTCCCACCTTGCTTCACACGTTGCTTCTATTCTTTTAGTTACAACTCACACACAGTCTTAGAGCGCCGCACATAGCTTGTCAACAAGTCTACGTTCAACCAAACAACCAAGGTCAGTTCCTGTGTTTTTCTTTGTAGTCCTTGTGTCTCTCTGAGAATGTCATGCTTTAACATGGCAATTTGATACAGGTTGGCCAGAAGGCAGCACGTGCCCGCACACAGTGGTCCCTAATGAAGGATATTCACTGTTTCTTAGAAGCTTACCTGCATGATTCGAGATCCGTGCTTTACCTGCGATCCTTCGCATTTAACACTGAAAACACATAGTTGCTTGCACCCGTCTGGCGATGATGCAGCTTCAAATGCCGGTCAAGCTAGCGTCGACATTGTTTTGAGTCCCGGGTTGAAGCTTCACTAGTCGATTAGATTTCAGTCACCAGTTGGATGTTTGGCATTAGGTAAGCTAGTTTGTTCCATACTACCTAGTGGTACGGGAAAAAGCGCTGCGTGCCTGACATTGCGTCCGACTCCCCCACACACTGTAACACTATTAGCAACTTAACGCTCCTCTTCTTTAGAGCAGTAGAACGTATAATGTGGTGTTGGCTGGAAATCTTCTGGCTTAGTGGCATATCTGTCCTCCGAGGAGCTACAGCTGGGCTGCTAACATGGTGTGAGCCCCGTAATAAAATCCGTGAACAGTTGCTACAGCTACTTAAAGGTGCTTGTCCTTTCTTCGAGTACACAAACTTTTGACACAGCACCCGCAGAAGCTTGAATTATGTCCAACCAACCTTGCAAAAGCCGTGGACGCAAATCGATCACACCGCGATCAGGTACCGCTGATGCGGCTGTGTCAAAAGCTGGCGCGTGCGTTGGAGCACGATTGTGGAGGCTGGCCAGGCCCGCGCTTGCGCCTACCTCCGAAGCGTTTTGGTCTACTTACACAACGTCCAGATGAACGGCTGGACAACAGCCTGATGCCGAAGCCTGTGGCTCTGAATGTGTGTCAAAGCGCTTTGTCATTTAAGCTGAGTAAGCGCCCACTGGACACCGATGATGGGCAGTTTTCCCATATAGGTCAACCTTTACTACCATCAGGCAAGTCATCACGCAAAAAATCAAGTTGCCAACCTAAATCTTGGGTCGCTGCACAGTCTCTGGAACTTATGGACGCTAGCCGACGTATTCCGGCTGAACGCGAATACCTTGCTGCTAGTAAAAATCTCAGAGCAACTCTGCGTCCTAGCCTGAAGAAAGACTGCAAAACCTAGCGGTCTCGTTTTGCCTCGGAGGCGGAAACAACCGCTGCCGTTGATATGCACGGCAATTTATTGCGCCATATACGGGAAACTTGCAGCAAGGGACCGTATTAGCGCGACTATAAGCGACGAGCGTAGGCAACGGAGCAACAGCCTGTCAAAACGCTTATAGTGTTGTGTCGAACACTGTAAGGCAGTTAAACCAACCTGGTGGCACTTTCTTTTCTGGCCAGGAACGCACTTTATCCATGAGCGTCCCCTTGGAGCCGCCCCAAGCGCAGGAGTTAAAAGTAAGATCGGGCTGATGAAATGCAGTAAGGCCGCAAAGGAAGACAGAACTTCCCTAGCCCTCTTTCAATTCAAGGATCCGCTCTAGGAGATTATTTGCACAAGTTTCCAGTGAAATTTTATTTGCAGTTGGCTGTCCAGAAGGAATGAATCCGTCTCGATGTTGTACCATTTTTAAAGGTTGATACCTTTTCGGAATGCCGCAATCGTATTAGGACGCTTCTGAGCACAATGCCATCTAAATTGTGTGCGTCTGGGGTTCTTCTCCGGCTGGCTGGAACCAGAGAAAGCCAGCTTCTTGAAGAGCAAGCCTGGGTTTGTCGAGGTCGGAGCTGCATCGACCACGTCTTTAGCTTGCGTCGAACGTTGGAACATCAGCCTGTTTATCGGCGACCCGTTTTTGCGTTTTTTGACCTTACAAGTAGTTTCGATGCGGATGGTCAATGTGACCCATGGGACCGTCTGCTAAGGAATGGGGTGTCTGATAAATACGTGAACCTTATCAAAGCCATGTAAGCGCCTTGTGCGGGCACAATGATGGTTTAAGGCAAACCGTCGCCAACCTTCAGTATCACCAGCAGTGGGAGAAAAGGTTACTCGCTGTCAGCTTTCCTATTTAACTTTGTAGTTGACAACGCCCTAGAAACTGCTTTTGCTAGACTAGTAGTTTATGGTGTGGAGCTACTTCCTGATGCACGAGTGCTTGACTTGGAGTATGCGGTCGACGTAGCGCTAATCTGTGACAGCTCCCAAACATGCCATGCAACACAAAACTGATTAACATTGGCTGCCTACCGTCTTGGGCTATCCTT
Organism: Dicrocoelium dendriticum; assembly: GCA_944474145.2. Classification (NCBI taxonomy): domain Eukaryota; kingdom Metazoa; phylum Platyhelminthes; class Trematoda; order Plagiorchiida; family Dicrocoeliidae; genus Dicrocoelium; species Dicrocoelium dendriticum. Next base: position 10,157,740 of record OX104068.1, on the reverse strand, counting down.
TGCTCCATGGAAATGAAACGTATTGCTAAAAGCTTGGCAGGGCGGTACTCATATGCTTAAGCTTTTATGATCAGCTTGAAGACGTTTAGCTACTGAAATACCCTTGCAGCTATGTTAGCTCCAGTGTGACCGAGGATAAGGTTAAGAGCCTTATAGCAAAAGCTCCAGGTGCTTTAGCTGGGCTCCGGCGGGTGCGACATTACATTCGCCAAGGAATGCAGGGTTGTTACGCAGCTGCCCCTTCATCCCGCCCACATGGTTCTGAAACCTGGCCTGTCGGATCAAAGGATATAAGGGGGCTCGATACATTCGACTCTCGCTGCATGCGCAGGTTACCTGACGTCTGGTGGGCACACTGCGTGAACAAAGAACTTGGTCGGTGCCGCGTATATGGCGCAAGAAGAGTTAGTAAACCGCGCGGCAACAGTATACGCCGCAACATACACCAATTGTTAGGCTAAATGTTGTGCATTCCAACATACCTACTGCCGAGATGTACACTAACTGTGCGCCGCGGGTGCGGTTGAGAAGAGGAGTAGGAGGGGCCAAGCGATGAATAAGTCGAGAGGAATGAAAACCCTCACTTAGTAACTGGCTTCCATTAATGGGTCCTGACATCCTGGCTGAAGCCCTAAGGAAGGTGAATACGTTTGGTTGAACACTTGCTCAGGAGGTTAGGAACCAGCCACAATGGCGTCTGGGTCGTGACTTGCTTTGTCCAGTCCACACTTTAGGTTTTACAGCAACCAGAGCATATGCAAAACGCACAATATAATATTAAACGTCATAATTTGTCGTACTTTTTGTGTACATTGTAGTGAACCTTTTTAGTGCCTTATCTTTTTGTGTTGCGGCAATTAGATGCGGTATGTTTCTTCATTTAATCTAACGCACACTGATGAGGATGATTGTATCATGTCACTGCTGCTTAGTAGCTAAATAAATAAATAAAAATAAATAAATGCCTTACTCTCAAATTTAACAAGGCACGCCAAACAAGTCATGATCAGATTTCAAAGGAAGCCCCTTTTCACAACAGACACGTAACTGATATAGCATGCACAACGTATGTAAGGAACTTAGGCATACAATTGGTGTGCCAGGGCGTTCCCTCATGCGTTTTTGTGATGGTCCAAGCCAGAAGTCGGAGCGCGCCTAGCAACTTCTGGATTGACGACCCGTTCAAGAAGAAACGCTTACCAGGTTCATCCCATCGTTTCAGGCTCACTTGAACTTGGACTATGTAGGAAAGCGGCATTGGCCGAAAGATGTACAGGCTGCGGAGGTTAAGAAAGTAATTATGGAAAATAAACTCAGCAATGACTGCTAATATTCTGGGTTCACGTGAGCATAGTGCAAACCTACAAGGCCCTATAAGTGCAAGGAAACCGGTATATGTAGGCCGAGTGACGTATGCTTGTACGTACCAATAAAAGCTTGAAATATGTCTCTAGTCGAATAGCCAGTATGTAGTCCTTGGCCGTGACTTTATTTAGTGGCGAGTCACATCCGCCACGTCCTCCTGTTGCTAAACGGACATTTGTAGTTTCTTATAGGGAGAAGGCCTGCTAGCCGAAAGCCAAACACGTCTTGGAACACTGCGGTAAATCATGTTGAACATTAGTGTACAACTGGCAAGTCATCTTACCAACGGATTTCACACTCGGTTATTCGCAGTTTAATGACCTCCATTTTTTCTGCTGGCTGAACACAGCCGCCATAAGTGCTGAGGCCGGTCGAGGATGAAAGTCATTAGGAGTCGTGTTGTTAAGTGTCCAGGTGAGGAAGCGTTGCAATTTCCGTTGTCTGGATTTTTCAGGTTGTGCATACATTCCCAAATTGTAAAGACAGCGTGACCAGACATCCATACTGAACAACGGTCGTGGTGGTGAATGCAGGCGAACCCTTTATCATGTCTCTTTGATATCTTTGTACTTGCCTTAAATGGGGTTGCAATGGCATCTCGCATAAACCATCACAATATTGTTGCATCACCTCAGACAAAAACGGAACCACTACATCACCAATAAATACCATTGGCTGATACGCGTGTTTATCAATGCAAAGTGTCTGAGAGCATGCATCTGGTCTCTTCTAAGGTGAACTCGTTCATATACACCTTAAGTACAATTTACGAGGCAGCACAACACGGATGTGAGCTTGTGATCGTTAGCATCCAAACTGCATTTGAGGTCTATGGATAATCTTTACTTAAAGACTTAAGTCGTGAACTATATTCCCGACTAGCTGGATGTGCGAACCAGTGGCACCTCGGGAATCCGTAAGTCAGGTGTTGGTCGCATCTATGCATACAGTTTTCATGCGTCCGTTGAATAGGTTAAGGTAAACCATTCCACAGTGTTTGCACATTGTGGGTCAAGAGCGTTTCACATACTCTTCATGATGAAGTAAATATTCAGCATCGGTACAGACATCCGCATCGCATTTGTTTCTATATTTTGGTAGCATAAAAATATCTCAATTATTATGCAGCAAAATGGAGTTAAAGTCGTTGCATGCAGCGACGGAAACAAGTAGAATGCCATGTGACCCTCGTATAACTTGTATTAGTGACGTTAATAAATCCGTCACATTCGTGCTTGTTGAGGCACAGCGTAAGCTTCCGTTGGGGGATTCCCTCCTAGCCCTATTGGTACATACTATGTCCTCTACATAGACGTAATAGACTTAATGGGTTGGCTAGCAGAACGATCTCATCGTGGTGCACGCTGCGTATTTCGAGTTTAAACCGTACCAGCAAATGGTTCGGCGTCTGTGTTCTGGGACCTGGTAAATATTCGCCTCGCAAGCGTTCTCCCTATAAAAGGTCACAAATGTCTTCTTCACAACACTGCGAAGTGTCAGTCTTGACTAGCGACAAACTATATGTAAATAAATAAGTAAATTAACCTTTATCCTCGGCCATGCGATTCATGCCAGCGAGGGCATGGTTAACTAAGTGGAATTATACAGACCTATAATGGCAATTGTAACAGTGACAACCTTAGAGTGTTCAGACGTTCCCTCCTGAAACTGTACAAATGGAACCAAAGTAAAAGTGAAGAAAGCCCATTATCTTGAGTTCGGACACGTTCGTATGGGCGCAGTCGATCTGCCATAAAGTGCAGTAACAATTCAGGCGGGAATAGATCCATAACTAGAACTGCTCAATTAGAAAATCGCGAACAACGAACGCGCATAATCATGGTTACACGACAACCTGTGTTCATATGGGTAAAGCGTAAAGAACGAAGGCGAATGCGTAGCAAAAGTCGTGGCGACTAACTATGCGGAGAAGCTAGTGTCGGGGAGTATCGAGCATGGTAGTGTGTAATCCTGGTCAGCTCGCCAGTGTGAACTTAGTGGCTGGACTTTACTCAATGGCGAGTCACATCCGCCACATCGCAGTGTTGTTAAACTGATTTTCATAGCATTTTATAGGGGGACACTTGCCAGGAGAAAACCCACCAGTCCTAGAAAACTGCCATTGATGCATCAGAACGACAAGATGCAACGGACAATGCTTCATATTGACATTATTGGTTATGTTAGCCGCAATCAAGATACATCCAAGTTTGCTCTGTCTTATGCCTGATGGGATCAAGACTGCATCATCCATGGGTTTTGTCACTTCCTGACAGAATGGCGTAATATAAATTGGACACTTTAGTATGTTTTGTATTTGTCTTTTGTAGAACCGAGTAATGTCTCCGTGGGTTATCCAGTAATATGATGTTGCGCCAATTCTTAGGGGAAGGGTGATGGCCAAACGCAATTGTTATGGCCACAGAAAACGATAAGTTGTCCGGAATAACAAACCGGAGATCATCCCAGAGTACGTTCTATTGATTAAGGACACTAGCATTCACCGCCAAGTGGACAGTAACGTAGTGTGGGTTGCTTAAGATGTGGTAGGTGAAAAGAATTTCATTAATGTAACTGTCCGAACCCATTTGTACTTGCCATATTGAAAGATAATGTTGTGTTGAAATATTTCCAAATTAGGTGCATAGCATAGGCAGAAAAACCTGCCCTCCGGTCAGATGAAATGTCCGAGTTGCCGGTAAATATCAGCAAGTGAACTCTGAACAAATATTATTTGAGGAAGACGCCAGCTGAACCCAAATGTTCAGGCTTGAATATAGTGGCATCCACCCAAGATAACAGATAATTGTTCCTTCCATCCGGTGGCTAATAAGACAGCGTAATAATTATGCATCTAGTTCCAGCTAAGGGCATATTGTGTTCCTTTGATGGGTTGAAATAAAGTAGTGGTCGTATCCTCGCTTTCTGGCCACCGGTGAAGTGAAAATCTCAGAGAAAAAGACAACGAACAACTGCAGGCACACAAACGGACAACAGCGATCATACGGAACTTAGAGAAACAAGCAGCCGCAAAAGAGCTTACATTAATGAACCTCACATTATATTTATCAATAAAAATTAAATATCTCAAGTACGTCTTTCCACAAAAGGTTAGATTAGTCTCATCGTGAACAGTGACGTCTCAGTGGACTTCGTGATGTCGGAGAGCGAGAGGCCGATCCACTGCCACTTGGATATCCGGCAAATACTTCCAACACACGGACATCCATCTTTCACACACATTATTTCTAACATACCAAAGATTTCAGCTTGGACCGGCACAGTTAGAAGCACAGACTTCACCAAGTTATTTAACTATACGCTCACTTTAAATAACGTACACTGTTATGGAAAGCAACTCGGCTTTGTGTACACGCTTGATAAGGTATTGTTATCCTAATATGATCCTGCCTATAAGGCTTGTCTCACTTTATCGAAAATAATAGCTTTTTATTTATCTATTTACTAATTATGGAGGCGCACGGTGCTTATCTTGGAGCTTTTGTTAGTGGCGATTTTGCTGCCACTACTGTGAAACCTATATAGTCTTAATAAATGTCAATCATTAAGGCGTGTTAAGCCAATAGTTGCCACTGCACTAGTGTCAGTATTTATGCGGCTGTTAATAGTAGAGTACAGTTGTTGCTTGGAGGCGTGTAAAGCCCATCGTACTGGAATCCTTAGCATTGATAAAGCACTCACCACAGTGGTGCTGAAGGCCAGTGGTTCCTACACCTTTGGGCATGCTAGTGGCGATAAGGACACTAATGCTATGGGGCTAATATATGAGTATTAAGAACAAGACATGTGGAGCTAATAGGTGAGACTTTGATAGTAGTAATTGTCGTGAATATGTCCTGGGAAGTACTTGGGCTAAGTAAACACCGTTTATGGTGCATGAAACAGCCGATACCAGAGGAGTTGCCGCATACGATAAGAAGGTTTCTCTGTGGGAGATGCATATGCTTACTAAGCACTAATCATTACGCTAATTAAGCCAAACGTGGATACAGGTATTTTGACGGATATGATACCAATGTAATAAGCAGTTTAATTCTTGTATCTGCAGCCCTTATGCAATCAAGCTCCCACCAACGTGGTAGTCTGATTTACGGAGGGAAATACACCACACTTATGGGGGTTATTTATTGTTACTGTGTACCCTGTCACGTGTGCTGGAATATAAAGCAACGTGCATAGTCCTGTACCTATCCGTAGTACATTTGATTAACATAATTTTTGCTTCGAGTAACTGATTTTCTTTATTATCCGTTTGCCACCTTACTTTTACTTATGTTTATATAACTTCTTGAGATCCGCTAACTAAAAATTTCACTATCGTTTTAATAAGCCTATTGTGTTATTAATGGAAGACGTAATTGAGATATTTTATTCACCATCCTATGCGATGAATATACAACTCGATGAAAGCAGGTAAGTGTAGATATGGTTATTTATGAAAACATATGGAAAAGGTACAATAAAATGAAATAAAGTAAATGGGTTGTTACATTGAAGTAGAGTTACGGAATCAGCAGTTGGCAACTTCAGGTGGGAGGAATGCTGTGTTCGCTAGTTACACTGCATAATGCTAATTACCAGTACTGACATAAAAAGGAGTACGTGTGTCTTATTGCATAAGGGTACAAGCATGGAGGTTGTTGGAAAGGTAGTCTCATTTATTCTCAAGCTACGTCAGCAAACATCCACATACATACAATGCTATACGGATACGGCTAAATAAATTAAATTATTTTATGGACATATTTCATATATATATATATATATATATGAAATATGTACATAAAATTATTTATATATATACTTACGTATTTCCTTATGTAGTTACGCTAGCTGAACATTTATTTTGTTCCTGTGATTATTAAGGAACCATACATTGACCCGCTGCCGTCATCATATTTGACTTCCCACTAATCTTTTAGCATTTAACTGTATTCCCAACGTTAGTACATGCCGTTGAGGCTAAAGCGTTACTTTACCGTTGCACACACATTACGTAACTAGTCCGTTACTTAACTATGTATGCGTAAAACTTACTTTTGTTTACCTAAATGTGTCACTACCATTCGCCCCTTTAATAGCATATCATTTCAAAGCCATTTCCCTATTTTGCCATAGGTTTCTCAGTTCACTCTGACGTTTCAGCATAGCACTTAATCAAAAAAATACGCGAAAAGGTCACCAGTGAAGAAGACGTAACCTCCGTTTCACTTTAGCTACCATGTAATTATATTCATATACTAACTTTAATTCGCACTTTTTATTTACAGGTTAACCGACATATCCAGGTACTTATCCAACGGCATACGTCCAGTTTGCTCTCATTTATATCTTTTGAAACTCCGCGTACTTACTGTCATGGATACAGTGTACCCAACCATTAAAAAGGCTACGAAACGCCACCTCTCACAAGCAGCTGTAACAGGTTTAAAAATATTATGGACAAACTTAGTAAATACATACCAATGTCTTACGTCGCTATAATGCTTCCAGCCAAGCTGCTTCCCCTTGGCCCGAACACCGATTCCCGCCAGATTTGAGAGGCCTAGTCCCAATCTATTACAGATTTAAAACAAAACCATAACAGGGGTGAAGGGCTTCGGTGTTGGGTCTGACAGAAAACTCACACTTATGTCAGCAATCTGCAAGCAACCTGCAAGTGTACAATATAGTAACCTAATTTAGTAGTTTGCAAAAAATATTAAGGCAATCCGGGGGAATCTGAGGACTATACACATGGTTGGTAACGTGCAGTAACGCATTTCACAAGGCATTAGGTCATAAGGTATTTTCCCCAGTCCATCGCACTGAGGCTGGACCTGACCGTGGTGCGATGTTTTGTGTGCCTCAGCGATCCATTGAGATATGCTGGGTGGTGCCTTTGCACCTTCCGAATCACTCATATCAGATTGGTCAATGGTTAGAGCCCAGACAAACTCAGCCTCCTGGTCCTCCAGGTTGGGGGTTGGAATGAAAGTGGCACTTTATTCCTTAAAACGGGCTCCTTGTAGCCCACCGACAAACCCGCTGCCTTGCGGTCAGGTTTTTGAACCAAAGGCTTTGGTTGAGAAACCTAATCGTTCTCCTGTCTGGGCCTGAGCAACCTGACAGTATCCTGCCCACGCAACACTATGAACTTTACTTCAAACAATTTCTTGATGCTCTGGCCACCGCAGAGGATAATCAACCGTGCCCTATCTGCTGCATCAAGCAGAGTGGATAGGGGTATGGATGCTGCTGCTCAAGCCTTCCCGTCTTCTTATTCTCCCTCTTACGCTTTTTCACTCTTACCGTCCCATTCCAACTTCACTTATATCCCCCAGTTTTCAACCCCCGATCCTTGGCCCTCTCCCAACATGCTTTGCTAGGCATTTACCTTCAAATTTCAACTCACACATGCATGCGGAGCGTCACTGCTCTTTTGTCGACAAGCCCATGTCCAACCAAGCGGTCCAATCCAGGTCAGCGGCCTCCATTTGGAGACCTCGATCCTCCTTCAGATTTGCATGCCTCAATGTACGCGCACTACTAGAGATCGGTCAACAGACAGCACTTGCCCGAACATTGGAGGCCCTCTCGATTGATATCTGCTGCTTATCAGAGACCCGCCTGCAAGACTCGAGCACTGTGCTCACTCTGCGATCCCCTTCAGGTGACGCAAGCAGTATTTTCTCATTGCGCCTCTCCGATGACGATGCAGCTTCGAGCACCGGCCAAGCTGGTGTTGGCATTGCTCTGATTCCCCGGGCTGAAGCTACTCTGGTTGATTGAATTCCAATTAGTAGCCAGATGTGTGCGGTCCGCTTGGCTGGCGCGTTTAAAGCTTCGAAGTCGCGCGGGACTAATGGATGTCTATTCATCACAGCTGCCTATGCGACCACAAACTGTAGCGATGATTCGGTAAAGAACGACCTCTACCGCCAACTGCCCCAGCTCCTTTGCCACAGAAGAAGCACGGACACTGTTGTGTTGGCGGGGACATGAACGCACAGGTTGGAAACTTGTCCACTGTTGAACTGCAACTGGGCGGTCAACACGGTGTAGGCTCCCGTAATGATAACGGTAAGCGGTTACTGCATTTGTGTGAAGATGCTCCCTTATTTCTTGCGAGCACTAATTTCCCACCCAGCACCCGCCGAAAGGTGACTTGGCGCCCACCAGCCTTGGACGCAGGTCGATCACATTACGATAACTTACCGCTGGAGAGGCTGCATCCAGAATTGTCGCTCGATTCGAAGCATAGGTGTGGATATCGACCATGCACTTGTATGTGCTGACATGCGGATGCGCTTTGACGGACGCCCATGACGACGCTGTGAGCGTATTGATAACAGCCAACTGACAAAGCCGGCTGTTCTGAATGCGTATAGAATTACGCTGACATGCCAGTTGAGCAAGCGCTTTTTGGAGACAATTGATGGTCACTGGTCACATGTTCGCCAGACCTGACTGGCAGCAGGCAAATCCTCATGTGGTATGTCTAATAGACAACATGGACATTGAGTGTCTTCGCAGTCTCTGAAACTTATGGACGCTTGCCGGCATATCCCGACTGGAAGCGAGCACAATGAAACTCGTAAAGAGCTCCGGGCAAAACTCCGTGATAGCCTGAAGAGTGACCGCGAATCTTGGTGGTCTCATCGTGCGTCAGAGACGGAAGTGGCCGCTGCCCTTGGCAACTATCGTAAGTTATTCCGTCTTATACGGGAAACGGGCAGCAGGAGACCTGGTGTTAGTGAAACTATACGTGGCGAGATTGGTCGGCCTATCCACAATTTGTCAAAACGTCTGGAGCGTTGGGCTGAGCATTTTGAAAAGCAATTTGATCGGCAAGAATTGTTCCATTCGCCGGTCACTGATCGCCTTGCTCCGTGGGATGTCCCTTTGGATCCACCCTCTCGCTCAGAAGTCGAACGTGAGATCGGACTGTTGAAGTTGAACAAAGCCACGAAACCAGATGATCTTCCTCCAGCCCCATTCGAATTCAGAGGCTCTGCTCTTGTTGATGCTTTGCGTGAAATACTGGTGAAACTGTGGGAGCAGGAGATTGTCCCAACCGACTGGAGCCGCTCCGTTATTGTTCCCATCTTCAAAGGCGGCTCGCGCTCGGAATGCGGCAGCCATAGAGGAATCAGTCTGATCTCCATTGCCTCCAAAGTACTCGCCTCCATAATTCTTCACAGACTGACTGGCGCTCGTGAAAGCCAGATTCGTGCGGAGCAAGCGTGTTTCCTCGTTGCCGTGGCTGCATCGACCACATCTTCACCTTACGTCCGTTTTTGGAGCACCGTCACACATATTGGCGGCCCACCGTAGTCGTGTTCATCGACATCAAAGGTGCCTTCGATTCGGTTGATCGATGTGCCCTTTGGAATTGTCTACTCAGGAAAGGTGTGCCCGAGAAATATGTAAATATTATCCTAGCCGTATACGCGCGTAGCACGGGCAGAGTGAGGGCTTACGGCAAGCGGTCGCCACCCTTCAGTATCTCCAGCGGTGAGACAAGGATGCCCGCTGTCACCTTGGCTATTCAGCTTTGCTATTGTCGAAGTCATGAAGATTGCATTTACAGGACATGACTTGGAAGGTGTGGAGCTACTCTCAGGAGAACGAGTTCTTGACTTGAAGTATGCAGGCGACATTGCCCTCATCTGTGACAGCTCCCAGACGTGACAAGACGCGCTGGACAGATTAGCAGTGGCTGTCAGTCGCTTCGGGCTTTGCTTTGTACCACCGAAGTGCAAAGCGTTCCTCCAGGCTTGGCAGGGATCATCCCCTGTGCTGACCCTTGATGGGGATCAGCTAGAAGTCGTTCAGAAATTCAATTACCCGGGAAGTTGTATCAGCACCCTTGGGAACCAAGACAACATCACGAACCGTATAGCGAAAGCTCGAAGTGCTTTTGCTAACCTTCGCCACCTATGGCGACGGCGCGACATTACTCTTACCCTGAAGGGTAGAGTGTACAATGCGGCGGTACGTTTGACCTTACTGTACGGTTGTGAAACCTGGCCCCTAAGATCGGCGGACATGAAGACGCTAGTTACGTTCGACCACCGGTGCCCTCGCGGTTTGGCTCACATCTAGTGGGAACACCGCGTGAGTAACGAGCGTGTTCGATGCCTTGTTTAGGGCCCAGGAAAAGAGAATGAACCGCTCAGCACCGTTACTTCATGCACCAGGCTCCGATGGCTGGGCCACGTGTTGCGCATGCCAGCCCACCGGCTCCCTCGACGTGCGTTGTTTGCTCCCCGGGGATGTGGGTGGAAGAAGCTGAGGGGTGTCCAAGCGATGAGTTGGTCCAGAGGAATGAAATCCCTCACTTCGGAGCTAGCCTCGATTGGAGCTTCACGGCTCCCTCGTTGGGGTCCAAAAGACGGTGAACACGTTTGGCTGGATACAATTGCTGACCTGGCAAGGAGCCGACCTCAGTGGCTTTCCTGCTGTGAGTATCCTTGTCCCTCCCTATCCCTTTTAGTCTTCCCTCCATATACGATCTTATTTCGTAGGGTAAAACATAACTAAAACTTTTGTTTTTGCCTAGTAGCCGGCTGGTAGCTTACCAGAACGATGCCTATCCGTTACTGGTAGCTCAGCTGGCATGCAACTGTCGTATTTATTTTTCCTTTATGTATTGTACGTATGTATGTATTTCCTTTATGTATTGCGGTACCATAGCGGAGGTGTTTTACCACCTCTAGCTGACGTGTATAATGATGCTGATGATGATATATTCCCCAATTATGTACTTTACTTCGGAATTCGTGAATTTAAAAGTAGCTCAGTTGTTGTGGAGTCCTCCGAGCTGGGCAACTTGGTTGCAGACGTTTTGCCACCATTCAAGGTGGCATCATTAGCGCGGGATTGATAGCAGTGAGGTAGCATTAGCTGATAGAAAGCAAACCCAATAATGGATATTGTCAGTAACCACTCCGTTCCTTATATAGGCATACGGGCTATTAATTTTGCCTTCATCTCATTTTGTGCAGCGGTTGTGCTCGAGTCACCGTCATTTGCTGCGGAAATGTTGTGCGACGTGGTTGGGCTTATCGCATTCGGATTGGTGCAGAAGTTGTGGGTGAGTAGTCTGGGCTCATATTGACTATGCTGTTCATTGTGCTCGTGATGGATTAGGTTCTTTCGGACAACGGTTGTTGAGCCTCTTGAACTCTCTCTATCTCAGCTGTTGATATATTGGATCAAGGTCACGGAATCACGCAATCCCATGCAAACCAAACAGTTTACCGTTCTCTACAAACCTAGAACTATATTTTTCCGATTGAATTATCAACGCAATTAGTCTCCATTCTAAACGCAAACACCAGGAGTGATTTCGCCTTCTGTTTTACTCGAAGTATTAGTTGACGACGTGGGGACCGCTTGCAAACGTCAACTTAATGAGCTTCAGAGCACTTTGCTGCTAATACAAGAGGAGCTAATCTCCTTTGAGACTTGTTACCACAAGTGGTAAGTGAAATCCCTGTTTGAAAGTGAAAGCGTGTCTTAAGGTTAGTCGAGCTCCGCAGGGTATTTTAAGCAAGTCAATAAAATATGGCTGCATAGGGCAGTCAACTCGCTACCTTGAAATAGGCTATTCTGTCCCTTAACACCTTCATGAACTAGCCCAAACCGTGGCTCCCAGTTGTCGCTACCAACTAGCAGGAGCTCACAATAAGGGTAACTATGGACAGGATAGGACGTAGTAGCGAGCTTGATGCAGCTTTTTAGCTGCGAGGGTAGGGTGCATTAGTCAAGTGGATGGTGAAAAGAAGCAATGTTGCTAGCCTAAGTACAAAGAAAGAGAAGCCAATAACGTCTGTGTAGTCAAGGTTGGATAATCTCCATCCTTGATTGATCTCTACAATGTCATATGCGGGCTTGCTACTCCCTCCACCCCAGCAGTTTTTGGGAGTTATTCCACGCAAAAACCTGAGCACCTGAGCGACTGATATGCAAAATACGTCAGATAAAAATACATTTAAATCTATAATTGCAACACAGTTAGCGAAAGCAATAAGAATGCACCGCCTATACAAGTATAAACTTACCGAAAGGCAATATAGTGGCGGCCACTTCTTCTACCCAGATATGATTAACGCAAGCATGACGGACTTCATAAAGAGTAGATAACTTCTGTTTATACCATTACTCTCCACTGGTACTTGACAGCACTGTAACGTGACTGATGTAGCTCGCCACAAATTAAAGTTGCTGCCCCGTGGATATCTGGATGTTACTATACAACCCACATACATCATTCGTTAAATCTCAAATTCCAGACGATATAACACAAACAAAAATGTAGCAGCACACTTACAAGCACAAATTACACAGCCCCATACATAACAAATACCTGCGTATATACCCCATACACCTACATCCTCTGTTATATACGACATGTATTTTTACACATACTTGACCACACTTTGTTAGGTTAACAAGCTCATGCCTGTAAATGTATGCGTTCCGGTGTCTAGAATAAATATTTTATTTATTAGATAAAAAGCAGTAGGAAGCAATCTCAAATGCAATGGTTCTCACCCCGAGTAGAATTTATCAAGTATTAACCATGAAAAAATTACTGCCAGGCGATTTCAATAAATGTATAATCTTCAGCAACGAGGGACATTACTCCGCATAGGACCAGAAGTACTAAGTGCGGAAGTCCGAGGTAATAGCCCAATCATATTTCCTTGGAGCACATCAGTTTGTGAAAGTACAGTGAATATTTGAGTTATAGATATCAAATGGAAACGCATTTGTTAGCTCCATCGCCTTTCAGTCATTGTGTAAAGGCTCGATTCGTTTCGACGCGGTATCTTACATGCGACCTTGACAGCTAAAGTGGACACAGTAATGACCCGTCCTACTCAAGAGGTTAGTCTAACATTTGCTTGCGACATTCCTTGGTCTGTGAATCGGTCGCAAGTTAACACTGAGTAAGCAACTTGCTAATGCCATTTTGTCACCGCGTCGCGCAGAAAGGAACAATGCCAAAATGCACTGGCAGTTTAAAGAGGACAAACTGGTTGCCCTCTTATTGGCCCTGAGTGCGCTCTACAACCGTCTGAACTGACACTAGCACTTGCGTCATCAGTTCTGCAAGAACACGACCGGCAGCCCAAAGTGAAAGGGTTGGCATAGACCCTTACCGGAAACCAGCATTCACACACTCGCTTCTGACCACAGATGCCCTCAGCTGCTTGTATACTGTGCATTCGACCTTCACTGCAAGCTAACCGACCTTCGTATTCGTTAAGTGGCCACGTCTCGAGACCTAGGTATGGTTGCCAAAACATGGCTGAACACTGTGGTCACGGATGAGATTGCACTTCCCGGCATGACTTCCATACGAAACGATCGACCTGGCAGAGGAGGGGAGTGCACCTGTATTATCAAGCCCCCATGCAGGTTGATGTCATAGCAGACGCAGAAACAAAAGTCGTCGAGTCTCTTTGGCGTCGTGCACACCTGAGACGTGGTGATGTGTGTTTACCAGCAATAACTTGCCCCTCCTATATCCACCATGAATATGGATCAGTGCCTAGCTTCAGCAATGAAACCAGTCTAGGCACTACCAAACAGCCATGTCCTTCTGGTGGCGGTGGTCAACCTGCATGCACTCGGAACTACAGCAGCGCACAGCAAACAATTCAAGGCGGAATGGCAATGCGTGATCACCGACGTACCTCCGTACAATCATTTCACTCCCCAACGACGAACTAAGGGTCGACACCATGACATAGACGCCATATTTTGCCGTAGCGGTCAAGCGATGTTGCTCTTTTAATACATCGGTTACTCGGAGTAAATAAGTGGGAGCAGCGTGGAATTCCATGCCGTTACGCATTACGTTATACTTCCAAACTCGGTCAAGAACCCGAAGGGTCTTTCATGGTCGAGAAACAGCCAGGGGTCGTCAGGAGGTGGTTCGTAACAAACTTGATTGAACACGTGACGAATGCGTCAGCTAGCAAAGTCTTTCGCCCGAAGCAAGTGCATTCATTCCTAAGGAGCCGTACTAGGAAAGGCAGGGCCTCAAGGGATTTAGGCTCGGGCGCTTACAAAGTCTGTCCGAGTAACCTAACCTGGGGTGCTTACACAACGCAACGCAACGACTGCTTCAGGTTGATCCGCAAAGGCAAACACCAGCACCAACAGAACTTAGCGGCGACTTTCATTATAAATCCCAAGTTGCAGGATAGACACGTCAACAAAGGGCCGCGGAGTGCAGCACGGAAGCCCCGGTTTAGGCGCAACCGCTGGCCTTGCGCAAACCGTACAAGATGTAATTGCCATGGTACGCTAAAACTACACCCATAGTTTCCAGAGTGAGGCATCATTTAATCCGCTTTTTGCACGGCTTTCATGGCTACTGAAGTTCAACTATGTATTGTTCACGGTGGCCATGGTAACGAAAATGCTAACGACATTGCGCGTGAACAGCTTACTTTGCGTGAAGGACATAAAACCAAAGGCCTAGAAAACAGCGGCCGTTAAACATGCCCAAACCTTAACGTGGTTATTTAGAAGATGTCTGGAGGAAATGCAGGTTCCCTTGATGTGGAAACAGGGTCTAGTCACCACTGCTTACAAAAGTGGTAATCGCTCGAAGCCCTCAAACTACAATTACCCAGACTCTTGCAAGTTGTATCCACAGTAATGGTAGGTACAATTGCAGACGCGCTCATAGAATATCTTGGGAGCAGTAACGTCCTAGTATCAAAGCAACACGGTATCCGCCGAAAGCGAGCTTTCACTACAAACTTGCTGCTAGTCCGAGCAAGCTGCACAGAGTTAGCGGACACCAGCTTGGAAGTCGCCGTTGTCTACCTGGACTTCTCCAGAGCGTTCAATCGTTTGGACTAACGCATTCTCTCTAACATACCTCGTAGCTGTGTAATCGGTGAACCTATATTCGGTTGGATCGGCAGCTTCACCGCTCAACTTCAGCTGAATGTGGGAGTCCGCAGCTCCATGCCCGTCTAAATTGACGTCCAGTGTAGCGTGCGTCGTGGGTCGTTACTGGGGCCATTTTCATTCCTCACATGCATTAATTATGTTGGCTGTGTACTGCAGTCGAATTTCGTACTATTTGCAGTTAAGCTGCAAATTTATCCTGAAATCAGGACACCGGATTATCACATGGCATTGCAGTGCTTTCTGGACAAAAGCATGAACGTAGTCAACCGACTACAGTCTATAGTGCAACGTTCTCAATTGTAAAGCCGTCAGCATACTCTATCAGCTTATCTATGGATATCGTGTTGGTATCCAGCAGATAAAACGTACTTCCCAAGCAACCGACCGCGAGGCAATCGTGCAGTTCGACCTTGGTTGTTGAAGAGAGGCTAAAAAGACATCAAAAAGTGCCAGTCAACACCTTGGACTTTTACAGAGGAGTTTCAGTAAGGTTGGACCATTAAACATTTTCGCCAATGCAGGATGCCTACTTGCAGCTTCACGTGGAATATGTGCTAAGAACGTTGCGTCACTGGCAAAACACGACTTTCATGCACTTAAAGCTCCAAAACTTAGAGCGTGCAACCTCATTGGAGGAACGGTTCCTCTCTTCTACCAACGCAGACTGCAGTCATTGTGGTTGTACAGTGGTGAATATCGACGACAGCGATGAGACCTAAGTATGGTTTACTTAATACTGACGAACCCGAGTCAACCATGTTCCCAGCTGTTGCAGCTGAGCCTAAATATCAACCTGAGCGACCATCGGCGCATACTGGCTCCGCACTACAAACGACTTGGTGGTCGACGGAACGTTTCCTGCCTCCGTGTGTCCCGTTATGCGTGCCCTTACATTAACTCTTTTCATAAACCACCTTGAGAAAACGCTATCAAACTTGCGTTACTTGATGTATTTGGTTGCACCTAAAAGACTAAATAACGCAAACCAAAACACGTGTTTAAGGGCCTCCGCCGAAAGTTAGCGGTGGCGGTACAGGCAGGAGCATTCACGTGCTTAGACTGGACGTAGTTTGACTGTGTTAGTATACCACATCTGTCAAATGAATACAAACGAGTCAGCGTTGTCGTTTTCTTTTCCATTTCTTATGCATTGATTTAACTATAAGAGCTGTCTACACTAACTTTGCGCGCGCACCTCCCATTCCCACTTCAAAGTACCGTTAAGCAATAGTGCATTTAACTTGGTGGATGCTAAAAATAGCGATTTACTTATTCGGTGATACTTCCAATCTTAATGTCTGTTCCAACCCTCCTACGGAAATTACCACACGCATGCCTTTTTACCCCTGCTAATACAATGTTTAGTATGCACAAGCTTTGGTATGTCGTTCCATCCCTTGGCTACTCGAGTTGTTGGCTGGAGTATGACGTAAGCGCCAATCCAGGAAGAAAAGGTTAATTCGCTGAAGTCTCAGGGAACAAGGTAAGTCATTACCTCCTAGCCGTACTTCGGTCTCCGCCGTTAGATCTTCTGAAACTCTCCACACTCCAACAGAAAATGGAGTCCTTTCTTCGGTCGTCACCGTCCTTCAAAAGTAAGGCAGTATTTCCTTTGATCAGCGGCCTTTTATAAGGTGCGCTGTTGTTCGTCTGAACTATTGAACGATTGAACCACTGAATAGTAAAAACCAGTAGGGAAAACCATTGTCAGCTTCGTCGCATCCCGGTCAGAACATGGACGATGCGCACCGTTGACCAACAACGTTTACAATGGACCGCTGTTGCTGCAACTATAGCAAACAGATCCCGTCACATGCAGCTACTGAACGGGTAACAGCTTCTTAAAACATGCTTCGCTAGGGACGTTGAAAACAGGCTCAAGCAGCGCGTTCAAGTCCTGCACCCTGCGAGTGGATAGAGGTAGCAGCGAATACCACCCGACTTATACTGCTTCCAATTGTGTCCCCGCGTCCAGCTATTAGTGTCCAGCTGGAAGAATCTTTGCAACACGGTGCCCACTTCTCTTCTAAGAATACTAATAGAGTAAGTCTGGTCTACCCGGCGAGCTTAATGCAAAGAGCGTAGATTCCTTGGTCATAAGCGCACAAAGAAGGTCAGAAGACGTAACGATGTGAGAGACGTGAATTCGTGCTTCTGCATTCTTTCCCGCATGTTTCATTCAAACTTCCTAAGAGGGCAATCAGCTAGTAGGCCATAGTCTGTACTGGTCTTACATGCGGGACAAACAGGCGGTTGAAGACCTTCGGCGACAATCGAGAGAAATCTTTTCTTATAGCGCTGATCGTTTAGGTAGCAGCACCGCCATGCATCAAGGTATCCTGGGTAGTCTGAAAGTCGCGATATACACTAGTGCCTTTGTCCTTTGCTGGAGCGTCGTCCAGGTGCAGTCAAACGCCCCTATGGTATGGGCCGAAGGGTTTCGGTGCACCAATTGTGAGAAGGTAACACGTGTTATCTTCAATCGGCAAACCTAACTTAACGGACAAAGCATTAAATGTGTCAGGTTTTGTCTGTAATCTCTGTGCATCATCAAGACCAGGAACTTTTATTTATACTTCTAGCTCATCAGCACAGCTTAGGCACTCCATCTAATGTACAGACAGTAGGTCGCTACGGATGAGTATGAATCATTCATCGCCAAGTAACAAACAGTGCGACACTATGCTGGTAACAAGGAAAGGTTGGGAAGAAGCTTTATTCACTTTGACTTGTAGTTGAACGATCGTGGAAACAATGCGCAATCTTAGAGAGGATATCGTCCATGATACCAATAGCCCGAGACTTAAAAAGAAGTTGTTCGTGTGGTTTCTTTTAATGCTTCTTACTGAAGTCGACAAACCAAGGTGCAAACGTCAAGCGGTCTTAGGCATTCGCTTATCCTTCACTGGGAACAAACAAGTTGGTAACGCAAGTATGTGCCTTGGAGCCAATGAGGGGCTAAAGACAGCGGGTTTAGGGATCCAAGTTACCCTGTAAAGAAAGTTTCAGGAAACTCTCCACGACTAAAAATACCTGATGTCAGACGACTTCCGTGTGTGCTGGACATATGCGGTTTAGCTAGGCTTTATTGTGAAGTGTAAATTGTGTGCTAAACAGTATTCTAAAAGGCAAAAGTATGCAGTGCTAAAAGCTTAATTTATGAAGCTTTGGAAAATGCAAACTTTTACATATAACAATTTACAAACGATAAGTGTAAGGATGCATATATACTTATCCAAAAGAAGGCGGATACTACTTGTCCGTTTAATTAAAGGTGTGTGAGCAAACTTACTTACTGGTCTAAAATGTATCTGTGTGGCTTCCGTCCAATTGCTGCACATGGTACACATATCCGACAGGCTGGGCAAGGTTGGAATAAAAGCAGTAGTATAAGGGTATTGGAAGCGTAATTTCTTAAGCAACGAGTTGCTTAAGAAATTAACACCGTTAGTTTGCTACGGTAGTTTGCACAGCAACGTGCGAAGAAGAATATTGGCAAATTGTAGCTTTACGGATTATCACAGTACAAATAATGAAAGAAGAAAATTGTTTTAAGTCTTATAAAGCAGGTCATGTCAAGCATGTTTCTGGTTGCAGTCCCCGTAGTTAAAATTTGGTACATGGCAACCGCTCGCTGAAAACTATTTCCTTATGAATACGCACAGTCATCTAATTCAGCTTAAGGCGCCGGCCTCGTCATATGGCAGGTGACGTAAACTAGTATGTCGCAACAAGATCCGCAACGCCGATAATCGAGTAACTTGGTGACGAGTTACCAAGGTGTGCATGTGTACGAAGGAAGCTGGCGGCTTACGCGAGCACATATCGTCAAAGTTGGATTAAGTACGTTTGCGCTGAACCTAAATCGGTAAGTATTTCATTGCCGTAAATCCAAAAACCAGTTCAATTTCGCTGAGGTAACCGATGCAGCAGTCACACATGCATAAGCATACGGAATGTGAGTTGGAGCCGCTGGGTTCATTTTCCTTTACTCTAGGTAATGGCATTATTCGGGTTCTGTTGAAACGTACCGCCTCCGCAGTACACTAGTACGCTATGTGGCAAAGTCCATGCTTTTGTTGTCCTACTTGCACGTATAACATTAGTTGTCAAGTGCGGTTTCCGCGTTCTTACTCCCAAATACTGGGACCACCAACATAAAATTGATTGGCAAGACAGTGCCGTATAAGAAGTATAAAAGGATGTTTTACTTGCTTGCGTACCTTTGCTCTGATCCCAGTTTCGTAAATTCTCCTTTACCTTAAAATGTAAACCCCGTGCGGTTTCGCCGATGTAACTGCGGCTGCATGCGCACACGAATAAGCATACGCATGTGCTTTGGCGCCGAAGGTTGCATTTTCCATTACTATAATAACGATATTACTGGAGTTCGTTGAACATTAATGCCTCCACACTACAGCACCTAGGCTAAGTGGCAGAGACCACGCGTATGTTGTCCTACTAGCTCACAAAGCGATTAGTTGTCAAAGTGTGTTTGCCATTTTCCAAATCTCAACTACATGGATCACAACCATAAATGTGATTAGTTTGACAGTGCATTATAAAACGTAAAAAGGAATATTCTTTTTGCATTATTTGGATTGTGAGTATTAGTAAAGCTATTATTTGCCAGTATTCTTCTTCGCATCTTGCTGTTCAAACTACTGAAGCGAACTAAAGGTATTAACTTCTTAAGCAACGATATGCCGAAGGAGCTATCCGTCTGCTGCATCGCGTTGCCCACCTGAACTGCAAGCATGCTTACAGACTTTTGGAAATATACTTTTCTTGCGGGTGTGTAACACCACACAATTACCCAAGTTCAACACTAAAACTGATAGGAAGAAACAAACTCGAGCCCTCTAACTTCTACCATAGAAAGCGTTCGTCTGCACTATTAAACAGCTCAAGCCAAATGTGAAAGGTCTGCTGGAGACAAATACTAGTGTGATGCCGGTTGTAGTGAGGCTGCCGTAGGCTGCCGTATTGTCTTCTAAATAGTCTGCCAGAGGTAGATCGACCGCGCGAATGAAGTTTGCGGAAGCCGCCTACCGCACTCTCTGGTAGAAGCACATGGCCAAGCCGCTACACGTGTTCTCGGCACGTACGTCTTGATGGTGTCAGATATAGGACTTGATGCTATGCTACCAGGAGCACTAGCCTTGGCGTTGGGTTAAAATTTACCCTTAATAAGCTGAATTGATTGCTTTTTGGAGCACAGTTTAAAAACATTTCGACCAAGTAGCTCTAATTCAGTTAATCAGCCATGGTGCTGTCAGTTGCTTTAGCACTAAGCTGACCGAAGCTTTATATGGAGTGCTCATGATACCATTAAACAACAAGGGTGCGTCTACAAGCCGCCAAATGAAAGCGCTACGGAAGCAGAGAAATAAGTGAGTGGTTGCAATAAAACCGGACAAAGTTTCAGGAGCAATTGTCATGAAGAAATGCGGTTACGTACAAAATGCGCTAAACCTCCTAAGTGAAGAAAGCAAGCTTCAAGGCACCGACCAAAAGGCTGGTCCAGCAGAGGAAGTGATCGTGTAATCCGGAACCCTGAAACGCTTCCCTTAGACCTTGTAATTGGCAAAACTGCTTACAAGCACCTGAAGTCGACCGGTTCCACGACCTCCAAGCTGCATGGGTCAGCAAAACGTCACTAACAAGGCATTGCTCTGAGACACATATTGTTTAATGTATGTTCCCCGGAGCGCAAATTGGCTTCCTTGTTAGTTCGGAACCTTGCGCCACTAAGACAGCACTTTAATTTGGACAGCATGAATGACGCATCCCAAATAATAATAGACAGACACAATCAGCCTATTCCTCAATATGGTGTTTATTGGCTTTCCGATTTTAGTTACTATCGGCCCTTCTACAGAGAGTTGAGTATACTTTCCATTTGATAGAAGAAGATAATTTCCGTCCACAAATAACGGCATACGTCGCTAGGTCGTCCTTAGTACTTCGCGCGGAGAATAGCGCTGTCCATTTCTAGAGCATCTCATATCGCAAAACATGTTATGTGGTAATGGTTAGTTTGGTACCATGTACTCTCCCGATTTTTACTTGCTGCTTCTTGATAAGACAATGGGTGGATATATTGCTCAGCTGCCGCATTACAAACGATATGTAACTGCTATTCTTGTTTTTGGTTCCGCGATGATTGTACTCGGACAATTAGTAGACTAACTTAATACTGTTCTTGCCAACCTAATAGTGACCTTTGCATCTAGGCGCATGGGCCGCTTCCATACCTCGCCATCCTCAGGTGATGCAAGGATAATGAGCTGCCTAAGTAATCTGTAGATCGGAAGCCAACGTGTCCGGCCAATAACTTATTTTAATAGCTTCCCACCAATCGTACACTAGCGCGTAGTGGTAAAATCCTTATTCACTCTGGTCAGGCGTATCTGTTACAATGCTTGCCTGCCTGAGGCGTTTGAGCTGAGCACTAAAACGATTATAGCAAATAACTACCCAAGCCAATTTGTAGATAAAGCTAGCTAGATTAGACCGCCCAACGACATGCTGTTGACTGCCCAACCGTAAGAGTTGTGCATCAAGCTACCATGTAACGGGGACGCCGTAGCAAATAGGAAAAGCAAAAGCATTGTCCCGTCCATACGGCGTATTTACTGGGCTGCCGAGATAGTATAATCAAGGGAACCTTAAAGTAATCTTTACCTTCAGTAAAAGAGGTTGAACTCGTGGGCGCCACATCACGCTGTTTTTACTAATTCTTGTGTAACTGCGGTATCAGTTATAGCAGCAGAATCGAGCGGGTTTTAGATTTTAGAATGATGAAACACTTACACAACTGGCTGCGGAGCTAAGTTACTCAATCCACTTTCAAAGATACATGCTCGCGCATGCCGTCAGCAGCCTTCGTAAGCAAGCACATCTTGGCAATTCGTCACCGTTACTCCCTTCTCGGCGCTCCGGATATCGTCGCGTTATACTACTTCTCGCATTTTGCGATTTGCCTAAGCCGTCGCGCTAAACTGAAGTAGACAAGCCTTGCGTTGCCAAAAGCAAATGGTTTTGAACTTGCAGATGCCGCGGCGCAACTCCCAACTAGAGGGACCACCATCATACGTTTGATTGGCTAAGCGATTACCTAGAACAAAAGTAATTGGGTTTTCTTTTTTATTATTTGTACGAAAATAATTCTAAAAACTACCATCGGCTAATATTTGGCCTCGCACTCCGTTGTTTAAACCACCAAAGTGAATTGACAATTTCATTGTTAGCACGCTCAACTGTACTTTGGATGTTTTCGGCGGCCTCATAATAATGTACTTGATCCTGAGAATCCCCAACCACCCATGCCATACCCGTTGATACTCTGTCAAAACGCCCCACTACGAGGTCATATGTTTAAACGGCTCACGCCGTAGAGCCTACTGGAATGCCGACGAAACCTCTTCCCTTTCGTGTGTCACAGCCTTTGAACGCCCTCACGGAACATGTAATTAATGCACCCACCAAATCCTTTTTCAACCAGTGCTTTGAAGAAACTCGCTCAACTTTACACTGGGTGCTATGGCGCTTGATCATCAGACGCTGGTACTAAGGCACCACAGACAGTGAACAGTGCCATAACAATACTGGATAATGAGTCACGCTAAACCCCGTGCACTAAAGTTAATAAATGCTACCTGAGTTCGACTCCATTATCGCTTGATCTTGTTTTTCTCACTCTAAACACCCTACGGGACATGGCACGCAACTGCTATGTTATCCGACATAAATCATTGTCATGGTTCAACGTACCTGCAAACCACCTTATACCATTTAACTATTACGCTGACCCAAAGTCGCACGTTTTCAGATAGGTATTGTTAGTAGTTAATACGGGGCACTTATACTGGTTCTCAAGGGTAAGCCAGCCGTTAACTTCGCAAGGCGTACGTCTTCTGCGCTCCTTATGTGAACACAGTAACATTGCAACTAACTACCCTAAGCATCCGTATAATTTTTGCTTAAGTTCTTGCGGAAGAACAACTTTTTATTCCATCCGATATTGCGCACAGGAAAAGTAAACTACATCGTCATCATCATCATCATACACGTTAACTATAGGTGGGGAACACCTCAGCTACTGTGCCGCAATACAGAGAAAAAAGGAAAAAAATGCAACTGGTGCAAGCTGGCTGAGCTACCGGTAACGGATGGGCATCGTTCCCGTAAGCTACCAGCCGGCTGCTGTGCACCCAACAAAAATTATTATGCAAAATTATATAAGGTTAAATAATGAGATGGTGGTTGGAGGGGAGGCTAAGAGGGATGGAGTGGGACAAAGTAACTCACAGCACGAACGCCACTGAGGGCGGCACCTAGCCATATCTTCAAGTGTGTCCAACCAAACGTGTTCATCGTCTTTCAGACCCCAACCAGGGAGCCGAGACGCTCCAACCGAGGCCAGCTCAGAAGTGAGGGCCTTCATTCCTCTGGACCAAGTCATCGTTTGGCCGCTCATCATCTTCTTCCAGCCCCACTCCAGGCGCGCCAAAAAAGCACGTCGCGGAAGTCGGTGGGCTGGCATGCGTAATAAGTGACCTAGCCGTCGGAGCCTGATGCGTGAAATAACGGTGCTGAGCGGTTCATTTCCTTTTCCTGTGCCGTAAACAAGGCGTCGAACACGCTCGTTGCGCACGCGGTGTTCCCACCAGATGTGAGCTAAATTACGAAGGCACCGGTGGTCGAACGTTACTATCCTCTTTAGGTCCGCTGTTTTAAGCGGCCAGGTTTCACAACCGTACAGTAGGGTCGAACGTACTGCTGCATTATACACTCTACCCTTTAAAGTGAGAGTGATGTCGTGCCGGCGCCATAAGTGGCGAAGGTTAGCAAAAGCGCCCCGAGCTTTTGCTATACGATTTGTGATTTCATCTTTAATCCCACGGGCGCTGATACAACTTCCCAGGTAGTTGAATTTCTGAACGACTTCTAGCTGATCCCCACCAAGGGTCAGCGTAGGAGGCGGTCCAGACCAATCTTGGCGAAACGCTTTGCATTTCGAGGGTGCGAAGCAAAGCCCGAAGTGACGGACAGCTAGTGCTAATATGTCCAGTGCCGCCTGACACGTTTGTGGGCTGTCACAGATGAGGGCAATATCGCCAGCATATTGCAAGTCAAGAGGTCGTTCTCCTGGGAGTTGCTCCACACCTTCTAAGTCGTGTCCTGTGAACGCGATTTCCGTGACTTCGTCAACAGCGACGTTGAAGAGGAAAGGTGACAGCGGGCATCCTTGTCTCACGCCGCTGCAGATATTAAAGGGCGACGACAACTTGCCGTAAGCCCTCATTATGCTCGAGCTACGCGCATACAATGCACGGATAATATTCACATATTTCTCAGGTACACCTTTCCTGAGTAGACAGTCAGAAAGTGCATGTCTATCCACCGAATCGAGGAACACGACAAATTTGGGCCTCCAATATATGTGACGGTGCTCCAATAACGGACGCAAAATGAAGATGTGGTCAATGCAGCCACGATCTCGACGAAATCCAGCTTGACCTTCACGAATCTGGCTTTCACGGATGCCAGTAATTCTGTGAAGGATGACAGAGGCAGGCAATTTAGAGGCAATCGAAATCAGACTGATTCCTCTATGGCTGCCGCATTCCGATCGTGAGCCTCCTTTGAAAATTGGGACTGTGATGGAGCGGCTCCAATCGGTTGGGACAGTTTCCTGCTCCCACAGTTTGACTAGTAACTTGTGTAAATCATCCACAAGGGCAGGTCCCCCGAATTTGAAGAGGGCTGGAGGAAGGTCATCAGGTCCCGCGGCTTTATTTAACTTCAACAGTTTGATCTCACGTTCGACTTCTGTGCGAGAGGGTTGATCCAAATTGTCCGTTTTTTCTAAACAGAACAAGCAACCCAGGTAAGGCTTAACAACCGATTACTGTCGAATATGCCATCAAGGGTCGCATGAAATCCATGGCGACAGCACTTAACTGTCAACAACTGCGACTGCTAACTTAGCGGCTTCAGACCTTTTCCTCCGTGGAGGAGCTGTGCTGTTTACCTGTCAATGCAGAGCTATGCGCAAAAGCAGACCGTGCGAATATTTTATATACTTAACCTTACTTACAGTACGCTTAGCTCAACTGCGCGCATGGCAAACCTCTGTAGAACACAGCCCATCCAAGGAAGCTGCATTTCCAAACTCGTCCAGTGCTGGCCAGGACCGTTTGCTTCGTTTGTCTACAGAAGTCTGGAGTTCGAAAACACTACAAAGTACGGTAAGAAAATTTAATCTCCTTACATCTGTTGTACCTTCATTGTTAAGTGCCTTCTGCAGCACCAATGTGTGAACGGAGATGATCAGCTAATGAGTACAGCCAATCGTGGTTGGCGCCTTACATCCCGGGGGCGACAACAAGCAAGAGGTATTGAGCAAGTGTTTACTTAACACAATATGCATCAGATGTTATAACCTGTGAATATGGACATGTACAGTGGTAGCTCACGTAGACTTATAAATAACTATGTAGTTGTTTTATTCCAGGCAGTACGGGGCACACCTGCGTAGGCATGATCAGAATAATACAAAGGTGTATATTTCGTAATTTTACAATAATATAGCATGTTAACCAGTTACATGCTGGATTAGTTTTTCTGTATATATTTACATGTATGTGTTAGTGGGCATGGTGAGCGAACTTTGGAAGTGTGACTAAATTGGTGAGTGGGGATACTGTGATCGCCATCATATAAAAGGATCAAGTGAACTCTTCGAATTACATTACGTTTGTGGAGTGGGAATCCTTCAAATTGGGCAGAGGCAGTGACTTTAGTTTGTGGCGTATCACATCCGCCACGTCGCAATATGGTTAAACAGACCGTTGTGGCTTTTATAGAGCGCACACTCGCCAGGCGCAAACCCACCACGTCATGGAACACTGCCGCCGAAATATTCGCTGCAAGAGATTAACTTGAACCAACCATCTGGCACCACATGGAGGTTGCTCAGCTAATTAACTTTCATTTTCTTTTGTTTTTCCAATTACTTGGGGAACTGCGGTGAAACTGTGCTCGCGGTGTGGCGAAGCCTGTGTGGTGTATTTACACACAGCGCTTGTTTTCTCATCTGCTTCTTTTTGTAACGCCGCATAAAAACCTTTAAAAGCGCAGTGAAAAACGGCAAGCAGGTTTAAAAGATATGTGCAAGCAGTTACAAGGATACTTCTTAAGGTTGGGAAGGAGAGAGCTTTGGGAGCATGTCCACAGTTTGTGCGTGCAGCTAGGTACGGGCGTTGAGTGGTCGCGGCTACGTTCTGCCGAAGGTAAGCAGCGGCTCGGCGCTTTCATGGCAGCTTGCTGCCTGAATAACCACTGTTCCACGTACAACCAGGGGCAACAGTCCGTGACCTTTCATACTGAACTGGTGTATGTAGTGAACGTGAAGCGTTTATACTTACAGTAACTTGTAATCTCGGGCATTATTCATGTTTGTAACTTACGGTCGTCCATTTGTTCCACTGCTGGCGCGTCTGGTTTACTTTCGCTTCCTCTGAATCCTGCGGTTTATCGTCACGTGCTTTGCTAATTGATGGTTAGTTTGCTGTGGCACGTACAATGCACATTGTGTTCGGCCAGGTGTCAATTATGCCTACACGGTATCCGTGATTAGTCTTACTGGCCACTGTTGCTACCAGTAACTGAGTTCGGCTCGCCAAGTAGACATTGGTTTTGACCTCCTCGTAGTCATCTTATATCCAGCACCATGGCGAGACCAAGGATTGTTATTTTTCCTTTGGCTTTCCGGCTTTCTTCCTGTAACATCTGCTTGTCATGTATGACCCGGACGTTAAAGTTCCTGGACTTGCTTTCCATGCACCCACCCTTCCTCTCCAACCGTTAATTAGCAGCAAACCGCAGTTTTGGTATGTAATTTTAAAGCCTGAGTTCATCCGACATAGGTTCAGCGCTGAGTCAACAAACTGTGGCAACCCATTGGCTTGCCTGCCCAGCAGCGTAGCACTGCAACTCAGGGACCGCTTGAAGCGGCCTGTTTGTTAGCAACGCTAGGACAGTCTTAAGCAAGCTGTCATTAGCAGAAGCATACTATCCGTGCGGACCCGTTTTCATTAGCTATTTCAAGGTGCGCAATGGGTTGCCATGAAACCTTAAAGCTACGGAGAAAATGCCCCAATGTTCTGTGTTTCCATCATGGACGAGTTCCTATTGCTCAAACACTAGTTACCGTGTTTACCAGAAACATCCCAAGGCATTCGTACAGCGCTTTAAATTATTTGCCAGGTAACGCCACTCAACTAGCTGCCACCGCAGTTGCTCATCTTCGCCCGCAACTGGATTTCCTCAATTCTTTTCTAACCTAGTTACCTTGCACTCACAATATCGTACTAGTTTCATGTTACTCACACCCTACCAAGTCGGCCCATGCCTCAAGGAAATGTGTGAATACTTTAGCGGAAATAACTGCTTTGCACCCTGCTTGTAACAGGACTATCAATAAAGCACGCCGCCCACTTAACTCTTCGCCTAACCGCAACAACTCCGCAGGCTGTACCTAGTACTGCTGGTGCTTCCGCCTATTTGGTGCGCTAGCCATGCGTGGCATCACACCCTCAACCCCAAGGCGACTCAATAGATATACTCTGTCCATGACGCAAAGGCGCCCGGCGCCAATAGCCTACCCGGCGGCAGTTTCCTCTTACATGTACAGGAATGCAAATCTGTTACAACCTTCTTGTTGGATACTGAGGCAGAATTAAGCGTGCTTCATCCTATACTTGGTAAAGCAACCTTTTAGCCAATCTCATTCTTCGTGCCGCCCAAGGCACACTAAACACTAACTACAGCCAGCGTTCTGTAACCCTTAACGTAGGTCTCCATAGCCATGTTTGCTGCGTATTCCGTGTTGCTGCTGTCCCTTTTGCCTATTACCGGATAGACTTCCTCAGACACTTCGACCTCTTGGGCGATGCGAAACAACTGAGGGTAGTCGACCCCCAACGGCATTAAGCGTCGCTGGCATTAACGTATGAAGTGCAGCCACCACCCTAGTAAACGTTTGCCCACAGACTTCTGACTATGCCCAACTGTTCTCTCAGTATCCCAAGCTCGTTCAGCCAATGAACAACTCTCTCCCCGTGGCACCTCAGCTCATGCACCATATGCGTACCAACCGCCCATCCGTCTCAACATGCCCGCGTCGACTGGCACTGAAGAAATTGAAGTTGACTATGGCGGAGTTTACACACGTGCGAGAAGTTTGAAGAATGTGCAATGTCGATAGCGCTTGGTCAGCCTTGCCTAAGGTGGCCTTAACGAAAGCTATTGACTGGCGCCCTTGCGGTAACTACCGTGCTCTAAACAAACTTACGCATCTCACTGCATGCCTCACTGGTAAGACGGCCTTCAGCAAGCTCAAACTTGTTCGAGCCTATCCCTAAATACCTGTTCAGGAAACACACCTAACTAATCCAGCCATCGTTAGCCATTTAGGCCTGTTCGAATGTTTACAAATGCGTTTTGGACAGTGTAACGCCGCACAGCCATCTGAACTCTTCATCGACGATGTCATGCCTTGCACAGAAGTTGCATCCTCTACCGTGTATTCATTCTAGTATATATTTCGTCCGACGAAGGGCCTCTAGCTCATCCTGTCGGCTTCCATCTGCTAATCCAACACGGCTTAATAGTCAGTCTGAGTAAGAGCGAACTAGGCAAGTCCTCTGTAGAATTACTAGGTTGCATCGTCTCATCAGTTGACACCGAGTTTCTTGCGGATTAGGTTCCAACAATCAAAGGTCCACAGCCCCGACCCCGTTTAAACCCCCGCGTTGATTTTGTGGTCTAGGCAACTACCATTACCTCTTGCTATCCCCGACACCGCGCACACTGCTTCCGCTAAGCACAAAGATGCTTTGTCCCACCTAGCTGTTTCCGCTCAATCCAGTACGCCTGCTCCTCTTGCTCCGACAACCGACGCTTCAGACGCTGCAGTAAGAGTTGTGCTCCAACCACAAGATGGTGGACCGTGGCAACTACTTGCCTCCATCGCCCAACGATTGTAGCTAGCGTAATTACGCCACAGTCTGTTGGGTAGTGAATGACTTACTACCTACCTGGCTTTGTGTCACTGTAGCAACATATTAGAAAGTTGGACTTTCACATTTTACACGGATCACCAACCTCACTTTTTCGTCTTAATCGCCTTTCTGGATAATATTCACCATGGAAAACCATACCATAGACATTGTCAGGTAGTGCACTGCTGACATAGGGGATGTCACGGGTGTAGCCAAAACCGAAGTCAATTCTATGTCTCGAGGCAACCTCACGCTTTACTCGTTGGCTCTCATCAAGCTTGCCGCAATGGCCTCGGCTCAGGCCCAAGCCATAGATCCCCGACGCAACCTACAGTCGACTTCAAGGCATGTGCAACCCGTACCGCGCCAAACCGCGGGCGGAATTATGTTCCGTGACAATGCCAACAGTTGTCCAAGACACATCATGATGGCCTCTTTCGTACGCACAGCCGTTGACTACTT
Organism: Dicrocoelium dendriticum; assembly: GCA_944474145.2. Classification (NCBI taxonomy): domain Eukaryota; kingdom Metazoa; phylum Platyhelminthes; class Trematoda; order Plagiorchiida; family Dicrocoeliidae; genus Dicrocoelium; species Dicrocoelium dendriticum. The sequence continues at coordinate 10,127,897 of OX104068.1, read as the reverse complement.
TAACTCGATTCCTCATCCTGGTAATCGGGCATCTTTAAAACTGGTCACCAAACATTTTGTTTGAACAAGCTGAAAACAGACGAGCTTGGCTGGACGCGAGTTTATATTTGCTGCCAGCGGCCCAAGCTAAAGCGGCATAACCGTAGTTATATCAGCACAGTTCCTTTGCTGCATTCGCAGTCCAGGCACGTACCTTAAGACAGGGCAGGACGCTTACCTCTCTCGTGGATCCGTATGCATACTGTCGTATGGCTGCCGGTTCCTTAGATGGCCAGAAGCTCTTACTGTATCAGCCTGTATGGCAAAGTAGCCACTCGTGCATTTTTGGACCGTTGTTATTGCATTACAGTGCCCATCTACCATCACTACCGAAGAGGGATGCCTTAGGGAACAACGCAACCCGATAAGTTTTGCATCTTCTTAGGCTGTCACTGTAACCACAAAACGGCTAGCAACCTGCGACGAAGGGCTAAGTCGAACGCTTTCATAGGCAGCTTAAGTCACTTCTCAGTGCCATTGCTGACCCCGACTAAGTGTAAACATTCCGCTACTACGTCTAGTTATCAACGGCGTCATCTGGGCTGACCTACACTGTGCACCAGCAGAGCGTGTATAGGGCACAACGCCGAAACTGCCAGGAATGTTCCTTTTGCTTCCTCGCCATGGTGTAGGCCACCATCTACCTTCGCCGCCTCTCTTTCCTAACGCATTACTTCGTTACACCATACCCATGCCCGTGAGCGGAACAGAGGTGCGCGAACACACATTGGACTCGCTACCTACACACATGTGTTTGTGCTACAGACGCTGTGCATCGCAATTTCAGACTCATTATACATTCACTTTCAGAATGCGCTGAGGCTCTCTAATGCATTCTACCTTAGACCAGTATGGACACCGAAAAACGGCGTCCATCAATAGCCTTAAGTTGGCACTTTTTAAAGATCCGCTACCAACGTTACCTGGTATAGCAGCACTGCTAACTTATCCATGTTTACTTCGTACAATCCAGACACCCTAAACCCAACTGTTACTTCTGAACATTTGTCAACCCAGCCCCAGCCCCAGGCAACTGACCGAGGCGGTAGACAAGTCAAAAGTTCGAGCCGCTCTTCAGCTGTTGGTAACGTTTCGTATATTCCTTGATATGCACGATTTCTAACTTACATACTAAGCGCGTGCTTCATCCACAACTGTTTAATAAAACGACAAACCAAGATGCTAAAACCATTTTCTACAAAAGCAACTACCGGTGCAAATTTTGTTTCATAAATGTTTTGTTTTCTATACGGATCGATGGCATCCCACCAGCAGCCTTCAAAGGGTAGACCCTGTAGTGAACGTGAGCCATTAAGGCTTTTAGTAATTTGTAACACCCGATTTTATTCCTTTTCTAATATATCATCCTCCATCTCTTTTACAGGCTGCACGTTTGGCTCGCCTTCGTAGCCTGTGAATTTTGCGGTCCATCATCTCTTGCTTTGCTAATTGACTTACATTTCCTTGTAGCTCATACAATGCACGTTGCGTTTCGCAACGGTTCACTTATGTATACTCGGTATACGTGGTTGGTCTTACTAAACACCGTCGCTAACCGTAACCGGGTTCGGCTCTACAGTGTTCACCGTCCATTGTGTAACCTTGATGTCCGCTTAGACGTATTGAACTCCTTGCACTTTGTACTTAAGTAAACGGCAGTAAAAGGACAAATTTCACATTCACAGTAGTCGAAAAGTCCTTCAGCAGAGAGCCAGGTCCATACTAATTCGGGAATGAGCGCATCATTGTTATTCGCCTTTAAAATCCTATACTGGCTAGCAGGGCGGCTGTAGGCACAAGTAGCACTACGGAGATCTTGAGTGCCAGTGCGCCAGCCAAGATGTTCATCGAGTGCATAATGATTAAATAGATTGCTATGGAACGCTGACGTCAAATGGAAGAAACTAAATTTGAGTGCCATTTGCATGCATTGCATAGAGGTGGCGAATAATTTGTAATGGCAAAAATGCGGCAAAACCCTTATGGTTATGGTTTGCCATATCAAGTGAAGCTAATGTATTTTGTAGCATGGTTTGTCCTCTCTACAAAAGCGCGAAGAAATTATAAAATGTGGTGGGTAATATTGAGTTCGCAACGCATCCAATTTATGCAAGTATTTGGTTTTGACTCCGCTGCTTGAGAGTTTCCCTTACCAGTATGCGAAATTCCGCTGCGCGTATTCCAAACGTAGTGCATTTAATTGGATGCAGTATGTTATATTGCATGCTCTGATAGTAACCATCTATATCATACATGACGACAGGTTTTGGTAGGCCAGACTACTGCACGACGTGTACCTACCATTATGCCACATAAGCGTAGTTTCTTATCGAATATGTCAAGCAGCCCGTCTGTTTCCTTATGTTTCTTCAACTGACTACTTTGCATCAGACCACATCGAACGTCTTCACACGACAACACTTCACAAATACACTTCTCAGCCAACCAGGTTTCCAACCAACCAACTAACCAAGCCTTCTGGATATCGTCCTTACTTACGAAGTACCGATGGTTGAACATCTGGAATATAAGAACCCCTGGGGTACGGCGAACACTGTGACCTTCACTCCGATTTTACATGCTGTGCCGACAAACTTGTCAACACGCTACATTACACAAAGGCACTGCAACTATTACGGAACGCTAAAGGTTCCCATTTCCGCTAACAAATGATCACCTGAGCCCTAACCAAGCGCCAGCAGCGTGTAGTCAACCCTTTTCCTTACCATAGGTGAACTACACTACACCACCACGACCAGCAAACTGCTTTCTATTGGTAGGTTACATAAAGCGGCCATCCACAGCCTTACACAAGAGTAGTTTGCTACCAGAGTTACCACAGAAAATTATGGCTCCCATACAACCGCTACTCAGTGTAAACGTCACTGACTCAGCTGCAACCATGGCGTCCAACTTGTACGCGAAGGTAAAAGTGAGCACTGGCGTCAGTTCTTGCGCAACCTTTTATCAGAAATCACAAAGCTTTGTATCGTTATGTCAACGGTCTCCGAATAGTCTAGCACGGTGTCACCGCGTTGACCATCTCCACAGCGCTCACAAAGTCAGCAACTGAGACTGCCTCAGTCCGTTGCCAAAAGTGTGGAGCCATATTCTCGGTCATATTCGTGTATACATCAAGGTTGTCTTATGCGGTTACACCCGCAACCTTCCTAACGAAGGTTAAGAAAACTTGGGAGAAGGTCCTGGCAAAACCCCAATTTTGCCGTCAACAGCCACCTCTGGTGAGAACGACTTCCATCTAAATCTCCAAGGAACCTACTTTGCAGCCCTAGCTATATCCCTAGCGTTGCTGTTCACCTACTCTTGCTTACATGGAGAACTTTCTAATGATTGCAAATATGGCACTATTATACTAATATACAAAAGGCGGCACTCGCAAAATCCCTGTCAAATACCGACCGATAACCCTCCTCGCTACGAGCGCCAAAGTGTTAATATCGAACACAGGCTTTTAATGGACTAGGTGGAGACCCAGCAACTGCATCTTGCTTAATAGTACGGATTCTGGCAGCCACGGTAATGCCTGAGGAACCTTCTATTTGTGTTAGCTAGCTAGACGACTACTGCTGTCTGTGGCGTGGAAACGCATCGCAGGTTGTTGCACTTCGTGAAAGCCTACGACAAAGACGGCCGTTACATACCACTACTCAAACTAATGGTTTACGGCATACTAAGAGCCTTGCCAAACCGGATCCGGAACTAACTCCAAAACCTAACATCGAGGTACGCGTCCACGGGGCGTAGTCATCCGCCTCGTTGCCACAAGCGGAGTTCCACCGTGATATGTGCACGGTCCGGGCCTCTTCCCAGCCATCAATGAAGACGTCAAAAAGCAGGTGGCGTCCTCATTGCCATCGTAAGCAAAGGATGCAAATATGTGGCGTCAACTTAACGCTAAAGAAAATGCTCGCGCAATTCAGATGGACCTCGGCCGTGTACCTTAGTGGTCCGTGGCAAACAACCTTAGCTTTAAAATGTCGAGCCTTCGCTGGCTTCATGCATCCCTGTGCTTATCTGTAGCCTGGATGTAGCCAGTCCTTTACCCTCCAGCCTTCATTTTCCTCGAACGTCTGTCTCTCTAATATTCGCTCGCATGTTGATTTATTCATTGAAACTATAGGTTTCTACTTGTGACCAAATTACTTTATGACATGGTTACATGCGCCACTGATACTACCTTTCCTAGTGCCATTATCCCTGCTTAGCAGCAGCTAGTCGACATAGGCTTCATTCAAGCCTGGGGATATTCGGAGCTCACTAGGAGTCCCTCCTTCTTTACAATGTTTATTCTCTTAGATTGTTAGCGTCCCAGCCTAGCTGGTTTGTTGTCCTATTCTGTGCTACCGAAGGATCCACTAGTAACTGAAAGCTTACTCCGAAGTCAAATTGCTGACCACTCATCTCTCTCCTAGCGCGACATTCTTCATCTTTCGGCTTGTGCGCGTCAACTCGCTTGGCAGCAGCTAGTCATTGGTGGCCCCATGTAGCTTAGAAGGAGCCACTTCTTTACTCTCCTACCTTTATTTTTCTGGAATGTTTATCACTCTAAACTTGGCTTGCTTGCCGATTTATTCATTGAAACTGTAGGCATCCAGTAGTGGTCAAACGTCTTAGTGATATGGCTACACCGGCCACTTACACATCCTTTCCTAACGCCACCATCTCTGGTTAGCAGCAGCTAGTCGCTGTAGGCTCTATGCAACTCTGCGAATACCCGGAGCTCGCTGGTGGTCAGTCCCACCTTACAATGTTTATTCTCTTTGTATATTTTGAGCACAGTTCAACTGGTTTGTTGACCTATCCTTGGACACTGTAGTTATTCAACAGTAACTAGGATGATTAACCTAACAAGCAAATTTGGTCACTAAAACTCCGCCATTAGCGCTATTTCTAGATCGTCTTACCTTCAACACTTAGTCTTCCGTTCATATCCATTTAATCCTTGCTTACTTCTACTATGCTCAGCTTCCTATCCCTATATGCCCATGTACATAATACTTATTAGGTGTCTTAGATAATCTTCATCCCGTGGAGTATATATAAATATGGCTACATCGTCACTGTACCTTTTGGTTTCAGGTAACAACCAATCATGACTACCTACCCACCTTCTGGTCTCAGGTTGACTTCTTACTCCGTTAGCCAATACCTTATGAATTTCTTACCGGAACCGTGCTTTCCTCCTCATGTACACGAAAGTATTTTACCCATTAGGTCATGCCTACTGTATAAGTAAAAAAACTAATTGTCTCAAGTAAATGTCTTAAAGTAGGATTTTCCGAATGCTTGGTACAATGGCTGTCCTTTTGGGCCTTCCATCGGCCTGTTCCCCTCTTTCCCTTTTCTCTGTGGTCGTGAGCATCTGAGAGAACCGGGATTGTACTGTGGAACTGCCTTCGTCTGGGATTGGACGAAATAAGCAACGAGGATTTACCTGGACCATGGCTCCAACTCCATACTAACGATCTGCACCCAACAACTCGATCACCGATGTCCAGTGAGAGCAGCTGGACACGAATTTTTCATTTGCCGGCATACATACATAACTAGTGAAGGTGAGACCTTGTACTATGGCAATTCTACTTTCATGAAAAATCATACTATCTCCACGACAGACCCTAACATCTATTTTGGAATTTGACTGTGCCATTTTTCTGGCCAACAGAGAAGGCACTCGACTGCGAATAACTAAAGGAAATAATGCTTCATACCCAGCTTTGCCAGTTGCACATGGCCGATCATAGGAATCGACGACAGTGCTCCAGGACGTAGTGGGTTTTCGCCTGGCAAGCCTTCTCCCTTTAAAAGCCACAAAAGTTCATATATCAACACTGTGCCTTAGCGGATGTGATTCGCCACTGAATAAAGTCACTACCCACTGTTACACACTGGAATATCAACTGGTCATTTTTCGATATCCTACCGACACGTACAACAGAGTTACTTTTCCTTCGCATACTGTCCGCACTCTAACTACTGTGCAATTTTTATTTACACTACTCACACTTGAGACCATTTTACTGGCACTCCACTGTTGACTTTGCTCCTCGTGAACGCTTCGAAAGTTTCTGCAAATTGTACAACTTTGGCCACAGCCAATTAGATGCGTGGTACCATACCTGTTGCGCCACATAATTGCTTGTAACTTGATTATAGCTGAGTTGGTATGGCTCCATGCATTCGAGAATAAAATATTTATCCATTACCCTTTCCTTCACTTCACCCTTGTACTAACTGGGAGCGTCGATTCTCCAGGAATCGCAAGCCAAATTCGACTTAGCTACCATTACGCAGACGAAGCTTGCTGTATCAGTTTATTGCCGGGAAGCAGCGTTGGTCGCTTCCCGCATGGTGGGATTGTTCAATAGAGCCTCCGTTCAAACTGACTACAGCAACTCCTGCCTCCTCATCAATGATTTCCTTTGAGCATACTAAGAGTTTGCTATTCAGGGGTGTAACACCAGGTCGATCAATTACTAACGTTACTTAAAGAGCTATGACGTTGCGTTACAAAACTTGTACCAGGTCACAAGCCCCTAGCTTATCTACAAAGGCGTTAATGTCTGAGCCTTTATTTACTATGCTACTGAGGTCTCGGGGTGATTTCACCATCGTATTTATGAGCTTATCCAACTCTGGACCTCCAGGCCACAATCTGTACACACTGCACTAATCCTGCTTCCAGCTACGTGGCCAGCAACTAAGTCTCACACATCAACACAGCCAGCTGAAGTGCATGCAACCCTTTTTCGTTTCGCATAACTGCTGACTGTGGAATGCTCTGCCCGTCAACTCAGTCTCCGCACCCGCTAGGGTTAATTTCAAGATTCCTTTATAATGTCATCTTGCCGAGCGCCACCACTATGCACTCTGCGGCAACAGCTTTCTACGCTACTTCCTATTCTATACTGGCTAAACTGCACTTTCAGCTACATCCCACCAAAAGCAGAAGGGTGTCCTTTAATTCTAAGTATTTCAGATGTACACATTTATGGAGTTTCTTTTCTTTACTTTTTCCTCCACCTAATTCCTTTCAATAGCCGGTTGGATGGGGTGGTTGGATGTCACGCATTAGCTAGCTTGCGTTCTGTTTAACTTTCACGTAAGCAATATTAAGGTAAGCTAATGTGCGAGTAAATTCCGCCATAAGTTTTCACGACGTTCCATGTGATCCAAACCTGTCCTTTTTATCCTATGGTTCATTCAAAGCTCGTGTTTTGGTTTTTATTATGTACAACGTTCCAAGCTTTCAATGTACCAGAAGGCGCCGTCTGCTGAAGTAGAAATTTATAGAAGCCGACACCTGGACCGTTTTTCTAATAGCGCACGTGAGACAAGTTAAACCAGGGTTGTCTGACGTTTCGTATCTTGTTAAATAAATACTAAGAGTGGAATCAGGGGACTTCAAACTGGAAAGTATAAACTTTTACCAAGGCTCTGCATGTTGTTTGCTGCCGAAATTGTGTACAATGAGAGGATAGCACTGGATCCCATTGCATCTAAATCAGCAAGCTATTTGCTCGGACTACTAATCGAAAGTTACTGTTTCGTTCTATTAAGAGCACAGTCAGGGGAGAAACAGGCGCGTTCACTAATTTCAGGTAAATGACCGTAAGCCATGTTAACTACGAAGTCAAGCGAATGTGCCGAAAGAAGAGCAAGGAAGAACGGTAATTACCCCTTCAAGGACCGAGTGGGCTGATCAAAAAACTGCTGTGGGGGCGCTTGACAAATCTACCCCATTAGTGCTACTGCTCAGCTTTTGATCAAAGTCGTGCAAAATAGGTTCCGCCACTTTATATGCAAAAGGTTGAAGTGAAGCAGCACCAAGCACCGGTTTGTGCAGTGTTTGGAAATGTAATCGATAAAACCTGCGGCAGCGGCAGAAGCGCTTCTCTCTAAGAACACAAGGTAAGAATATGCCGACAAGGTACACTCTTCAAACGAAGGAGCATTGATAGTCCTATCCGTTTATTGGAAATTATGGTTTGTAAACCTTTAAACTACTGTTACGGTAGTGAGCTACTCTACCGCTGAGACCGTAGCAAAGACGGCATACTCTTAGTAGTACTTAACCAGGAAGGACTATTCCACTGCTAATAACGTCAATAAAAGTGATAATATCCGGGTAGAGTGGACCAGGTTTGCAATAATTCCGCAAACCTTGGTACGCAGGACACACCCGTTATTGAGTACTAGGAGTATGTTCTTAAGGCGGTGAGTCTAGGATCACGCGCCACCAGCATGGGGCTAGCATAGTGGAACTGGAAAGCCGGCGGACCACTAGCAAAGCCAATAAACACGGACCACTTTCACTTGCAGCGCAAAGTGGCCTGTGGTATTGAATAGCTACCCTTAGCTTTACCTTGTTGGCTAGGAGAATGTCCGGCTGTAAGATGCTTCCAGAACCCGCTGCTTTACAATCAAATCGCCCAAACGCTTGGCACCCCACCGGTGCGGAAGGAATCACTGGTGGAACGAGAGGCCACAAAGTCTGGTTATCTTACGCACGGTAAGTTCAGTGAATCCAGGCGGGAGGAATCTAGTGATGCACCTATACACTATTCGAGCGCAGGTATGCGCTCCTGTGGGACGTGCGGCCGATGATACAATGAGCTTTTTAAGGCTTAGTCAAACAGTAGTATACTATTCTGTGGGGTGCTCCTTAGGCGCTCATGGCATGCATTGGCAGCTAAGCGTCGTGCGGAATACGGAAGTAGGAAACCAATTACGTCGTCTGGACCAAACGTGGATTGACGGAAGCTACAAAGGATGAAGAGCAGGTGAGCAGAAACGAGCAGAGTTACGCAGCGTGACCAAATAGGAGAGCAAGTGCTTGGTACGTACAAGCAGTTTAACATAAGGACGGTCGGAACATACCAAATGAAATAAACTATAACATCGCAACATGTTGAATGCATGAATGATTCATCTTCAGTACAGGGTTCTTCGCTAGAAGCTTGAATGAAGTAAGCTTTATATATGTCAGGTGAGACAACAGGGTGCTGAGGGAAAGCCCGCATAACGATAGTAGGGAGCGTAATCGGACAGAGGGCGCGCGTAAATTTCGCAAGTACAAGCTTCTTAATTGTTTAGTAGTGTGGGCAGAACCAGTGCGCATTATCGGTGGGTCGTCGGGGCGGGATGGTGCATAGCAGAAGGACTTGCCAGTTCAGAAAAAGGCCGAGAGAACATTTCCTCTACTGTCGACCCAACGGGGTGTTTAGTAGGTATAACTTCAATACCGTACCCTAGCCTAAAGAGAGTAAGTTCCTCGTCGCAAGTAGAATCCGGGACAACCATTTTGGGGAATCATTCCTCTTAGCTCGATGACCAAGCAAACCGTTGTCGCGCCGGGATTGGGGAGTGGCGGTTTCCTGGAGCCGAAATCATGGAGCAGCAGGCTCTGAACAGCTGTGCTAGAAGAATCTCGGCTTTTCAGGCTAACTGAGCTCTGGAATGTAAAATTCGAGGTGGGTGGCCTTCGTCGATACCGACGGCACGAGGCCGTACGAAAAGGTGGCATGTATACAAAACACAAAGGCGTACATTGTTTATTTTTATGCTGGTTATGGGTCTCCCGGCGCTTTGCAAAACCTTTGTGTATAAAACACTAAACTATAAAGTATTGCAAATTGCATGCGTGTCAAGTGTTAGTAAATAAAAACAGACTTGGAAGCGGGACCGGACGTTTGATCTCTCCTCCGAGAATGTTAGTTGCCTGCGGTGGGAATGAGTTAGCGGGTGGTCAAGGATACCAGAGCAGCCTGGGTGATCTGTTGCGGAAGATGAAGCTGCGGGTATGATTACACGTGCAGTTGAAACATGTGAGTTTAAGACGAGACTTCGACGAGCCAAACCTTCAGATGATCAATGAAAACTGCTGTTCAGTGAGCACTTTGGTACCCTTCAGCTCCAGTGACACATTCATGACAACTCTATTGCACCGCACCCAACAGCAGCTGCTATACAGGCAGCAATCTTCAAAGGTAGTCACGCGCCAGCACCGAGAACCTACGAAAGAATTGCGGTTAATCCTTTTTCTCATAAGCTCCAAGCTGGATAAAGTATCAGCTTGGTTAATCAGCTTATTGTTACAGTATTATTCAAAACTTGACGCACATACATTTGGCAAGGCCGCAACACATAGTTGTCAAAAACAACGGGCATAAAAGGGGTAGTCAGTGGAACTGTTTAGAAATTTTAAACGTTAATGTTTTGTGTTGGCGGTCCCTTCCCCGTTGACCAGGCGCAGGAAGAGGGTCGACTTAAGGGAATCCATCCCGAGGCTTTGATCATAAAAACCTAACCAGCAAGGCAGCGAGCAGTGGGTAATCATGGATACGTCTGACTACATAGCAAGGGGGCATGCGTAGTGGTCTCCTTCAATTTCATGTTTGAACCGACAAAAAACAGCGCTATGTGTGATGAGGGTGAAAGCAGCCAGTTGTTGTACGAACTGCAGCGTCGCAGCCATACGGAGTATAATTTGCTTGCTTGGCGGGCCCCCTGCGGCATGCATCCACTACGTCTCTTCGGACTACTAAAGGTACAAAATGCCCGCGTCCCATTACGCGCCAAAATTGACGCGTTTGGAGCAGCATACAATCAGGCTCAAAGTGAGTAGTTGAGCACTTTAAAGGAAACCGTAAAATAGTATTAGGCCCCACGGTAAGGACACCCTTGAATGCAACTGGCCGTAGGGAGGCCTAACCAACAGAAAGAAAAATTGCCGCTGTCCTTCTATGTAAAAGTACTCTACCAACAGTATGCTAATAGAAACCGTCAAATTTATCTGCGAATAACTAACGGAAATCAGCATCAAATCGACATTCTCCTACGAAGCGTTCAAAAACTGTGCATGGGTTGCGAATTCAACGGACAGTATTTGCTTTATGGAAGACAGTAGCGACAAGTAAACGGTGTTGTGATGGTGTCGTCTTTGTGTACGTCACCAGCTGAATCATATTAGCATAGATCCTAAAGTACCTATGCAGCGTTTACCCGCATCTTTTATGCTATCAACAACTAGGGATGATAGATGCAAGTTTTGTGATGCACATGGGGATTCTATTCGCCTACTAATACAGTTTAACAGCGCCCATCTAGCTTTGAATTTTACTGTGAGACGGAGAAAGACAATAGGCTACCTTTCCTGGCCCACTTGCCACAACGAAGTGAGGATAGTTTGTTGAAATAAAGCGTTTACTCAAAGGAAAGGAGTTAGTTGGAGAACGCTAAAGTTGCCGTCGTGCGGTGACTGAGGAGGGTGACACCATGCGTCTGTGTGGAATAAGTGCGTGCATGTAGCGTCCACTGTGCATTCACATGTCTCTAGCATGCTCACAAGGGAGCCGGGCGCAGCGAACGCTTACGTTAAGAAATGGAGACTGTAATCTTTGACCGTATTATGTAGGATGGCAAGTGGGAATGAAATGAATTCTCCTGGTAGCCCAACGCCTTAATGCATACAATGATAATGCTTTAAACCGTTTGTTTTGAAACTGCCACCTAAACTGCATGTACTTTTTATCGGCATCGGTTACGAAAATTTTAAGACGCACAAATCTTTCTAATAGTATTTGAGATTACAGCAATTTGCGGTCTTGGACTTACCAATACTTGAAACTATCGAGGGCGAACGTGGTTATGCGTGAAAGTGGCTCATACTAAGGATGGGTTTCACAAATTTGAAGACGGTATGCTTAAACGAAACTAAAATTTAAGTGGGTATGACCGGAGTTGGAAAGTTGTTAAGTTATTAGCCGTCTTAGAATATTCGGCGTTTGCGCCACGTTCAGCGTACGTAAATACTGTCATGTTTGCATTGCTAGGCTGTATAACCGAAATTTGCCGCTGATTTCACGTATTAAAATCTACTGCTTTTTGTGACTAATTTGCAAACATGGACCCATCTAGTACTCATGTAAAAAACCCATCAGATTTCAACGTAATATTAAACGTCGAACCAGGCTTCTACCAGTTAAAAGTGAAGGCAGTACTCAGTGTGACAGCGGTGCTAGCAAAGGGGAATAGAACCCTTCACCATTGCCACCACTAGCTGATGAAAGCAGCAGCAACATTGGTACAGTTCATGACTTCGGAAGAGTAGAACCACGCAGCAACCATCAACCTGCTGTACATGCCAGCATCAGCCACACTGCAGTCCGTGGGCTCCTAGCTGCTACTCCAGCAGCAAAGCAGCTAGCCCATATTGCCGCAACCGAAAAATCAGCAGTAGGTAAGCAAACAAAACCCACTGGGACGCACAGCGAACCAACGTTGCTGTGCAAAACTGTGCAAACACATATTATGACAGAAGATATTCCAGGTGGTCAAATTCCCGTCTCTGCTTTTAAAGAAACCAAAAAACTATCATTTATATTGGAGGAATTTTCGACACAGGTCTGATAGATATCATTGTTAAGGAATGTAATCAGTACCGCAAAAAGAAGTAACCGCATATTGTCCAACAGTAAACTGAAAAACAACGTAAACGTTTGATTGCTATTGTTGAATTACGACAGCCACTACGGATTACACGGAGGTTGTCAAGTATACAGTGGTTTTCGTCGTCGCTTAGCTGGCAGGCAGTCGGTGATCAAGCACGCGGCATCCAAAGCAAACTGATTGGCTCGAACGATTAGAGTGGTGGAAAGCGCGCACCAGGTCTCATGCAGCCAAAGATTGGGTCGGACGCATTTACTAGTCTGCTCACTAGTTCAAAAAGCACCTGTTAGATGAATTGTGCCAAAAGTGGTGTGGTTACAAATAACCTATATATTTAACCACAATAGGCTTTACAATCAAATTTACTATCTGTATCAAATTCAACATCGCAAGTTTAGTGAAATAACCAAAACAGCTTTATTCGGCCTTTTGGAAATTAACTCCGCCAATATAGGGTTAAGTACTGGGCTATTGACCAACTTTTCTGGTGCTCACTGTATAATAGATTTGGTATCGCCGCGAATACTTCGAATAATAGAGAAATGTTTGCGTTCCAGTCAGTAGCAGAACTGGTACAGAGAAATGTCTTAAGCTATGATGAAAGCGTTCCTTTTGGGTTTTCCGCCCCTGTGGATGTGCTGTTGTGTGAACGCAGACGTAGCTTAAGTGGTTGAAGAAGGCTTTTATTAGTGAAGATTCGACCAGCATCCCAGGGTCGGTTGTGAGAGTGAAGTGACATCCGCAATGTGTCACCAAACGGCACAAGAAGACAGTAGACGAAAGGTTTGGCTGTGCGGTCTGTTACAGAGCTGGCGTTTTTAATTCAGTGAAGCGGCCTTCCTGTGCTAGTACATACACCAATCCGCTGAAAGTAGGTTCAGGTCCTACCAGGTCTAAGTACAGATCTGATAAAGGCGAATCATAGTCAGAGAATGAGTATATGCAACTACAGGTGCTTCGATATACCTTGGAGCACCGGCAGTAAAGACAGCCAAGAGTCCGGTTTCGAACGTACTGCTGTACGCTTGGCCAAACCAAAGGCTTCGTGACCAATTTTATAATGACGGGACATCATGATACGGTTGTGTGTGAATGATGTCAATGCGAGTGGACCTGAAAGTCTCTGGCAAGTGGGGTATAAGACAATCTGTGGCTGTGTCAAAAAGAATGTTTCCTTCCGGAATTTGGAGGGAAACGGGTTGGACATACAGTAAAGTGGAATGCTGGGTGTCTTAGCGGTCTTTGTCGTGGATGGTAGCCGATGACACAGCAACGAGGTTGACGGACGGCACCGAGGGAAGTGTGGCGTTGACTCGAACTAGAGCGCCGGCGAAGGCGTTGGCGGCCCTAGCAACATAAGGTTCGTCTGCAGTTAACTGCGTTACATAGCTTAAGTGTCTAGGTTCATTTGGTAAATAGTTGTTGGAAGCTGAGTTGAAGGCGAAAAGGAGAGGCTTGCAGTAATTGTAAGCCGTGAATACCCTGCCCACTAAAGTGTGTTGGAAGTGACGGATAGCTAAGTAGATGGCAACGGATATGTACTAAATCTGCTGTATCAGGATTCCGCTGGGTACGGGCGTTTGCAGAAAAAACCGAGAGGTTACTACTGCCCGCCAACGTTTGGCTGGATTACAGCTCCTACCGCAAGGTCTGAAGCGTCATTTGTAAGGGAAAGAGTAGCGGACGATTTCGAGTGAGTTTTGAGAGTCTATCCGGTAATGGCATCCATAAGCTCAGTAAAATCCGCGTGGGTTATATTGCAAAAATCCAACCTACGCTCGTTTCCTATGAAAAGGTCAGTTAGGGCCGTATATTGAGCTCAATGGGGATGAAGTATCGTTAGTAGCTGACAAGACAGGAAAATCCACGAGTTAAATGAACTCAGAGATGAGAACCTTTTAATAACCTGGGCCGTGTTCACAAGAGCTCAACTGCCAGAAGATGAGATATGGTGCTCAAGCAACGCTGCTGATGACTTATCAAGTTCGCAACTAGTTGTATTACCAGTGGCGCAAGTAGGGTCGCCGTTGGAACAGCAATCAAAGATGAGTGCGGTGTGCTTTGTTAACTGAACTGGCTAAAGTTGTCGTCGAGGTAAAAGTGCGCATAGCCTAGGCCATAAGTTACAGCTTGGAGGAAGCATTGCGAAGTCTTTCAACGTTGCACAGCCAAAGAAATATTCTCAAAATTCTGAACGAACCGAAGGGGGTGAAGGCATCCATTTTGGGTCTGTCAGGTTCCTTGATAGGAATCCGGTGCTGGGCACCAATAATTGGACGTACCTAGACGGTCGTACCTGCTCAACATGCAACCAAGTCATACATCGGTGGGATGGGGTACCTCTTGGGCAGCGCACGGTTATATAGGGCCCGGTAGTCACCATAAGGAGGTTAGTCTCCAGATTGCTTTAGGAGCACCTGGAGTGGAGAGGTACAGGGACTGTTTGTGTGACGGATTATTTCTAGTTCGTGCGCGTGTTCAAAGTCCGATTCAGGTAGCTTGAGCATCTCCAATGAAATACAGCGCTGGCGTGATGAGACGGGGACCGTTAGTTCGGATATATTGCTTGACTTGAAATGCCAAGGTCAAAGATGCTTTTATTATCTGAACTATGATGGGGAAGTGCGAGGACATATCGGCGTACTCAGCGGCCGTCTGTGGGCGAACCTCGACGAGGCTGACGGTTGGAATGCCGGTGTCCGTGCACGTAAAGCCAACTGTCGTTGCGGGACCGGTTACGCTCATTTATTTTGCATGGTCCAGTTCGAAAGGCTTAAGAAAGTCTATGCCAATGATGACAAGTGAAAAGGCGACCCTAGTTAACACCCAACGAAATCTTCTACGGTAACGTAGGTTAATGGTAAAAGAGCGTCAGCCGTATCTGGACATGAGTTCGCCGTTGGCGGCAAGAAGTCTGAGAACGAACGGCTGAGTCGCCTCCACAGGTGCGGAAGAAACCACGCGTACTTCGGCCCCGTCAGCATAGACGGCCCAACAACAAAACATTCAAGTGTACGCACATCCCGAGGCCGAAGGAGGTGGCAATTAAGTTTTCGGACAGATCTGACAAACTAGTGCGGATAAAGGCAAGCACCTTTATAGCCCACTGTTTTCTGATCCCAATTAGAGACGACAGAGCACTACACTAAAAATAATAACCAGCCGTACTTTCATTGACGCAATAATTTTGTGCAAATCTTTTGTTGACATTTTAAAAAGCCACAGTGTTTAGTAGTAGGCTGAATGTAGCTGGCACTGCACGTGCACCGAATCCAGTCCCGGTCTTCGATACAGTTTGACTTATAGAGTAGCCTATTCTTAGTTTTAAACATATTAGCATCACCAAACGCTGCTCCAGCCGGAACACCAAAAATACCCGCACAACAGCAGCAGTATATCAGCCGCTTGATCTGAGGTTTCTCTGCCATAAAACCACAATAACCATTGGAATAAAGGATAATAAGATGGAGGAAAAGCACTTAACTGTAAATCTTGATGACCAAAGCAAACCTTCAAGGCCATGGCACCTACATCTTATTTAGACAAAATACCGTCGAAAAAAGCTGGCTATCGTGCAAAGTTAAGGCGAAATCGGCGAGACAGCTTCCCTGCGGCTGTCACTGCTAAGCGTCATAATCAGCCACTACCACGCAGCTTATTCAGCACCAAACGTTATCATCATTACACACGTTAGTTGCTGTTAGAAAACACCTCAGATATTGTGCCCCAGTGCAAAAAACAAGAAAAAGAAAACAAACGGTGACACGTCAGCGATGTCCCCAGTAACGTATGGACGTCGTTCCGGAGAGCTAACAGCTGGCTATCGTGCCGTAAAACGCGAGTGATATTACGCCTAACGAGTAAGATCGTGTTGGGATGGGGACGCTAAGCAGGGGGATGGACAAATAAACCAACCGCACAAACGCCATTGGGGCCGTCTCCAAGCCCTATCAGCAAGTGTGTCCAACCAAAAGTGTTCACCGTCCTTAGGTTCCCAGCCAGGCAGTCGGGATGAGTTAACTGAAGCCAACTTCGAAGTGAGGGTTTTCCTCTCTCTCGACCGATTCCTCGCTTGCTTACCCCTCGTTCTCTTCCAACCGCACCCACAAAGCGCAAACAATGCACGTCGCAGATATCGGTGTGCTGGCATGCTCAACGCGTGGCCCAAACATCGGAGCCTGGTGCGTGATATAATGGTGTTGAGCGGTTCACTGGCTCCTCCTGCACCAAATAAATAAATAAATAAATACGCGATGCCGAAAACGCCCACTGCTCCCGCGGTGCTCCCGCCAGACCTATACTAATCTGCGAAGAATGCGATGATCGAATATGACGAGCCCCTTTATGTCTGTCGACCTGATAGGCCAGGATTCACGAACATATAGGACAGTTGAACAGATGGCTGCATTATGAACTGCGCTTCAGGGCGAGAGTAATGTCGCGTCTGCGTCATACGTGGCGGAGAATGGCAAGAGCAACTGGAGCTTTTGCCATAAGTTTCGTAACCTCACCTTCAATCCCACGGGTGCTAATATAGCTCCCAGGTACTTGAATCCCTGAACGAATTCTTGCAGATCACCACAAAGCGTTAGAGCAGCATTAGGTCCTTGCTAATCCTGGCGAATTACTTTGCTTTGCGGTGGAGCAAAGCACTGCCCAAAACGACTGATAGCCAATGTTTCTCGGTCCAATGCTGCTTGGCTTGTTTGGGAGCTGTCACAGATTAGAGCAATATCGTCCTCATAATTTAAGTCAAGAACTCGCTCACCGGGAGGTAGCTCCACACCCTCTATGCCCTGTCCAGCGGACGCTGCTTCCATGAATTCATCACTGGCGGTTAAAGAGGATAGGTGACAGTGGGCAACCTTGTCTTACTCCGCTGGTGATACTACAGGGTGGCCACAGTTTGGAATAATCCCTCACTCGCCCAAACTATGCGCCTACAGCGCTTTGATAATGTTTGCATATTTACCAGGCACACATTTCCACAGCAAGCATTCCCAAACAGCATGTCGATCGACTGAGCCGAAGGCACCTTTTATGTCAAGGAACACGACAACGGTGGATCGGCAATAAAGGTGGCGGTGTTGCAACAAATGACGCAATGTAAAGATGTGATTGATGCAGCCCCGACCCTACTCATTATCAACACTGCTTTAAGCAGGCAATCCAATTATTAGACGCCAGCAGACGCGCCACTGCTGTCCTTTACGAGTCATGTCCTGTACAGTCGCGAGCCAAGTAAAAGGCGAGTCAAGCGGACTCCGGCGCGGAAGGCAAGACAGACCAACGGCACAAAGTTTGCTCGTCAGTGACTTCATTTTCTGCTGCTTAGTCAACTTCTGTCTACCTTAAGCCTTGCACCACCCTACACCTGGCAGACTAAGTCAAGCCCTCCTAGGCAAGCGTTGACCAGGCGTACCTAGCACGTGCCCCAACCAAGGCAATTTATTCAGTGCTATCCGTTGTGCTATAGATTTAGCATGCTCACCACTAGTTAGTACTCGCCTATTCGTATCATCGTTGTGGATGTGCTGGTGCCATCCGACACCAGCATTGCTTCGCAGACAACGATGATCAAAGACTTGAAAGCGCCTCAGATCTTCAGACAAAAGGGGCCAAGTCTCATTACCATATAGCGGAACGGCCTTCAATTCGGATATGTGTATGCGGCCTTTTAGACGTAGGGAAACTCCCTTCTGTCGCCAAAAATGCCACAGGTCCAAGGAGACAGATCTGGCTTTTGGAATGCTTCAACTGACGTCATTTTCTATGTTTTCAACGTTGCTGATGCAGCTGCCATGATACGTCAGTTGATCAAACACCACCAGTTCCTCGACAGCAAGTGTAAAGGGGTTATAAAGTAGCTGGTGGTTCTGCAGCAACCTGTTGCAATTTGAAGGTGCAAGGCGCACACCAAACAACGGGACCACTCTAGACCTGCCTGAGTTAAACTGGTTCCCACTAGATGCAAGCAGGTAGTAGGCAGGCCGACTAGCATGTATCAATTTAGGCGGCTGGACGCAACATGTATCTGCTCCAACCAGGGCGAAACATATTATATTATTATTATTATTATTATTATTATTATTACTCTTGGCATCCCATTATCGCGAGTGTCAGTCGGCCGGGACTTTCCAGGTAGTGGTCACAGATTAGTGCATTTCTCGGTTTACTGAAAGCAACTTAATGCCTACCGAACAGAAACTGATGCAGTTGTAGTATACCGCCCGAAGCAACTCCTTAACTGGACATCCGTTGCTGTACTCGTCCGAGCAAGAAATTGGGATGAATTCTTTATGTCTGATTCGGTGGACCGCTCAGATAGGCTTTTTTTAAGAAATACTTCACTGCCTTGACTCTCTAACACACGTCACATTTAATAAGGCAATCATCTAAAGGTGTGACCCAAACCAGAATGCGTAACAGTATGCGTCAGCTTAGACGATCCCATAACAAAACCATCAATTTTGCCCACTTCATGAGAGCGAACAAGGTTACACATCAGCTTTCTGCCAGATCTAAGCGGAAGCAAACCAAGCAACAAATAGCCGCACTAAATAGTGCGAACAAAGATAAAAAGTCCAGCTGGCTGCCGCACTCTCGGACCCCTAACTAAGAATGACTGATCTCTACCCTAAACATTAAGCCCGACGACATTTCTATTGACGCAAGAAGTTTATGTAAGGTCTTCAGCTCACATTATACAGAATCGCAGTGTTAAGAAATAGGTTCAACCTTTCAGGCCCTGCATCTGCCCTGTAGCCCGTCCCTCTCCCCTGTACGGTTTGACATAAATAGTGCCATTTCCGCGACTTCAACTACCAAGTCATCCTGGAACCCTGAGCCAGAAGGAATGCCGCCTAGTCTGCTAAAGCATGGTGATGGTGATATTCCTATACTTCTTTTGAAGCTCCATACGTTATCAATGCAGGAAGGTTAGTGCCCGACCGCTTGGAAACATTGCATCAGTATGCGAAGGAATAAAGTGCGGAAGCCTACAGGAAGTTGAGAACTCTCGCCCTATTAACCACAATTCTATTATCACGCAAGTAATGGAGAAGTTGATTAAGTAAGCCCTTATGACGCAACTTTATGCAGGCTAGTACATAAATGAATCTCAGCACGGATCTCTAAGGGCTACCTGTCAGCTGGACTTCCTTACTTTACTCACCAAGGCCACTGACTCTAGTCTTTCCGTAGTCCTTCTTTAACTTGATATGCACAAGGCGTTTGGCTGGGTACCACACAGGTGCCTGATCCATAAGGTAAAGGCTTATGAGGTAGACGGTCCTCTAGTAGACTGGCTGGGTGCCTATCTAATAGTACCTACGTAGTCTGTTAAAGTTGAGCAAACTATATCCACCACGACCTCCGTCCCCAGTGGCGTGGTGCAGGGAAGCGTTCTTGGTCCTACCCTACTTTTAATTTATATCAATGACCAATGCAGGAAATTGCAGCACAATCTCTCCTTCATCTTTGCTGACGACGTAAAATCTGCCTACTTCTTTCCACCTGGTAATGACTTGTTCGCAATTAATAATAGCTGCGTGGATATTAAAGCACTTTTAAAGTGGGGAGAACACTGGCAAATGGGTTTCTCCGCTCAAAAATCTAACCTCATTGCACAAAATATTCTATACCTGCTGGGCCCCTAACAATATAAGGCATCACTATCAACCAGAACGCCATGACAACAGATCCGGGCTTGCGCCACTCCATGAGCCTTAACATTGCACAGCAAGTTCAGCATGAAGTGGCAAGAGTAAGAGGATTATCGTTCCACCTACGCCGTTACATAAACACCTCAGACGCAAGGCTAGAACGTTACAAGAGCCACGTTAGGTCATAGCTGGAATATGGCTCTTTTATATGCAGCAACCTACGAAAGTCGGATGGTGTTCTGGTTGCGAAAGCTCAGCAGCGCCTTAAGAGAATGATGACTCCATCAAAGCAAGCGCTGAGTTACCGTCACAGGTGCGAAGACCTTAAACTCCAGCCCCTATGGCTATGGCGCATTATCCTTAACCTATGCTTCTTACATAAGGTAATTCCTGGAAAGCTGTACAGTAATATCACTTGTCTTAAACTAAGGAGCGCAGCTGAAACCAAAATCCGAAACAAGGGTCATTTCATTACGCCGCCAAAGGCAAAGAAGAGACTGCGATCCCCTTTCTTCTTAGTTGTGTACATGAACATATGAACTAATTGCCTTCCAGAATAGAAAGTGAACTCTTGCGGGCATTCAGGAAAGAGATATCAAGGTTCCTATGTTTTGACAATATACAAACCATCTTCCATATCTGCCGTTCGCAAGTCCACTTCTTCGAAACTGAACCTGATGTAGCTTGAGGACGCTCACGATGTAGTGTATGATATCTAAGCATCTTGAGCTCGCAACTCATCCACGTACATTGTAGTTACCGGCTTATCACCTAAGAGACTTTAACCGTATCCGTCAAACCCATATTCGGTTTAGGAATAGAAGTGCGAGTACAAGGTGATGTTACTCTTCAACGATCTCTTTCTGACCTATTTGAGTTCTCCTACAGACAATTGAGCCTTATGACTGCACTACGGAAAGAGTAGAGGCCACCACAAAAGCGTCCTGTAAGCGATAATAAAGGTTAAATACAGGACCCTAGTTATTTTGATTTATCCATTACCACAATCACAACACCCATGTGGACTCAGTCGGATCAATCTCAAGCATTGTACAGATGCTAATGTTAGAATTCGGTATGCAACAAGTATTTAGCCATTACCGATTAGCTTCTGACATGCTTCGGCCCCCTCACTGACACGTTGATCCAAAGGCTCCATGAACCAATTGGTATACACAACCCTCCGGCTTCTCGTTTCAATGGGCACTTCCTCAATTTTTAAAAATTCCAACAAACAATACAGCCTAGTCTACTTACTGGCAAGTTGGCAAACCCGTAGTTATCCTCAAATACGATATTGCCGGGCAATGACGAAGCGATCTGTACAGGCGAGTTTTAATCCCTACATCTTAGCTACACCTTCATTAACTGTCTTCAGTTTTATATTTATCACATTCCAAAAGCGTAGACCACTGGGTCGGAGGAAAAAGTATTAGGCTTATAACTTTTAAGGTACGCCTTGTAAATGCGTCCTACAAGTCCTAAGCCTTTCGTAAGAAGTTGAAAGGCTTTGTTGCTGCTGATACACGTATGCTTAGCATTAGAATTATACAAAACCGCCTAAGTACCGGCTTTAGAGGAATCTTGATGTGCCTTCGTAGAGTTTGGTTGCTAGGTGGCCTGGATTGATGCGCTTTCATTAAGCCTGAACACCCGCTAATTTACTCCGCCGTTTCCAACTACTATCAGTATGTATACAGCAGAATAATATTTATAGCTTTCATATTGTCGACAAAGTGAGCACTTTAAAAGTTCTGGGCTCAAGAACCAGACATTTTTCTCTTCACTTATCCTCTCTTGGCCCCAAATACTTAGTTTTGCCTGGTATACATATGCCTCTCAATATTGGAAACGCTGGTAGGCGAGCCTACTGAAAACCAGATCCTCTTCTTTAACCGCTTTAGATAGCAAAACTCGCTTTCCCAGATTCCACTTCAGTGGCGTGAAAGCTAACCAACTACAGAGAGGCCCCTGTCACACTGTCTGGCTAGACCACCAGAAACATTCCACTACCACTTTTCTTAAATTGGCCGCCACTGTGTTAGTTAGCTTTTAGCTGGCTCCAAAGACTACCCTGCGTTTTGCGCAATGGCGGGTGAAGGACCAGCACCCACTAGCTTTTGTTACTATTCTAGTCTTGCTTTACCTTATCCCTCTATGCTTAGGGTGCTGGAACAGGTCTTGCTAAAACCACAAAGGAAGTAGCCAGTGCGACAGTATAGTACTAGTTAACATTTCCATTTGGATAAACACTGCTGGCCCCTGCTCCGGAACTTAAAATTGTGGAGAATTTGTTCAAAATTAATCAACGAGCAGCGTAATAGTGTGCAAAAACACGTGAAACATAAAACTCCCTCATGTTCGAGCAATCTCAATCCCCAAAGGTAGAGTTGGTAGTGCCCTACCAAAGCAGACCCAAATAAATTCCACAACCCAAATCATTTTGCTAAATTTTACTAAATTTTCCCATACTCGTTCCTTTATTATTAGTGACAGACTCCTCTAGCTCACTGGTGTTGGAGACAACCTCCTGAATAATGAAACTCGGGCTCTAAGAGATAAAACTTGCGTTGTATAGCTAAACAATGTGTCTAATTTCCAGGCCAAAATGTGTCAACAGATCGGAAAGGCCTCCTGTGTTATTCAGGTTGAGTTGACTCACGCAGCCTTGATATAAAATTCAAGACCACTTAGAGGCATAAAAATACTAAACTCTATATTCCTAGTGGTTTATGTAGCTGTATCCACTGAAAATATTATGCAGAGGCCTTCCAACCTTGGGTTAATTATTTGCTCTCCTGAATTCCCATGTACACCTAAAATGCCTTACTGGATTTCTAGTGCTTTCCGGCAAAATAATAGCTTATTTGCATATATTTGCTACGTGTGCCCGCAAAGTGTGTTTTTCGGCCACCTAAGAAGACCCTAGTTGTTGCAGGGTATTACAGGCTATATACTGCATTTCTAGATAGCTCTGTCTATTTAGAAGTTAAATCGCTTCGCTACTTTTTACCATTTTTGCTGCTGCCTGCTTGCAAAACAGAAAGCCATTTTTCGCGACAAAGAATAATGACGTTATACGTAGACCACAATTTGATTGCGAATAAGTCGCAAACTACTGCACGTGTTACATCCTTTTTGCTTTCAACATAATCAACCTTTAAAATTTGTCCTGAGTAGCCTATTGTTGTGCCGCTGTACGCTGTATTCTAGTCTTGAAAACGGTTTTCCTTTTTCCTGTGATTAACTCAGGTTAAAATTTGGTGCTAGAAATCAATATAGGAGCAAGAAAAGTTCGGCTATATATTTTAATAATTTGTATTTCTCTAGTGAAGCGCGCCGCTGTAGTATGTCTCTTAACCAATCCTTCTTATTTTCTTCTGCAATTCGCAACATTGTTTTTTAACTTCGTATTCCTTAAAATTCCGCCACTTGCATTTCTTCCATGTGCGCACCAACAACTGTGGCGACTGTGCGGGCCAAAAGAATCCAATGAAGTAAAAGAAGTTGTGGTGAATTGGATGCTGTTTCAAAGAAAAACAGCACAACTACAGCTCTGCGCAACTTTCACAACAAAAGAACAGGGCGCTGAATATAGCCCGACGGCACCAGAAGAACAGCAAATTAGGCATCTACTACCGCATCAGCTGTACGCCAAACAATGCCAATGCATTTGTAATTGACAACTAGAACTATAAACTCATATTTTGTCTACTTCCATGCATGAGCCTAGGATTCATGTAAAGATTGATCTGAACACTTAAGGGCGCAGTCTCTAACCGGTCTAGAAATATACCTATTTATTTATTTATAAAGACAGAACATTGAACTAATTAATTACGCCCGACTAATCCAAATACAGCAAGCCCATGTCCTAGCTCCTAAAGGAGATATTAATGTAGCTTCCAGGCCTTATGGTTGCTCAGACCAAAAACCGCTGTGTGGCCCTCAAAAAGGCCACGCTTACGCGTGCCGTGCCCGTTGAGAAAATCCGATTGCAGCCGCTGCTCGGGGACTTGCAGCCAGGCGACAAACTGTTCTCAACACCGCTTTGAGTGATGCCACCGTTTCTCGGTTCAACAATAGACGGTACCCTACTCCGTGGTCTATGGCGACAGAAACCACCGGAGAACACGTAATCGATTCTCTCCGTCGTGCGCTTCGGATCGCTCACCCAACTAGTTGGTTTAGTAGATCGGGTGATCCAGCAGCCATAGCCACAAACCCATGCTAGTACGATCTCAGTGCATTTCTATACCGCAGTACAGTTTACGACGAACGTACTGCGACCGCATTGAGATACTTTCTCGCCAGGTCGAACAGCTGACCACGGATCCTTGTCACAGCCGATCCAAACCCATTCCAAAGGCTCTATTTCCAGCAACGGGCAGACTTGCTGTGTTTCCACTAACGCCCTGCTACTGCTGCTCGTGAGTGCGCATAGCCTTGCACCTTCGCCGGAAAGCAGCGAACCTACTCGGGTTGCCCCTAACGAGGACGGACGCAAGCTGCCAACGCCAACGTTGCCCAACCGTGTTAGGGGTATAACTGCTTGCAAGGGGATCTTACTCGACACCAGGGTCGAAGTTATCTTTATACCACTAGCTCAGCTGAGGTGATCTTACCCTCGTCGACCAAGCTGCTTGCCGCCAATAATACATCAATCTCAATCTTCGGCGCAGAGCTGGTAAAGTTTAACCTAGGAAGCCGGCAAAACTTTCGTTTACTTTTTGTAGCGGCGGCTGTGCCTTTCGCCACCACAGGTATAGATATTATTCAGCACTTTACCTTTATAGTTAATGCCAAATGGAAGAAGGTTATCAACTCTAGGAGGCAGCCTCGTGTTATGGATACCAGCGCCAACGTGGCCGCCAGCAAGCCCCTTCGTGTCCTGCCTTAAGCTGCAAGCCCTTTATAGACCTTACCAACCAGCATAAATAAATAAACAAATAATTAAATATATAAGACAACTATCCTCCACAACGCGAGACACACCTTTACAGGCAGGATCACGTTAAGGTAACAAATTGTACTCAAACTTGTATAAATGTACATGTTGGATATATCAGTGAATGGATGGATATAGGTGTATATACCTGCATAGTAGTGTATGTACCCAGGTATGTAGTTTGTGCATGTAGGTGTGCCGCGGAATTTTGTCTGTTTGATATCGTGAGGGAAGTAAGCATAACAACTTGAACTCGATGCGCCATGTAGCATCATTTGGCTTTCCACCGAGCAGTGCCTTTAGTTTTTGTGTGTCGCAACTAACATGTTGCAGCGTTAATAAGCAGATTTCTGTGGAAGTTTATAAGGAGTACGCTTGCCCCGTCCTGGAGCACTGCTGCCGAACTATTTGCTAGAACCAGTTAAACCTGAAGCACCCAGCTGGAACCACGGGGAGGCTGTTCGGCTGGCCAGCTGACTCGTTTCCTTGACGGCAAACGTTTTGCATCATATTAGCACTAAGGGTCTAATTTTCCATCTCGCCCACGCACACCTGCTCCGGGCAAGTTCAAAGCCACTAAGAAGGAAACCGATAAATGCTGGAACTGAGAAAAGCTTGCTCGTATAAGGCTCCATAAGCACCACCATTGCTTGCAGTGCCGATGAAATCCGGTGATTGGCACCAGTTAAGTGACAACAAAGCACAACAGTTACCGTCCCAGCGGAACACCTCATTGCTCACCTGTCCGACTTAAACTCAGCTCTAGCTGGTAAGTAGGGGTAACCAACGTCAATCTAATGCGCATCTATCATAAAATGCCGTTGGCAGCAGATGGCCTTCCGAAAGCAGTAGGCAGCACACCGTTCGGTCTATTCGAATACCACTGAATGCCGTTTGCCCTCAGCAACGCTGCTGAATAATTTCAGCAACTTATTCATAAGCTAAGGCAAAAATCGGTGACTATCTTCCCTCAGACAACCTGCTCATCGCCAGCTATTCTGACAACGAACGACAACATTATCTAGGCGCCCGCTTTTATGGCTTGACAAAAGTGGTTACCATCAACAGGGTTAGATGCGAACTTGACCAGAACGCCAGAGGCGTCCTTGAACGCCGAATATGTGCCTCAGGCATTAAAGCCCTGACAGACGAACTCCATGAACGGAAGATCCCTCCTTCTCCTAGTTCATATTACCAGGATCCTTGTTCTGGTCTACTATTATGGACCCTTTATGCTTAAATGTGCAAGCATAACGTAATCAATTACCGACTTGCATCGTGATAATCAAAGCGCTTTCCTCTTATGAAACGACGTCAGACTATCTTTTGAGAGCGCAAAGACAATACGTCCAACATGACGCTCTTTGTTCACACAGACTCAACCGCGCCACTTTCTATTACGGCTGACGCATCAAACACCGCCTTTGGTTTAGTGCAACAACAACTCATACACCATGGATGCATACCTCTAGGATGCTTCTCGCATCGCTTGCGACCTGTAGAAACACGTTACAACAGCTTCGATAGTGAAGCAATTGCTATTTAACTAGGTAACATATACCAGTCACTGGGTCTTTATTGGCCTCAAGCGGTTAATTTGCTCAACCTATGGCGCGGCCTAAGAGTATTCCCCGTGGGGAATAGACAGCTAGACCACTTTTATTATTTTACGACAGAAGTATGACATGTCACAGGAACACCCAATCACGTGACAGAAGCTCATTTGCGCACCAAGCAGATCAGCTTACTTCGTTGGTCAAATATCGACCCAGGAGCCAAGACTATCGCCCAACAGGCGGATCCGAACATAGAAAAGCTTAGAAGCAACCCCACTTTTAAGCAGCTAAAACCTACCCGCTACACCTGAGGAGACTGTTCATTGTGACTTCGAAAAATTCTCCCTGCCCCGCAGTTGCAACGATACTACGACGACTAGTTTTCAACGCTGTACACAAACTGTCGCATCCCGACACAGGTGCTCCGCAGCACATAGTAACCGAAGGCGGCTGGTGGCCGTTCTTAAACCGTGATGCCCACCTTTGGGTTTACGCATGCGTAGAGTGTCTAGCGCCAAATTATACTGGCAAATTAAGTACCCACTTGGCGTCCTTCCAGCTTCTGGTTTTCGTTTCACAGACTTCCAAATCGACCTGGTCGTGCAGTTGCTACCATGCAAAGGCAAGGTGTACCTATGCACCGGTTACGACAATTCACCCGTTGACCGGAAGCAATCCCGATAGCCAACTGCTTATAAGGCACCGTTGCACAAACCTTTCTCCAAGACTGGGTAGCTCAATTTGTTTGCCCAAGCGTAGCCATTACCCACAGCGGATCACATATCGACGGAAGTTTCCGCAAACTTTCAGCGTAATTGTTTGCCCACACAACCTAACTACCGCATGCCACCTCACAGCTAATAGGATGGTAGGAATTACCACAGTCAACTCAGAGCGTCACAGCGTCCAACCTGGCACCTCCTGGCACGAAGGACGTCCGCACGTGCATCTTAGATGAAGGAACACGCTTAAAGTGGCGTAGCACACCACGCCAACTTCGCTAGTTTTTTACTGTACATAACGCTAGCCTTGTGCACTTGTCTCACCAAAGGCAACAACAACATTTGGCTATGGTGCATAGGCAGTTAGCATATCTCATCACATGCGACAAAGGTAGCTTGTGCAACTCAGCCCACAGTGCTTGCAACCTAACGTAGACGAACGCCTAGCTACTTGCACTTATATGTTACTTCGCACCGACAAGTTACGCCGGCAACTCCAAGCTCATGGTTTTGGCGCCTACCATGCCTTACACAAACTTGGCAAGAAGTTTATCTTTGACTGGCATGGTAAGAATAAGACGATCGTCACCGATGGATTCAAGCCAGCAGTACTCGATAATTCTGAATCTTTGGCGTCACAAGCACCTATACAGCCTGCGCTCTCACTGCCAGTTTTGCAACCCCAGGATAGTATCTTTGCTATACCGGAACCGACAGCCTTAACCGATATCCCCCACACGACCCGCTATTAAAAGACTTATAGAAGTAAAACCCAAATACGCTTTATGATTTCGTTAGGATTTCGTCCTACCCATACGGCCTCCCAAGCATACTTTAGGCTTACAAAAATGTTTGGCAGAAAGCAATAGACCACAAGGTTTTACAACCAGCAAAAAGGTGTAAAACATTTTGAATATCCATAAACAGCTTCGTGCGATTTTCAAGTTGCACTCCTTTGTGTATTGCTATGCTCTCACGTTTCTCTTTTTCCCATTGCTTTTTATATGCAAACCGTCGTTGGTTGCTGTTTGTTGTCCCCAATAGTCCAGCTGGTCAAACTATATGACTTGTTGCATACGCCCATTAGATCTGCTGCCTTCCATTGCTGTCCGTCTGAACTGTTCCTGTGACCTGTTGGTTTCATTCAAATTAAAAGCAGCAGTAACACTTTTGACATTGTAGAACGCCAACTTCGGGTGATACACCTAATATGTGGA
>OX104068.1:10060778-10098783 GCA_944474145.2 Dicrocoelium dendriticum | reverse complement strand
TTACATGCCTACTTTACCATAAAAAATTTTTATCCTTCGGTTCCTTCATTTCCATCCGATCGGTTGCAATGCTGCCTTTCGCGTTAGGACCGCATTTTCAAAACCCGGGCAATGTTACTAGCAGCTCTCGTCATTCACAATACTCTTCCACTCAGCTCTCTTTTTTGGAGTTGGATATCTCAAAGGCTTTTGCTTCAGGTTCTCATCTTTCATTGTTACGTGCCCCATACCGAACTTGGTGCATCTCCATTTCTCCTAGAATACTTGTGGTCATACTATTCTCATGTGGTCTCAACATTTAACGGAATTTGTCTTCAGCTAGCACTGGGCGCTTGACAACGTGACTCTCTTTCTCTCCTGCTTTTTGTTATGACACTCGATGTAGCGCTCCACGGAATATGAGACACTCTTGGTTATCCCCAGCAGGTCCTGTCGACTACGTGGCTTATGGCGATGACGTCATCACTTTTGTGTAAAATACGTCGTCTTCACGAACGCATAGATCTACACAGTCTATGGATTAGACAATTAAAATCGGTGGCTGCGAATATTGTGCTAGACAGGAAGGAGAAAATTTTTATTACTTGTCACATCCCACTGAACTGTGGCCTTCCATTTAACTGTAAAAGAAAATTATTTCCCTCCTCTTTTTATGAACTTCGCAGACAAATGTAATAGGTCACTAAAGCCCCTCTAAATCCGTATCAATCATTAGCTATGTTAAGGATATTTTTTGGCCATATTCATACCCACTCTCTCTGTGTAGTTCACCAGAAGACCTTGAAACTCATGGATAGACTGGTCAGAGTCTATGTCTGCAGTGGCTACGATTACTAACAGATATATCAATGGTATACTTGCGTGCCTCTAGCGAGGATTTTAAGCTTGACGTTCAATCCTTAATATTATTTAACCTACCATCATCACGGGAAACATGGTTGGAGAGACATCTTGTTATTTCCCCTCCCATTAATAGCTGGGCCATTCGGGATTGGGCAACCGCTACTAGCCATCGACCTGTAAATTCACCTGTTTACTTCGGCAATCATGTCTTCACGGATAAAAGCTTAGCGGCGTCAAATTTTAAAACCGGCCCTCTTCAGCTCAGCCGATGGGTATACAGTACTTGTGATGCAGGCAATCCCAACATCTCATCATTGGCTGAGGCAACCGGCGAGGATTTTCCATGAGGTTTTATCCGAGGAATGCAACTACGCGAGGGTCTTCAATCAGCTAGGGCTCATAGAGCTAGACCTAGCTCTCCTCCGGATGCCTCTTCTGTTAATTGTCGCAGAAATCGCGGCCAAAAAAATAACATCCCACGTACTGCAATGCTGCGAAATATCTCACTACGCCAGCTGTAAACGCCATAACGTTATAGCTTAATATGTTATCATAGCCTTGCGGAAAAGAGGTGCCCACCTTATCCCAGAACCACGGATTTTGACCCAAACGTCCCTTATCAAACAGGACATCCTAGTTCTTTTAGATTCCATTGGAATTGCTCTGTATATAACAGTCTGCGACTTCGATCGATTGGAACCTCCGTAACGGATTAAAATGCATAAATTTGGAACGGGCGCATATGCTTTAGCAATATCGCAATATATTCAGGCTCAATTTCCAGAAACGCACTGGAACGTCCACTGGCCGATTATTATGAATACTAGAGGTTTGATACTTTCGGCTCGCACGAAATGCCTTTCTTCATTAGGGCTGACTAAATTTTGACATATCAGCTAGCTGTGTTTCGAAAATTCGACATTTCCTAAGTGTTTACGAGTCGTGTATGCGAGGGGTTTACTCCAATGTTAATAACACAAAATTATCAGCAAATTACTGTGACAAAGACAACGGTTCCGCTAAAAGTCTTTATTTTTATTTGGAAATGTGTCTCCTATTTCGCCCGGACTTTCGTCCCATATTGGCGTATTGCTGTAATTCTCGGTTCTTGAGCCATGCATGCCATCGTCAAAAGTAAGTCTTCATGGCTGGATTGAAACGATTACATCCCTTGGGAATAAGAGTAATCATCCCGTGTTTTCACATGTCCCTCACGTACATTTCATCAAAACATTGCTGGAAAAATCGAACCAAGGTCTCAGCTAAACTCTCTCCTATGACAGCTAAGGATTTCAAGTGAATACTGTCAACTCCAGGAGAGCAGTGCTTACGCATACTAAACAGCTTTTTTAATACAGCTTCTGCCGTGAAGGACATGTGTGTGCGATTTGTGGGTAAACAACCATCATCATAGAGTTATGTGGCCACTGGTCGCACAGAAATGTTGCATCATATTTTAGACGCAGATTATTCGCCGCTTCTTTCGGTTTCAAAGGGAGAAACTCCCCGGTTAACTTTACGTAGACTGTTGATGTATTGCTAAAGACGCTTGTGATTTGAGGTCATCCGCACTACCACCTTTTACTGGTGCGCCATTCTGTCCTCGCGAACAAGTTGAGTATAAGGCTTATGTTGGGTTGCACAGGCCATCCAGTTCTCGGTGCTCGGGGAGAGTTTGTAGATAGGCCAGACTGCGTTCCGTATCGCTATACACTTACTTGTCATGCGACGCAGAAACGAGACCAGGTTTTTCGGGCGGAAGGTCTTAGTCGCTGACGCTTCGGTAACCAGAGTGTTACATTGGCTGACGAAATGTCCACATACACTAGCTGGTGCTTCGTCTACCGGAAAGGTCCAATTGACAGTCTCAATTAGTCAAGCTATTATGTAGTAAGGATAACTGTTTTTACGTTGGCAGTTTCCACGGGAGGTTCTGCATAGTAAACGTATTCGAAGTGTAGTACCGTATTATCGCTGCGACGCATGAGAAGGTGGACGATTACCCTTTCGGCTATTAGTTATTCTTTGTTGAATATCCGATCCAGTATTGACCACCTATTATTTTCTCCGAATCGGATGGGAGTGTTGATGTGGCCGTACGGCGGATAACTGAAGACAAACTTTTTAGATCGGTCTTAAGCTTTTCCTTGGGAGCTGCTTGAGATTTTAGAGTTTGGATTCTGAAACCGCCAGTAATCCGAACGTGACCGTAATTTGTGTTTATCACGCCTGGTTGCGGATTCTAGATGGAAGTCCATCTAGGTCATGGTGGAGGTATGGCGGGAAATGAGTAGCACAAAGCAAGTTTCGTCGCTTTTTAAGCATAGAAGGCACCAAAGAGAATCTTGTATCTTGCTGACCGGTTCCTCTATGAACTCACATTGGAAGTCGTTGCAGAAGGACTGAGCCATCTTTCCACCTTTGCTGAGTCAGTCGGGCCGAACGATGGACATGCCTGGCAGTGAGATCTCGATGTCACTTATGTGAGGGCGTAACCATGTCTCCGTTATAGGGATGAGGTCACAGGCATTAGACACTTGAGGCAACCACATTTTGGAAAGTTTACTCAATACGATCTGAGCGTTGGTTTACATACTAGATAGCTTCTCGCACGTCAAAAGCTGTTGATTAGGAGCACATGCATTATGTGGATTTGTGCTGACTGGTGAAAGACCAGCACCTAATGGTTTTTGGGTGAATTGCTAAATCTCGATAGGAATGCAGTCAGTTTTGGGTCTCACTTTCACCTTCGGTATGTAGTCCATCGGCAGCCTTCTCGACGGTGACGGGTCTAAGCTCACAGATTTCTGAATAGCTGTTGTGGTTCTTTTAAGTATCGGGTGGTGTCGTTACCGCGAGAACAACGGGTGGCTGCCGGTCTCTAACCGCTGTCTTCAGTCGTAGTTCCGAAGGAAAGATGTTGCGTAGTAACTGCCAGCTACGGATTAAGTTCACGACCATCTGTTGTGATTGCAACCTTCGTTTCAGTATCCACGGACCACTGCATCTGTAGATTGACGATAAGGGTAACCGTGTAATCAACTGAAATATGACGCCACCGGCACAGAGACCATGACGGATGTAACGCCATTCTTTCTGGTCATAAATTTTGGCTTTTTCATTGCCGTTTGTCGGTAGCTCCGGTACTCCACGAAAGAAAATAATGATTTTTCTACTCGCTGTGGAGTGATACTTTGAATTATTTTTGTCCCGCTGGCCTTCGCTCCATGGAACATCCGGAAATATCCTTACTCCACTGTTTTCAGTCCGCGGGCAACGTGCCGACAATGCATTGTTGCGACATCATCTGTTGATCACAATCTTACTCTCATTAGGCGTGGCTCCAAAAATCATGATTCGAGATTGGATGTCTAGTGATAATCATTATATTAGCCGGACTTTCTTGAGCTCCGATTTTATCGTAAAAGAAATTAAATTGATATAAAATATTCAGCTGTTTATCCCTTAAGCTCTATTCCTTGGAATCAAGAACATTGGTGCATATAGGTGTAAAGTCCTTTTAGTTCTGCCTGGTCTTCGGTGATGTGAACAGCACTGTTATCAAGAGATTTGGTGACGTGAAAGACCAGGTTGTACCTGGTCTTTGACCTGTTTTGTGGCTGTACTGGTTGAGGACACCTTGGTCACACTTTGATTATACTGAGCAGCAACGGTCGCATAAGTGGACCGGTCTTTAGAGCGCTTCGGATTTCGTTGGTCAATTCTAAGGGTGGGTGTCAAGGCTGTTGTATGAGTCGATACATTGGATAAGAGAATGTTGAAGGCGGGGCTAAGCATGCTTTTATCGGCCGTGACAACGATTTGCTTCGCGGTTCCCAAGGTTCCTAGTACTGTGAAGCCTTGTGAACGCCTGGTGCTT
Source organism: Dicrocoelium dendriticum (assembly GCA_944474145.2). Classification (NCBI taxonomy): domain Eukaryota; kingdom Metazoa; phylum Platyhelminthes; class Trematoda; order Plagiorchiida; family Dicrocoeliidae; genus Dicrocoelium; species Dicrocoelium dendriticum. The sequence goes on along the minus strand of OX104068.1, from coordinate 10,094,060 downwards.
TTTTTGGTTTCGAGACAGGAATTGAGAGAGACGGATGAGGTGCGAGATGCGCTATTGTCGCGTCGAGCAAAGCATTCTTTGCAGTCAAATGATCTTCCGTTTCGATGACAAGGCTATCGCAATTTTGTGTTAACGCTAGTACGCACTGTACTAGTGGAAACCTTGAACACTTCGGACAGAACTAAAGTAAACCCGGCGTATTGTATTTCATTATGTCAGTTCTAAAGATCTTGACGCATTTCGAATGACACCGGTCAACGCAGTTTTCAAAGTCAACCCACATTTTACTACCTTAGCCTAAGTTTGTTTAGCACAAAATTATTTCGTTTCGGGTTACCAGTGTGGTGGTCATGATGCATGATCACCATAGAACAAATCCAAGGCATCAGACACAGACAGTAGTTAGACCAAACAATGAAAACTCCAAAACTATCCAAAGAGCTTGCACCAAATTTGCGCAGATTGAAAACTACACCAAAAGAACAATATCGATAAAAATTCTTACAGAAAAATCACGTATGACACAGTAATCCCGAAGCAAAACTGGGGTCCAGCACGGTAATGCAAGAATCCGCGGCGTCCATGGATACAACCAAACGTTCATTGATGGATATCAGGAATAAACGTGGTCGCAGTAACGACCTATAATGGACTTTATCCGAGCAGGAAATTAAGCTACGAACTTTCATGCTCATCTGATATTGTACGAGGAACTGGTACATCCAACCCAACACAAGGTCACGATATCATAATTTAACGCTTGTGAAGCAGTATGTGGTGTTTTTGACAGTTGAGCTCTTTTGAGAAGCACCATTAGACCACATCAACTACTACTGTGGCATCGGCTGATTCCGTCTAGCCTGCTCTGGTTAGTAAAAATGTTGTAGCTAAACACCGGTTTTAGCGGAATCCGTACTGTGATTTAGTTACTCACAAAATATCCCATAAGCTCCACTGTGTTACTGTCTTCCATTACTTTGGAAAGCACAGAGCGAGGTTATTGGACGGTCGCTCGACAGCTCCGCACGGTTTCCAGTGTTCTACATAGAAGTATATATTCCATATTTCGAAAACAGTGTGATGTGGCTAATACTGCTAGGATCGTGCGATTATCGACGGGTGAATTTACATAGGTATTTTCTCGTACACCTTTTTTTGAGATATCCAAACCCATGTCTTCTCTCTGCTTTGAAAAAAGGCGACCTAGTGCTGTCAACGACACTATCTGACGTCCTAGATCTAACTCCTCTCCCCCAAATGGCTAAGTTGATCACTGCACTCTGTTCCTCATGTGCATGCAGCGGTTAGCCACTTATAACCGAAGTGTCCACCGTCCAAACATCTGGCGCATAAATCCATCCTGCCTAAGAAACGTACCTAGCACACAGAACAGCATATTCTATCAAGACTTAGATGCTAGTCGTAGCTGGAGTCTTGTACGCTCAAAAATGAACTCCCTCATTGAGTAGCTTGTCCCGAACTCCAGAATAAATCCGGGTGCGAGATGCCCCCTTAGATTGATCGGAACCTGCGGCTTCTCTTGAATTAGTAGCGGAAACTGTGGGCCAAATTCAAATCCTCTCAAATAGCCTTGGAATATTCGAACTAGCTGACTCTTCGGAACCTGTGCTCTCAGGTAAAGGCTGAGGAAAGACAAATCTATAAACTTGGTTTGACAGAGCAATCTTTATCTAGACCAAGAAACTATATGCTTATCTCAGCAAAGGAACCAAGGCAGGTTGCGGCAAACCCGCTGTTATCCAACCCGCCAGGTATCGCGCTGTATGAAGACGATGGAAAAGCAAAAATCCTGGCTCCTCAATACTTCTACTTATAATAGCCAAAAGCTTACCGACCAACGTACACGGATCAACGCACGCTCACCATCCAGAACTTAATGAATTCAGCTCAGACATATGTTACGACACATGTACTTCAACTAAACCCGAACTCCTCACCTGACCCTAACGGTCTGCTTCTTCTTCTCCTCAAGACAATGGATGACTATGTTGTTTCACCCATCTACCAAGTCCTTCAGCTGTCTTTGAAGACTGGTTTTCTATTCATCGACTGGGAAACTGGGACTGTAATGTCCAAGTACAAAGAGGGAAATTGCCAGCACTCTGTGAACGATCATCTTTAAAGTCATGGAAGATCACATCAAGCACGTTCTACAGAAGCATTGTGATGAAAGTCAGATCACTGCCTCTCCCCAACATGCTTTTTATAATCTTCGTTCCTGCTCCAGCAATCTGCTAGTGATAAGAGAAAACTGGGTGATCTCAATCAATACCGGACAACGTATTGTTTTTGTTTTTGGCAATTTTAGTCAAGCATTTGTTCGAGTCCCACACTAGGAACCACTCCGGAAGCTTATGGGAATTGGTCTCAATGACAGTCTTCCTTCATGTATTGTTGGCTCTTTGGAACTTCGAACCATTCTAGCGGGATTGAACAAAATTATTCCCAAGCCTGTGCTGATGACCAGTGGTATTCCCCAAGGATCCGTCCATAGATCCGAACTGTTCAAGCCGTATATCAATGATCTTCCTGCAACATACGAAACCGAATGCTGGATCTAAATCCACTACCTCAAGCCGTGTCCTGATGTGTCTCACCTTGAGGCGACTGATCAAATAAAGGTGAGCCTTGGTCCATTAGGTGTGGCCTACAAATAAGCCACGAATTAGCTGAGCCCTACCCACTGGGGCCTCTGTTTCCTGTAACTTACAACGTTGACGGGGTTCATTCTCAGGAGGAAGCTCTATTCCTAATAATGGCTCCTGACTTGAAAACCACGCAGGTTACACTGAAAAGATTTGCCGCTGCAAACAAGAGTTGCAGAGCCCGAAGAACATTCTTCTCTCCAATGACGCCGAAGATTTTCATGTTTCTGCGCACTTTTCATGTGCAACCGGTTCTGGAGGATGGTTTGGCAGCTGAATTCCCGTTCTCTAAGCCTGAATGTTCCTTAGTCGTAAAGGTCTAGAGACAGGGCACTAAACCCGTTTCCGGGCTTCGTGATCTTCCCTACTCCCTCCGGCTTTAGGAATCACATAATTTCTCTTGAGAATACCTACGTTGTGGGCGTGACTTCATCTGTACGGGGAGCACAATAAGAGAAGTACAAGGGAAAGAACTACAGCAACTCTTCCAGCTCAACATAGGTGGGTCGACACCAGGCCAGAAGTGGAAGCTCTTCAAAAAGAAGAGGTGCAAATTCCACAATCTTATCGCCCTTTTCACTAAAGTATGAAATGAATGGAACCGTCTACCAGCGACTGCTATTGACGCGCCGAAGGAGGAAAGTTACAAAAGGCCGTTGGACCCCAACATACCTAATATACCTGGGCTGCTCCAGTTCCACGGGGACTACCGTGCCGCCACAACATACGTGCTCCTAGAGCTGAACTGAAAGTGACGGACCCAACATGGGACCATCCTTCTGCCCTTTACAACTCAGTGGACTCAATGAAAGATCACTATCTAAATCCTACGAAGGCTAAACGTAATATAAAATACACCATTTCTATACCAACTCTAGCGTCTGATGATACGTAGCATATGGTATAACTACCTCCACAAATGCTCACGGTAAACTTGAGCTGAAAATGAGCCTGTGATCTGGCATTGTTTGCTCCAACAATCTATGTGATCCTGCGCTACCTATTCCAACATTAAGAGGCAGGTAACTTAAATGTAATGTTCCACTTAATAAACTGCTCTGTTATGCATGCTAGGATGTGTCATGGTCTGATGTAGACTCGTGGTTCCCAGCTTTAATTGGGACAAGCAGACAATCAATTTGCTTCTAATGGTTTATGCTGGTCCTCTACCGTTATTCGCGACACTTACAGGCTTAGCTTTTGTTGATGTATAAAACGCTGGTCATGTTCGTTTTGTTTTTTGGTGATTGCCGTTCTCTAACTCATCGATATAATGAACGACTGATTCGAGTATCAATCGAGAAAAGTCGGTGTGATAAACAAGCTATTTTCGAAGCATCACCTTAATATCATCGCCATCCCATTGATATGGCTTCGTTAAACAGGTTGAAAGAAATGTCTGCATATATTGTGTGCTAACATTAAAACAGCTGGTTGACATACCCACGCAGCAACATCACTGCGCTGTTGTCGTACCAGATGCTCACAGTGGGACCAAACTCCGCACAATCTGTTTATGCATACATACTGGATGTTGTTCATACAAAACGCAATTGCTTCCACCACTGCAAATATACAGCATTTGTCCAGTGTGGAACGGCATTCTTCTCCCTTGTTAGATCGGGCGAAAGGGTAATGAGATAGCAACCAGTTGGTTCGTTTCGACCAACTGCGCTTCCGTTGTGGGGGTACACAAATTAGCCATGCACACTGACGCTATCCGATGTCTTCTTACAAACCGCTTGAGGTGCAACCTATGCAACATGCCTTAGCGGGGCAGGTAACACGGTGCACATGTAGAGTCCGGAACCATAAAATTTGTAGCGTTCAGTTGACAGTCATGGTGTGGTGTTAAATGAATCTGTAACAGTGCAACAAAATACTTGTCCTTACTGCTGACACAGCATATGGTAGAATTGTTTAACAGTAAAATACCCATTCAGAGGTTGCGAGAAATGACGTATTGTTTAGTCTTTCTCCCGTTAGTTCACAAGTTCTCACCAGCGAATGTCCCAGGTTGGATATTAATACTCGTCACATTCGTTACCACCAGTTCCTGCCAAACGAAATTATAACGTAAGAGGAGTAGGGGGAGCTGAAAAGTATGAGTGGGAATTCATTACATTTAGGCTTACTCAGACAGTTGGCATACATCCGGGAAAGCGTTGTACGGCTGTTTCATCTTTAGAGGAATCGTCAGCAGTGCGCATTCCATCTGACACTTGCAAGGTCAAAACCCGCAACTCGACTGTTGCCAGTCTGTGGTTAAGACCACTGCGCTACAGGGGACTGCGATGGCCGTCGTGAATAAGTTATTAGATGTGATGTAGCGCCGCTCACTATCCACTGACTTCCATTTTACTGCAGCGCAGAGGACAGGGTAGCTCCCACAACAACCAAGGATGTCAACAAATCTAAGCCTCTAATTAACTATTGACGTTACAAGCAGTTTGGGCTGCGTATTGATTTCAGAAGAGTTGTAGGATAATGCGGAAGATTCAAGTTCAGATTCAAGTGGGACTGGAAAGATAGGATTATCTAGTGAATGTTCCTTCTTAAGCGAGTCGTAGGACTAGGAATTAACAAAGGAGTTTGAAATATAGATGGATCTGTTCAACCAATTAGTGCCTAGGTATCCTCACCAAGCCTTCCTTGCTGGGTCGGTTATGTAAACTAAAGAACAGGGAACAGTAAAGTCAAAGAGTGAGATTATTAAGTGAGCAAATCCAGCAGCAGACTAACTTGCTTGAATCATTATAACAAAGAACTGAAGATTGAAGTTGTCATTTGGGAAGAAGGAAAGGTTCGGTGTTGCCACCCAAGCGCATCGAGCTGATGCGCAATACCCCTAACCGTAGATTCCCTAACAATATGATCTGGAAGCGAAATCCAGCGCTCTATAACTCGGCGCGACAGACAAGTCTCTGCTCCTATCCGATCAGACCGCGGTCTGGGGACATTCAGTGGGTGACTGCGGAGATTAGAAAACAACTGGACTAGGTAGCCTAAACAAGTGCGGGCCTATCTTACCCGTCAAAATACTGTAAGTGGGAAGCAAATGTCCTCTTATCTTTCGGCAGTGCATTGATTACATCCCCAAACAAAGCAAGCGTTTCGGATACGTCTGTCCACGTAGACATGGCATTAGGCTATTACCCACTCACGTTAGTCTCCAACTCCATTTTGTCTCGGACAAGACACAGTGGACAAACCTGGACATACTATTCAATTTTGGGTGTCGCACGTATGCCAATAATAGCTTCACAAACAGTGGCTGTGAGAACAACCTCCAGTTGGTGCTAGCTGAGTGGTTCGGACCTCGATAGTTTCCATGTCGGAGTCACCGCATCGAACACTAGGGCTTCATGTTTATCGCGAACACCCTGTGCATCCAATGATCAATGCCGAATCTCTTTATCCTGACACTAGCCTTCCCCGTAACTGTATTTCTACCCATATGCTTTTATACGACATAGAGTAAGAAAAAACCATAAAGCGGAAGTAATAAATACAGAGACCGCAATGAAAAGAATGAAAGTTGCAAAAAGCTTTTTGTACCTTATCTTTTATATTCGTTATTTACGTTATGCCTTCGCAAGCCGTTTTTATTTCTTTCCGTTTGTTGTTTGCGATTTAACTTAAGCAACACAAGACACATTTGTACACATTTTCCAATGAACCCGTTTCTGTGCCATCTAAGAAAGTGTTTCCAGTCAGCGGTATTCTTCATCTTTGACCCCTCAGCCCGGAAGACGCACTGGACCTATGACAACTAAACTGGAAGTCAACGCTTTAATCGTTTGTCGCTACGTGTTAACCTGACCCCCGCGAGATTTCTTCCATCCTGGTCCTTTGCGATCAAAGAGAGTGCGTCGGAGCAGCCTTTCGCATGGCATGCGTAAACATGGCCCAGCGACTGAAGTTGGTGCAGTGGTACCAGTCGGCCAAGTGGAAGTCCCGGGTTACCCAAGACGCGACGTCAAACAGCATCGTTGCATACGTGGTACGTCCGCCACACCCGAGCTATTCTCCGCATACATCCAATATCAAACGCCGAAATCCGACGCAAGACTTTCACACTAATCGGTCAGGATACACTCCCCTACAGCAGCACCGCGCGAACACAGGCACTGAAGACCCTGCCCTTTACCAATAGTGAAACGTCGCAGCGTCGCCACAGATGCCTTAAGCTGGCAAATGCCGAACGGGCTTTGGCAATGCGGAGGGAAATTTATTTTCCAATGCTATCATCAGCAGGGACACAGCTTCCCAAATAAATGAAGTTGTCCACTTGTTCAAGCTGCGTACCTTGAGGAGTTAGCACTTTAGCAGGTGGATGCCAATCCAGAACCAGGAGTTTGCATTTCGTAGAGGCCAAGGTCATTCCATATTTTGGTGCTTCAATTGCCAAGTGGTTTAGAACTGCTGGTATACTCTGTGAGTCAACCCTAAGCAAAGCAATACCATCAGCATAATCTAAACCGGTCACGCGGTTGTCAGGAAAAATCTACATCGGAACCCTATAGGCACTAGAGAGCTTTTAAAAGGACATCCTCGATCGCAAAATTGAAGAGAAACGGGACAGGGGCAACCTTGACGTACACCGCTAGTGACGACAAAAGATGAAGAGAGCTTACCATAAGTCCGTTTGGACCAGCAGACTTGAATCGCTTTAAATGTCGCAACTCAAGGCAGACCTCAGCTTCAGTGGGTGGTTCCAATTAGACGTTCCAAAGCGCGCAACTAAGTATACTCAATAGACTCGCCGGCGGAGGAGGCCAGCAGAATTGAGTGCGGAAGTGTTAAGCTCAGCAGTTCATACACCTGTGTAAGTTGCTTATTGGAGTTCCGTTAACCTCACAAATGACCTCACTGACACCAGGTATTTTGTAACCAGTGATCCGAATGACCTGGAAGAGCTTGCGGAAGTTTCCAGAGTGGGCTCCGTTGCCATCTCTGAGGCGCGCTAGGAACACCAAGATTCGCGATTCGCACACAGGCTGAGAATGCGACGCAATGCACTGCTATTTGAATCAGCCCGGAGAGCTCTACGACGATCAAACAATTCCAGTGAGTCCGCGGAAATCCAGCCCCACAGAGGACGCCTTGTGATTCCACAGATTGAGTGACTGGAAGTTAACATCACTTCACGCACGAAAATTCAATGATTTCCGATGTCTCAAGGTAAATCCTTAATGAATGCATGTGATAAGGAAGCCTGATATTTTGGTCGAGTAGAGGTCAGCTAACTTGTTGATTTCGAGCGTATGGAACTTTCATTTTGTTGAGCCGCCGAAGCGCATGCAGATGTCCGCGCAGACCAAAGCATGCTTTGGGTTGTGTTACGTAGAACAGATCGATCTCCAACCTCGGACGCTGCCTCGCCATCTAAAGCTGATTGCAATGTGATCCATTTGTGACCACCGTTTTGCTGGCGAACAAGGATGCCAGGTGGCTGCGCGCCTTCTGGTATGCCTAAAGTTCGTACTTGCGAGAAACAGACAGTTATCCTCGCATAACTTAAGAAGTCTATCACCCTTGTCAGAACGGCTTTCATCAAGCGCGTGACTGCCACCAAGATGACGTTCACACGGAAGCAGTCGACCTACTCGTGCATTGAGATCTCTGGCAGGATGATGAGATCTGAGTTGTTGGCCTTGTTCAAAAGGTTGTGGAGACCACACTAAAAGTCATCCTTAACCTATGCACAGCTGCGGTCGGTTGGAGCGTAGGTAGAAAGGACAAACAAATTGCGCCTCTCTTCACGATGTCTGTTGATTCAATAGGGTGGCCAAAAAGTCCCCGGACACTCCACGTTTATGCATATGCCTACGTAATTCAGTGTATAAATGTAAAGAAAAATATTACATGATACTTGTCTAAGAAAAGTAGGGCTCTTCGCTGATCAATGAAATTTATTGAAACAAACATGTGCTAGCTCATGATTACACTGTCATGTATCCAATGTGTCTGTATGTTCACCGTCATTCTCAGCAAATAGACGAACGCGTCTCCAGGTGTGTGCTAAGAAGCGTTGCATGACATCAGGGAAAATCGCGTTCAATGGAGAAAGGATTGTAGCTTTAAGGTTTCCGTGTTGTAGTAACGTGATTTTCTGAGATCTTCCACCATGCCCTCCAAGTCATTGTCGCATGATGAGAGGTCAGGTCTGTGAGCTGACCTTTGATGCTGTGATCCACCTCCAATCCACCGACCATGGAAATTCTCATCTAGAAAACAGCGCACTGAAGTAGTAATTGTGCAGGAGCACCATGTTGGGGCAGAATGACTACATGCATGATTCCAGTTGGAACCAATTGTGGAATGAACCAGGTCTCCAACATTTCTCGGTTGGTCAACTGATTCACTGAGTTTTCGAAAAAACCGTCCCGATGATTTTGGTGGCTGACATTCTCGCCCACATCTTGACGTGCGGTGGTTTGTGAGCGATTTCTTCAGCACAGTGTGGGTTAATCTTGCTCCAAATGTAAACATTTCGTGATCGTGCGCTGAGATAGAGAGCACATGCATCACTAAAGAAGACATTGTGATGACTGATTTTGGTGGGGAATTTCTGTCGTTACTTTCGATCAATATCAGACAGTTCACTGACCTGCATTGGCCTAATTGCTGACATGCCTAGGTTAATTTTGAGTACCTTCTGGAGTGTGGAACAGGGAATATGTAATTCAGCAGACCTGTTACGAGTCACTTTCTTTGGAGAATTGAAAACTGACAGCTGAATGATTTCCACGTGCTCCATTCAGGAGGCAGGGCGTCCAGAGCGAGGGGCATCCAGCACCGATCCAGACGCAAATGTTTTATTCTCCCATATCAATAACGTGTCCATTTTTGGTGCAGGCTTCTTGAAACGCTCCTGGAATATGCTGGAAACGTCAGTCATATTTTCCTTTTTCTAGCACTCGATCATGTACCCAAACAGCAGCTATGAGTCTTTCTTCAATGGTGTAGAGATTTGTGTCGGTCATTTTTTGAATATGTGCTTGAAAATAGAAAGGCAGAAGTGTCGTACATATATGCTATAAATATTATGATAAATGTAAAAATATTAAATAATAAATTGCATTGTAAAATCATCAGTTATGAACAATGACAAGGGACTTCGTGGCCACCTTTTACATGAGCCTTGAAGCCGAACCGCACACAGCCGGCTGTCGATTAGAAACCAGTCGAGTAATGCAGCCTCCACTTTGTCACTCAATGCGATACCCACAACAACTAAGCCGGCTGTTGCTGCCTCCATGTCACTAGACAGACGTAGGTAATATGTGGTCTCTAGAACAGCTGGGGACGACAAATTAACCAAGGTGCTAGGATCCTGTAGTCGAGTCGCTGAAAAGCAACATACATCGATAGCGAGGGACTCTAGAGTGGGCGCCAGGTCAGCCTGTTGTCCAATCTGTAGGAGGGTCCGAACATTGAAAGCTGCCAGACGGAATGAATTACGGTTCGAAGGATAGAGGATGGCCGGATGATTTGTGTACCAGCGAGACGGGCATTGCAAGTAAACCCATCATGTTGTAGATTATCAAAAAGAGAAAAGCTGGCGCGTGATTGAGAAGCACGAGTAGCAGCGCAAGTAGCAGCAGGAGAAAGCGACTTAGTAGTAGGTGTGAAATCCATGATTTTCAAAGAGCGCACGATACAATTCGGTTTCCAAAGCCGAAGTAGGGAGTTTGTCTTATGGGTCTCCACCCGCAGACTTTTGCTCAAGAGCCCACCCGCAAGTCAGCGCAACGTAGTCAGGGATTCGCACCGATGGAGAGCTGATGACTGATTACTCAGTTCATACGCCTTTCGTTTGGTTAGTAGGCAAACAGGGGCACTAATCTTCCCCTCGATCTCAGAAGCAAGGTGCTGGGATACAATGCTTCACCAAAGTGAAACAACGAGCAGTGACTTTATGTAGTGGCAAGTCACATCCGGCAAGTCGCAGTGTTGTTTAACGGACGTATGTGATTTTTATGGGGAGAACGCTTTCCAGGCAAAAATCCACCAAGTCCCGGAACACTGCTGTTGAACCGTTCGCTGGACTGAGACAATCCAGGACCACCCAGCTGACACCTTAAGGAGGTTGTTCCGCAGGCTAGCCATCCGTATACTAGTTTACAAGATTGGATTAGCCAAGAAAAGTCTAATGAAAACGACCCTAATTACAGTATATGCATGATACTTTCCAGCGTTAACTGTTCCAAATTTATGACTACTGAAACACACTAGTCGTACTTAAGTATGAAAAGCCGACCGTTACTGCGGTTACACTTCAGAACCCAACCTACAACCATAATACTACTTGCCATTCTAGATAGAGCAAAACCCGAACAACTTGTCTCCTATCTAACCCTATTTGTCATCCTCCACACCACCATCATTAATTTTCGCCTTCGGACTGCTACAAATGTAAACAAGGAAATAATTACTTGCAGATTACTAACCATTGGACAAAAAACGCATGTGGCCAGACCGCAAACTTACATGTCGCTTCACAGTTCACCACGGAACAACAATCCTTTATGATTAGATGGTACCACAACCACCCATCATTGATGCATCCAACTGAAGCAAAAACTTATTTTCACTATTCCTGCAAGTTGTGTACATGAGACGAATAAATCACTAACAGGGTATGTACACCCCAGCTTGGATAAATCGACCCTCTTTTTTCAGCCAGCAATACCAGTAATCCCGACCGACAACACACGTACTTGCTTAACTGCATTAGCGACTGAATGTGCTTCTTCATTTCTGTATTCACCCTCCATACCACTAGTTTGTAACCCTCAATTCTCAACCCTGCCAAAGGTTCTCAACAACCTTCCTGACACACACTTACCGTTTTCTCTACTCCTGATCAATTTGGGATCTATTGACAACAAACATCATTTTCTAAACATGGTTGCACGATTGAGCACACCAAGTGCAATATATATATATATATATATATCGAACATTCAGAGCGATGCCACTTGACCATCACGAGCTAGGAAAGTTCCCGGAATCTCTGTGGTTACTCGTCACTAGCCCTTCCCTCCTTACACTTCATGGATGCATCCACAACCCACCGAATATCCTACTTGGTGACGTTGCCACCATTTGCTCCGCAGTACATTTTGCATCAGTGCTACCGTGTTAACAGAAAATAATTGCTGGAGACTTCAACTTTCCGAAAATATCTTGTTCACCAAATCCAGCTTCGTTAACACACAGATTTCTTGTCAACTATCATGACTGGAGGATGGACACAATGGGTTACAGAACCTACTAAGTCAACTAACGTAATTGATTTCATGCTTCATTAGAAATCATCGAAGCAAACATCGCTGTGCTGCACTGTCGACCAGGTAGTGACCACAAAAGATTACAATTCATTCGCACTGTCTGATCAAATGCCAAACAATACACCTGCTCCCACAATATTCCATCCAGAAAATTGATTTGACACACCTTCAACATTTGGTCCGATCTGCGACTGTAATACATTTTCCTATCCACCAATGTTTGGCCGAGTAGCAAAATACTATACTTACATCCAAAATCGAATAACCCATCTTACTACACTAAGTAAACGTGTTCCCTACAACTTTAAAGATACAAAATACGCTCAATCACACAGAAGAGGTGAAAGTTGCTGGCAAGATTTCCCCAGGCCGGATATTTTCAACAATATTGCAAGTGCACGAACGGACCACTAATATCATAGATGCGCAAGTAATGAAACTCAAAACGAGGAAGAAAATGCTGTACGAAGGGGTAACAAAACACAGAAACTTGTCGCTAATCTTCATCAAAACTCAGTAACAGCTCTTTTCCTATGCCAGGGCTCCTGGATGAACACGGCAAACCTTTGAGTGACCCACTTTCTAATTACGAGGCATTTATCTCTTTCTTTGCTGCCTCCATGTTTTCTGAATCTGACCCCATACCTGAATGCATTAAAACCGCTACAAACAAAATTCTAAGCAATGTCGATTAATCTCTCTGCACTATTCAGCGGGTAAGTAAAACCATTACATCTTCTCTTAGGTTGACCTCCAACGGCATCCCTTCAAAGACGATTAAAATGGAAGAGCCAGACCTAAAATTACTTTTGTTGAACAGGTTCACTTTATCAATACAAGCTAGCTTATTCCATGATCATTGGAAAACCTCATTTATCCTCCTACGCCATAAAAGTGGTCCCAAGAAGATATTGCCGATTACCGACCTACTCATCCTATTTCCACCAAGGCCATTCTGTTTGAAAGCTTAGTCAAAACAAATTTGTTAAATTTCCTTAATTTCCTGAACCTATTAACTACATTTCAACATAGTTTCCTTAATACACTTACCTGCGCGAACTGCCAGCTAGACTACATTAATTACACTTCAGAATCCATAGACTCCAGGTACGCAATATTAATTTTGTAAAAATTCCTAGAAGTTAGACCCCGGCAGACAGCCACCACAACTCAGGAAAGTGTTAGAAGGCCGTTTTGTCTTATTGCGACTCGTCAGTATCGCGCACCCGCCGAATCCTGCCGGATTCGAACCCACGAGCTTACTCTCAAGAGTCAGCGACATCTGCCACTGAGCTATGTGTGACGGCAACTGATCGCCGTTACTGATATCTAATTGTGAGATAGCGCAGATCAACCTTTACTGTCATGCATGTTATGAATTGGCAGAGGACAGGGCTGGTCTTCAGAGTAACGACATCTTTTGCAAGCCGCCACCAATTGAGGTGGCACGCAAGATGCCAAGGCGACTACTGATTATTGGTAAGTAGTGGGACGAAGCTGAATACTGAATACTGTGTCTAAGAACAAGTAGAAATGAATTACGTACAACTATTTCGAAATATGATGAAAAACGTTATAAAAATTTTCAGCCGTGAATATCGTTATCGTTCTCATGTAACAGTTAAAATACCTGACTCACGGGATTGCAGGACTCACAAATAAGACATGCACTCCTAAGTGTAATCGTTTTATGAGTCGAATAGTAGTAAAATACAAATCTAAGAACGTTTTGAACTGTTGCACAGATGTTGCCTCCGTTACATGTTTGGGTAAACTGTTCCAAATATTTACCACTCTCCGCTCGAAGCACAGTGGGTTGGGAACACATTTAACATCCGGCACGACAGGTTTGTACCTATGTCCACGTGTGCCGCATGGCCCTCGTAAGTGCAGCATTGGCCTCAGCATGGGAAATTCACCGAGATGTAGAATACGGTAGGTCATAATGAAGTCGACTCGCACCCAAAGGTACGATAAGGTATAGGGTCCTAGTTTCTCGCACCGGTCTTCATAACTTAAGCCACGTAAACTCGGGATAAGCTTGGTATGGACGTGTTGGACCCGTTCGATCTTTTGTGCCTCGCCTCGGGTAATCGGAATGTAGGCGGGCGCAATGTACTCTAGCCTTTATCTAATTTTGGTAGAGAAGAGGCGAGTAGAAACCTCTTTAGGCCATGCGTCGAAGCTACATTTGAGCGCTCAATTCATGCGCAGTCCGTTACGATAAAGCCTGTTTGTTTTGTCCACGGACTTCAAATCGTAGCGTGAAAGTACACCAAGGTCTTTCACGGAGGGTGTGGGATATAGCGTTTGGCCGTCAAGGGTGTAGGTTCGACCGTTAGCACCCTTCCCCAGGCTCATAAATACAGACTTGGCTGGGTTGACCGGGAGAAGAACTTCTGCAGACCATGTGGATAGGCGGTTGAGGTCTTGCTGAAGTAATCCACAGTCATCGGGAGCGTCGATTTCTCTCCAACTCTTCATGTCGTCCGCAAACAAGGCACACGGCGACCGGAGAAGCTGAGGTAGATGGTTGATGTGGATCAGAAACAGAGTGGGCCGCAGCACAGTGCCTTGAGTCAATCCACTTGTAGAGGGATGTCAGAAAGTTTTGATGTTCGTCAACCTGTACCCTCCACTTTCGTCCAACATCAACATCATCATCAACAACAGCTGTACATCAGCCATTTGAACTGATGCTTCCTTGCCATACAACCATGAGGACCTATACAATAAAGAATAAGATGCGGGAGAGAAGGGGGACTTACCCGAAAACCTTAATGCCCCAAGCAAACATTCAGTGTCAAGACGCCTACACCTTGTGAAGACAACATACCGTCACAAAGAGCTGGCTATCGTGCAAAGATAAGGCAATATCGATGAGACAGCTACCTTGCGGCTTTCACTGCTACACATCATAATCGGCCATTACTCCGCAGATAACTCAGCACCAAACCCACATTAAACCGGTAATCTGATAAGAAGACGGAAGCAAACGGGCCACTGGTGTCGGTTGCGAGCCATGTCCCGTAAAGTCTCGAGCCAAGCACAAGGCGAGTCACATGGACTTCAGTCCGGAAAGGTGAGACTGATCAACGGCACTTAGTTTGGTCGTCAGTGACTTCAGCTCCCGCTGCCAAGTCAACTTCTGTCCACCTCGAGCCTTGCGCCACCCTACACCTAGTAGACTGAACAAAGCACTCCTAGGTAAGCGGTGACCAGGCATACGTAGCACGGGCCAGAGCCAACGCAACTTATTCAGTGCAATCCGTTGTTCTAGGGAGCTAGCATGATTATCACTACCCAGTACTCGCCTATACACATTAACTTTGCGGAGACGTTGTTGCCATCAGTCCCCTGTAATGCTTTGCAAACAACGATGATCAAAGACTTGAAGGCGCCTCAGATCTTCAGACCGAAAGAGCCAAATCTCACTACCATAGAGCAGAATGGCCCTCACTGTGGCTTTGTATACACGGCCTTTCAGGCGGAGGGAAACTCCCTCCTGTCGTCAGAGATACCGCATTTTCAAGAAGGTAGCTCTGGCTTATGCAATGCATGAGTTGACGTCAGTTTCTATGCGCCCATCATTGCTGATGCAGCTGCCAAGATAAGTGAAATGATCAACCACCTCGAGTTCCTCGTTAGCAAGCGTCAAGGGGTCATCAAGTGGCTGATGGTCCTGCAGCAACACTTTGCACTTTAAAGGTGCGAATTGTGTACCAAATAATTGGATCACTCTGGATAGGCTATTCAGGGTTGATTCGGCCTCCACAACCTCGTCGAAAAGCAAAATATCGTCCGCAAAATCAAGGTCAACTAATCTTTCACCAGGCAGTAATTCAACGCCTACATTGTGAGATTCCGCAAGGGAACACACCATGATAGAATCCACGACGAAATTGAACAAAAATGGGGAAATCGGACAACCTTGACAAACATCATTCGTTGTCAGAATGCTGTCCGTTAGGAAACCGTAGCCCCTCACACGGCCTGTAGTGTTCGATTATAGAGCACGATAGATGTTTGCATATTTCGTGGGAACATATTTCCGCGCAAGTATTTCGAACAGAATCGATCGATCGACTGAATCGAACGCACTCTTGAAATCGAGGAACACAGCTATTGCCGGTCTGCGGTATGCGTGGCGCTGCTCTAGCACCTGCCGCAAAGTGAATATATGGTCTATACAGCCACGTCCTGGGCGGAAACCGGCCTGCTCTTTCCTAATCTGAGATTCCCGTTCTGCAGTGAGGCGACGAACGAGAATCCAGGCCAGTAACTTTGTCACAACTGGCGTTAGGCTAATACCCCTGTGGTTAGAACAGTCTGTGCGACTGCCCTTCTTGTATATTGCCACTATAATCGATTCGCTCCAATTAGCCGAGATACTCTCTTCCTTCCAGGTACGTGCGAATAAGGAGGTCAGCCCTTTGCAGAGGACCTCACCTCCATCCTTAAATAGTGCAGGTGGGATGGAATCCTGGCCATCGGCACGAAAACGACTAAGGGCTGTGATTGCTTTACGGACCTCGGCCTCCGACGGAGGCTCTAAACTAACCGTCCATAGCTCGTCCTGCATCACCTGAGTAGGAAGAGGTCCGGGAGCAGGGGGCCAGCTGAACTGTTCTTGAATGTGTTCCGCCCAGTGAGACATACGACGCTCCTTATTGTGTATCATCGCACCCGCGCGGTCTCTGATTGTCTCACTGACGCCTGGTTTTCTGGGAACAGTGGTGCGGATTAGTTGGAAAATCTTGCGGTAATTGCCTACTGCTCCTGCCTCTTCCATTTCTTGAGCCCTACTGGTCCAACAGACTTCCTTGTCAGCAAGTAGGCTCTGCTTTAGTTCACGCCTAACAGCCCGTCTGGTCACGTTGTGTTCAGAGCCAGCCGGGAGGTGTCTCCTAGATTCCAAAAGGTTCACCGACCTCTCGGATATCCAGTGACTGGTGCCGTGACGATTGACATTGCCAAAAGCAAACGCTCCTGCGCCATAAATTGTGGCCGAGATCCTATTCCACTGAAGCTCAGCGTCATTAGGACAAGACAGCGAAAGTTCAGAACGCAGTGCTTCTTGATAGGCTTGCCTGACCGAGGACTGAGACAATTTCTCAGTTGCCACACGGGGGAGATGCTTGGTGCGCCGCCCAGTAGATTCATGGCAAAACGACAGCGTAACAATGCATGATCAGAGCCGACACAGGTACTCCAGTAGGAGCGGCATTTCAGCATGGAACCACGCTATTTGTAACTTATGGCTATGTGGTCAATTTGGGTCCATCGCCTGTCAGCTACAGGAGAACGCCAAGTGACACTTCGGCGCCCACTGTGTCTAAAAGCAGTGCTACTAAGAAACAACTGGTGCTTCGCACACAGTTGAAGCAGAGGTTCACCGTTGTCAGTCCGTTCGGAGTTAAGCCCATAATTACCATCCAGCTGAGTTTCTGAAGAGCTCAGACGACCTACTTGTGCGTCCATATCCCCTACAATTATTATAATATCTGAACTAGTAGCACTACGTGGTAGGGTGTTCAGTTCGTGATAGAATGTATTTTGACTGCATTAGAACTGCAGTCGGTGGGGGCATAAGCGGAAATCACAAACAAACAGCGTTTTCTACAACCATGAATCAACCTTAACTGATGTCGTCAAACGGGCTGCACATAAACGGCTGTTCACCGGAATCCAATCAAGCAACGACGACTCAGCCTTGGAGCTTAGAATGATACCTACACCAGCTTGACCCGTAAGTGCTGCATCGGCGTCTCCGGATGCGTGCAACCAATAACGAGAGGATAAGCCGGGGGCAGTTAATTCAATAACCCCGTTAGGGTCATTGATCCTAGTTTCGGACACCCAACACATCAATACCCAGTGTGTCCAAGGTGCGTGCGAGTGCAGCCTGTTGACCTGTTTGTCTTAGAGTGCGAACGTCGAATGTTGTCATGGAAACGGGATAGCCTGGTCTTATAAGGGAGTTTTGCCGATAGTCTTCCAATAGGTGCTGTGGGATATTGGCTGCAAATGGTTCTACTCCAGTTGCATTTCGGCTGCTGTCAATTAAGCTGGGAATTATAGAAGAAAGGTTAGTAATGGGGTCCGGATGGGAGTAAGAGAAAAAGATGGAAAAGAAAGAAGGGAGGTACTAGCAGTAGCATGCTTTCGCTTATTCGCCCTGCAGTATGCAGCAGATAGAGCGACCCATGGTAATTTGCGCGACGGCCGATGCAGGATGAAGTTTATGTTTGAAGAAAATGTCATGGTTGTATGTAGGCTAAGATACTCCCAGACCGCCCAGACCCAGACAGGAGGACGATTAGGATCCTCATATAAAGTCTTAAGCTCAAAAGCCTGTCCGCAAGCCAGCGAGGAGGTGGCAATGAATTAGTTTTACAGAAATGGACTCCAACCCATTTCAGACCCCAGTCTCGAGGACCAGGAGACTGAGTTTGTCTAACCCCTCACCATTGATCAACCTGGCAGGAGTAGCTCTCAAGGTGGTCAGAGGCATCACCCAGTATAGCTGAATGGGTCAATGAGGTACGCAAACCGTCGCACCACGTTAAGGTCCAGTGTCATTACGACGGACTTTCGTCCAACAAGAAAGTCGCGGATCCACCGATGCAATGAGCCACCGACACCACACATCCTGAATTTGTGAAAACGAACCTCATGACTGACCTTGTCGAACGCTTTACTGAAATCGATGAATATCACGTCAACAGACTTTCCCTTGCTTATTGTCTTCAACCACTCATGCCTCGTTACAAGCAGGTTCGTAATGCATGAGCGGTCTTGCGTAAAATCGTACTGTGCGGTCGTCAGGACCTTGTTTGACTGTAGTAACTGCAGCAATCCCTTCTACACGATTTTCTCGTCAATCTTTGCTAAAATAGGTGTCATACAAATTGGCATGTAGTTATCTACTTTGATATGGTCGCCGCCTTTCGGAATAGGCGTCACCACCAAACATTTCCAGTCAACCGGCAACGAACCTTCGGACAGTGACCTGTTGAAAAGTTCCGTCACGACAGGAGAGAGGATGGTCGAAAGTGACTTCAGAACCAGTGGGTGAAGCCCATCAGGTCCAGAAAGTTTGGTGCCATCAAGGTTAGCGAGTAGCTGACATACCTTTTCAACGCCGCAATCCAGAATGTCGGGTTCGGTAAAAGTGGTAAACGTCGAACTCGAAAAGGACACTTGGTCATTTGCAAATACAGTAGCGAAGTGCACCGACAACGCAGACCCACGCTCAGTGCTGGAGGTTAAGGGCTGTTCATCCGGGCCATCCAGCACTGGCACATCACCTGCCGGCTTCAGGCGTCGCTTCACTTATGCAAAGATGCTCTTTGGGGCGGTATTCGCAGCTATTACGAGCTGCCCCTAAAAATGTCGGCGCTTATTCTTTTTTCACTGTTGCAGAGGATCTGCTGACTCTTATACACTTCGTTATCATTGGCAGAGCCAGAGAGGAGGAATTTGTCCCACAGTCTGCGCCGTCTCTTAATCAGATTTCTATACTCCTTGTCAAACCAATGAGGCTTAATCGGTCCAACGTTCCGATATATCAATGGCACAAATTTGGAACGCAATGATGTCAATCTATCTTTTATAAATATACAACAGTCTTACACAGATGCACCTTGTGACAGAGACAAATCCAGCTGGCACGCGGCTTGAGCTAGACCGTCGAGGTCTTTTTTCCAATAGCTGTTAGCTGGTTCCAGCGGACGTGAATACGGCAAACTTAATTCCATATCAGCTCTGAGCACTGTGTGGTCGCTTGTATCAAGGGGCTCCAGGATCCTAACGTCACGCACTCATTGTTCGTAGCTCGTTAACGTCAGGTCGAGACGGAAGTGGTTGAGCGTGTCGTTATGCGTGTTGGCTGGCATATGTGTTGCGATGCACCAGTTTCAAGTGCGAAACCCACCACCTTTGCTTTAACCTCACTATGTCCAAGCATCAAATGCCCATCAGGCCATCGTATACGAGGACAGTTAAAATCGCCCATAAGTAGAAAGTGTGGACGACTCACGTGGGTTCGAAGATGGGGCAGCCAATCCAAGCAGCGACTCAGGGGTCTGCGATAAACTGCGCCCACAAGCAGATCGTCGCGCCTGAGGCGGCTGGAGCACCACAGTATTTCACACAAACCATTGTCACTTCGGTAGGTGCTCACAGGTCTCCCACGCAGGAAAGACCGGATGTAAAGAAAGACACCGCCGTTGGCATTCTTTAGTCTATCGAACCGGAAGCACGAGTAACCGTTGAGGTCAAGTTCCTGGGTATACAACTCTGAATGCAGCCATGTCTTTGCGAATCCCACTACGTCTGGCTGCTTAGAAGCAATGAAACAACAAAGCTCATCGCACTTGTTCACAACACTGCAAACGTTTGTGAAGGCTACTTGCAGACCGCAGCAGGAGCCGCCGGACGTGCTTGAAGTGTGAGCAGCCTGATTATCCTGATTTTCAGATTTTTGGAAACCACCCAAAAATTTACGATACGAGGATTTGTTTCCCCCTCACCAGTATGTCTTTTCAGCTCAATGATGACAGACCTGAGCCGCTCCCCGTCCGCTGGGTCCAGGTCTGGATGAACATGGATCTTCAAGCCTTTCAGCCTACTTAGGCGGGACATGATCAGTCTTGGACCGCCTTCGTCCACGAAAGTGATTCTCATAAGCTGATTTTGTTGATCACCTTGCTTTCCAAGACGGGTACTTTGTCCCACTTTTACCGAATCCTCACCAGCGTAAAGGAGTCTGTCATTTAGACTCTGTAAAACTCGACATCGTGAGCGTAGAGCACTTGAGGTGATGGATCACTGAACTCCGGCGCGTGGAATAAAACGATTTTATAAACCACTGGTCAGACGAGGTTGACCTTGTAGGGCGAAGCATACTACCAGTCTCACGTGGTTTGGCTAACTGTTGACTTACAGTAGTTAAAGACCCAACATCCCTTCGTAATTTCTTTCATTGCTGTTTCCACTGGTCTTCAGCAATTAGACTTTGACCTGCTGGGACATCTGTGCCCGTTAGACACAACAAAGGTAAACCATTTATGCCAGGTGCAACTGGGCTTCTCAAAACGGTTGGACTTCGTGCCGGTGAGTTTGCACGGGAAGTGGAGGAAGACTGAGCACAACGAATCCCCTAGTACTTACAAATAAGGATAAGTTTGTTTTTGTACCTAGCAAAGGTTATTTGACAGTGTACCACACAAACCATTGTAGAAGGTCAATTCCTTTGGAATCCAGAACCCGCTTTTAAATTGCCTTTCATCTTATATTAGCAATCGTTCAAGAATGGTCAATTTGCGTGATAATAATTCTTTCCTTCGTCCAATATACAGCGACGTCATCCAAGGAAATGTACCCGATCCCCTGCTTTTTCTCCTCAACATCAATAATTTTGACAGCTCCATGAAAAAATGTCAAATATTTTTATATGCAGATGATAGCAAGATCGTTTTTAATCTCCGGCCTGATGTGCTACAGCGCACAATAATTCAATTCAAAAAGATCATCACTCTGTTATAGCATGGTCTGAGACTTAATTGATAAACTTCTCAATCGACAAATCAAACATTATGCCACGGGGTTGCGCGATCCCAAATTGGTTAATTAAACTTAACAACAAAAGCATGTCCATATGCCAGTCTACCCGTGATCTTAAAATCCGCTACAATTTTGACTTCTACTTTCCTCTGCAAGCCCATTACCAAATAGCTCGGGATATAGTATCGGTGGCTAACATATTCCTGTAAATCCATAAGGTCCCTGCTAGATTGGAAACCTTTAAAACTTTCACTCAGCCTATTCTCGAATATTGTAACTTGCAGAAGTTAGACAGAGGTTTTTCGCCAAAGATTTATTCAGCAGCACATCAACACTAAAACGTAGGGTACGTTGCAAACAACTTCGCATTGAGCGTCTCTGACTGCGAGGTCTAAACCTCCTCCACAATATTTTGCAGCAGAAAACGTACTCGTACCTAGTTACTCTAGTGATACAATACAATAAGCCTCACAGACTCCATTACAAAAGATGTACGCTACGTATACCAAGGGCTATCACATAAATGCTGTCCAAGTTTTCCACATCAGATATGCCGCCTTGTGAAACAGCCTACCAAACGAAATCGGGATATGTGAAAACCCCATTTCATTGCACAGCAAACTCTACAGGTATTTGACTTAGTAGTCATATCATCCATGTTCTCATCTAAATACTCACCTGAGAAAATAATCCTGGATGGTCCAAACAAAATCTAAAGGGCTAAGAATTGGTGACAGAATGCACTCATGCAAGTGCCCATACATTTCTCTACAAAGTAATCTGTTCCTATTTTACGAGCATTATACGTATATATATATATATATATATATATATATATATATATATATATATGCATGCCTCACGAACACGCAAAATATCCACGACAACCTGGAGGTTAGTGCAGCCAGCAAACATTTGTGACGACACTCCTAGCTCCTTCGGTTTGTCATTTACAACAGTGGTTCCAATATATATACCTGTAGGACTGCTTGCCTAAGGGAAAGGCTACGCCTTACGCGTACGCACTGTCCCCTTCCCACTAGAAAAGTAGACGCACATTTAAAGACGCGACCAGATATCTCGTAGGATAACATATTTTATGAGAGTCTTTGGTGAACAACAGTGTCAAACACTTTCAAAAAGTCCATGAATGCCACGTCTGTAATGTGGCTACTGCTTGCCGCTTCGGTCTTGCTTTCGAGGACAACAAACCTTTTAGTCTGATACAAAAATCCCTTAAGGAATCCGTGTTGCGAGGCATTAAGAAGGTTAAATCTGTCCATGTGGTTCGCCACTGAATCCCTTAACAGCTTTTCAAACAACTCGACTACTAAGATTGTCAAACTGAGCGGTCGGGAGTTCGCAGACAGATTACTGTCACCACTCTTAAAAACCGGAGAGATGATTGCGATCTTCGAAAGCGATGTTAATGCGAAGCTGTGCAACGGTGTTGCAACGCTCAGTTCAGCGGCCAATTCATGTAATAGCTTCGGATGAACAATGAACAATGAAATATAACGGGTAGAAAAGCAGGTACTTAACATGTTCCTTAGGGTGGTTAGAGTGAGAAAAAATAGCTCAAAGGATAATGGAATCGTCGGTTCGGGCGATTACAGATTTAACTGCACTGCCCTATAAATGGATTTTGAAATTAGAACGTGCGCTCAAAAAGCAATAAGGGGAGTGGTTATAGATCCCGTAATAAGCGAGAAAAAATAAAATAGCACGAACAACGCTTACGCGTGTGTAATTACTTTGGGTCGACGGGATACAGATATCCAGTTTCTATACTATTAACATTTATCAAATTTTGTGCAAGGGGTTTAGAGTGACTCATTCGCGAGTAGGGTTATGGCAATATCCACTGTCTGTTTTGCATCAGCGCCAGCATCTGGTGGTCATGGGCTATAGTACGTAGTGTAAATGTGACAGTATCATCAAGGCGTTTTCTGGAAAGAGAGAGGGTGGGAGTATTAATTACATGTTCCGGGTGGGCTTTCCAAGTCTGTGACACTCGAAGGAAGAAAACGTTTCGCCGACATTCCAGGCGGTTGTACTGCGTGACCAGCTTAGACTGATGAAGATTTAGCGAGGTGTTTTGCTTCAGTATCAGAAAGGAATTGCATGGGTGGTTGGGGTTTCTCAGGATCTGGAATACCATTATGAGATCGCCACTTAGACCCCGATTACCTCCACTGTATATTTTGAGTATGTTCAGTCCGTGTGGGTAGGGGACGCTGGTCAAACCTCCGACTCTGTTCGTTGCCCACGTTGTGCGGTATCGCACGCAGTAACATGGTGTTTGAGGCAGGGTTGTCACGCTTGAACAGTGTATTCTACGCATGGCCTCAGGTACGCACTAAGCATTTTTGGAAAGACTGAAGGGTCAAAACTTCCCGAAAGCTCTGCGAAGACGGACGAGGTACTGGTTTGATTTCTTAGCTCCCTTTTCAGTCTGCATAAAATAACCGAGGTCATCTTGAACTATCACGCCTTGACCGCACTCGTGAGAAGCCCGCTGTAGAATAGGTGATCCTAGGCGGTACTTGTGAATACTCTTCTGCCGTAGGCTGAGAACTTTGCACTTACTGACGCTGAAATGCAGCAGGTTCTCGATGGGCCATATGTACGCCTTGTCCAGGTCCTTCTGTTACGCTGTATGGTCATCCGCTGCAGCTATACCACGCCATACCTTTAGATCATCATCGAATAGCAAGCAGTTAGAAGATAGCACGCTAATTTGTGAAAACCAGGAACAAGCTTGGTACAAATACCGAGCCCTGAGGTACGCCGCACTGAACTTCGATGGATTCCGATAGGTTGATTTGAACCCTCACATTCGTGTGACGTTGCCCGGGAAAGTCGCCTATCCAGCCCAGAACATGATCGCCGATTCCATATTTCTGAAGTTCGTGGAGGAGATTGCGTTGGTCTATACGGCCGACTGCTTTTGAGAAATCCAAGTAGGCTGCGTCGACCCCTACACCAGCGTCTCCAGAGTCCGTCCAGCTTACAAGAGTAATCAAAAGATTAGTGATACGGCGCCGATTTTAGCGAAATGCGTGCTGCTCCGGAGCGAGAATTTTGTTGTTCTCCAGGTACCCCATCAAAGCCTCAAGTACAATGAACTCCAAAACCTTGGAGCTCATCAGAAGTAGTGTTATCGGTTGATAATTTGTTGGTTCAGCACGACTGTCACTTTTGTAGATTGTCGTGATGATTCCGTGCATCCACATCCTGGGGACTGCATCTCGTCCAGACATTGTTGAAAGAAAATTGTTAGTGGCACCGCCAAACTCATAGCAGCAACTTTCAACGCCTTCGGGCAAATGCCGTCCGCACCCGGGGAGCTGAACTCGCGCAGGGACATCAGCCTCTTCAATACAGCTGCTTAAGTATACGATGTGATTAAACCCTGATAGTGACATTGTCTGCTTAGGCAGGATTTATGATGATTACAAGCCTTAGAAGTTACGGCCAATTTGTTTTCCATGAATGTTGAACGCCACTTGTGCCGTTTGGGATAACCCGCATGTTGTGCGCAGAGTAGGAATACCGCGCTTAATGCAGAGTATATTTTTTACGTGTCTGTATATCAGTTTAGGATTGGAGCAAAACATTTCCACTAGACCTTGTTGGTTCTTCAGTTTATCCTCCCGGACCAGTTTGACACCGTGGTATCATCGTTCGCGGAGGTTATGCAGGTGAGCCATGCCAAGTCCCTTAATGAAGAAGCATTTACGCGTCCTGCTCCTTATGAAAAACTTCATCCTTTTAGGCCGGTAGATTTTGCTTTCAGATGTTCTCGCCACGAGCTGGTTAAATATGTTGACGAATTCTCCGCAGGCCACCTCATCGGTTAATTCGGCTAAGAATGACCAGCTTGTTGTATCAATGATGTCGGTCAAGTCATCATATTTGGTTACGACATGATATTCCTCGGCATGCTCTTTGGGATAATTCGCGTAGCACATGTAAAAAAACACTAGGGGCGCATGATTGCTGCGGCCCAAAGGAGTATCGGTCATCAATCTTTCTACCATCAGTACTTCATTAGTGCATTCTCGGTTCAATATGGATGGCCTGTTAGTTTCTCTGAATCTGATGGGCGTAGTGACGTGGCCATAAAACGGGAATTCTGAAACCAGATCTTGCAGGTCTGCTTTGAATTGCTCTCCTGGTGTGGCCTGAGTTTCCTGAGAATGTAAGTTGAATTCGCCGGTGACTAGAATGTGACTGTACTTCCTGTTTATCACTCACCTCAACGCAGTCATCAAGTTGCAGTCCATCTCAGGAGTAGACGATGGTGGGCGGTAAACAACAGCCAATAGACCAAGATTGTTCTTTCTCAACCGGAAATTACACCAAATGGCGTCAGGTACGTCAGTTTTCGAATAGTTTATGGGTTCACATTGCAGCTGCTTACGAAAGTAGAGTGCTGCCCCACCACCGTTGCTGGCTCGATCCTACCGGCCAACGGACATGCCTGTTAGCGCGCTTTCAGCATCCGTTATCTCAGAGCGCAACCACTTTTCGGTGACAGCGATGTGGCCCCAAACTGCTGACGCGTGTCTAAGTCTTAATTCAGCTAATTTACTGAGTAGATGTTGGTTGGTTGACCGCACCATAACTGAACGTTTCCTCAAGATACGAGTAGGTCACGACGTGCCAAAATGCATGCCGTGCTTGCCAACCGAGATCACCTTCGCAAAAACCGAATGGCGCAAGTAAGTCGAAAATCGAGTCGATATGTTATAACTTGTCCACTACAGCGTAATCGCAGGACGCGTGGGCGGAAGGCAGGCGGTTGCATTTCGCCTCAGTTGACCCTGACCAATTAACGAAGTTGCGTCACCAGTACGCCGGTACGTAGTACCGACGCTTCACTGTGATGTAACCACCAACTGTCGCCGGTTGGCTAAAGATAATACGAGCGTCGCCCTGTCCCTACACAGATATGAACCGTCGACCACACATAACAAGACAGATTCGTGTTCCTTAATCCTAGGTTTTTGAATAATTAGAAGATAAAATTGATGGGTAATATTAATGTGATATATAGCAATCCGAAAGACTTAACACACCATCGATGTCTTGAATGCCGCAGCGGAACGAATACCGGTCATGGTCACTAATTTCATTCTGTGTTTACATTTGAATTATTTTAACAAGTTGATACCGTTCACTGACATCGGCCACTGTTGATGCCAAGATCCACTATGCTGGCGCGGTTGACTCAGTCGTGGAAAATCGAGAATTTATGCTCCACTATCTCTGAACGCGTCCAATAAGACGGCATCATGCTTAGTTGAAAAACGCTTATAGTAGAATTTGATATTCTCTCGAAAAAGTAAGCTTGAGGCGGATTTCTGTCCTTCACTCTAAGTGGACAAATCGAAGGATTGGGTTCTTCTGGTGACTATCGCTCTTAGGCTGGTGGTTATCTACGAGGAGGTGCGTCCACAATAAACCAATATTCTTGTATTTAGGAGAGCAAATTACAAACAACGATCAAAAATGATTCATAATGGGTAAAACACAAGCCCTTGACAAGTCCCGTATTATGACTGGAATGAAAAATATAAAACCGAAGGTAAAAATGACAGGAAATGGGAACATTTGGGTTTCAATTGACTCACCGAGTGCTTCCCATGATCACATTTGCAGATTTCGGACCGCTAGAACAGGGAGTGTGGTGGTGAGCGCATAAATTAGTTCGCGTTGTTTCCTTTTTCAAGTGAAACGGACTATGTCACTTAATGCATTATCATGTACTGTGGTTAAGAGGTTTGTTGGAATGGGTAAATGGAGGAACAGATATGACGTGGGTTGGAAGGGCGTTCCACGTTCGGGATACCAGAGGGGGCGAATCATTTGCCAGCAACCAAGACGGCTGCATTACGGGACCATTATGAACTGGTTGCTTCTCTGTTTAGTAGCTTGGTTATTACAAAATTTCGCGACAGACATAATTTATGTTCACCAGGATGAGGTCTCCTCACTGACGACGATAGCCACACTGTATATTTCAAGGGCTTGCATTCTGGTTTGGTAGGGGACTTGAAACAATGCCCTAATGAAATTGGTCGTCCTGCTTTGTGGAGCTTTCTGCGCATCAACCTGATTTTGGCAGAAGCGACATCAAGCATAGTTCTTGTACTCTGCAATATGCATCAGATTCGGAGTCAGTATTTTGAATAGATAGTGGGATCCTCATTCCAAACACTCTCCGTTAGGGGCCAATGTGCCAAATTGTCCTCCCAGATGTCTCTTCGGCAAGTGACGAGCAAACAAATCAGCCCGCACAACTACTACGAGATCGATATCCTAGGAAGCACGTTGCAACTTCTGCCCCTAAGTTGAAATTAATGTGAACATTGTCTAACGGCACACAAAAAATGGCAATTCGCCAATTAGAATAGAAGCCGGTTCTAGCATAACTACTTATAGGCGTGGCGAGTTCGCTCTATATTGACGCTTGCTTGTCCACTTTGTTCACATCATGCCAGATTTCGACGCCGTCTGAAAATATTGCAAGAGAACAATGGTCTTATACAGGTAACAAAGCTAATGCTTACCAGCTTTTGCAGAGTAGTTATTATCAAACGTTAAAACCGTCTGGACCGCCTCCTACGATGACCGTTGGTGGGGATTAGCTAGAAGTCGTTCAAAAATTCAACTACCTGGGAAGTTGTATCAGCGCCCGTGGGATTGAGAATGAGATCACCAACCGTATAGGAAAAGCTCGACGCGCTTTTTCTAACCTTTGCCACTTATGGCGCCAGAGCGACATCACTCTTGCCCTGAAGGGTAGAGTGTACACTGCAGCGGAACGTTCGAACCTACTGTACGGTTGTGAAACCTGGCCGCTTAAAGCAGCCAACCTGAAGAAGCCAGTTACGTTCAACCACCGGTGCCTTCGTACTTTAGCTCGTATCTATTGGGAACGCCGCGTGAGTAACGAGAGTGTTCGACGCCTTGTTTAGGGCACAGGAAAAGGAAATGAACCTCTCAGCACCGTTAGTTCACGCACCAGGCTCCGATTGCTCGGCCACGTGTTACGCATGCCAGCCCACCGACACCCGCGACGTGCGTTGTTTGGGCGCTGGGGGTGTGGATGGAAGAAGAGGAGGAGTGGCCATGCGATGACTAGGTCCAGAGGAATGAAGGCCCTCACTTCTGAGCTGGCCTCGGTTGGAGCGTCTCGGCTCCCTGGTTGGGGTCCGAAAGAAGGTGAACACGTTTGGTTGGACACACTTGCTGATATGGCTAGGAGCCGACATCAGTGGCGTACGTGCTGTGAGTTACTTTGTCCCACCCCATCCAACTTAGCCTTCCCCTCCAACCACGATCTCATTATTTAGTCTTATATAATTTTGCATAGTAATTTTTTGATGCACAGTAGCCGGCTGGTAGCTTACCGGAACGATGCCCATCCGTTACCGGTGGCTCAGCCGGCTCGCACCAGTTGCATTTTTTCTCTCCTTCTTTCTGTGTATTGCTGCACAGTAGCTGAGGTGTTCCCCACCTCTAGCTAACGTGTATGAAAAAATATATAAAACCATAATTGTTGGCGAAATTGGCTTTACACTGGTGATCTCACCGAATTATACGTTGTATAAGCTGTAACTCTAGGGTAAATTCATAAGCAATGACGGCAAATGGGATGTTGGTAACAATCGTACATCCTCTTGGTGTACACATACAAGAGGTGGAAATGTAGAACGAAATCCGTGATTTGATCGACAATCAATTCGCTTACACTTATTGTGCTTATCAATTGGCAATCAGACATGTAAGATGGTGCAGCAAAATAAATGCACGGTCAACTTCGGCTTTAATCTCAACCAGGGTGGGAGCACATATGATAGGTTCCGGTAAGGCATTCCATGTTCTATAAACGCCTACGGAACAGAAATTCTGACGGCATTCTAAATGACTGTGTTTCTTTATCAGATTTAGAGGGGGGCCTCTCAAACTGCTGTTGTGCGTTAGCTCTAGCAAGTAGCGGCACGTGTGATTGGGATCTGTTAAAATCCGGTAAGTCAAAATTAGGCCTCAGCGCAATCGCCGATACTATCATCTGAAAACCCCAAGCACTCGCATTCCTCATTCCTGCGACAAATTTTACGGCCCTCGTACTTTGTTGGTTATCCAGCATTGGGGTATCCTCAAGGCTGTGAGATCTCTTCAGCCATAACTGTCAGACCATTATTGCGTATTCTACATGTGGCCGTATATATGAACCGAGAAGTTGCGGAAATATCTTAGGGTCAAATCATCCGAATGTACGCTACAGGAGACCAAAGTGTTTGATGCATGATTCGAGCATCCAAGATCGTTTTGGACAAAAACACTCAGACAATTCTCACCAGAAGATGGTTGAAGCTGCTGGTTGCCGAGTTCGTAAGAGTACACCAACTTGTACCGTAAGTGCAGACCTCTCCATTTGTCCACACTGAATCTAAGTACATACTGGGTTGACCACGCCTATACCCTATCCAGATCAGCTGGAAGTACTGTAATCTCACCTGGTTAATTGATCGCCCTACATACCTTGATGTCATCAACGTAAAGCGGGCAGCTTGAGCACTGTAGACTTGTGATACGGTTAATATATGACAAGCACAAACGCGGTCCAAATACCGATTCCTGTGGTACTCTGCATTTCCATCGGATGGAATCTGATGATGATTCACTTACACGTACTTTCAGTTGCCGGTGTAGCAAAAAGACTTAGGTTTATCCTAAGAGAGGATCCGTAATACCAAAGGTCTTGCTTTTGAAGAACAGTATGTTATGGTCTTACCGGTTGAACGCCTTTGAGAATTCGGGAAAGACTACATTAACCCCTTTGCCAGAGTCGACTGATTCAACCCAGCTGGATCGTGTAAAGCAATTTTTGCGTTCAAACAATATTCAGTTTCCTAATTTAGTGTTAACGCTAGTACGCAGTTTACTAGTGGACTTGTAGAAGATATCGGATATAACAAAGGTAAAGCAGACGTATTTTATTTCATTATGTCGGTTCTAAAGACCTTGATGCACTTCGAATGATACCGGTCAATGCAGTTTGTAAAATCAACCCGAATTTTACTACCTTAGCCCAAAGTTAATTAGCAAAATGTACTTCGTTTCGGGTTCCGGTGTGAAGGTCATGATGCCCGATTTCCTTAGAAATCCAAGATATCAGACACATCTGGCAATTAGACCAATCACCGCGAACTCTAAAATGATCCCAAGGATTTCCACCGAATTTGAGCAAATTGAAACTGCAGTAGTGGTGCACAATTAACACAGAAAGATCACATATGGCACAGTAAACCCGAACTAAAACTGGGGTCCAGCACGGTAACGCAAAAATGCGCGGTGTCCGTGGGTTCATCCAAGCATCCATTGATGATTATCAGGAATATACGTGGTCCTAGTAACCAACCTTGTGGTACACCATAATGAACTTTACCCAACTAGGAAATTGAGCTACGAACTCCCACGTTCAGCCGATAATGTATGAGGAACTGACACATCCAATCTAGCACAATTTCACCAAATTCTTATTTTGAAGCTTGTGAAGCTGAATGTAGTGGTTTGACAGTTAAGCGCTTTGGAAAAACACAATTAGACCATATCAACTCCTACTGTGGCATCGGCTGATTCCATCTAGCCTGTTCTGGTTAGCAGAAATTTGGTAGCGCGACTCCGATTTTAGCAGAATGCCTATTGGGGTGACACTGTGATTTGGTTACTCTCATCCGATCCCATAAGCTCCGCTATGTTAATGTCTTCCATTATTTTGGAAAACACCGAGAGACCTTGTTGTACGGTACGTGGATAGCTCTTCACGGTTTCCAATATTCAAGATAGAAGTAAATATACCATATCTTCAAAACAATGCTAGGAGGTGAACTCTGCTAGAAACTTGAGAATATCGGTTGGTGCAATTACAGAGGTAGTTTCACGTACACGTTTTGAGGTTGCACAGACCAAGAAAAACTCCAAAGTGAATCACGGCCAAAGTAGACTGTTTAGAAGAGCTAGGTTTTACATTTCGCATTTAATATCACAGAGATCACGCGGAATCGGATTTGGGCTGGTGCGGGGCGTAATGCATGTTGGCTTTCTTATTTAGAAATTGATGGGAGTAAAGTTCCGCCACTCCAGAATGTAAAGGAGAGAGCGGCATTGGTCTATACCATACAACGCCTCAGAGACCGCACGTTCAGCCACTAGACCATCATCTTTACTAACCTCAAATTCTTGGCCTCCAGAGACATTCACGTAATTCACACTGTTCACGTCGTCTAAAGCGGAGGCGCATTCACCTTCAGAAACGACCAGTATATCCTTTATCAATAAAGATATTTTATGTATATTACTGATACGTTAGCAACGGCGTGCCTAACAGACAGTTTTAACAGGTTAAATTTTTTTCTTAATTTGCAGCTGGTTGCAGTCGTTCAGAGGCTTTTAAAATAACTGCGATATATAGCGCGACGATGTAGCGTGCTGGAGTAAGCAATATCACACAGATGGTCTGAGGAAAGTAAAAGCTGCCAACGGATCCCACACTGTCCTTTCACTTTCGTGATAAACTCTTCAATCAAGTAGCCTAGTTTTCGAAGTAATCGGATAACAGTTTCAAAGACGAGGCAGGTTGAGCTTATAGATTGTTCCACTTGGAAGTCAGCAAAAGAGTGCAGATCCAGTGCAGTACTGTTCCGATCGAAAATAATCGCTAAATTATGGCATTATGCAAAACTTGCATACTGCCTTGTCTGGGTTGCGCAACGAAATCCATTGACACTTTGAATGCAGCTGTAATTATATGGGCATGCACAAAGCATTCAACGGGTTACTTTACGAGTGGCTACCATAAGATGGGAGTTCCTTGGGTTCCGAACAAAGGGGCAGAATTGACACGTTCATCTGTGTGTCCGTTTTCAGGTAGTCATTTTGATTGACCACTTCTTTTCACCACATCCAATGCCCATTGGTGCCATTCTAAGATGCGTACTCGGTCCACCACATTTCTTACTCTATGGTTGCGGGATCATTGTGTCCGTCAAACATGAGAGTTCAATTGTTTTCACCGACGACAGTAAGATGTGGTAATACAGTGTTGGCGTACTTACTCTTGAGCAGTATCGGCATAATGATATCGCAGTTCCTTATAACAGTGACCATGAAAAATGCGTCAACATAACAGTTTACTTGCTTACAGCCGCATTAGTAAATGGCCAGATGAAGTGTGGGAGTTTGGATAAAACTCCTCGAGAGACTATCTCGCAGGGAATGGGGTCCCCAGGAGACAGTCCCACGGATAGTTGTATTACTTTGCTTAAAATACTGCCTATGCCTACATTTATATAAATCTGTACTTTCAATCTATTTTAAGTTTAATTAGTCTATCGCCAGAAAAACAGTGGAGAACTACTTTGTAAAACTAGAAAAACTCTACTATCCAATTAAATCCTACACAATAAACAGCTCAAGTAGTTAGTCTGTGCCTCTCACTGTCGAGCGATATATCATTCAGTTCTTAATTTAAGCTTGTTTACGAGTTCAGACGCAATGAAGTTTGGAATCCAATGTCGCTAACTCATGAAGGCGTTCACTGTCTTGTGAAATTGTGCGAATTGTGGTAGATAAACTTCATAGCAAATAAATCAAACAATTTGACCCACAGCTGTTTAAACAATTAAGGGAAATTAATTATTTGCAGTAATCACACCTACTTACTACTTTTCATC
>OX104068.1:10018984-10060285 GCA_944474145.2 Dicrocoelium dendriticum | reverse complement strand
GGGAGGAGCTTGGATTGCGTATTTGATACGCAGCAGTAATACAAACCTGAGTGGCCACTCATTAAAACTCGCAGAAGAATACAGTCGTCTGGGGTGCCGCAGAAATTTATTTTCCATTCGTGTCTGTCACCCGTGGAATGCTCTCCCAGAATCGGTCGTCTCTGCTCCGACACTAACAGTATTTAAAAGACGGTTGGACGATGCACTCATCCACTTACACTTTGTCACTTAACACTACGTCTCCATCCTACACCTGGAGTTTACCATGGAATTATTTGTTGTTAACTGTGGATGCTGTGAATCTAAGAGGATCGCAGGACTGCAGCGAAGCAAACGATAAGTCCTTACTATCATATTTAAAGTATTAACTATTTTACTATCCTTATCATCATTATTGATACGTTCATATCCCTTGCAATTATCCGACGGGACTTGTAAAGCAACGCTTCTTAACCCGTATAATTTCATTGTTCATTGTAAGTAGCGGGACGAATCTAAATACTGAATACTGTATTATAGAGCAAGTAGAAATGAATTCTATGCAACACTTTTGAAATATGGTGAAAAACACAGAAACTGTCAGCCATGAATATCGTTAACTCTCTCACATAACATTTAAACTATCTGACTCACGGTATTGCAGGACTCACAGAGGTGGCATGCTATCGTAAGTGTGCAATCGCTCTCTGAATCGAATAGTAGTAAAATATAAATCTAAAAACGTTTTGAGCCGCTGCACAGAGGTTGCCTCCATCACATGTTAGGTAAACTGTTCCAAATATATACCACTCTCCGTTCGAAGCACAGTGGTTCAGGAACACGTTTCACATCCGGCACGACAACTTTGTATCGCTGTCCGCTTGTGTTGCATAACCCTCATAATTGCAGTATTGGCCTCAATGTGGGGAATTCACCCAGACGTAGGTACCGAGACTGTCTTTAAGAGCAAGTAGAAACGTTTCTGTACAACTCTAACGGATTACAAAAAATCAACAACATTTAGCTGTGAATCATCAGCGGTTGTGTCTGGTCCGTTAATCGTTTATCCTTGTTCGGTTAGGAATTGGTACTAGTGTCATTGTTTCCGGGCATACAATGTCTTCTTTTGGCACTGTATGTGTATCGCTTCACAAAAGCACAGGTTTCCAAAATAATCGTCGATACGGGTTTTAAAACACTTCACAGAATCGGCCTCTATTAATCCTTCTGGTAGTGTATTCCATAAGTTTACGATTCTTCGTTCGATACAAAGCTGATTTGATACTTAGTACATGCTGGGGACCCTGAGTTTGTAACGGTGTCCTCGGGTGTTACAAGGTTCCCGCAGGTGAAATATTGGCCGCATAATGGGGAAGTGATTTAAGTGTAGTATGCGATGGGCCAATTCTTACTCGGCGGTAAGATAGTGTGTAGAGTCCGAGCATTTCACAACGTTTTTCATACGGAAGCTTTCGTAGACTTGGTATCATTCTAGTTGCGATATGCTGTATTTTCTCCAGCTTTTTAGTTTCCCATTGGGTTATCGGATGGTAAGCTGGGGCACCGTATTCAAGGATTGGTCTAATGAGCGAGGTGAATAGACGAGGGACGGTTTCTTCGGGCCATGTGGAGAAACTGCGTCTTAATGCACAGAGCGTACGAAGTCCTGCACTGTACAATTTCTCTGTACTTTCTAGTGATCTCATATCAGAGAGAACTCCTAAGTCTCTGACGGATGTGTTGGGATGGAGCAACTGGTCGTCAAAGGTGTATGATGGAGTGGCTGTACGTCTGGTGATACTAATGAAATCCGACTTGCTTACGTTAAGAGGGAGTTCCATTTCAGTGGACCACATTGACAGTCGCTCTATGTCATGCTGGAAAGGAGAGCAATCGTCCTAGTTATCAATGATCCTCCAGATTTTCAAATCATCTGCAAGCATCTCTTGTGTCGCCTTAATTTTCCCTGGGTCAACTCTGACTCCGTCGGATGTTAACACGTGCCCATGGAAAAGCACCTCCTCTTTCCGCAGCTCTACTTTCTCGCGTTTAGCTTGATGTTCTTTTGCACGCAACGCCTCAGGAACCGGTGTAGCTTAGTGTCATGCTCTTCTTCGGTAGAACCGTAAATCAGAACGTCATCTGCCACACAGGTTACGCCATCTAAATCATCTATTGCTTGCACCAAACGCTTTTGGAAGATTTCGCTAGACACCTTCAGGCCAAACGGTAATCGCAGCCAACTATAACGTCCGAACGGTGTAGCAAATGAGTTAAGGAAACTGGATTCGTCGTTTAGAACAACGTGCCAGAATGCGGAAGAAAGGTCTATTTTCGTGAAAAACTTAGCTTTTGTCAAACGTGGTGAAACATCTTCTAACGTCTGTAGCGCATAATGTTCTGTACGCAGGGCCTCATTCAGTGGCTTCGGGTCTATACATACGCGTAGTTCGCCATTTTTCGTCGTAATGATTGCGACCTGGCTAACCCAGTCTGTTGGCTCATCAACCTTTGCAATCACACTCTGCATAACCAGCTTGTTCAGTTCCGCGGAAAATCGGTCACATAGCGCAAATGGGACTCTCCTAGCAGGTAACGCAATCGGGCGTACCAAAGTATCTACGAGAGGTGAGCGGTACCCTCAAATTCCCCTAAACCCGGGCTAAACACAGACGGATACAGGTCACTAACATCGGCTTCACTCTGACAAGCGTACACAAAACGAACATGGTTAAAAATGACAAAGCCAGGAGATAAAATCGAATCAAGTCCGAGAATCGGCGTGAGATCCTCATCCACGATCACGAACTGCAGACAATGCGAAACACCGTCTCTCGGATTGACCACTTCAATTGTCGCTGAGCCCTTTGACCTGAATCTGGAACCATTCCACATGCGCAAATAATCTTGATCAGATTGAATTTGCATTCCGCGGCAGTGCTTTTTGGGCAAAATATTGATCGTCGCGCCTGTGTCTAACTGGAATCGCACAGACCGTCCCTCGATCAGAAGACTTGCATAGACACACTTCTGCGACGCTTTCCGAGACACATTACCAATCGATTGTTCGGAGTCTTCTGTTGATTTCTCTGGAACGAGTGCACTGACATCTGTCTACTGACAGCAGCAGGCGAAGTGATTGCGCTTCCCACGTTTGACAGAAATGCGGCCCCACGCTGGACACTGTTCGCGGTTCCTCGGATGTCGTGTTGCACAGAAGTTGCAGGGCTCCTGTCGCGCGGTCGTGGCCCTCGTAGTTTTGCTCCTGGAAACGGCGCACAACTCTGAATCACCTGCGATTGTCATCTGCTGGAACTGATAGGCAGTGGAGGACTCACTGTCACAGATGTCGATCCATTGCTGTAGAGATAGGTTGCGCTTTCGTAATAGTCGTTTCGTCAAACCTACGTCAATGATCTTAAGAACAATGCGGTCCCGTATGAGACTGTCCGCCATGCATCTACAGAACCTGCAGGATCGGGCCAAAATCTTTAGCTCAGTGACGTACGTGTCAACGGATTCACCTGGCCGCTTGTTCCGCGAAAAGAAGAGGTAGCGTTGAAATGTCTCGTTTGTTTGGCCTTCGCAGTATTCACTGGACTTCTCAAGAACTGTCTCCAGATTGTTGGCATCTTCGCTCTTGTCGTAACACAATGTCTCTAGCACGCGGCGCGCATCATCTACTGCTACATGTCGAAACGTGGCCAAGCGGTACGCTATCGGTTGTTTGTCCAGACGCGATAAAGCGCAGGAATCTATCCATTTGCCCTTCCACAAACGCCAGTTGCTTGCCAAAACTGCGTTCATCCATGTACAGCGGGGTAGGCATTTGAACAGCCGGTGCAGCTCCAATCATCGTCTGGGTGGTACTAATGTTTTTATCCCACCTCTGACACCATGTAAAAAGTCGGTCATTCAGGGACAAAAAGTATATTCTGCAAACAACAGGACCAGGCGAAAACGGAGACAGACGGCGAGTGAAACATATCGGTATATACAGCTAGTTGGATCCATAATTAACGACCTCTGTGGATGCATGACATTTTTCCTTTGATTCAGTCAAACAAACTCACTCCAATGCATCCAACTGTTTGCCAATCAGCGTGCATGCAAGAAACGTGTGAACGTCCAATCGGCTGCCGCCTTTGCTTGCGGCAGCCTAACGGCTTCCTTGCTGGGCTGGCACCGCACGTTCGTTCGAGTGTATACTCCCATCACAATGGGACGTACTGCGGAACATGCCTAGAGGTTGAGCAAACGGTTGTTACGGCTTCGTACACCCTTCTTGATCACCCAAAAATTTACAATTTGTAAGTCAGTCTCATAATGAGGTCGACCAACGCCAGACGGTAGGACAAGGTGTAGAGTCCTAGTTTCTCGCACCGGTCTTCATACCCCAAGAAACGTAAACTCTGGATGAGGCTGGTAGCAACATGTTGGACCCGTTCGATCTTTTATGCCTCGCCTTGGGTAATCGGAAAGTAGGCAGGCGAACCGTACTCTAGCTTTGGTCCAATGATGGAAAAGAAGAAGCAAGTGGCGACCTCTTCAGACCATGTGCCGAAGCAACGTTTGAGCACTCAAAGCATGCGCATTCCATTGCGATATAGCCTGTTCGTGTTGTCCACGGACTATAAATCGTAGCGCGAGAGTACGCCTAGGTCCTTCATGGAGGATGTGGGATATAGCGGCTGGCCGTCAAGGGTGTAGGTTCGGCCGTCAGCACCCTTCCTCAGGCTCATAAACACGGACTAGGCTGGGTTGACCGGAAGAAGGACTTCTGCAGACCACGTGGATAGGCGGTTGAGGTCTTGCTGAAGTAGGCCACAGTCATCGGGAGCATCAGTTTCTCTCTAAATGTTCATATCGTCCGCCAACAAGGCACACTGAGACCGAAATAGCTGAGGTAGATCCTTAATGCGGATCAGGAACAGAGTAGGCCCCAGCACAGTGCCTTGAGGCACGCCACTTGTAGAGGGATACCAGTCAGTTAGATGGTCGTCGACCTATACCTTCCAATTTCGTCCAACATCAACATCATCATCAGCAGCAACAGCATTACATCAGCCATTTGAACTGATACTTCGCTGCCATACAACCATGAGGACCTATGAAATAAAAAGAAAGAAGAGATAAGGGGGACTTACTAGAAAACCTTAATACCCTAAGCAAACATTCAGGGCCAAGGCGCCTACACCTTGCGTAAACAACATGCCTTCACAAACAGCTGGCTATCCAGCAAAGATAAGGCGGCATCGGGGAGACAGCTTCCTTGCGGCTTTTACTGCCACGCGTCATAAGCAGCCATTACCCCGCAGATAACTCAGCACCAAACACACTTTAAACAGGCAATCGCATTAGAAGACGGCAGCAGACGCGCCACTGGTGTCGGTTGCGAGCCAGGTCCTGTAAAGTCTCGAGCCAAGCACCA
This sequence comes from Dicrocoelium dendriticum, assembly GCA_944474145.2. Taxonomy (NCBI): domain Eukaryota; kingdom Metazoa; phylum Platyhelminthes; class Trematoda; order Plagiorchiida; family Dicrocoeliidae; genus Dicrocoelium; species Dicrocoelium dendriticum. Next base: position 10,054,875 of record OX104068.1, on the reverse strand, counting down.
GACGAGTCAAGTGGACTCCAACCCGGAAGGCGAGACGGACCAACGGCACCCAGTTTGGTCGTCAGTGACTTCGTTTCCCGCTGCCAAGCCAACTTCTGTCCACCTCTAACCTTACACCCCAATACACTTAGTAGGCTGAACAAGGCCCTATTAATTAAGCGGTGACCAGGCATACGTAGCACGTGCCCGAGCCAACGCAACTTATTCAGTGCTATCTTTTGTCCTAGGGAGTTAGCATGCTTACCACTATCTAGTACTCACCTACGCACATCATCGTTGCGGACAAGCTGGTGCCATCCGACACCAGCAATGCTTCGCAGATAACGATGATCAAAGACTTAAATGTGCCTCAGATCTTCAGACCGAAGGAACCAAGTCGCACTACCATAGAGCTAGACCGCCCTCACTGTGGCCTTGTTTACACGGCCTTTCAGAGGGAGGGAAACTCCCTTCTGTCGCCAAAGATGGCGCAGATTCAAGAAAGCAGGTCTGGCCTTTGCAATGCGTGAGTTGACGTCAGTTTCTATGCGCTCATCGTTGAAGATGCAGCTGCCAAGAAAAGTGAATTGATCAATCATCTCGAGTTCCTCGTTAGCAAGTGTCAAGTTTTTTTTTTTTTTTTTTTTTTTTTTTTTTTTTTTTTTTTAGGTGCGAAGTGCATACTAAATAATGGGACCACTCTGGACAGACTATTCAGGGTTGATTGTGGAGCCACGACCGTCAGCAGAAAAGCAAGACGATATCGTCCGCATAATCTAGATAAACTAACCTTTCACCAGGCAGCACTTCAACGCCTACATCGTTGGATTCCGTCCTGGAACACTCCTTGATAGGATCCGGAACGAATTTGAACAAAAATGGGTGAATCGGACAACCCTGACGAATGCTACTTGTGGTCGGAAAGCTATCCGATAGGAAACCGTAGACCCTGACGCAGCGCGTAGTGTTCGAGTATAGAGCACGAAGGATGTTTACGTATTTCGTAAGGTAGCACCTTTACCGCGCAAGTGTTATGAACAGAATCCATCGATCGACGGAATCGAACGCATTCTTGAAATCGAGGACCACAGTTATTGTCTGTCTGCGGTATGCGTGGCGCTGTTCTAGCACCTATCGCCAAGTGAATATATGGACTATACAGCCACGTCCTGGGCGAAAAACGGCCTGTTCTTTCCTACTGCAAGATTCTCGTTCCGTAGTGAGGCGAAAAACGATAATCGAGGCCAGTAATTTTGTCCCAACTGGCGATAGGCTAATACTCCTGTGGTTAGAACAGTCTGTGCGACTGCCCTTCTTGTATATTGCCACTACAATCGATTAGCTCCAATTAGTCGGGACACTCTGTTCCATCCAGATACGTTCGAATAGGGAGGTCAGTGCTTTGCAGAGGATCTCAACTGCATCCTTAAATAGTGCATTTGGAAGGCATCCGGGCCAGCGGCATGAAAACAACTGAGGGCTGTGATCGCGTTTTGGATCTTGGCCTCCGACGGGGGCTCTAAACTAACCGTCCATGGCTCGTCATGCATCACCTGATTAGGAAGAGGTCCGGGAGCAGGAGGCCAGCTGAACTGATCTTGAAATTGTTCCGCCCAACGAGCCATACGGCGCTCCTTATTGTGCATTAGCGCACCCGCGCTGTCTCTGATTGTCTCACTGACGCCTGGTTTTCTGGGACCAGTGGTGCTGATTAGCTGGAAGTGCTTGCGATATTTGCCTACTGTTCCTGCCTCCTCCATTTGTTGAACCCGACTGGTCCACCAGGCTTCCTTGTTAGCACGTAGGCTCTGCTTTAGTTCACACATTATAGCCCGTCTGATCACATTGTGCTCAGAGCCAGCCGGGAGTTGTCATCTAGACTTCAACAGGTTCACCGACCTCTCGGATATCCAGTGACTGGCGCGGTGACGATGGATAGTACTACAAGCAGATGCTCCTGCGTTGTGCATGGCGGCTGGGATCCTATTCCACTGAAGCTCAGTGTCATTAAGACAACACAGCGAAAGTTCGGTACGCAGTGCGTTTTGATAGCCTTGCCTGACCGAGGGCTGAGACAATTCCGCACTTGCCAATTAGGGGAGACGCTTGGTGTGTGTTCCAAAATAGTCCATAGAGAAACGACAGCGTAACAAGGCATGACCGGAGTCAACACAGATACTCTAGTTTGAGCGACAATCCTAGATGTCACCACACCATCTGTAACTTAAGGCCATGTGGTCAGTTTGGGTCCATTGCTGGTTAGCTACTGGAGGAGGCCAAGTGGCACTTCGGCACCCAGTGTGTCTAAAAGCAATGCCACTAAGAAACAACTGGTGCTCCGTACACAGTTGCAGAAGTCGCTCACCGTTGTCAGTCCGTTCGGAGTTAAGTCCATAATTACCACCTAGCTGAGCTTCTGAATATCTCAGAAGCCCTACTTTTGCGTTCATGTCCCCTGCAAGTACTATAATATCTGAACTAGTAGCACTGCTAAATAGCGCATTCAGTTTGTGATAGAATGTGTCCTTTACAGCATTAGAACTGCAGTCGGTGGGAGCATAAACGGACATCGCAAACAAACAGCGTTTTGTACCACTTCGTGATTTCGTCAAACGGGCTGCACACAAACGGCTGTTCAGCAGAATCCAATCAACCAACGACAGCTCGTCCTTGGAGCTGAGAATGATACCTACGCCAGCTTGACCCGTGAGTGCTGCATCGACGTCTTCGGACGCGTTCAACCAATAACGAGAGGATAAGACGGGTGCAGTTAATTCAATAACCCCGTTAGGGTCATTGATCCTAGTTTCGGACACACAACACACATCAACACCCAGTGTGTCCAAGGTATGTGCGAGTGCAGCCCGTTGACCTGTTTGTCTTAGAGTGCGAACATTGAATGTCGCCATGGAAACGGGATAGCGTGACCTTAAAAGAGAATTTTGCCGATAGGCGTCCCATAGGTGTTGTGGGATATTGGCTGCAGATGGATCTACTCCAGTGGCACTTCGGTTGCTGTCAATTAAGCTGGGAAGTATAGAAGGAAGGTTAGTAATGGGGATCGGGATGGGAGTAAGAGCAACAGGTGGAAAATAATGAAGGGAGGCGCCAGCAGTAGCATGTTTTCGCTTATCCGCCCTGCTGTATGCAGCAGATAAGGCGACCCTTGATAATCTGCGCGACGACCGATGCAGGATGAAGTTTATATTTGAAGAAAATGTCTCAGTTGTACGTGGGCTGAGGTGTTACCAGGGCGCTTAGACCTAGACAGGAGGACGAATAGGGTCCTCATCCAACGTGTTTGGTTCAAAAGTCTGTCCGCAAGGCAGCGGAGAGGTGTCAATGATTTAGTTTTACAGAACTGGACGCTATCCCATTTCAAACCCCTAACCTAGAGGACCAGGAGACTGAGCTTGTCTGACCTCTCATCATTGACCAACCTGGTAGTAGTAGCTCCCAAGGTGACCGGAGGCATCACTTCATATATCTCAATGGGTCAATGAGGTGCACAAACCGTCACACCACGTTAAGGTCCAGTCTCGTTGCGACGGACTTTCATCCAACAAGAAAGTCGCGGATCCACCGGTGCAGTGAGCCACCGACACCACACATCCTGAGTTTGTGAAGGAGAACCTCATGGCTGACCTTGTCGAACGCTTTACTGAAATCGATGAATATCACGTCGACGGACTTCCCCTTGCTTATTGCCTTCAACCACTCATGCCTCGTCACAAGCAGGTTCGTAATGCATGAGCGACCTTGCATAAAACCGTGCTGTGCGGGCGTCAGGACCTCGTTTGACTGTAGCAACTGCAGCAATCCCTCTTCACGATTTTCTCAGCAACCTTTGCCAAAATAGGTGTCAGACAAATTGGCCTGTAGTTGTCTACTTTGCTAGGGTCGCCGCCTTTCGGAATAGGCTTCACCACCGAACATTTCCAGTCAACCGGCAACGAACCTTCGGACAGCGACCTGTTGAAAAGGTCAGTCACGACAGGAGAGATGATGGTCGAAAGTGACTTGAGAACCAGTGGGTGAAGCCCATCAGGTCCGGCAGGTTTGGTGCCGTCAAGGTTGGCGAGTAGTTGACATACCTCTTCAACGCCGCAATGCAGACTGTCGAGTTCGGTAAAAGCGGTACACGTCGAACTCGGAACAGACACCTGGTCATTCGCAAATACAGAAGCGAAGTGCGCCGCCAACGCGGACGCACGCTCAGTGCTGGAGGTTAGGGGCTGTCCATCCGGGCCATCCAGCACTGGCACATCACCCTGCCGGCTTCAGGCGTCGCTTCAGGTAAGCACAGATTCTCTTTGGAGCGGTCTTCCCGGCTATTGAGAGCTGCCCTTCAAAATGTAGGCTCTTATTTTTTTTGCACTGTTGCGGATGTTCCGCTGACTATTTATACCATTCGTAATCATTCGCAGAGACAGAGAGGAGGAATTTGTCCCACAGTCTGCGCTGCCTCCGAACCAGGTTTCCATACTCCTTTTCAAACCAATGAGGTTAATCAATCCAACGTTTCGTTATTTCAATTGCACAAATTGTGAACGTAATGATGTCAATCTCTCTTTTATAAATATCCAACAGTCTTACACAGATGCAGCTTGTGACAGAGACCAATCCAGCTGGCTCGCAGTTCGAGCTAGAACATCGAAGTCCGTTTTCTAGTAGTTGGAAGCTGGTTCCAACGGACATGAATACGGCAAGATAATTCCATATCAGCTATCAGTACTGAGTGGTCGCTTGTAGCCAGGAGCTCCAGGATCCTAACGTCACGTACTTGTTGTTCGTAGCTCGTTAACATCAGGTCGAGACAGGAGGGGGTTGAATGTGTTGTTTTACTTGTTGGCCGGCATATGTGTTGTGATGCACCAGTTTCAAGTACCAAATCCACGAACTTTGCTTCAACCTCACTATGTAAAGGATTCAAATGCACATCAGGCCATCGTATTCGAGGATAGTTACAATCGCACATAAGTTGAAAGTGTGGACGACTCATGTGGGTTTGAAGAATGGGCAGCCCATCCAAACAACGACTCAGGGGACTGCGATAAACTGCGCCCACAAGCAGTTCTCCGCGCCTGAGGCGGATGGATCACCACAGTAGCTCACACAAACCATCGTCACTTCAGTAGGTACTCAAAAGTCTCTCACGCAGGGAAGACCGGATGGAAAGTAAGACACCACCATGGGCATTCTTTAGTCTATCGCATCAGAAACACGAGTAACCGTTGAGTTCAAGTTCTTGGGTGTATAAATCTGTATGCAGCCATGTCTCTGCGAGTCCCAAGACGTCTGGCCGCTCAAACGCAACGAAATAACAAAGCTCATCGCGCTTATTCATAACACTGCAAACGTTTGTAAAGGCTACTCGCAGGCCGCAGCAGGAGGCGCCGAGCGTGCCTGAAGCGTGAGCAGCCTGTTTATAATGATTCGTAAATTGTTGGAAACCACCCGAAAATTTAAGTTACGGAGATTTGTTTCCCCCTCACCAGTGCGTCTTTTCAGCTCATTAATGGCAGACTTGAGCCGATCCCTGTCTACTGGGTCCAGGTCTGGACGAACATGGATCTTCAAACCTTTTAGCCTACTTAGGCGAGGCATGATCAGTCTTGGACGGGCCTCGTCCACAAAAGCGATTCTCATAGGCCGATTTCGTTGATCACCTTGTTTTCCAAGATTTGCCTTACGCTATCGAGTCCTCACCAGCGTCAAGGAGTCTGTCAATTAGATCCTGTAAAAATTCGACTTCGTGCTCGTAGCGCACTTGGGGTGATGGATCACTGGACTCCGGTGCATGGAAGATCACGAGATTATAACGCCTCTGGTCGGACGAGGTTGACCTTGCAGGGCGAAGTATACTACCAGCCTCACGTGGTTTGGCTAACTGTTGACTTACAGAAGTTAAACGCCCAACATCCCTTCGTAATTTCGTTCTCTGTTCTTTCCACTGGTCTTCAGCACTCAGACTTTCACCTGCTGGGACATCAGTGTCCGTTGGACACAACAAAGGTAAACAATTTATGCCAGGTGCAACTGGGCTTCTCACAACGGTTGGACTTCGTGTCGGTGAGTTTGCACGGGTAGTGGAGGAAGACTGAGCACAATGAATCCCCTACTACTTACAAATAAGGATAATTTTGTTTTTGTACCTAGAAAAGGTCATTTGACCGTGTACCAAACAAACCATTGTTAAAGGTCAATTCATTTGGAATCCAGAACCCGCTTTTAAATTGACTTTCATCCTACTTTTCAATCGTTCACGAATAGTCAATCTGGGTGATAATTATTTTTCTCCTCGTGTAATAGACAGCGGTGTCATCCAAGGAACAGTACCCGACCCTCTGCTTTTTCTCTTCAACATCAATAATATTGGCAGCTCCATGAAAAATGGTCAACTCTTTCCATTTGCAGATGATAGCAAGATTTTCTTCCAAATCCAGCGTGATGTGCTTCAGCGCACAATAATTCAATTCAAAAAGATCTGCACTCTCTTAAAGTAAGGTCTGAGAGGTAATAGATAAACTTCCTAACCGACAAATCAAACATTATGCCATGGGGTTGTGCGATCCTCAATAGGTCAATTAAACTTAAAAGCAAAAGCATGCCCATATGTCAGCCTACCCGTGATCTTAGAATCCGCCACAATTCCGACTGCTACTTTCCTCTGCAAGCCCACTACCAAATAGCTCGGGATATGTTATCAGTGGCTAACATATTCCTGTAATTTCACACAGTCCCTGCTGGATTGGAAATCTTTAAAACTTTACTCAGCCTATTCTCGAATACTGTAACTTCACCTGTGGCAGCGGGCAGAAGTTAGACAGAGGTAATTCGCCAATTATTTATTCAACGGCACATCAACACTAAAACATCGGGTACGTTACAAACAGCTTCGCATCGAGCGTCTCTGACTGCGAGGTTTAAAATTCCTCCACAATACGTTGCAGCAGAAAACGTACTGGTACCTACCTACTCTAGGAATAAAATACAATAAGCATCACAGGCTCCGTTACAAAAGATGTACGCTACGGATACCAATGGCTAGAAGATAAATGCGGTCCGTTTTTCCTCATCGGATACGCCGTCTTGTGAAACAGCCTACCAATAACAATCAGGATATATGAAATCCACACTTCATTGCACAGCAAACTCTACATGTTTTTGATATAGTAGTCATATCATCCATGTTCTCATCTAACAACTCACCTGATGAAATAATCCAGAATGATCCAAACAAAATTCAAATAGCTAAGAATTGGTGCTAGAACGCACTCATGCAAGAGCCCGTACATTTCTCTACACAATAATCCGTTCCTACTTAACGAGAAATTTATATATATATATATATATATATATATATATATATAATCCGGTTTCGGATTTGCCTGTCACTGTGGCAAGCCACAGGACGCCTGCGCCTACAGAGGGACCACAAGTGGCTTGCGCTACACCAACCACAGCTCCACCACACACCCCATATCTAGTGTAAACCCGAAGGAATAACACCGGGAGGCATGCGGATGGGAGCCACGTTTCATCAACGGAGCCGGCCCACACTCCATCACATGCAAACACAAGCACGCTGTATATGGGAAATCAAGCGCACACAAGGCGGTGGCTGGACCGTAGTCCGCTCCATACTGAGTGCATGACCACTCTTCGAGCCTAGCACGACCACAAGGACCATGCACCCCGTCCCCTCCAGCAACGACCAACTGTCTCCTGGAGCCAGTATGGACGAGGTAGTGGGTAAGAGACAGGGAGGCACCTTGTCAACATGCACAGCAAGCGCAGCCACACCTAGGATGTCAAACAACAGCCAATCACACAAAATGCCGATATCGAATAAAGTAAACGCCTATGAAGACATCAATACTCGCTATATGAGCATATAGAAGAAATTGGTTATAAGTGAATCCATGATAATTACAAAATGTCCGAGTTATTTGAAAAATACTACGCCATAAAAGTACGCAATTTAGCCCAAGTTGCATGAGCGACATGTGCAAGTTGGGAGGAGGTTTTCAAGTACGCAGAACAAACCAAATAAAATGTAACGAATTTTATCCACATTACAAATACCTAGTTTAAGTGTAAGTTGGTTTAGCCCAACTGCGGTGAAGAAGCATCATGAATGCTACATCAGCATCAGCATGGGGCATATATATATATATTTATATATATATATATATATATATTTATATTTATATGCATAAATGCCTCTCGAACACCCAAAATATCCACGACAAGCTGAAGGTTAATGCAGCCAGCAAGCATTTGCGACGACACTCCTAGCTCCTTCGGTTTGTCATTTACAACAGTGGTTCCAATATATCTCCCAGTAGAGCGGCACTAAGGATCGCTTGCCTAAGGAAAAGGCTACGCCTTACTCGTAAGCACTGTCACTTTCCCACCAGAAAGGTAGACGCGCATTTAAAGACACGAGCAGATATCTCCTAGGATAACAACTTTGGTGAGAGTCTCTGATGAACAACAGTGGCAAACACTTGCGAAAGGTTGTTGAATCCCAAGTCTGTAATGTGGCTACTGCCTGCCGCTTCGGTCCTGCTTTCAATGACAACAAACCTGTTAGTCTGACATAAAAATCCCTTACGGAACCCTGTTGCACGGCATAAAGAAGGTTAAATCTGTCCAGGTGGTTCGCCACAGAATCCCTTAACAGCTTTTCAAACAACTTGACTAATAAGCTTGTCAAACTGACCGGTCGGTAGTTCGCAGACAGATTACTGTCACCACTCTTAACAACCGGAGAGATGATTGCCTTCTTCGAAAGCGATTTGAATGCGAAGCTGTTAAACGATTTTGCAACGCTCAGTTCAGCAGCCAATTCATGTAATAGCTTCGGATGAACAATGAACAATGATATATAACGGGTAGAATAGCAGGTGCTTGACATGTTCCGTAGGGTGGTTAGAGTGAGAAAAGATGGATCAAAGGATAATGGAATCGTCGGTTCGGGCGATTACAGATTTACCTGCACTGCCGTATAACGGGATTTTTAAGTTAGTATGTGAGCTCACAAAGCAATAAGGGGAGTGGTTGTAAATCCCGTTATAAGCGAGAAAAACATAGCAAGGACAACCCTTACGCCTGTGTAATTATCTTGGGTCGACGGGGGATACAGAAATCCAGTTTCTTTAGTAGTAGCGTTTATCAAATTGTATGCAAGAGGTTGGGAATGACTCATTCACTAGTAGGCTTATGGCACTGTCCACTGTCTGTTCTGCATTAGTGCCAACATCTGGTGGTCATGCGCTATAGCACGTAGTGTAAATGTGGCAGAGTATCGTCAAGGCATTTTTTGTAAAGGGATTTGGTGGGAGCATTAATTACATGTTCCGGGAGGGCTTTCTAAGGCTGTTACACTCGAAGGCAGAAATAGTTTCGCCGACATTCCAGGCGGCTGTACTGCGTGACCAGCTTCAACTGGTGACCTCTTAGCGAGGTGTTTTGACTGACTATTAGCAGGGAATGGAATGGGTGGTTGGGGTTTCTCAGGATCTGGTACACCATTATGAGATCGCCCTTTAGACAGCGATAACGTCCACTGTATATTTTGAGAATATTCAGCCTGAGTGGATAGGGGAGGCTGGTCCAACCTCTGAAGCCTTTTGTTACCCTACATTGTGCAGTATCGAGCGCGGTAAGATGATGCTTGAGGCAGGGTTGCCACGCTTGAATAGCGTATTCCGCGTGTGACCTCACGTACACACTAAGCATTTTTGGAAAGACTGAAGGGTCAACCTTCCCGAAAGCTCTGCGAAGAGGGCCATGGTACTGATTTGCTTACTTAGATGCCTATTCAGTCTGCGACAAACAACCGAGATCATCGTTAACCAGATGACAAGATTGCACCCGTGAGTAGCCAGCTGTGGAAAATGTGGTCCTAGGCGATAGTTGTGCATACTCTTGTGCCGTATGCTGAGAAGTTGCACTTGGTGACGTTGAAATGCAGCATGATCTCGATGGACCATGTGTGTGCTTTGTCCAAGTCCTTCTGTAACGCTGTATGATCCTCCGCTGCAGCTATAGTACGCCATACCTTTAGATCATCAGCAAATATCAACCAGTTAGAAGATAACGCGCTCGCAAGCTCGTTTATGAAAACCAGGAACAGGCGGAGTCCATGTACCTAGCCCTGACGTACGCCTCATTGAACTTCGATGGATTCCTATAGGTTGCTTTGAACCCTCACATTCAGGTGACGTTGCACGAGAAAGTCTCCTATCCAGCCCAGAACACGATCGCCGATTCCATATTTCTGGAGTTTGTGGAGGAGAATGCGATGGTCTAGACGGTCGAATGCCTTTGAGAAATCCAAGTAGGGCACGTCGACTCCTACACCAGCGTCCACAGATTCCGTCCAGCTTGCACGAGCAATCAACAGATTAGTGGTACAGGACCGATTTTGGCGAAATCCGTGCTGCTCCGGAACGAGAATTTTGTTGTTCTCCAGGTACCCATCAAAGCCTTAGCTACAATGGACTCCATAACCTTGGAGATCACAGGAAGTAGTGTTATCGGGCGATAATTTGTTGGTTCAGCACGGCTGCCACTTTGTAGATAGGCGTGATGATTCCGTGCTTCCACATCGTGGGGACGTGCATCTCGTTCAGACATCGTTGAAAGAAAATTGTTAGTGGCGCCGCCAAACTCATAGCAGCAACTTTCAACGCCTTCGGGCGAATGCCGTCCCCACCCGGGTGCTGAACTCGCGCAGGGACATTAGCCTCTTCAGTACAGCCGAGGAAGTAAATCGTATGTTGTTAAGCCCTGATATTGGCATTGTCTGTTTAGGCAGGATGTATGATGATTACAGGCTTTCGAAGGTACGGCCAAAATTTTGTCCAAGAACGTTGGCCGCCACTTGTGCTGTTTGGGCTAACCCGCATGCTGTGGGCAGAGCAGGAATAGCGCGCTTAATACAGAGCAAATTGTTTACGTGTCCGCATAGCAGTTTTGGATTTGAGTAAAAGTTTTCCACTAGACCTTTTTGGTTTTTCAGTTTATCCTCCCGGACGAGTATGACATAGTGGTTCCTTTATATTGTATAGATATCCCAGGTATCATCGTTCGCGGACGTTATGTAGGTGGGCCACGCCAAGTGCCTTAATGAAAAAGCATTTACGTGACCTGCTCCTTATGAAAGACTTCCTGCTTTTAGGCCTGTAGAATTTGGTTTCAGATGTCTTTGCTACGAGCTTGGTAAATACGTTGACGAATTCTCCGCAGACCACCTCAGGGGTTGATTTGCCTAAGAACGACAAGCTTGTTGCATCAGTGATTTCGGGTAAGTCATCATATTTGGCTACGAAATGATATTGCTCCGCGTATTCTTTAGGATAATTCCTGTCGCACATGTAATAAAACACTAGCGGCGCATGATGGCTGCGGCCCAAACGGGTATCGGTTATCACTGTTTCGACCATCAGTTCTTCATTACTAAATATTCTGTTCAATATGGATGGCCTGTTAGTCCCCTGAATCTGCTGGGCGTAATGAGGTGGCCATAAAGCGGGAAGTCTGAAACCAGGTCTTGCAGGTCTGCTTTGAATTGCTCTCCTGGTGTGGCCTGGGATTCTAGAGCATGTCAGTTGAAGTCGCCGGTGACTAGAATGTGACTATACTTCCTGTTTATCACTTGCCTCAACGCAGCCACCAAGTTGCAGTCCATCTCAGGAGTAGGCGATAGTGGGCAGTAAACAACAACCAAGGCCAAGATCATTCCCTCTCAGCCGGATGCTACACCAAATGGAGTCAGGTACCTCGATTTCCGAATCTTTTATGGGTTCACATTGCAGCTTGTTAAGAAAGTACACGGTTATTCCACCACCTTTGCCGGCTCGATCCTTCCGGACAACGGACATACCTTTTAGCGCTATTTCGGCATCCGTTACGGCGCAACCACGTTTCAGTGTCAGCGATGAGTCCCCAAACTGCTGACGCGCGTCGAAGTCGTAATTCAGCTAATTTGCTGAGTAGTTGTTGGCTGGTTGACCGCACCATAACTGATCTCTTCATCGCGATACGAGTAGGCCACGGCGAGCCAAAATGCATCCGTGCTTGCCAACCTAGATCACCCTCGCGAAAACCGAACGGTGGAAGTAAATCGAAAATCTAGTCGATATGTTATAACCTGTCCACTACAGCATAAACGCAGGACGCGTGGGCGGATGATAGCCGGTTACATTTCGCCTCAGTAGACCCCGACTAATTAACGAAGTTGCGTCAGCAGTACGCCGGTGCGTAGTACCGACGCTTCGCTGCCGCGTAACCACCATCTGTCGCAGATTGGCTAAAGATAGTACGAGCGTCGCCCGGTCTGTACACAGACATGAACCGTCGACCTCGCATAACAAGACAGATTCATGTTACTTAATCCTACGTTCCTGAGTGATTAGAAAATAAAATTGATGAGTAATATCAATGTGATGTATAGTAATCCGAAAATCTTAACACACCATCGATGTCTTGAATGCCCCAGCGGAACGAATACTGGTCATGGTCACTAATTTCAGTCCGTGTTTCCATTTGAATTATTTTAACAGGTTGAAACCGTTCACTGACATAGGCCACCGTTGACGCCACGATTCATTATTCGGGCGCGGTTAACTCCGTCGTGGATAATCAAGATTATGCTCCACTATCGCTGAACGCATCCAGTAAGATGAAATCATACTTACTTGAAAATCGCATATAGTAGATTTTGAGATTCTGTCGACAAATTAAGCTTAAGTCTGATTTCTGCCCCTCATTCTAAGTGGACAAATCGACGGATTGGGTTCTTCTGTTGACTATCGCTTGTAGGCTGGGGGTTATTTACGAGGTGGTACGTGCACAATATATTGTTGTACTTAGGAGAGCAAATTACTAACAATGCGCAAAAATGATTCATAACGGGTAGAACACAGGACCTTAACAAGTGCCGTAGTATGACCGGAGTTTGAAATATAATACCGAAGGTAAAAGTGACAGACGATTGGAACATTTGGGTTTCAAGTGACTCAGCGAGTGCTTCACATGAACACATACAGTTTTCGGACTGATAGAATAGGGAGTGTGGTGGTCAGTGCATGGCTTAGTTCGCGTTGTTTACTTTTGCGAGTGTAACGGACTATGTCACTTAATGCAAAAGCCTGGAGTGCGGTTAAGAGGTTTACTGGAATGGGTGAATACAGGGACGGATATGACGTGGATTGGAAAGGCGTTATATGTTCGGGACACCATAGGGTGAAAATTATTTGTCAACAACCAAGACGACTGCATTGTATGACCAGTATGAACTGGTTGCTTCTCTTTTTAGTAGTTTGGCTGTTGCAAAATATCACGACAGACATAATTTATGTTCGCCAGTATGAAGTCTCCTCACTGACGCCGATAGACACGTTGAGTACTTCAAGACCTTGCAGTCTGAGTTGGCAGGGGATTTGAAATAATGCCCTAATGAAATTGGTCCTTTTGTGTTGAGGAGCTTTATGCTTATCAACCTGGTTTTGGCAGAAGGGACGTCAATAATAGATCCTGTACTATGCAATATGCATCAGCTTCGGGTTCAGTATTTTGAACAGATTGTGAGATCTAAATTCCGAATGCCCTCCGTTAGGCGCCATTGTGCCAAATTGTCCTTCCCGATGTCACTTCGGCAAATGACGAGCAAACAAATCACCCCGCACAACTACTACGAGATCGAAATCGTGGGAAGCAGGTTACAACTTCTGTCCACAAGTTGATATTCATGTGAACATTGTCTAATTGTACTCAAACAATTGCACTTCGGCAATTAGAATAGAAGCCGGTTCTAAAATAATCACTTATAGGCATTGCGAGTTCGCTCTATATTGACGCTTGCTTGTCCATTGCGTTCATGTCATGCCAGATCTCGACGCCGTCTGAAAATATTACAATTGAACAGTGGTCTTATACATTTAACAAAGCTAATGCTTACGAGGTCTCATAGGATAGTTATTATGAAACTTTAAAATATAAAACCATAATTGTTGGCAAAATTGGGTTTACACCGATGATCTCACCGAATTATACGTTGTATAAGCTGTAACTCTAGGGTAAATTCATAAGTAAAGAGGACAAATGAGATGCTGGTATCAATCGTACATCCTCCTGGTGTACACATGCAAGAGGTGAAAAAGTGGAACGAAATCCGGGATTTGATCAACAATAAAATCGCTCACCGGACTTGTGCTTATCCATGAGTAGTCAGACTTGTAAATGGTGCAACGAAATAAGTGCACGGTCAACTCCGGCTTTAAACTCCTCCCAGTGTGAGATCACATATGACAGGTTCCGTTAAGGCATTCCATGTTCTGAAACGCGTACGGAACAGAAATTCTGACGGCATTCTAAACGACTGTGTTGCTTTAGAAGATTTAGCTGGGGGCCTCTCAAACTGCTGTTGTGCCTGAGCTCTAGCAAGTAGCGGCACATGCGCTTGGGATCTCTCAAAATCCGGTAAGTCAAAATTAGGCCTCAGTGCAATCGCCGATACTATCCGCTGAAGACCCCGAGCACTTGAATTCCTCATTCCTGCGACAATTTTTGCGGACTCTTGACATTCTTGTTTTTCTGGAATTGGGGTATCTTCAAGGCTGTGAGATCTCTCCTCAGCCATGACTGCCAGAACTTTATTGCGTATTCTACATGTGGCGGTATATATGAACCGAGAAGTTGCGGAAATATCTAAGGGTCAAATCATCCGAATGCACGCTACAGGAGGCCAACGTGTTGGATGCACCGCGTTGAGGTCGTTTCAGCCTGATTCGAACATCCAAGATCGATCTGGACAAAAATACTCAGATAGTTCTCACCAGAAGATGGTTGAATCTGCTGGTTGCTGAGTTCATAAAAGTACGCCAACTTGTACCGTAAGTGCAGAACTCTACATTGGTCCACACTGAATCTACGTACATACTGGGTTGACCTCGCCTATGCCCTATCCGGATCAGTTTGAATTACTGTAATATATCACCTGGTTACTTGATTGCCCTACATACCTTGATATCATCAGCATAAAGCATGCAGCTTGAGCTCTTTAGGCTTGTGATATGGTTAATATATGACAAGAACAAACGCGGTCCAAGTACCGATCCCTGTGGTACTCTGCATTTGCATCAGATGGAATCTGACGATGATTCGCTTACACGTACTTTCAGTTGCCGGGGTAGCAAAAAGATTTAGGTTCATCCTAAGAGAGGATCCGTAATACCAAGGGTCTTGCTTTTGATGAACAGTAGGTTATGGTCTTACCGGTTGAACGCCTTTGAGTATTAGGGAAAGACTACATTAATCCATTTGCCAGATTCGACTGATTCAACCCAGCTGGATCGTGCGAAGCAATTTTTGCTTTCAAACGATATTCAGTTTCCTACTTTAGTGTTAACGCTAGTACGCATTTTACTAGTGGACTTGTAGAAGACATCGGATAGAACAAAGGTAAACCGGAGGTATTTTTTTGCGTTATGTCGGTTCTAAAACCTTGACGCACTTCGAATGATACCGGTCAAAGCAGTTTGTAAAATCAACCCACATTTTACTACCTTAGCCTAAGTTTGTTTAGTAAAATGTACTTCGTTTCGGGTTCCGGTGTGGTGGTCATTATGCCCGATTTCCTTAGGAGAAATCCTAGTTATCAGAAACAGACGGCAATTAGACCAATCAATGCGAACTCTAAAATGATCCAAAGAATTTCCACCGAATTTGAGCAGATTGAAACTGCAGTAGTGATGCACAATTCACACAGAAAAATCACATGTGGCACAGTAATCCCGAAGTAATACTGGGGTCCAGCACGGTAATGCAAAAATCCGCGGTGTCCGTGGGTTCATCCAAACGTCCATTGATGATTATCAGGAATATACGTGGTCTGAGTAACCATCCTTGTGGCACACCATAATGAACTTTACACAACTGGGAAATTGAGCTACGGACTCTCACGTTCAGCCGATAATGTATGGGGAACTGACACATCCAATCCAGCACAATTTCACCGATTTCATAAGTTGAAGCTTGTGAAGCTGAATGCGGTGGTTTTGACAGTTGAGCGCTTTTGAGAAGCACAATTAGACCACATCAACCCCTACTGTAGCATCGGCTGATTCCGTCTAGCCTGTTCTGGTTAGCAGAAATGTTGTAGCGCGACTCCGATTTTAGCAGAATGCCTACTAGGGTAACACTGTAATTTGGTTACTCTCATACGATCCCATAAGCTCCGCTATGTTACTGTCTTCCGAAACTTTGGAATGCAGAGAGAGAGGTTATTGAACGGTAGGTCGACAGCTCCTCACGGTTTCCAGTATTCTATATAGAAGTAAATATTCCATATCTTCAAAACAATGCTAGGAAGTGAACTCTGCTAGAAGCGTGAGAATATCGGTTGGTGAAAATGCAGAGGTAGTTGCACGTACATTTTTTTGGGTTGCACACACCAAGAAAAACTCCAAAGTGAATCACGGTCCAAGTAGACTGTTTAGAACAGCTATGTTTTCCATTTTGGCATTCAATCATCACAGAGATCAGGCTGTATCGGATTGTGCTAGCGCGGGGCGTAATGCATGTTGGCTTTATTATTTAGAAGTCGATGGGAGCAAAGTTCCTCTACTCCAGTATATAAAGGAGATAGTGGCACTAGTCTACACCATACAACGCCTCAGTGACAGCATCTTCATCCACTACACCATCATATTTACTAACCACAAGTTCTTGGCCTCCAGAGACATTCACGTACTTCGCTCTGTTCGCATCATCTGCAGCGGAGGCGCATTCACCTTCAGAAACGACCAGTATGTCCTTTTTCAAGCAAGATATTTTTTGTATATTACTGATACGTTAGCAACAGTGTTAACAGGTTAAATTTTTGTTCTTAATTGACAGCTGGTAGCAGTCGTCCGGAGGCTTTTTAAATAACTGCGATATATGGCACGACGCTGTAGCTTGCTGGAGTAAGCAATTTCAAACGGATGGTCTGAGGGAAGTAAAAAGCTACCAAGGGATCCCACACTGTCCTTTCACTTTCGTTATAAACTCTTCAATCAAGTAGCCAACTTTTCGAAGTAACCGGATAACAGTTTCAGAGACGAGATAGCTTGAGCTTATAGATTGTTCCACTTGAAAAACAGCAAAAGAGTGCAGATCCAGTGCAGTACTGTTCCGATCAGGAATAATCGCTAAATTATGGCATTCTGCACAACTTTCAGGCTGCCTTGTCTGGATTGCGCAACAAAATCCATTGACTCTTTGGATGCAGCTATAATTATATGGACATGCACAAAGCATTCAACGGGTTACTTTACGAATGGCTACCATAAGAAGGGGGTTACCCGGATTCCGAACAAAGGGGCAGAGTTGACTGACGTTAATCAGCGTGTCCATTTTCAGATAGTCATTTTGACTGACCACTTCTTTTCACCACATCCAATCCCCATTGGTCCCATTCTAAGATGCGTACTCGGTCCCCCACATGTCTTACTCTATGGTATCGAAATCATTGTGTCCGTCAAACATGATAGTTCAATTGTTTTCACTGACGACAGTAAGATGTGGTAATACGGTGCTGGCCTACTTGCACTTTAGCATTATCGTCATAATGATGGCTCACTTTCTTATAACAGTGGCCATTAAAGTGCGTCAGCAAAACAGTTAGGTTGCTTGGAGCCGCATTAGTAAATGGCCAGATGAGGTGTAGATGTTTGGGTTTGGAAGTTTGAATAAAACCCCTCGAAGGACTACCTCGCAGGGAAAGGGGTCCCGAGGGGACAGTCCCATGGATAGTTGTATTACTTTACTTGAAATACTGCCTATGCCTACATTTATATAAGTCTCTACTTTCCATCTATTTTAAGTTTCAATTAGTCTATGGCCAGAAAAACACAATGGATAACTATTTGTAAAACTAGAAAAACCTCTAATATCCAATTATATCGTACAAAATAATCAGCTCGTGTAGTTAGTCTGTGTCTCGCACTGTCGAGCGATATATCACTTAGTTTTTAATTTAACCTCTTTTACGAGTTCCGATGCGATGAATTTTGAAATCCATCGTTGCTAACTTGTGAAAGCCTTCACCGTCTTGTGAAATTGTGCGAATTGTGGTAGATAAACTTCATAGCAAATAAATCAAGCAATTTGACTTACAGCTGTTTAAACAATTAAGGGACAATAAAAATTGTAGTAAACACACATACTTACTACTTTTCATCTCAGGATGCGATAATTTTGCAAGCTATAATTTTCCGAGGTGGCAACATTTTAGATGCGGTGTGCCAAGACGTAATTGACTAATCTTTGTCATAAAATCCACGCTATCTTTACCCAAGCTGCCTTCATCTAAACACTTATCCGCCCCATCTTTGAATACTGCAACATCATTTATGTGAGCATGTATTTGTAGTTAATTTCGATAACATTTTCGTTTTTGTGGATTTTCCGTAAAATATACTTTCCGACGTCGTGAACTTATCACGGATTCGTTAGTAAACAACTTATTTCATAGTAGATGGAAATTGGGTATTGCCCACCCGAAAAACACTGCACAGCCACGACGCGTTTCGATGTAATTTCGTCTCATCAGGTGGAGACAGCAGGATTTGAACTCACGACCATTGGAATAGCAGCCCACACTACTACCCCTTTGGCTACCGGGTCACGATGGGCAACGCTTTTTGTCACAACGTAAATGACTAATTGGAGGGTCAAGTTTGGATTACACGTTGTGTGATTGGATTACGACATGCACCAACACTGCACATGTTCAGCTTGCGAAAGAGGATCCCATGGTTCACCGTCTCAAACGCTTTACTGAAATCGATGTAAATGACGTCAAAGCACTTCTCTTGGCTCAACACTTGCAACCATTCGTGCATCGAGAGCAGCAGGCTTGTGATGCATGACCGACTTCCATGAAACCGGGCTGCGCGGGCGTCAAGATACATTCCGACTCGATGTGCTGCAGAAGACCACGATTCACGATCTTCTCGAGTGTCTTAGCCAAAACAGAGCTCAGGCAAATGGAGCGGTAGTTGTCCACCTTGCTCGGACCGCAGCCTTTCGGAATCGATTTTACTGCGCATTTCCACTCGCTCGGAAATAAACTGGCGGACAACGACCTGTTGAATGGCTCAGTCACCGAAGCCGAGATGGTGGCCGATGGAGATTTGAGGATCAACGGATGGAGCTCATCAGACCCTGCAGGCTTGGTACCTTCAAGACTGGCGAACAATTTGTGCACATCCTCAGCGCTGCAGCCTATGTCTGGTTCAGTATGGGGTGATTTTCTTCAAACTCGGTACCACGCCTGGTTAACTGCAAAAGCGGAAGCGAAGTGCGCCGCCAATGTGGAAGCGCGCTCAAGGCTGGAAACTAGAGACTGTTCGTCCGAACTCCTCAATACGGGCATATCACCTTTTTAGACTTGAGAACTCGCTTTATGTATGTAAAGGACTTCTTGGGAGCTGGTTTTGCTGCATTTGAAAGCTGCTCTTCGAAGTTTCGGCTTTTGCTATTTTTCGCGCTGTTTCAAGATTTTTTTCCACTTGTATGCTTGGCTATCTTCGAAAGAGCCAGAATGCACGCATTTTGCCAAAGCCAGCGCCATCCTCGAGCCAGTTTGACCTAGGCTTTGTCAAACCAGTGTGGTTTGACTGGTCCAGCCTTCCGTTATATGAAAGGCACAAATCAAACGCACAGTAACTTTACTCTCTCTTTTATGATAGACAAACTGGCTTCAACTGATGAATCATGTGGTAGCAAACAGTTCATCATGCTGGCGGCTCGAGTGAGGCCATTAAAGTCCGCCGTCTAGTAGTTAAAGGCTGGCTCCAGCGGAGGTGTAAACCGCAATGGCAGCTCTATACTCGTCATGACCATTGTGTGTTCACTAGCTGTCAGGGGCTCTAACGGCTTGATCGCTGCTGGTCAGCAACAGGTCCACGCACGATGGAGTTGAGCTCGAAAGAACGCGCGTCGGCTGATTATGGTGATGTGTGGCCCCAGCTTCAAACCTCATTTCCGCAAACTTCGTCTCGACTTCGAAGTGACTGGGGAGAAGCTCTACCTCGGTCTACCATATTCGAGAAAGGTGGAAATTGCCCATGAGCAAGGATTGCGTACGACTGATGTGGTTGCGCACATGGGGCAAACAGTCCAAGCTGCGGCTCCGTGCACTGCGATACACAATACCCACAGAGAGTTCGCCGCGTCTCAGGTGGATCGAACATCATACCTTCTCACCCAGACCATCACCGCTTCCGTAGATGCTCATGAGTCTCCAGCACAAGGAAGACAGTATTTATAGCAGCGTTTCACCGCGGTCATTTAATAGCCTATCACTGCAAAAGCGGGAATACCCACTGGTTTCGTTTTCTTCGGCAGTTATCTCTGAATTTAACCAGTCAGGCCCAATACGTCTAATTGCCGAGAAGCAACAAAGTGACAAACGTCGTCATGTTTGTTCATTAGAAAACAAACGTTCGTAAAGGCTACACACAAGTTGCGGTAGCAACCGTCAGGCGTGCTTGAAGCATTAGTGACCTGTTCATCCGGATTCGAGGAGGAATCAGGGTAAGTATGCGAAAATGGACAATGCGGATATTTGTTTCCCCGCCTTCAGTGCGCAGCTTCAGTTCAACTATGGCAGACTTGAGTTTTTCTCTATCTGCTGGATCCATGTCTGCGCGCACATGGATCTTCAAAGCCTTAAGTCTACTGAGGCGCGATAATATCAACCTCGGACTAGCTTCGTCAGTAAAAGTGACCCACATGGGTTTTACTTTTCCATCCGTTTCGTTTCACAGACGGCAATTTGCATCACTTTCAGCCAGTTTTCACCGAGCAGTCCTAACAACCAGACTTTGCAGAAGCTCGACGCCGTGTTCATAGCGAACCTGAGGGCTCGAATCCGACGATTCAGGTGCGTAACTGACCATCAAGTTGCGACGGCTCAGGTCGCTGGACGTCGTTTTAGGTTTTCTTGGCGTTTGTGCTTGTGTTTGCCAGAGTTCATAACTACCAGCCTTGTCACACATTTGACTTGCAGTGTCCGTCGAGGGAATAGCAGGTGGTAAATAGGAGCTATTTGGCAACCTAGGAATTCACTCAACAGAGCTGGTGGTAGGCGTGCAAGATGAATATACCTGTGTCTTTTGCGTAGAACTTACAGAGCTGCGGACCGCGGAACGCCTCGCTTCACTGGTCCGTTGATTGAGTTTCTCAAGGGGCTTGGGCTGCAGTTTGCACTTGCAATCCTTATATAGAATCTTGACAAAATCGTGCTGAATCTCGCGGGTAACGCGAAAATTGTCCACAGGAATACCAATACACAATATGTGAAAAGGAACCTGGCAAATGCCAAATAAAACAGCCTTTGCACGATGACCAACGATCTTAGAGCAATTTCCGAAGGGGATTGTTTCAACATATTTAAATTTATCAGCTATATTTAAGAGAGAATATAGGAATTATACGATTAGGGGAAGAAACACAGACGGGCACGTATTAATGATAAGTAGATCCGGAATCTTAAATGACCCTGAATTACACAAACCATCCGGATAAACATGACTTTAATAATGTAAATAACAAGGAAAACAAAACTAAGGGAGCCACGAGAGACAAGGTGGTGGAGAACGACAGAAATACTGCCGAAAACGAGCAAAAATGTATTCTTGGATAATTCAGAATTACAAATGATATTGATTTATACAATTGAAAACAAAGTGTTACAATATGTTACACTTAAAATCGGAATAATCTGGCCTGGGATCAGACTGATTTATTTCGACTCGGTTGCTGTGACATTGAACTTGATGATGGAGGTGGGTCTACACTTGAACTGCTAGGAGATTAGGTCCAGGAAGCTACTGACTTTGAGAGAAACCTTCGCACATCATCAATACTTGTACACGAGTGACGTTGGAGGAGACGGACAATTAGTAGCTGTTATGGACAGGAGTGTGGCGAGTATACAATGTGAAATGTTTTGTTGTAATGTATAGTTGTATATAATGGCACTTCAACAAGTCGAGTGCTTCTGAGAGATAAGCATGGGGAGCCGGATCAGCAGCAGTTGCTAGATGGAATAAGAATCAGAATAATAACCGAAACCTCCCACGTACGAGGCCTGATACTTTGCCTGATAAGATAAAGGGCGACTGAAACGAGTAGTAATGTGTTGTGCATTAGTGCGGGCGAGTATTTTTCGTCGGCTACATTTACGGTCCTAGTAATGGCAAGACCATGATTCATTACCATGTGAATCTCGGTTCCCATTGAGATTGCGAGTCGCAATCCAATCACATAACGATTACCTCAAAATGAGCCCCCTTCCAATCAGTCATTACTTATTTTGGCAAGCATTGAAAGTCGTTACTCTCTAGCCCAAGGGGTAAAGGTTTCGGTTACTATTCCAATGGTTCTGGCTTCGAGGTCAGCTATCTCCACCTGATGGAATCAAATAAGGTCGAAATGCCTCGTAGTGTACTGCTTTTGGGCTGGCGACATCTAATTTCCATCCCTTTATCAGCATCTTACGAAGCAATATCACAGCGATGATGCGACAAAACGGAATAGAGAAGGAATGTGAAGTTGACTGATAACTTGTGTGAGTGAAACAGACAAGAATCCACCGGACCGAAAACAAATCAGGCTTCACACACCTCGTCAATGAGATAGCTTTTTAAGGATTGTAACACAGACAGCATGAGATGTCCTGATTTGCTTTGGGTCGGCGCAAAGGAGACTAAGCATCGTTGCAGTCAGAGCTACATTGATCACAACAGCAATAGGGAAAAAGGATCGTGGGTCCACTGAATCTATCTATGGTCTCTGAATCCGGATGTAGACGAAGCGATAAATGTTGAACACAACACGGAAACAATGAGAAGAGATCCCTGCGTAGCGGCATCTAAAATCCCCCAGACACAATGAGGTATAATAGCAAGAACGATGAGGGAGGGATGCACAGCGTGGATTGCGACAACTGTGCGCAAACTAACCACCCGAGAACGCGTACATATATTGACCGCGTTTCCTTCCACGACGCACCACGAAGGAGGAGTTGGAAGACGGGACATTGATGTGCCTTAGGAGCTTGAGTCTAGAAAATCATTTCCCCATGTTTCATTCCATACCTCTGCTTCGCCATATCCAATTCGGGCCAGGCAGGAGTCATTCGAAAACTCGCGACTTGCTTCCCGTGGCTGCATCACTTGGCCTGCGTTCAGTTCTGTGGCCTTCGCTAGTGGCGCATTTGTCTGATTCACTGCTTTGTCGAAAAATACCACATCTGTTTTCTGTGCCTGGGTTCGTTAAAATACGTCGCTCGTGATTCGCTCTCAGGTCGATCCGCAAGGCTCGCACTGCTTTGTCTCGTCTCATCCATTGCATCCGTTGGTAATTCCCTACTATCGCGCTTTGTTGTCTATCCGGTCCCCAATTAGTCGTTGTCTTCCGTCTCCGTACACTATTATGTTAGTGGACTTTCCTCAAACTGCAAGTCGGCAAATTGCTTATTCAGAATAATCTCGAAATGTGACACCAAGTTTGTTTCCAATACTCGCGGCGGCAAGCTGTTCCCTATATTCAATACTTTTCCTTTGAAACAGATTTGGTAAGTTACCCGCATTGAATCCGGTTCCACAAACTCATAACGGTGTTCTTGTGTGCTGGTTGTGTGCCCATCTGGAGTAGCGGCCTCGGCATTATGTACTTACCAATATGCAATATCCGTAGGCTCATTATAAGGTCAATCCACACTCGAAGGTTAGACAGGGTGCAAAGCCCAAGCCTCTTGTACGGCACTACATACGGCACAGGTCGTAAAGTTGAGAAGAATCAGGTGGCTACATATTTTACTCGTTCAATCAATTGTACCTTGCCCCGAGTAATAGAACAGTCTGCGGGTCAGCCGTAACCTAGGCTTAATCGTATGACTGAAGAGAAGAAGCGAGTGAACGTCACTTGGAACCAAGTAAAGAAGCTGCGCATGGGCGCACAAACAAAAGAAGTCCGTCTCAGTTATCCTGAATGCCCTATCCAGTGATACATTGGTCCGAATGAGTGCTCACATTCTTGTAAATCCTACTACCATTTCCATCATTCCAAACCAAATACATTTTGCGTTGGCTCCAAACAAACATTAATTGATCAGATTTTAACTTCATTTTATGATCGTTTTCACTTTGAGAATTAGCCATCTCGCATTCAATAGTTCAATAATGACTAGTTTTAACCATCTTAGAAAAATTCATTAGCGCTGCACAAACTGTTAGTCTGAGGGAAGAAGGCCGATTAGCGTTCATTTACCAACCGTGGATCGCTTATGGTGAACGCCGCTCATTTACGGTTGTTGTCCCCAACATCCAATGGACATCCAATGTTTAGCGAAATTCGTAACATGCTGCTGTGCGTGCAGAGACATGAATTTCTCTCTCACCTTAGTGGTGCGGACTTAGGGAATTCTCGGCTGACGAGTGATTTAGTGCAGGGCTCAGCTTAGAAAAAGCGTACCCTCTAAAGGCGCACCGACATGATGCTGTTGATCAGCGAGCGAGCCACAAAGTGTTGCCGGCTGTTAGCTAACTTCGCGCTGAGTGCTGCAGGTCAAGGCTAACCGTAGGCGTTGCAGCGATCGATGTTGATCTCTGTGTGTCTCGCTGGCTACGCAGCGTATTCCGCCTAGGCAACTGAAACTGCGACGTGAATGTGCGCACGTGATGGCAGCTCAGCTGAGGACGAGGTTAGACGTTGCAACTCTTGTCAATGTTATTGAATCACAGGTAATGGAGCATGAGCAGACAATGCAGTCGGGATCACGTAACGTTCCTGTTACTCAGCGCGCGCTGATTATTCGGCTGTACGGTGAATGCGGTTTAACTGCCGCATCAGCTTCAAGACAATACAATGCAATGGAAGCAAGAAGGCGTTACCTCACCGCCCGGTACGTGCTTAAACTAGTGAAGAAGTTCGAGCAAACTGGGTGTGTGTGGCATGAAGAGAACCGGACCGCCTCGCATCACCACGGACAAATGTTCAGCTTGCGCTGTAGTCAGTGAAGTGTCAAAAAGTACCGATCTCAGCATTCGTCGGAGCACATAGCACTGTAACACCACCTGATACGCGGTACACCGGATATTACTGGAAGGAACATTTCGGAGTCTCCGTGCACTTCGAGTTCAGGTTTTGAACCCATGCGATCCGGAGAAGCGGCATAAATATTGCCGCTGGTTTCTGGATCACGGGGATATTCGTTCCGTTATCCTTACGGATGAGGCATTGTTTCATCTGCATGGATCAATGAAACATTACTTTTGGGATACCAGCAACCCACGAAAATTTATCGCATCACGTAGGCACCACAATGTGAAACTAATGGTGTGGGCCGGATTAACAAGCCAGAAAATCTTGGGCCAATATTTCTTATCCGGAAATGTGACCGGTAGGTTGTTGTGTTGAACTACTAAAGACTTAGCTTTTCCTAACGTCGCCGTAATTGGAAATGCCGCAGGCATTCGTGTTGCCCTAGTTGAAGGCTGAAGGGACGTGCAGTACCATTTGGTGGCAGCCGGATGGTGCACCTGCACATTATGCTAAAATGGTGCGTGCTAACCCTACCGACAAATTTGGTTACCACTAGATCGGACCCGGTGGACCAATGGAGTGGAATGCTCGCTCACCAGGTTGGAACCCCATGGACGTTTTTCTATGGGGCCATCTGAAGCGGCGAGTGTTCAAAACAAGGCCGCGTACATTGGACAAATTAAAAGAAAATATTGTGAACGAATGTCGCGCGATCACGATGGATACATTGGAGAAAGTGCTCGCCAATTGCATCAAGCGGTTTCTGTACTGTAAACGGAACGCCAACGGACATTTTGAACATAATCTTCACTAGCATAGATGATCGTTCCAATACATATCTGATAATATACTTATCCTCTTTCACACACATGTTAACGACTAAACTGGTCCGCTGGCAAATGGTGCTAATGATGCTTCCGGTCGGATATAATGCTTAACGTCCAGGCTGTCGTTGAGTACATGAACAGCGTAGGCACCGAAACGTTTGATGGCTACTTATGGCGGAATCACTGAGTCGCTATGAGCCGAGGTTCGTCCAGCCTTAATGAAAAGCCGACAATGTTGTTGACTCAGTTGCAGGCTATTGCCTGTAAAGTCGGGGTTAGGGATAAGTTGCAGTAGGTGGCAACATGTGTACGTAGGGTCGTGCCGTACCTGGTAGACTGATTTGGGGTCGCCACGTAAGCGCCTGTAGCGTCTACTGAACACTGAGTGTTTTAGTCGCTGCTCGACCATGGTGAGTTGCATGCACTGCAAGACCAAGGTTTAGTCAAGCGTGCCAAGCCTGGGTTACGTTTTCGAGGGGTTAACGCACGTAGACAAGAAGCATCATAGAGAAGAGGAATGTATTCAAACTTTCGAATGCCATCAGCAAGCTAACAACTTGCTGGTTACCACTTTTGGATTCCGAATGTCTGGAATAACCAAAGTCGTCCTGCACCAGCACACCGAGGTCAAGTTCCTGAGGGCTTGTCTGCAGGTCATATGCCCCAATATTCTAGAGAAAGGCGTGTCTATGGCGGATGTGGATACTGTGTCACTTGACCAATTTTAATGGCAGTGAATCCCTTACCGGTCAATGCCAGGTCACATCTAGTTAGCACATGGAGGATCATGTGGTCGCCATTCGCTTGATACCCGGCCAACCTTTAACGTCATCCGGAAAAGTAAAATTTTGTGGTGATGGCTCTCGCAAGATCGTAGCACTCCACTCGATTAGAGTCGGGCAGAGATGTTCGGTATCTAACATAGAACTGCTGTTCACGGAGAAAATTAACAACCGATCCTAATAATGCATTGCCTACATTTTCCAATTAGCCCATCATTACTTCAGCGAAGTTTGCTTCCATGACATTGGAAAGGGCAGAGAGAAGTGTTACCGGACGGTATTTGATAGGATCAGACTGACTTCTCTGAAAGGATCCGGAAAGTGGCTGGGCTAGGTGAATGGCTGCTGCCTGCAGTGTCTTAGGGTGAAGGTTATCCAAAGTTGGTAGGATTTTCAGAACCACTGTTGCTACGAATTTGATGCTGCATTACACTGATGTTATTGTTACAGAAGCAGGTATTATTTTTGAAGCTAGTACCACTTGAAAAGTAGGGCAATACTGAGCAATGAGGGGTTGCCCTCCTTTTTGTTGTGTGCGTATATCCACCAATCGTACTGAGTGGTGAGATTCCACGCTGCAACTTTCGAAGCGCATTCACGTGTCTGTAAATAAGGCTGTGGTTCGAACGGAATTGTTTTGATAGCACCAGTCGGTGGCTAACTTAGTTTCACGAACCAACTCTACATATTAATTGCTCAGATCTACGAAGGCTGTCTCATTCTCCGCGTCAATATTGTTTATGTGCAGGCGCCATATGTTCCCACAACGCCATAACTCTTTATATTTGGCGTCTGATTAATCATATTTATTTTATGTCGTGGTCCTATCGGAGTGCTATGTGCTCCGACGAATGCTGAGATCGGTACTTTTTGACACTTCACTGACTACAGCGCAAGCTGAACATTTGTCCGTGGTGATGCGAGGCGGTCCGGTTCTCTTCATGCCACACACACCCAGTTTGCTCGAATTTCTTCACTAGTTTAAGCACGTACCGGGCGGTGAGGTAACGCCTTCTTGCTTCCATTGCATTGTATTGTCTTGAAGCTGATGCGGCAGTTAAACCGCATTCACCGTACAGCTGAACAATCAGCGCGCGCTGAGTAACAGGAACGTTACGTGCTCCCGACTGCACTGTCTGCTCATGCTCTATTATCTGTGATTCAATAACAGTGACAAGAGTTGCAACGTCTAACCTCGTTCTCAGCTGAGCTGCCATCACGTGCGCACATTCACGTCGCAGTTTCGGTTGCCTAAGCAGACTTCGCTGCGTAGCCAGCGGGACACACAGAGCTAAACTTCGATCGGTCCAACGCCCACGGTTGGCGTTGAACTTCAGCACTCAGCGTGAAGTTAGCTGACAGCTAACGAACGCCGGAAACACGTTGTGGCTCTCGGTACTCATCTCGCTCATGATCAAAGCATCCTCATATCGGCACACCTTTAGACTGTACGCTTTTTCTCAGCTGAGCCCTGCACTAAACCACTCGTCTGCCGAGAATTCCATACGTCCGCACCAATAAGTGAGCGAGAAATTCATGTCTCTTTACGCGCCGTAACATGTTGCGAATTTCGTTAAACATTGGATGTCTATTGGATGTTGGGGACAAAAACCGTAAATGAGCGGCGTTCACTATAAGCGAGGCACGGTAGGTGAATGAACGCTAATCGGCCTTCTTTCGTCAGACTATCCGTAGTAACTTCCGATGTTATCTTCGCTCCGGATGATTTCGACCTTCACCCTTATTTCACTCTGTCGTAATGTGTGCAATCGTTTTTCCTTGTAGTGCTTTGAACCGGCGGATTTTACTTTTAATGAAACACTGTTCTCACGATTTTGCAACATTGACGTAAGTTGATGTCACCGGTATGGAAATCCCCACCTCTGTGCATTCTCTCATTTTGTTCCTTCTTGATATGTACAATTTAACCTGTTTCACATATTCTACGCCTACGGCTGTGGCATTCCTTAGGATTGGTCAGATATATTCATTCATATCTCATCTAAATGGCGGCAATTTGAGAACTCACTAACTTTTTACACATGTGAATGGAAGTCATATATTATTGGCTATTTTGAGTCAATTTTTGTTGATTTGGACTTGTGTTGAAAGCACAGATCTTTGAGAAATTTCCCATTTTGTGTTCCGAATTGCTTTTTATGTGCTTTTGTTTATTTTCCTGTCCAGGTTTTGCAGTTCATTTGGTTCCTGGGGAAACGCGTTAACTTCAGGTTTCTTAGGAATCTGTTGCTTCCGTGCCGTTTTGGCAAGGCTCATTCTTTTTTCCATGAACTGTAGTTCGCCGGTTTGACAGAACACCGAGTTATTTCAAGTAAGGAATGTGATGCAAAGTTTGACTGGTCACAGCGTAGGCTTGAGCTTATCCACACTTACTCAGTCAGGTTCATGAATACCAACTTGGCCTGGCTTATCTGGTGATTGATCTGCAGTGGTCAGAGTCACCTTGAGGCAGGTCACAGATATCGGGCGCACTGAAAAATATTGGCGAAGCTGTCGGACGCATGTGCAGTACGCATGATGAAACTGTTACTTAACAACAATCTTCATACATGCGTAAAATTGCCTTTCGCTCCAGAAAGTCAACGTTGCACCACTGCTGAAAATGCTAGCATTAATGGCAAATTTTAGCCAACACTCCGAAATAGATAGGAGAGCATCGCCTTTTGTCTGTTTGTCTCAGCGTATGAGATAAATAGTTAAGGAAGCTTAATTTCTCCGTCCTCAGTTGTAGGTCGCGGTCTCGGTCGTCCGAAATACGCCCACTTTCCAACCACCATAAAAACTGTCCACACACCCACCTGGACCTAACCCGATATTTGGTGATGTACGATCAATTCAATGTAGCTTATTTTGTCGATTAGCCGAAGTAGTCTGTTGCCTCGTAGATCTAGCCTCAATGAATCAATCGTACTTAAACGTCATCTTTTCAGTGACAACAATGGGGCCTGTATCGCAATTATACCGAACCGACAGATGTGCTGTGACATCTCAAACACAAATTGTGAATCCATGCTCGATGGTCATTATGTGGAACATCGACACTGTCAACCTCAAATGGATTCCTATTGTCCGGATGTTTTATCGCACGTTGTGAGGTCGTCGTTTGTTGACAATGGACCAGAACTGAAAGTGCTGAAACACATTTACTGCGATAGTATCCATTCCTATCTGATCTACATAGTGGGAAAACCATCGGTTGCCAGTGAGATTAAACTTCGGCCCAGCTCACTATCAGTGGAAGCAAGCGGAGTGAAATGCTCTTAGTTATAGTAGGCATTTGTGCTAACAGTCTGGTAGGCTAGTCTCAGCAAAGTCGCTGAGATCGGCATATGCGCATTCCATTTCGGTTAAAACGCTCCAAGTTTGAAAGTTTTGAGAAGACTAGGTGATCTCAGCTGGCTTCGAAGTTGAAGAGCGATGATATTTGGCGATGAATACCTAAGAACTTTATCCGAGATTGGTATGTTAAACCACATTTTTATACGAAAACCGTAGACAATTCATTGATCATCCCAATGAACAAGTTTGCAGCTCCGGAATCCTATAATGGAACAATTTCACGGCTGGCAAGTGAAGACCAAAACTGAATGTGACAAGCGTCAACTGCTGCCCTAGCGAAAAGACTGCACTAAACGACCTTTCTGCTTCGGATATTTACCATACAATTAAACGAATACTTAAGTATTGCAATAATTAGAGAAATGATTCGCATTAGTTGCACAGACGAACGGGTGCACGGGAACAGTCCTGACAACATATAAGCACAGGCGAATTTCGTAACATAAATGTACTGATAAAGATGGGGAGTACAGCTTGTCGACACATCGCGAACCTACCTTGTTCATTTATCGTGCTTTTAACTAGGTAAATTAGTTCCCACAGTTTTCCCTCCTGCATTATCAGATCCTTCGATATTACTCAAATTGATGACACACCGACAGCCTATACAAACACGGTCACATCAATAGTTTGGATGAATGAGATATCTCTGCTTTTCTCCTACTCTATTCTGTTATATTCTTTGTCTTACTCAGATTGATGGCTCATTGATAGTTTATGAAATACGGACAAATCAATGAGTTAGATAGATAAAATCTATCCTTGTCTTTTCCTTCATATATACTGCTTCTTACTCTGATCTCAGCCTAAAGATCCCATGATGGGTTGGATAAACCAGCTTTTACTTTGGTCTGAGAAAAGACATGAATGAACGCAAAACGTGGACCTACAGTGAGGTTAAACTATTGAGGCTCTGCCACTAACCCACAAAATTCGCTTACATAATTTCATCTGCCATGTGTTATCTTAATACTTGTGAGGCAAACCGTTCGTCCTAATTAGTTCAAATGTTTCACACTGAAGGCAGTTCCCAGTTAAACTGTTTACCATTGAAGCGTTAACTTGTCTGCTTACGAATTACCCCTCTTTATAAAAGTATTGTTACGGGTTTTTAATCCTATTTTCTACGTAAATATTTTCATTTACCTTACTAATCATTGGAAATGTTTCGTTGTTGTTCATCTAAACGCTAGACTTCTAATCACTGTTATTTTGCGCTCTTTTTACAAAACTCCGCCTAACAGTATCTGAACATTTGCAACTGTCCTCCATTCCAAAGATTTGTAAAACGAGATTGATGGTGCCGGTAAAAGTTGAAAAGAAATTACATTTTTCGTGCACACTAGTCCTGTGAATTCAGTACTCATTTGCATCCTAACTTATAATCAGATCAACTTTGCTGGGCCGTCTCACCTATTTGAGAATACAGTAATTACTTAATTACTTAAGTAATTGGCTTACGCTCTTCATTTGGGGCTAGCAGACCTCTGATTCGAATACAGGACTAAGAGCCGATCGACTGACGCTGATGCCTAATCGTGGTCAGTGTTATTCGCAATGAACAAGCACTCGCTGTTGGTTCGCTTGAAACACTGCTGTGTGCATGAAATGCGACAGCACTTCTCAACGATTCTATCACTGCGAAGTGAACGTCAATCTGTTCGATAGGGACAGGTACCGTGTCCGAAACAGAAATATGTTACGTACGGATGCGTTAGTCGCATCAGCTGGTTAGCCGAACAACCTTCTCGTGGTGCCAGCTGGGTGGTTCTGATAAATTTCGTTCCAGCAAATGGTTCGGCGGCAGTGTTCCAGAATGTGGTGGGATTATGCTTGGCAAGCGTTCTCCCTATAAAAAACCACAGGTATCCGTTTAACAACACTGTGACGTAGCGGATGTGACTCGCAATTAAATAAAGTCACTGACTCTTCCCTTTTCCGGAGGATCATTCACACATCACGAACGTCATCCGCTTCAAAGCGTTCCATTGATTCCCCCTTTGATGGCGAACACAACGAACAAAACACACAGAGTTTTATTCACCTACTCACACATGGTCTCTTCCAAATACACGGTTAAACATACTTTTACATGTCAACACATACATAAATTCCTTTGCTATTTGTCAAAATGTACTAATTTGTGCAATTGCCGATCACACATGTCTGTATTACCATGACCACGCCCTTGATGGTATGCCTCGTAATGACGAGAATAAGCTATTTATTTATTTATTTATACCAGGAAAAGCACTAGACAACCATTCCGATTTGCTAGTTCTCGACAGTAGTCCGCACCCATCGGCGCCATCAAGATCTGAACCCATGACCACCAGATTCCTGAACCGGCAGCAAGCAGCTTATACCACTGAGTCATGGAGGCCAGCGCCGGACCACTAAGAATTACAAAGTAACTGCGATATCGTGCGTCTTATCATCCACTGCCATGCTTTTCCGGGCATGTGGAAAACTATCTGATCGTGAAGCGGTTGCGATGATCACACAACTCTTAAATGTGGTGTGTTATTCCCTCCTGGTGCCACATTCCGGAATAGAAGTTTTGCTTGGTTTTACTATTTGGAATAAGGTGACAAACCTAGGACTCGATTGGTGGAACGTTGATGCCATTCGCTGGCGCCTTTATACTTGCGTCAAAATGCTACTATAGTTGACGTTCGCAGGGAATAATGAAACCGGCAGTGGAGGACATCCAGCATGAGGGTAGAAACATTCCACACAGTGCATGCTTCGGATACGCCTATACTCAGATTCTGGTGTGCCAGGTTTCATTAACACGATAACTTCACAAAGCATGATATCTAATGTCATATACCGAACCGTTATTACTAACTGTCAATACTAACCTGTGCGTAACCCATCCTATTTGGTTTAAATACATAATAGATAAACGCGCCAAAATATTGTGGCACGTTTTGAAAAAGAATGCCCTGTTTACATCGTTATTCATCATTTATATCTCATGATAATATATTTGCAACTTTGAGATAACGAAGAGCGATAGATGTTCATTTTTTTATCCCTCAGGGCTGGGTACTCTGACTACGGCATTTCCTCGTATTTATTACCGACCTATTCGGAGTTCTTGACGTAAAAGTTACTATTATTTACAGACCATCTTAAGATTTGGCAGGCAGTCAAGCAAGATGACGACCATATAGCATTGCAAGGCGCTCTCAACAGGGTTTACGAGTGAGTGACGCCAAACTGGTTTGAGTAAACTCAAACATGTTTTGCATTAATCATTCGGTCAAGTGCAAAATAATGAGCATACGCCATCAGAAGATGCATACATATAAACTAAGCAAACAAGTCTTTCAGCGCGCCTTTTATGAAACTGAGCTAAGTGTGCTCGATCACGACGGTCTCGGATACTCGAAAACGGAGAGAAGGCAGTGGGAAAAGCTAGCCAACACTTGGGCCTACTGCGGAGGGCGTTTGGTCGGTTTGAGCATACCTAATTTTCGCAAGTGCTTTGTTTTTACGTCAGTTAACGGATAGAATACACCATACAACTGTGGCACCGTTGGTAAAAACATGACCTTACTGTATTTGAGAAACCATAACAGAGGGCGACAAAATGTTACCAGTTTAGAGTAAATACCATAAGAGATTTCAGTGAACATGTCATTTACTACGTGGTGTGACAGGTCCTCAAAGATCCCAACAATCCATGCCCACCTTATAGAAATTTAGCCGCAACACATCATTGAGAGTCTACCATATCAAGTTGACCAAACTGGATAGCCGGTTGAGATGCCACCAGAATATTTCTTATTTCGTATATCTCAGCCGTCGAACTTCCTTCCGCATACTGTCATCTCCGCTCCTGTTATCCGGGCTCCAATCTCAAGTTGATGATGCATTGCAACACCTGAATTACCTAGGTTAAGTAAACTTACTAGAACAAGCGAAGACGTAACCAAACTGTATGTACACATTACATCCACGCTGTGCTGCGCTGCATGCTTTTTGATACATCCATTATTGCTCTCGCTCTTTATCTACTAAACACATTTATGCGTTTGCCGCTGTATCGGGGTAAATACGAAGTTCCATTGTTGTTCTAATACTCCGTTGCGTCGTGGGCAGTGATGTTCTCGAGGTTGATTAGGCGCCTATAAAAGGAACATTTCCATCACAGTGCAGAAAATAGTAATTGCACTTTGCTTCCAAACAACAAATGCAGTCTGTACCGACCGAACAATGAGCAAAAAACAATGATTTATGTCGGGGAAAAAGCAGATGCCTGACATGTCCCGCAGGATGGATTTGGTCAAACTGCCAATTCATATGAGATGTGAGGTGTAGGTTGGAGCGTACAGCTACCAAATACGCTGCCGAATAATAGTAGTCTAAGTAGAAAGTGAAAGCGAACGACGAGACAACCTGGAGACAGTTATAGTTGATGTACTCGGTGAGAAAAGTAAAAACGAGAATATTCAAACCTGTACCGCCTTCTCAGGTTTATGTAACATGTTAGCCCGGTTTGAAGGAATAATTAATGTATTCCAAAACAGCACAGTTTAGGAAATCAAGTGATTGTGGCCAAGGACAAGATCCAATCGCTTTTGAAAATATCCAAGGTAGGGGAGGAAACAACAAAGTTTGCGAGAGTACCAGGGTTGGCAAACTCGAA
Source organism: Dicrocoelium dendriticum (assembly GCA_944474145.2). Lineage (NCBI taxonomy): Eukaryota > Metazoa > Platyhelminthes > Trematoda > Plagiorchiida > Dicrocoeliidae > Dicrocoelium > Dicrocoelium dendriticum. The sequence continues at coordinate 10,020,160 of OX104068.1, read as the reverse complement.
AAGAAAAACAATTCCGCCGGCCTTCCAGTTGGCTATGCTGTGTACGCAATTTCAGAGGGTTACCTCTTAGATAGGTGTTAGGGCTGAGTTTCAGCAAGTGACGACATACATGATTAGGGTCACTCAATATTTGCTACACATATGAGATCGCCAAACAGGATTCGGTAGCGACCACTGAAAACCCAGTGACTTCAGCTTTTGATGTTAGGGCGGATTTCGTACGCCCTTGACGTTCTTTATGTCCCAGCGTTACGGATTCTCTAGTACTTCTAAGTCGCACTTCAACCAAGCTCGTTTAGCTTCGATGACGGATTCAACGTGAGGGCGCACGTAGGAATTACTCACCACAGCAAGCCAACATGCTGATTGACTCACATCGCAGCTGCTTCTGAGTGCTTTAAACAATTAAGGTCACTTTGAATGAGCACACAATGGTCGCGTTCTTGGAAATTTGTTTGGCGGTGCCAGTGACCCAAGCCTATACACATAGTCAGGCCCATAGCGCAATTGAACAGCTTGACACTGTTTCACATTGAAAGGTAGTGTATTCAGAAGCAAGTAGTTTGAAATCGTGTTGAGGTCACGATGGAGCTTTTCTTCATCATTCGGTTCTTTGATCACTCGCCATAACTTGATATCATCCGCGAAGAATAGGGAATCAGAAGTCATTTTCCTCACCAAATGGTTTATGAAAAACAAAGATAGCTGGGGACCGAGCACCAAGCATTGTGTTACGCTGCACTCCAGCTCAATCGCGTCGGATAGGGATTCTCGTAGGCTCACTTCCAAAAGACGTTCATGAAAGAAATTTCTTATTTCACGCAGTAATGGATCACCAGCGCTATAGAGCTGAAGTTTCTGGAGGGAAATTCGGTGGTCTAAGAGATAAAATGCTTTCAAAAAGTCCAGGTATTAGATATCGATTTCTGCTCCGACATCAACCGCTTCAGTCCAGCCATTGAGTACAGTTAACAGGTTCGTAGCGCATAAGCGCTTTTGTTAGAAGCCACTTTGCTCTCTAGTGTCATCCTGTGAGTTTACAGGTACAACATGAGTGCATCAGCGACGATAGACTTCAAAAACACGGAGAGTAGTTTTATGGGATGATAATTGGTTGGATCAGTAGGACTACCTCCTCTTTGAATAGAAGTGATGACCCTCTGCTTCCATATTGTT
>OX104068.1:10001178-10018487 GCA_944474145.2 Dicrocoelium dendriticum | reverse complement strand
CATGCGATTGGTAAACTTCTTAAAGCAGAACGCTAGAAACTCTAGGTCCAAGCAAAAAATCGTCCAATGAATTCTTCCAGGATGGGTCAAAAACATGAAATACGTGGGTAGGAAAAGATGCACAAAGACAGGAAACACCGTAATCGGTTATCTTATAATGTATTAGTAAAGAATACATTGTATTCTTATAATTCTCAGATAATAATATGCTCATAAATGTTCAGGATCAGCCTGTCACGAGGCCGTAACATATCATTTTTGTTTTCACCTATCAAAATGCACAGCATCCATAAGCATAAAAAAGGCGCATCAGCTGAAATAATGGGTTGTGTTTGTGTGTGGATTTCCATTTGCAGGATAATGTATTGGGGACTTTCGATCAGTAAAGGAAAACCCAATTGTATGTGCTGGATTACTGTAGGAACTAATTTGTCGGAGTTAACGTTAACGCAGTCAGTATGTAAACAGTGATGAACAAGACGTTATGTCAGTTTAATGGACGTGGAATATCTAAAGAGTGCAAAAGCAAACTTTCATAAGGAAGCTGAATTCCATACCATAGCCAATCAGCCTGTAGCAAAGTCAGCTAGGTGAAAATATTTGAGCAGCGTTGTTAAAGACAAATAACCTGCATCTGAAAGCCAATATGTCGCATGTCAATCCCTATCTTCGAACACAAGGTGCTCTGCAACTAACAACATCGATAGAGTTTACCTACGGGGTCTGTTGGATCAGAGGAGAAACATAATGCTACACCGCTCTGTGAATACTGAATAGGATGAAAATGCAGCGAGTAGTGTAACTGGGTAGCTAGATCTAATATTTTTTCAAGCAAATCTACCTAATATGATGGTGATTCCTGTCGTAATGGGTGGTAGAGCCTATGGTGCGCTGAGGCTGGTGGTTGCTAGCTCCTGACAGATGGTCTACCGACTGCCTTTACGGTTGTGCCATTGGCCCATGTCCTGGACACCTCGTGGCGACTGCTAGGTAAGAGTTGGGTTACGCCCTTCTTTTAGCTAATAGCCAGAACGCCAATCCACATAAGTCAGTGAAATGATCATGTGCAAGACCAGTGGCCTTTCGGCTGTACATTTAATCGTAAGCTTGGGCTGAAGACCGGAGTCGTTTTCCTGTCAGGTGTGGGCGCCCTGCCAGTATCCTAGTCCATCCTCTTCGGAGGTTAGGAAGAGGTCAGTGGCTCTTTTCCCGTAAATCCTAGCCATGGGAGACAGTAGGTCTAAGGGTTATAAGCTCACAGCTCAATTGGCGTGCAGCACGAGTGCCACGCATTGTCTCTGACGGTGGGAGGGCACCTCCGGGTGTTCAGTGGCTTGCTACTGCACGCCTCAAGCCAGGCAGCAGCTGATTAAATTGGTGCGAATCAGCCAAAACCAACCTGCGTCTGACCGTGGTCGCAGGTTTATCCTACTACGGTCGCAAAACGTATATGAATATTTGCATTACCTCAAAGGCTGCATGTAACTGCCGTCAAGCAGATCGCAATCTGTATCTACAATCACATACCCTAGCTGGATCTGTATCCCATTGCCTTGTGGGTCAGCCTGTTAAGTCAAAGGCTCCGGGCGGAGTCCCTCAAGCAAAATTCCAAACCACCAATTGCCGTGTGGGTCAGGCTATTGAGCCAAAGACTCCGAGTGGAGTCCTTCAAGCGAACCACAGAAGCACAACAGCCACCTGGCGAGCGATTGCCCACCAATGTAATCGTATGTCTACGCGCGAAGCGGTCAGCATCGGGTTCTGGGATGTGCACACATGACTGGAACAGAAGGACTTCGATGTTGCGGCACCCAGTGAGACCCGGCTCGCTGAGCAAGGTAAGTTGCATGAAGCAGGTGCTGGTTTCATGCCATACTTACTGGGCAACGCCACCTCAGCAACACCTGAACATGGGGCCGGTGTTGCTATATCCGATCGCTTCCACGGCCACCTGGTGGGTAAACCAACTTGCTTCAGCGCCCGACTGAAGGCTGTTCGCCTACGACTCGATGGAGGTAACTTGGCCACTTATATAAACGGGTACGGTTCCCCCATGTGTTCTACTGATGACCTGCGTGCTCAATTCTACATTCAGCTATCCTCCGTGATAAGGTCTGTGTCGTGGGACCACCTACCTTTTCTGCTGGGTGCTTCAAACGCGCGCTTTGGACGTGATGCATCGGTGTGGATAGATGCCATCGGTCCGCATGGCATTGGTTCAGCGAATGCGAACGGTGACAGGTTGCTCTCACTGTGTGCCACTCACGGCCTGACGATCCAGAACACTCGGTTTGCACTGAGTGCGAGTTGTATATCAAGTTGGACGCACCCATGGAGTGTTCACGCTCACCTGCTCGACTATGTCATCGTACGTCCGCGTGATATGCGTAAATTGCGCATGACACGTGTATTGCGTGCAGCTAAATGTAGCACAGCTCATAAATTGTTGCGAACCAGACTGTATATATATTTTCGTAACTCTAGGTATTGCACTCCCGCCGTGAATCGGCGTAAATGTAGCATTCTCTCCCTCGGTACGGTGGCGAAACGTATTGAGCTGGAGATGGCAATGGCTGCAAGCCTGTATGACATGAAAATGCATAGCCACATTGCGCGACCTGTGGCACCACATTCGCGACCAGGTGATAGCTGCTGCAGAGGAGACCATTTGTTGCGCAAACTGTAAGCGGCCTACTTGGTTTAATGAGAAAGGTGCGACGATTGGCGCCTTGGTGTCGGAGAAGAATGCACCATTTGCTACACATGTGGCAGACCCCAGTGACTTGGGGAAGAATGGTCCGTTTCGCAGAAATCGACGGCGAATGACCAGAGAGCTTCGTCGCATTAAATGCATTGTGGACAGAGATGGAGAAGCAGATAGAACGCTTGGCTGAACGCCCCCAACACCAGAAATGTTTTGGCTCCTTGAAGGTGACATCTGGACCGAGATTGGAGCTACTGAGGACAGTGATCGATAGTAGTTCAGGCGCTACCTGAACACAGACTGCAGACGTAATGCGGGTCTGCAAAAGAGACTTTGACTGACTCCTGTACAAGCGCTGAGAGATCCATTGGCCTACTTTAAATGGGCTGAAACGGCGCGCTGTGAATGCGAGTCTGGCAGACGTGCTGACACTGGAGGATAGGCAGACAACCCTGGCTCAGTTGCGAAATAGCAAGTGGGCCGACGCTGACGGGATCCCGCCCGAAGTATTGAAACACAACGGACCCGCGTTGGTGACTGCGCTGCACCTCTTGGTTCAAAGCGTATGGATTGACGAGGTGTCTGTTGGGCTGAAGGATGCCCTTGTGCTAGCACTGTACAAGGGCAAATGGAGCAAGCAATTTTGCACGAATTATCGTGGCAGCAACTTGCTGAGTTATGTGGGTAAGGCGGTTGCCCGAATCCTGCTCAACCACCTCGTCAGTCAGGTTGTGGAACCTCATCTGGCGGAAGAGCAATGTGGATTTCCTTCGGAGCGCAGCATCATCGATAGGATGTTGGGATCTTGTCAGTTGCAGGTGGTTTAGAGAACGACACTAGCCTCTGTATTCGTTTTTAGCTGATTTCACCAGGGCATTTGATATGATGAACTGCGAGGCGTAGTATTTGGTGTTGGGTAAGTTTAGTTGACCGCGTAAGTTTGTAAGTTTACTTGAATGTCTGCACAGTGGTATCCGGGAGAGGGTGCAGCTGGGTGGAGAGACCTCGGGTGACTTTTCAGTTGTCACTAGTTTGAAACAAAACTGTGTCTTATCTCCTGCCCTGTTTAATATATAACCATGCAATGATGCGCCTTTGATACCGCTTATGCTTAAGGTGTTCGTGTGGAACGCCGTATTGTTGGTAAATTACTGAACATCCGTCTTCATGGCACAATAACCCTAGTCTGTGAGACAACTATCCGTATGTTGCTGTTTGCTGATGACTGTGCGTTGTTTGCACACAGCGCGAATGAGTTACAACACATGACTAGTGCTCTGGCATCGACAGCGACCAAATTCTGGCTCATCATCAACAGAAACAAAACTGTCTGTCTCTTTTAGCCTTCACCGGAGATGCTATTTACAATATTGTTGCAAATTACCATTGTTGCTTACGTAATGGAAACAAACTACCGCTGCTGTTACCTAGGGAGTGTGATGTCCACTGACCGACAGCTACAAAGTGAGCTGCGTATTCGTGCCTCGAAGGCCGCGGCGGCATTTGGGAAGCTTAAATAAATAGCTAAATAAATCTTTTATTTCTCCACGGTGCGAGAAACTATTTCCACCTTGGGAATGATCAGTTTTTGCCCATTTTTGATTTAGTCCCCTCTAAAAATTAGATAGGAACATGCATTGCGTTACATCCATGTCAGGTTCACACACGCTTGTTGTTCAGGGTGAAATGCAGAAGATTTGCTGGGTTATATACTCCATTAACGGATGTCCCGTCGATCTGGACCAGCGCAGTCTGACAAGAAGGCGGAAATGAGACTTTCGTGGATGAGCGTAATATGTGTGCGGTCGCGGCTTCCAAAGGCTTCTGTGTGCGGGGCGTACCTTGGTCGCATTAGACCAAGGGGGTAGTTAGCTTGCTATGAAGACACTGGTGCAACACAAGGATCCATTCTTTCAAACTCCTGCTTAAGCGCAATCCAATTTCATGGGTCAATTAAACACGTTTAGAAACCCCAGTTCATAGCGGAATCAGAAAGAAAAGAAACAGTAGTATAAAGGTAGGTAAGAACCGGCTATAAAATGCTTAAGAGTAGAAATGAATAAAACGTAAATATCCGGCAAAGAATAATCCAAACATATAGACAACATTTTGCAATAAAGGCATGAAATTTGGCAAGTGTTCTTGTAATTTCCCCAGTAGTTGTTTTTGGACCTCTAAAAATGCGTACTCACGCTAGAAGCCTTACGCCGTGTGAAAGTTACTTCAGAATGAAACGAAGATTCTAATAGCAATACTCTGGCGTCAAGTACAATGAGAGCGAAAGGTGCATCGTTTGGTAGATGAAAACATTTCAGTGTGTTGCTTCTATAATTGGAAAAGCGACCTAGATGATGGCAACGTAATTTCTAACGTCAAACAAAGTCTAAAGGTGTGGTATAGCACAATAATATATGTGGTCATGAGTTGTAGTAGCAAGTGTCATGGATGCTATACTCCGGATTATTACGATTTACAGTAAGGATTTGTGCATCACCAGCAATAACCTCTGTCGTTATTCTGAACGATGTTAACTTATTACGCCAGGGTAACGTACGAATAATAGTATAAGCATAGAAGAGCAGGTCTGTGAAAAAATAGGGACTGGGTGTCCACCCATCAATGAGCCTGAAATTTACCAGGCTCATGGTGGGAAACGGACCTAGGCAAAAGAGAATTTCATGGAGACGGCCAAGGTAGAATGTAGTGACGGTCGAAAATCCTGGAAGTCGGGCTATCCGAGAGGACAGCGGCCCTTCTGACACATGGTCACCTTTCGGGCCAGGTTATACGAATATGAAATACTGCAGAGCAAGATGATAATGATGTATGGAAATGGATCTGACTTCTCATTCTACCAATCTGAATGCGTTGGCAGTAGCAGATGGCGAGCATTCTAGTCTGACAAAAGTTCAAAGGATGTTGGGGGTCAAGATGAGGTGTAGTGGAGTGACAAAAACTTATGTCATGTTTGTTGTTTCATCAGAGGAATAGTTAACCAACTATTTAGAATATTATGAGATGGAGTAAAAGGTGAACATTTTTATCAAACCAAGGCAAAATAGGAAAGCAGATGATCAGTAACCAGTGCAGGATGGTTAGGAGAGCCAGTGAAACAAAGTGCACCGAAACTTTCTAACACTAGGCAATCCGGTAGCTTAAGTGTGGCAAGTAAAACATTGAACATATAAATAAAATAAATTAAAAAGGACAGATACGCAGGGTCAGAACTTAATGTACAAGGTGAGATCTAAGCCTAGCGGCATTGTGAATGCGGCAGATATGAGCCTCGAACTTTAAAGTTCTATTGGGCCTCTCTCATATATATATCGTCTAGAGATGTAGATTCTCCCAGTATACGTAACGATGATGAATACATCCTCTAAGGTAATGCACTTGAATACTTGAGCTCGAAATATATGCTTAGTGTTATTTCATTTAATGGATTCGGGCAGATCATTCCATAATGTGGTATACCTTATGAGAAAGATTTTGGCGCGCTACCATGTACGCATGATAGGGAGGCGAAAGCTGGATGATTTATTTCTAGTTGCATATTGATGTAAAGTGCTAAACTGGACAATAGCTCGGTCCCCAGAACAGTTAAGCGCTTAAACAAACAGGAAGATAACATTAATCCTAATTCTTCTCAACCATAATGGATTTAGCTTCAGCAGTTTACATCGTTGTTGGTAAGTCAAGTATCCAAACCCTAGTATCCGTTTGGTAAAGGAACGTTGTATTTTTCGAGATTGATTGTGTAATGGAATTTTAAATCTGTACATACTAATGGGCAATATTCTAAGAATGGACGCGCATATGCTTTATACGCAGTTGGCCTAGTCTTTCAAACGTAACGTATTTAAAATATGTGTTATGATAAATCTCGCTTTGGCGGTGACATGATGTACCTGTTCGGAGTAATTGAAAGAGCTTGAGTAGCGAACTCTGAGGTCACAAATCGTTGTGCAGCAGGTAATTGGTTTGTTGTTTAACATCGGCATGTCATTAATAAGGTTGCCTCTGAAAAATAGAGTTTCACATTTGCCAACAGAGAATGTCCTTTTCCACTCTCAGCATCATCGCTGAAGGGCGAAGAGCCCCATCTGTATTCCTTGAGCCCGGTTAGGTTCATTTATGCCATCAAAAGCGAACACAACTTTGATATTTTCCACGAAAAGGAAGGGTCTATCATATCGAAAGATTCGGAAAATATCATTTATGTAAAGTAGGAATAGCAGTGGGTCTAAAATGCTTCCCTTTACGGTATAGGTGAAGACAAGCGGTTTCCCAATCTGACACATTTAGTGCGTGCAGATAAGAAAGATCACAGCCATGCTAGTAATGGTTAACTTTGTCAGAAGTTCTGCATGGGGTACGCTTTCGAATGATTCTTCCATGTCTAAGAAGAAAATAACCAAAGACTGCCCCGAGTCAGTGAACTTAGTTTCTTAGTCCATAAATTCAAATTGGCAACTTTAACCTGAACAACCACGGAGGAAGTCATGTTGCGATCTGTCGATCAGGTTTTGCGAAGTAAGCAACTCCATGACTCTTTCTCTGATTACTCTTTCCATTATACGAGTCAGTATGGAAGTATGGTTAATGAGGCTGCAATTTGATAGCTCGTGACGTGATCCCCTTCGAATCGGGTTTGGACGGTTGCCCGGTTCCACCTAGCAGGGTATACACCAGTCTTAATTGGCAAGGTGAATTTGTTTAGCAAGCACAGAGGAATATCTGGCATGGCGAGTTTAAGCAATGCTGGCGGTATGCTGTCAGGTCCAGGGGGAACAGAGCGCTTTACGGCAGCTCTTTGCCTGCTAATACTATACAGGTTGAACACAACTGTATCTATTGTTTCACTAGTGAGTAGAGTCAATCTTTATTGTGCAACACATATGCCTGTATTAAACGAGGAGGAGCAATGTTTATTGAATAACTCACAGACCTCATCGGGGTCGATAGTGAGACTGCCGTCTGATGAGGCAATGGTTGATGACGTTGTGCTGCGTATCTGACTTTTATTATGTGATGTCACATGTTTTGCAGCTAAGAGCTGCTAGCTCTTGTGCCTCTTGTGAAATAAGCTTTCTTTTATGTCGGCCTTGCAAGTCTTTGTGAATTCGCGCAATTTTGGATGATCGCACATATATGATACATTTTATTGAATCTAAAGTGCAATCATTTTAGAAGCACCACAACAACTTTAGGAATGCAATTTTGAGGACGAGGCAACGGCTGCTTTCTATAGTGCAGTGATGCAAGCAGATCAGTGCAATAAGCCAGATGCTAGTAAAACACGTCAGCGACCATATCTGGACAGTCTGTAAGGAGAAAGCAATCCCAGTCAAGGGATCTAATAGCCAAACGGAAGCTGTTCTAGTCAAAGTTGCGATATGGTCGATACTGTTAGGCATAGTGCGAGTTCGTTGCCGTTATTTGGGCAAACTTGAATGTTAGTTCGATAACCTTTTGATAGCTCCCAGGGATGTTACCAAGAGTCTGGGTTTGTGCACTGGATAGGCGAAATGTTGGCACGAATCTGATGGCTTGCAAATCCATGGTACTGTTCGTTCTTCCATACGGCAGCTAAGTGTGGACGATGTGCCGACGAGAAGCACTACATCTCGAGCGATTTCCTCAACAGTGTCTGCAATGGATTCCGTGCGGCAGAGTTTTAGACACGGAATTCCTGCGCCGAACTTAAATGTATGTAGTGTACTGCATAGTTTCTAAGACAACTGAGGTGGATCGGTCATGTGTGGTGTATGGACTCGACGCGGATACCGAAGCAGCTATTCTATGGCCAACTGAGTTTGGGGAAGCGGCATGTGCGGAAACCAAATTTACATACCAGGACAAGAGCAAAGTGAGCCTCTCACGTTTTAATCTTGATTTCAGGTAAGGTGAATTGAAAGAGGCTGATCAGCTTGAAGGGCGCGATCTGATCACGAATGACGTTGCCCGACTGCGAGAGAAAGCCCTCTCACATACATAGAAGAAACGGCAAATGCCGAAGCGACATGCGTCGATGGGCTGCACTCGGGTGAAGTCAGGCGCTTGGTGCTGTATCACAGGCGGTGGCGAGTGAGTGAGTCAGGCAGGCCTAGTGAGCCATGAGCGAAGCCACTCGGGGCCACCACAAAAAAAACAAGGTGTCCTGCAGAGTAAGTAGGCAAAGCCATGGCAGCGTTTGTAGGTACGCTGCATTCGAATTACTATCCGCGTGCTTGTATGCTGTCTCTTTATTTCAGGTGGTGAATTTGCTATATGGTCCTAATGCTTTTTCCTAATATTAATGTCCACTTAAACTATCTTTAAACTTGCACACGTCGCTTAAGCTAATTGTAATTGACTTCGATAACATTTTCGCGTTTGTGACATTTCCTTAAAATACCTTTTCTGACGTCTTGAACTTATCATGAATTTGTTCGTAACAATTTATTTTATACTCTCATTGAATAATGCGTTATGTCACCTTATTTGTATGAATTATTCAATTGATTCCACTTGATATGGTGGTTTCAGTGATTGGTTGTTGCTTAATATCCTCGGTGTAACTGCGCCTTGTGTGCATTTTGACACGGTGCCTACCTGTCTATTACCTACTACCTCGTTCATACTGGCTCCAGGAGACAGTTGGTCGTTGCTGGAGGGGAAGGGGTGCACGGTCCTTGTGGTCGTGCTAAGCTTAAAGAGCGGTTCCATGCACTCAGTGTGGAGCGGACTACGATCCAGCCAGCGCCTTGTGTGTGCTTGATTCCCCAAATACAGCGTGCTTGTGTTTGCCTGTGAAGGAGTATGGGCCGGCTCCGTTGTTGAAACGTGGCTCCTATCCGCATGCCACCCGGTCTTATTCCTTCCGATTTACACTGGATATGTGGTGTGCTTTGGAGCTGTGGTTGGTGCAGCGCAAGCCATCCATGGTCCCTCTGTAGGTGCAGGCGTCCTGTGGCTGGCCACAGTGACAGTCAAATCCGAAACCGGATGCTGCCAATCATTTTCTGGAATTCGCAACGGGGCAAAGCGTAAGTTCAGGAGATTCTTACTCTCCGGCACCAAGTTTGCTTTGACTATGTCTGCAAACAGGGTGTTCCAATATACACCACCTTTCACTAGAAGCAGAGTTGTTGAGAGATCCGCTTCAAATCTGGTACGACAATCTTGTCCCCGTGTCCTTTTGTGCTGCTTGGAATGCGCTGTTGAAGCAGCGGCCTCAACCGGGAGTAATCACCCAGATGTAATATCCGGTGCGTCATGATGTGGTCAAGCTGCATTCGACGATAAGACAGGGTGTACTAACCTAGTCTCTTGCCACGGTCTTCAAATGGCACACCTAGTGAAGCAGGGATTGGCCTAGTGGCAACATGTTGAACCCATTCAATCCTTTGCACCTCGCCGCGAGTGAGCGGACAGTAGACGAATGAGCTGTTTTAGCATTAAACTGATGATAGAAGAAAAGAGGCTGGTGGTAACCTCTTCGGAGCAAATGAAGAAACTGCGTTTGAGCGCCCAGTGCATGTGCAGTCTGTTTTGGTGAAGACCGTTAGTGTTTTCAACGAATTCCAAATCGCAGTGTGAGAGTACGCCGAGATCTTTCACGGATAACGATGGGTGCAGCTGTTGGCTTGCTAGATATTAGACTCGGTCATTACCACCTTCCCCAGGCTCATGAAGATCGACTTGACCGGGTTGCTCGGAAAATTGACTTTAGCTGATCACATGGAGAAGCGGTCAAGTTCACGCTGAAGCGAGTCCCAATCCTCAGGCGTCTTAATTTTCTTCTATACCTTTAAGTCATCTGCAAACAACGCGCAAGGTGAACTAAGAAGCTGAAACAAATTGTTGATGTCGATCAGGAACAAATTGGGCCCAAGGACTGTGCTCTGCGGGACTCCACTGGTCGATGGATAAAACTCGGTTTAGTGGTTGTCCAACTGCACCCTCCACCTTCAACCAATATGGGAGTCACTGATCCATTGGTACAGTGAGCCACCAACACCGCGCATGTTCAGCTTGCGAAGGAGGATCTCATGGTTCACCGTGTCAAACGCTTTACTGAAATCGATGTAAATTACGTTAACCGACTTCACTTGGTTCAGCGCTTGTGATGCATGACCGACCTTTCATGAAACCGGGCTGCGCGGACGTCAAGATACTTTTCGACTCGACGTGTTGCAAATGACCACGATTCACGATCTTATCAAGTGTCTTAGCCAAAACAGAGGTCAGACATATCGACCGGTAGTTGTTCACTTTGCTTGGATCGCCGCCTTTCGGAATCGATTTCACCCCTGAGCATTTTCACTTGCTCGGAAATGAACCGGCGGAAAACGACCTGTTGAATAGCTCAGTCACCCGAAGGCTAGCTGATGGCCAATAGCGATTTGGGGATCAACGGATGGAGCCCATAAGGTCCTGCAGGCTTGGTACCGTCAAGACTGGTGCACAATTTGTGCACATCCTCAACGCTGCAATCTAGTCTGTCTAGCTCGGTAGGAGTGATTTTCGTCAAACTCGGTACCGGCACCTGGTTAGCTGCAAAAGCGGAAGCGAAGTGCGCCGCCAATGCGGAAGTGCGCTAAGTACTGGAAATTTGAGGCTGTTTGTCCGAGCCCCTCAACACAGGCACATCACCTTTATAGACTTGAGAAGTCTCTTCATGTACGCAAAGATATCTTGGGAGCTGTTTTCTCTGAGATTGCAAATTGCTCTTCGAAGTTTCGGTGTTTGATCTTTTTCGCGCTGTTTCAGGCTTTGTGTTACCTCTTGTCAAATTTGATAAGTTCCAGTGCCGAAATGTGCTTGGCGGAGGCTGGAAATATATGACCCCGTTTGTTGGTGATTATCGTATGTGGTGCTACATTTACTGCCGCAGTGGGTTCGAGAGCACCGAGTTAGACATGGCTTTTATATGAGCAACTATATCATCTTTGTTTATCTTTACTTGCAGCTAGGTGTCATTCGGCAAGAGTCGAATATTGCCACGTCTAGTACGTGGGTTGTGGAAAGCTGAATGACGATTATATCCGGTTTCATGTACAGTGATGCCGCTGAGATGCGCGGCTCTGGGATGATTTGGGCCCATTAGGGACAAACAGTGTTAGCTAATTGCTTCATAATATCGTTATGTCTCTTAGAGTGAGCATCATATGTTACAGCACAAGACTGCAGAACATGGTCAAAGGAAGATGGATTTGATTTGAGCGGGCCCTTTCCTGGAGCATTGGGATTTTGTCGGCCGCACAGCTGTTAGAATTTGGGTTCCTCTGTTGTGGAGTCTGGGAAAAATGCTCTCGAGTTTACGCGTCACAATGCTTTCACATGAGTACTTCTTAATAACTGTTCAATCGGTCATTAACTGTCGTGACAAGAGTTCCCTGCCGCAACTCGATGACTTATGGGTAAAAGCTTCGGCCAACATCCCGAAGGCCCTGGATCCGATGCGTGGTATCGCCACCTGACGAGATCGAGTATGTTCGAAATCAGTAGTGGCGTGCAGTGTTCTCGAGCTGGCAGAACCCCCTTTCGATCTTTTTAATCAGTTACTGACCCAGTGACGCGAATTGACTGAGGTTCACTTCGATGCCATTCGCGGTCCACAGTGAGATTACGCGCTGCCATCCTTTCACAGAACGAAACCTTCAAAATGACCACAATGAACCGCTTTCAATTTTGTATGTGCTTGCAATTTTTGGTGAGGCAGACAGAAATTTCTATTAATTCGTTTCATTGGATTCACTTCCTCAATTGCTGCTGTTTGTGCGTCTGTTTGGGCGACTTATTGGTGCTGTTTACAACCGTCCGTTGGCAGCGTTCTTTTGTAAATGTGACCCGTTAACGTATATGCTACATTATTTGGCCATTAGTTTTCGAAGGATCTCTATTTCCTCGACTGGAATGTCTACGGTTTTTATACAAAGTCATCTGATCTATTGTTTTAAAATGAGTTATCTATCAAACGCATAAGCGAACATAATCCATTCCGCCTAATAGTTGCATGCCAAGCATATATTCGGTGGTACATCGGACTTTGCTAAATATGCCACCATCCTAACCATGTGATCTGGTTGTGCCACTCGGAATGCCACTTTTGCTAGATGCGAAGCAACGGAATGTTATGCAGGAGTTAAACTAAAAATTTGCTTCTGTGAGGCGGTAACAGGTGTGGCAAATACACCACTCTGGCAAACGCAATCCGCACTTTAAACGCCCAACGACGAAGGAAAACGCTTGTGAAGTGATTGCGTGCTAATAGCTACTACCACTTAAGCTTTCCAAGGCGGATGCGATCCTAGTGACCGTACTTGCTGTGGTTTACTATTGTGTACATCGTGGTCTCAAATGGGAACATTGTGTCGCAATCCAAAGTCCGATAATTTGCTTGGAGTCTATATGTGAAGCGTTAGTCGCTGAGCTCAGTGGTCAAACTATCATGATGTTAACTACCAGCCACTGTATTTAGCACCGCACTTATTGCTCCGACCATTTTTGCTTGAATAGTCTGGACAAAGCTACAACTCCTCGTGGAGCAGAATCGAAACTCCCCATGTCGGATGCGCTCCCATTGGTAGAAATGACAGGTGTTCTTCAGCATAAATCGTGGCCCTAGTGTCAGTTGGATGTCGCAGTCCAAGCGCAAGGCGGGTACTCCAAGATTCAACGATGAACTTCTAACCGCTGTATCAAGGACTGCCCACCAAGCACTGGCTTAATGAACAAGACGAAAGCCGTCAATCACTGTAACGAGTTCCAATCTCAGCTCAACCTGGCGAGTCCAAATCAGGATGAATGTGGTCTGGCTTTGAGGTCAGTGTTGAGAGAGGGTGGTTTCGAAATTCTTCACCTCGGTTGCTGTTCCTGCAAACGGAATGGCCGGTAGCTACCTCAAGGAACATCGTGGTCCAACTTGAGATTGCATGTAATGATTCAAACGTATCGGGTGCTACGAAACCTAACAATGCTTATGCCATGGACGATGAAGATAATAGTCAAAAGTCGCTTAATTACTGATGTCACCATATAAAATTATATTGTCGGTCAAATATATAAACAGGATACCTGACTTGAACATGGATTGTAATTTGCGCCGGGTTATATGGTGCGCGGAATTTTAGTCTGTGTACTTAACTACATTGAGTATCAGGTAGTACGAACTGTTCACTACACTTGGTTTTGATGCGATATTACTAGTTTGCCTCCGTTGCAAGGTTGTCATCTCTAACTAATAACTTCTAATCTCTTTGAAGACGTTGACGTTATGATTGATGGACACGGTATCTCTATGGAACAATGGTTTTATACGGGTAATAGCGCCGAAGCCTAACAGATCCCGTAGGACGGTAATCATGAAAAGACGAAAGATAGAAAATTTGCCCACAAAATTTGGTTCACACCGCTAGAATTCTCGGGGTATACGTAGTATAATGTACAAGTCCACCGCAAGTCCATAAGTAACGAAGACATATTGGACAATAACGAACCTTGTGCTGCTTCCTGGTGAACACGTACAAGAGGTGAAAAAGGTGGAACGTATTCCGGGAGATGACCGGCAGTTAAGGCACTAACATACACTCTTGTCTTGAGTAATTTACTAGTTTAATTAGGGATCAGACCAAAACGGCCTATTGTACTGTTAGCTTACTAATCTGTTTCTAACCACACATCTCAAAATCTTACATTGTATTGGTTCATATCCCATTCAATGTTCCTTAGAGAAATGCTGCGAATCTCGCTGTACATTAACGTCGACTGTTATTAAAAGGACACACTAACAAAAAGATCAGTGTTACTGCATTCGATCATTTTACACGATCATAATAATAAACTTAAAAATCCCCATACAAGTTAATGAGAATGACGAGACAGTTTGGTGAGTAGTTGCTCTCAATGATTTATTCTCAAACCATTACATTTAAATCTAGGGATATAAAAGTAAAGCCTCATATCGACCAGTTATTACAAATAACGTAGACGAACAAGCGAAACAGGCAAATTAAATGTGACGGAGTTTGACCTCATGACGTTGGCCGCAGTATCCCCCGTTTTCGTGTGCCAGAGAAGCTCTAGAGCCTGGACTAGCTTCTTTTGCGTGCTTAAGGGCGGTAGAAGTAATCGAATGCAATTTGCTTTAGCCTTTCGTAATTGTACGAAGGTGTTGACATTGCGATCGGTGTAGTGGATCCTCGTATAATACACTAAAGACACGCTTTAGATCCACCTGATGCTCACGGTCGACGACATGAGCCAATAGAACCTAGCGCAGTTTTGTTGCAACCAATGTGGGAAACTTTCATTCACGCTTTTGGACAAGCACCGCGCCACAGCCCCTTCTTGTACTGATAACCTCTGAGGCGGTCAGCATGGGCAACCTATCTTTGTTTCGTGAACTGAGGTGTGGTTCCGTCGAAAACACGAACTTCACCGCAGCTACTGCGTAGGTCTAATTAATTGCGCCCAGAAGACATCGAGTTAGCAGGTAAGTCACTGTGAAGGATCCTCTTATGATTAGCTTTTTCTTTTTCCGCTGTTAACATTGGCGCTTGTTTAGCCTTTCCCTAAGGCATATTCAAATAAATCTGTCAGGGTGTCCATTTTCGCCCAACATCTGAACGTCATTTTCGCGTTTACGGCGTCTTCCAAGAAGATTCGATGTGCATCCGTGGTAAGACTGTGAAACAAGTTGCGCTTATAATTCAGACTGATGTAGCTGTAGAAATTCTTCTACTGGCTTTCTGTAGAACCACCGCTGGATGGAGCCGTCTGGTCTCCTCGTTAATAAAACATCAATATAAGAAAGGTGATTTTTAGTTTACTGTTAATAAGCAAAATGTAGTACTGCTTAGGCTCGGAGAAGAGAGTTAAGAATTTCCTCTAGATTAACGTGCTCATCCATTACAATGAATATACCATCCACTTAGCGATAGTAGCGATTAAAAGTGACTATGTCCGCCTGTAATTCTTTCCTCTCCAACTTTGCCCTGAAGATTTTCGCTAACAATGGACCCAGGGTAGATGCAATTGCTCCGCTGTCCTTCTGCCCGCAGTATTTACCGTTAACTAGGAACTGCACATTCCGGATGCATAGCAACAGTAGGCAATTCAGCTCAAGAGTATGTATACACATTTTTATCTCTGACAGGGTTATATACACGAAAAGGTATTCAGTTGTCTCAATCAGCGGGACATTGGAAAAATCGAGTCATCAAAAGAGAGCATCACATTCCCCTCACTTTTGCATTCCTGATTTTTTCTACGAGCTTGAGGCTGTAACCTAAGCTTTAAGTTGTAAGCAGTTGTCGCAACAGTTCCAGAATTTCTACAAGCCACTAAGTGAGCACATGATACGCCGAGTTGACCATTGACAAAATGAAACGGATTAGAATATTAGCTTTGTAGATTTTCGGCCACCGGGAAAGTGTTCGAACGTTTGCGATATTAGGTTTGAGGCTGTCACCCAGAGCATCTGAAATGTACCGCTTAGTCCGAAATTCCTGCCAGCTGTTAGTAATCAGTGTTTCAATTTGATCCGTCTGGTCTATTTTCCCTGTGCTGCAAGAAAACCTAGTCTCATCGCTGAATATTGCTGTCAGTTTATCTAAGCAGTCTTTTCAGTATAGTAGCACAATCCTCGCACCATTGCCTGGTCTACACACGATGGCATCCTGGTTACGTTTCAGTAGCATATGCGTCTCCAAATATGTTCGCGTCAGCAGGTCATAAATTTGGTCTTGACTTGTGCGATATTGGTAGCAGCAATTCACCTAAAAGCATAGATCCCTACTAGACATAGAGACTAGTCTTTCGTCTGATCGCGTAAACTTTCAAATTGCAACCCACAATCGGGCTGGTTGTCCCTGTGTCTAGGAGCGCAAAACTGTAGGCCCAGCGACAGAAGTTCGATGAAAGTTATCTCCATTTTCAACTTTAAAAATTTGTGCACATCCCTCTCTGGCATTTTTGGAAACTTGGCTTGTGGCCTAAGCTGGCTCAGCTACTGTGCTAGAGAAGAACGCCTACTCTGCACACAGTTTCAAGCAACAGACTCAACGTAATTCAAGAACATCTTTTTCAACTGCAACTAACTCCTCCGTTACCGCGTGACGCTGTGTTAGATTTCTTTGGAACTCAACACTCTTGAACTGAAACGTGTCACGTGGGTTTAATGCATGCCGTTTAAGCGTCTTGCTATTGGGATAAATCCGACTTCGATGTAACTGCTTCCAAAAGCGTACAGAATACCCATTATCTAACTCATGCAACTATGCAATATGAGACCACGTGCGAATGTTTGTTCCCTAAATGGAAGCTTACTGATTGGCAGATGCGCCTTGTGTTAATGCTAAGGTACGACACCAAGCATGATAATGATTTATCAAACGGGCAACCTGAGCGAATTCGGGCAGATTGGCTGAAAGCTGATCGACCGATACCGACTCAGCTGAAGGATAATAGTTCAATAGCTCAATAGCATATGATGGAATAGAAAGCACAATATTACAAAATATATAGGATGGGTACGGAAAAGAAAATTAAAATCAAAAGGTGCGAAAGGGTGGTTGCCTCGGCGTTGTTTGCAAGGGGCTAGGGTCAGCATTGATGTATG
>OX104068.1:9949532-10000681 GCA_944474145.2 Dicrocoelium dendriticum | reverse complement strand
TGGTCGGCTTAGGCGACCGAACCTGCAACGTGCATGTGCGCACGTGATGGCAGCTCAGCTGAGGACGAGGTTAGATATTGCAACTGTTGTCAACGTTATTGAATCACAGGTAATGGAGCACGAGCAGACAATGCAGTCGGGATCACGTAACATTCCTGTTACTCAGCGCGCGCTGATTATTCGGCTGTACGGTGAATACGGTTTAAACGCTGCATCAGCTTCAAGAAAATACAACGCAATGAACGCAGGAATGCGTCTCGTCACCGCCCGGTACGTGCTTAAACTAATGAAGAAGTTCGAGCAAACTGGTAGATTGTGTGACATGAAGAGAACCGGACAGTCTGGCATCACCACGGACGAACGTTCAGCTTGCGCTGTAGTCATTTAAGTGTCAAAAGGTACCGATCTCAGCATTCGTCGGATCGCATAGCACTGTGATACGACCCGATACGCGGTAGACCGGATATTACTGGAACGTAAATTTCGGAGGTTTCGTGCACTTTAAGTGCAGGTTTTGAACCCATGCGATCCGAAGAAGCGGCATGAATTTTGCCGCTGGTTTATGGATCACGGGGATATTCGTTCTGTTATCTTTACAGATGAGGCATTGTTTCATCTGCATGGAACAAGGAAACTACTGTTGGGCTACCAGCAACCCACGAAAATTTACCGCATCACTTATGAACCACAGTGTGAAACTGATGGTTTGGGCCGGATTAACAAGCCAGTAAATCTTGGGGAAATATTTTTTCCGGGTATGTGCTCGGTAGGTTGTTATTTTAAGGTACTTATTCCTTAGCTTTATCTAGCATCGTTGTATTTGGAAATGCTGCAGACATTTGTGCTTCCCCAGTTGGAGGCCGAAGGGGCATTCATACTATTTGGTGCACATGCACATTCTGCTAAAACGGTGCGTGCTTACCTCACCGACAAATTTGGCCACCATCGGATCGGACGCGGTGGACCAATGGAGTGGCCTGCTCGCTCACCAGATTTGAATCCCATGGACTTTTTCTATGGGACTATCTGAAGCGGCGAGTGTACAAAACAAGGCCGAATACATTGGATCAAGTGAAAGAAAATATTGTGAACGAATGTCGCGCGATCACGTGGGATACATTGGAGAAAGTGCTCGCCAATTGCATCAAGCCGTTTGTGCACTGTAAGCAGAATGCCGGCGGACATTTTGAACATATCCTTCACTGACATGGATGATCGTTCCAATACATTTCTGTTAATATACTTATCCTCTTTCACAAATGTGTTAACGACTAAACTGGGCCGCTGGCAAGTAGTGCTAATGATGCGTCCGGTCGGATAGAATTCTTAACGTCCAGGCTGTCGTTGAGCACATAAACAGCGTAGGCACCGAAACGTTCAATGGCTACTTATGGCGAAATCACTGAGTCGCTATGTGCTGAGGTTCGTCCAGCCTTAATGAAAAGCCGACTGTGTTGTTGACTCAGTTTCAAGCTATTGCCTGTAAAGTTGGTGTTCGGGATGAGTTGCAGTAGATGGCAACATGTGTACGTGGGGTCGTTCCGTATCTGGTAGACTAATATGAGGTCTCTGCGTAGGCGCCTGTAGTGTCTACTGAACACTCCGAGTGTTTTTAGTCGCTGCTGGACCATGGTGAGTTTCAAGCGATGCAAGGTCACGGTTTAGCCAAGCGTACCAAGTCTGGATTACGTATTCGACGTGTTAACGCACGTAGGCATGGAGCATGATGGATAAGATGAATGAATCTAAACTTTCGAATGCCATCCTCAAGCTAACAACGTGCTGGTTACCACTTTTGGATTCCGACTGTCTGAAATAATCGAAGTCGTCCTGCACCAGCACGCCGAGGTCAAGTTCTTGAGGGCTTGTCTGCAGGTCATATGACCCAATATTCTAGAGATAGGCGTGTCTATGGCAGATGTAGATAATGTGAATTCCTCACCGATCAATGCCAGGTCCTATCTTAGTCGCACATGGAGGATCTTGTGGTCGGCTATTCTCTTGCTGTCGGGTCAACGTTTAACGTCATCCGGAACAGTAAAAATGTTTGAGGTGATGGCTCTCGTGAGATTTTTGCACTCCAATCGATTAGAGTCGGGCAGAGATGTTCGGTTTCTAACATAGAACTGCTGTTCACGGAGAAAATTGCCAACCCATGCTAATAATACATTGCCTATGTTTTCGATGTAGCCCATTATTACGTCAGCGATTATTGCTTCCATGGCTTTGGAAGCGCAGAGAGAAGTGTTACCGTACAGTAATTGGTAGGATCAGACGGACTTCTCTGAAAGAATACGGCAAGTGGATGGGGCAGTATTGTTTATGTGAAGGCGGTATGTGTTCCCCCAACGCCATAACTCTTTATATTTAGCTTCTCATGGATGATGCTGGTATCATGTGATGGTGGAAAATTTTGCTCCGAATGCAGACAGAACCAGATACTGATAAATGCATTGCAGTTTTTCGGTCTCTGTATCGGTGTATTCGTCGTAGCGAATGAGACCAAATCTTCAATTCTGTGATCCTAGCCATCCACTCTGGGGTTTTTAGCATAACAGTTGCACATACATGACTGAGTGCACCCTAGAAGTAGTCTAGGATAACTGATTGAAAACCACATCACTAACCACCGAAGCATCGGCGCAAAATGTTTCATTCTGCGTTGTAGTTTCTTGAAGCTGATGCGGAGTTTAAACCGTATTCACCATACAGCCGAATAATCAGCGCGCGCTGAATAAAAGGAATGTTACGTAATCCCGACTGCATTGTCTGCTCGTGCTCCATTACCTGTGATTCAATAACATAGACAACAGTTGCAATATCTAACCTCGTCCTCAGCTGAGCTGCCATCACGTGCGCACATGCACGTTGCAGTTTCGGTCGCCTAAGCCGACTTTGCCGCGTAGCCAGCGAGACACACAGAGATAATCATCGATCGTTCCAACGCCTACGGTTGGCCATGACCTTCACTCAGTGCGAAGTTAGCTGATAGCCGGAAACACGTTACGACTCGCTGGCTGATCAACAGCCTCATGTCGGTGCGTCTTTAGCGGTTAGGCTTTTTCTCAGCTGAGCCCTGCACTAAATCACTCGTCTGCCGAGAATTCCATACGTCCGCACCACTAAGGTGAGAGAGAAATTCATGTCTCTGCCCTCGCAGTAGCATGTTGCGAATTTTGCCAAACATTGGATGGCTATTGGATGTCGGGGACAACAACCGTAAATGACCAGCGTTCACCATGAACGAGCCATGGTCGGTAAATGAACGCCAATCGGAATTCTTCCAGCAGACTAACCGTATGTGGAAATGTGGCATTATCACCCCTATTTTTAAGTCGTTAGTCGTTCAGATGCTGCAAACTATCGTCTAGTGTCTGTCTTCCCTGTGCTCGCGAAGGTGATGGAAGCAGTCGTCTTTAAGGCTTTAATGGACTACCTGGAAAAATGTAACATTTTGGTACCGGAACAGCGTGGCTTCCTTCAACACCCGTCATGCACCACCAACCTACTGATTGCACGAGGTAGTTGGACCGAAAAGGTCCATGATAGGGTCGGAGTCGACGTCATCTATCTGGAATTCTCTAAAGATTTCGACCGCCTTGCTCACCGTATCCTACTTCAACGGCTACAGAGTTATGAAATGGGAGATCCTGTACTTGGTTGGATTGGCACCTTCCTTCACCAACGGAAGGTTCAAGTACGTGTTAGGGGATCACTTTCCAACCCAATTGAGGTGGAATATGGTGTTCCACAAGGCTCAGTGCTGGGACCACGTTTATTCCTTGTGTTTATCAATGACCTGGCATCAGTTATCTCCACAAATTTCCTGCTTTTCGCCGATGACGTCAAGCTATGGTGGGCAACTAGTAACATGCCAGATCACGATCTGCTCCAACCTGACCTAGATTGCATTTATGAATGGTCAAAGAGGAACATGCTTCAATTGAACATAGGTAAGTGCAAAGTGATACATCTACGTCACCAGCCGGTGAGCGCTTACAATATTGGAGACCAGACTTTGGCGAAGGTTTCTCAGGAGCGTGACCTGGGTGTATTGGTACAGGAAGATCTGGGGTGTTCAAAACAAGCAGAGAAGGCGACGAGAACCAGAAATCAACACTTTGACCTTTTTCGCAGAGCCTTCGGTTGGTTTGAACCCTCAATCTTTCCCAAAATACTTAACACCTACGTGTGACCGCAAGTAGAATATGCTATTCAGGCGAGACAGCCGTGACAGAAGCGGATTTTGTTGCCCTCGAGACTCCTCAACGAAGGGTAAGCAAGAACGTCAGAGGCCTGTTTCATCTGCCTCATCAGCTTAGACTGAAATTTCTAAGGATGTACAGCAGTCGATATCGGCTTTTGCGGGGATCTCATAATGGTTTAACAGATTCTGAAGAAACCAAACCACATTTGCCGTCCGCTGCTAGAACTGAACCACAACACTAAACTAAGAGGTCACCCTCTGAAACTTACAATTCAGTAGAGCCGGCTTGAATGCCGTAAAAATGTCTTTTTCCTCCGTGTGTGTCAGCCTTGGAACGTTCTCCCTAATTATGTCATCTCTGCTCCCAATTTGGCGATTTGGCGAAATTTAAGCAACGTGTTGACGACACATTGTCTCACATTTCATTTTATGACTTGTTAGCTAGGGGCTACAAAACGCAATCAAATGGTGTCTTGCCAATTGCTTAACCAATGGATTAATGGATTTATACGTTTAATAAGCGAACATCTCTGCTATTCCAAATAAGTCCATGGTGAGCCAACCACAACACTTTTCACTTTATCATGCAATTGATTTTCGTACTAATTTCCATCCTGTGGGACTTGTTAAGCAACGCTTTTTTACCCGTACTAAACCATTGTTCCATCTGCTACAAGTGTTGTTCACGGAGTCTGGCACTGTCTACCTTGCCCGTGGTTTAAGTCCAACAGCTTGCACTAGGAAAACCTTAATCACTGAAGCAACAAGACCGGGTTTACATCCAGTTTTAGAAATTTAGTAAAGTTAGCACTTGATTGGGATGTTGACGTTTAGGTTTCACCAGTGCAGAGAGAACTTTCAAACTATGCAGCATTTAGCTGGAAATTTTGTGGTCAATTCTGTCACTCCTCTCACGTTAAGCCACTAAGTTAATGCGGTTGTGCTGCTCTTAATAAAAGCGAACCAATTGCCAATTCGTAACTATTTACAATATATATATATATATATATATATATATATATATATATATATATATATATATATATATATATATATATATATATATCGAGCCATTCAAACTCATGGAATTTGGAGTGCAGCATAATAAAACATACAAAACATGAAAAATTTGAAAATGCATGAAAAATGGAACAAGCACTTTTTGTGGTTTTACACATGCCATTTTATAAGTTGTTGCGGTTTTTAAGTGTTAGTGTTTTTGTAAACGTGAAATCAGGCAGACTTGTACGCGCACTGATTCCACTGTGACCAGTGTTGCGCTATTGCTTCCAGCGTTGTGAGCCACTGGCATTCTTCATCTTTGGGACCCCAGCCGCGTTGTCGAACGGCCAGCGATAGATAGGCAATATTTCATCGATTTCACACACTGTCGCTAGGTGGACGGTTGACCTCTACGCGGCCTTCCCCTAAGTAACCCTGCGTGCGCAAGCAGGTCGCGGCGTTGTAAACGATCGTTATGTATGCGCAGGACGTGACCAAACCATCTCAACTGACGCATCCGGACGACGTCACAAAGCAGAGCTTCCGCCTTACCTAATATGCGGTGTTTAAGGTACCGTTACACACTCGGATTTGCCAACGCACGCGGTCAATATCACGCAAACTGCTACTGTCGAAAGCCGAAAGACGACGCATGTCTTCCACACGGTTTGGCCAGGATTTGCGTCTGTACAGCAATGTCGCACGTACACAGGCTTTGTAAACCCTCCCTTTTAACGAGCGTGAAATGTTGCGACGACGCCACAAAGGTCTTAAGTTGGCAAACGCTGACAGGGCTTTAGAGATTCGAAGGGATGCCCTGCTGCAATAGTGCCGTTTGCAGAGACGCAGCTCCCTAGTTAGGTAAAACTACGTACGTGCTCGAGCTGTATGTCTTCGATGGTGAGTTGGGAAACATGTGCCTGCTAATCCTGTAGAGAAATTTTACACTTGGAGGTCGCAAAGCACATACCAAACCTAGGCACTTCAATCAACAGTCAATCAATGAACGAATGGATTCTATGAGAGTCGTCAACGAGTATGGTGATAACATCAGCGTAGTCGAAGTCGGTCGCAAGATTACCTGAAAAACGCTCCATGCCGAAGTTCTTCAGGCCCTCCAAAGCTCCCAAAAGGGTATTGTCGATCGCAAAGTTGAAACGAAACGGTGACATAGGGCATCCTTGTCGCACCCCACTGAATACAGGGAACATAAGGGAGAGTATGACATTGGCTTTCACTCTGCCTGAAATGTGGAGGCAGAGCGCGCGAAGTATGGAGACGTACTTTTCTGGAACTCCATTCTTCAGCAAGCAGTTGCATAAAGCAGGTTGATCTAGCTAGTCGAACCGAGCCCGAATATCCAGGAAAGTTATAATGGTGGTCTGCGGTAGAGATGACGATGCTCCAGGAGTTGGCGAAGAGTGAATATTTGATCCACACAGCATCGACCGGGGTGAAAACCAACCTGCTCTTCTCGGTAGTGTGACTCACAAGTAGGAGATAACTTGCGAAGCATGATGGATGCTAGTAACTAGGTACCATGATCAATGAACAATGATATATAACGGGTAAAAAAGCAGGTGCTTGACATGTCCCGTAGTGTGTTTAGAGTGAGAGAAGATAGATCAAGAGATAATGAAGTCGTCAGTTCGGGCGATTACAGATTTAACTGCCCTGCAGTATAAAGGGATTTTGAAATGAGAATGTATTCACACAAAGCAATAACGGAAGTGGTTATTGATCACATAATAGGTGAGAAAAAATATAAAAAGCTAGCAAGGACAACTTTTACTCGTGTACAACTATCTTGGGTCGACGGAATATAGAAATCCAGTTTCTATACTATTAGCGTTTATCAAATTTTGTTCTAAGGGTTTAGAGTGACTCATTCGCGAGTAGGGTTATGGCACTATCCACTGTCTGTTTTGCATTAGCGCCAGCATCTGGTAGTCATGGGCTATAGCGTAAATGTGACAGAGTATCGTCAAGGCGTTTTTTGAAAAGGGATAGGGTGGGTGCATTAATTACATGTTCCGGGAGGGCGTTCCAAGGCTGTGCCACTCGAAGGGAGAAATAGTTTCGCCGACATTCCTGGCGGCTGTACTAAATGGCCAGCTTAAACCGATGACCTCCTAACGCGGTGTTTTGACTGAGTATCAGAAGGGAATGGCGTGGGTGGTTGGGGTTTCTCAGGATCTGGTACACCATTATGAGATCGCCCCTTAGACACCGATAACGTCCACTGTATATTTTGAGAGTTTTCAGCCTGAGTGGGTAGGGGAGGCTGGTCAAACCTCTGACGCTCTTCGTTGCCCCAAGTTGTGCAGTATGGAGCGCGGTAAGATGATGCTTGAGGCAGGTTAGCCACGCTTGAATAGCGTATTCCGCGTGCGGCCTCACGTACGCACCGAGCATTTTTCAAAAGACTAAAGGGCCAAACTTCCCGAAAGGTCTGCGAAGAGGGCCGAGATACTAGTTTGCTTTCTTAGCTCCATTTTCAGTCTGTCTCAAATAACCGAGATTATCTTGAACTATCACGCCAAGATCGCACTCGTGAGAAGCCCGCTGTAGAATTTGTGGTCCTAGGCGGTACTAGTGCATACTCTAGTGCCGTATGCTGAGAACTTTGTACTTGGTGGCGTTGAAATGCAGCATGTTCTCGATGGACCATCTGTAACTTTGTCCAGATTCTCCTTTAATATTGTGTGATCCTCCACTGCAGCTATAGTACGCCAAACCTTTAGATCATCAGCAAATGGCAAGCAGTTAGAAGATAACTTGCTCATTTGTGAAAACCAGGAACAAGCGGGGCCTAAATACCAAGCTCTGAGGTACGCCTCACTGAACTTCGATGGATTCCGACAGGTTGCTTCTAACCCTTACATGCAAGTGACGTTGCAAGAGTAAGTCTCCTATCCAGCCTAGAACAGGATCGCGGATTCCATATTTCTCGAGTTTGTGGAGGAGAATGCCATAGTCTAGACGGTCGAACGCCTTTAAGAAATCCAAGTAGGTTGCGTCGACTCCTTCACCAATGTCCACAAATTCCGTCCAGCTCGTACGAGCAACCAAAGGATTAGTGGTGCGGTGGCGATTTTGGCGAAATCCGTGCTACTCCTGAACGAGAATTTTGTTGTTCTCCAAGTACCCCATCAAAGCCTCAAATACAATGGACTCCATGACCTTGGAGATCACAGGAAGTAGTGTTATCGGTTGACAATTTGTTGGTTCAGCACGGCTGCCACTTTCGTAGGTTGTCGTGATGATTCCGCGCTTCCACATCGTGGGGACGTGCATCTCGTTCAGACAGCGTTGAAAGTAAATTGCTAGTGGCGCCGCCAATTTCATGTCAGCAACTTTCAACGCCTTCGGGCGAATGCCGTCCGCATCCGGGCAGCTGAACTCGCACAGAGACATCAGCTTCTTCACTACAGCTGCGGAGGTGAATAAAATGTGACCAAGACCTGAAGGTCGTCATAGTTGTTTACGACGTGATATTCCTCGGCATGCTGTTTAGGATAATCCGCATAGCACATGTAATAAATCACTAGCGTCGCATGATTACTGCGCCCCAAAGGAGTATCGGTTATCACTCTTTCGGCGATCAGTCTTCACTACTGAATATTCGGTCCAATATGGTTGGTCTGTTAGTTCCCTGAATCTGGTGGACTAGTGACGTGGCCATAATTCGGGAAGTCTTAAACCAGATCTTTGCAGGTCTGCATTGAATTGTTCTCTTGGTGTGGTCTGGGATTCTAGAGCATGTGAGTTGAAGTCCCTTGTGACTAGAATGTGACTGTACTTCCTGTTTATCCCTTGCCTCAACGCAGCCATCAAGTTGCAGTCCATCTCAGGAGTAGATGATGGTGAGCGGTAAACAAAAACCAATAGGCCAAGTTCGTTCTTTCTCAGGCGGAAATTACACCAAATGGCGTCAGGTACGTCGGTTTTCGAAGAGTTTATAGGTTCGCATTGCACGTTGTTACGAAAGCAGAGGGCTACCATACCACCTTTGCTGGCTGAATCCTTCCGGACAACGGACATGCCCGTTAGCGCGCTTTCAGCATCCGTTATCTCACAGCGCAACCACGTTTCGGTGACCGCGATGAGGTCCCAAGCTGCTGACCCGTGTTGAAGTCTTAATTCAGCTAATTTGCTGAGTAGAATTTGGCATTTGTGTACATGCATGAGAGCTCCTCGGAGACCAAAAGTGTGTTCGATTGGATGGATGAAGCAAGTGAGTTTACCCCGACCAATAAAGGGTCGGCGACTAACCATTTTTGGATGGGTTGCAGACTCGAGACGAATTTGGTATGTATTCAAGTGTCAGATGTCCCGGATCCCGGTTTTTGCTCGTGCTCTGTTGTGTCCATCCGGATATTACGGGCTACTGTTGAAACCCCCCCAGGGTCGGGTCCTGCAGTTGGCGTTTTCATTAAGAGTTGTACCTCTGTTGAGTAGTCATTCGAAGGTGCTGGTGTTCCAGTTGCTTGCAGACAAATTTCTGTTGGCAAACTGCAACGGAATTTAGTCTAGTTCTTTAGTAGGGTTTGAGCAGTTAGTTCTGATTGTAACACAAGTTTTAACAGCCTGGGACCGCACCGCTTATAGTTTGGTGATATGGGGATTCTTGTCAACGAGGGGGCCACGACCTTTTCAAGAGAAAGAGTCTCGCGGATGTAGTGCCATTGCTCGTGGTCGAGCATCTGAGCATCGTCTGTAGAGGAATCAGTAAGCTCAGGAACACCGCGAGCAATCACTGTTTTCTTATCTTGACTTTTTCTGTACCTCTTTTTGTTAGCAGGATCCACGGAATGTTTTTGCTACGGTATTTCAGGTAATATGCGCACTCCACTTGAGTCGTTACGGAGAGGATTCGCAGACAGTAGAACGGCCTCAGTCTCGTCCGCCGAGTTTAGTGTTACTCCAAGTAACCGGGGTTCCCCGTAGTGCAACGCATTTAGGTGACGAGAGATTCTTTTTATGTCGTGGGATTAGCATGGACCCCGATCGACGTATCAACAGGTTTCAGCCTAACGCTCTGTAATTGGCACATGAAGTCTGAGAACATTTCTCGAAGGTTGGAACAATGACTGACCCTCCTCCAGGAAGAGGAAATCCTTCTTTCCTACCACATTTTCATGAACCGGGACGTTAGCTGCTTGGGGACTGCTGTACCGCCGTAGTTAAACAATGTTAGGGGAAGTTCAACTTAGCCGGCCGTCTCGAAACGCTTCAAGTGACGCATCGCAAGTCAAACAGCTTCAGTTGGTGGTTCGATTGGCACTGATCTTGGTATGCGACTGGGTGTACTGCGTGCAAGGGTGGTTGGCGAGAAGCAACTGAAATGAGACTGGAAGTGCTCAGCCCATCTGTTCATTCGTCTCAGCAAATTGGCGATTTTCGACCCGTCCGCCTCACAGATGACCTCGCTGATACCAGACCTCCTGTGTCCAGTGGTCCGAATGAGCTGAAGCAGCCTACGAGTGTTTACAGTGATTGCGGCGGTCTCCATCTCCAAGGCGCGGTTGGGACTACCAAAATTCACGATCGCTGTGAAGACTTCGTTTGAGTCGTCTGTTGTTAATACGGCAAACTTCGTTTTGATCTGGGTTTACTGAGAGAGTTCGGCGGCCGTCAAACAGTGCCAGGGAGCGCGTAAATATCAAATGCTTCAACGAGTAAGGTGAAAACCCACAGACCGATTGATCTGAAGTTAACATTACTTGCTGCAAGATCGTCCAGTGGTGTTTAGTATCAGTCGGAGGGACAAGATAATGTGGTTGCCAGTGATAGTTAATAGTCTACTTGAACTGACTGACCAGCTAGCCTTTTCATATCAGGCTTGCAAAGCCTCCGTTTCTGATTTCCTCCGAATAACATGCAAAGGTTGACACAGACCAGTGGGTGTTTTAAATTGAGGTAGGTAGACCAAAATCATCTACGGTCTTGTATGCTGCCACGCCACTTGACACTGACTGCAATCTAGTCTATTTGGGACCAAGCCTGCGACAGTGAAGGAGAACGTCAGGTGGCAAAGCGTCTCCTCGCTTGCCTGAAGTTTGTGTTTTCGAGAAACAGGCTGTTGTCTTCGCATAAATTGAGAAACCTGGTTCCGTTATCTAAACGACTCTCCTTCAATGCATGATGACCACCCAGGTGATATTCACCTGGTAACGGTCGACCGACGCGTGGGTTGAAGTCTCCGGTGAGGACAATGACATCCGACTTGGCGGTTTGACGGCTTGGCCGTTTGGCGTTAGACGTGATGAAGCTAGTGGTAAAAGTGTCCTTGTTCAGTACAGAGCTAAAATCGATTGGCACGTAAACAGAAACTACAAAAAGATTGCGCCTTTCAGCACGATGTCGGTTAATCCTGCATGAGTCTTGTAGGCGAATTGCACGTAGTCGGCTGTTAACTGGGAAAAAATCAAGGAGTGCAGCCTCGCTCTTGTTGCTTAATGCCACGTCGAAGCCGATCAAGGCAGCGGAAACAGCTTATGCGACGCGAGATAAAAGTAAATGAAATGTGCCTTCCTGGTTTGTCGGTGATTCCAAGTTAATCACAGTACTCGGGTTCTGTAATCGCGTTGCAGAAAGGCAGCAGATATCAGTGGCGAAGGAACTCAGAGTAAGTGCAAGACCGGCCTTTTGCCCAACCAGCATAAGCGTCCGGATATTGAGGGTTGCCAGCTGAAACGAGGATTGGTGTCGAAGAATAGTCTCACGCACGACATCAAAGGAAGTAGTGAAACCAGTAGCGGGGTCAAGTCGGTGAAAACAGGGATTAACAACAGAAGAATGATTGGCGTGTGATGAAGATTGATGGGCTTGAGAAACGAAGAAGACAAGTGAGAGAGAAGACGAAGCAGTGATGCAGTATATGGTTTTTGTAGTGGACGCGATACTACACTGTGCCCAAGCCGAAGTAGAATGTTGACGTAGACGACACCATCCCGAGTCTTTGGCTCAATAGCCTACCAGCAAGGCAGCAGGGCGAATTGGGAAATCGCGCCAGTGACCGATTTTTCGGTTCGTTCTCATTCGTTTGCTAAGGTACCAAACAGGGACAAAATCTTCCCCAAGGTAACAGCAATTGGCAGCTGGAATACAATGATGCACCAGAGTGAAGCAAGGTGAAGTGACTTTATTTAGTGACGTGTCACCTCCGCCACTTCGTAATGTCGTTAAACCGATATATGTGGCGTTTTATAGAGAGAAATCTTGCCAGGCGAAAAACCAATTCGTCCTGAAACACTGCCGTCGAAGTATTCGCTGGAATGGGTAGAAACCAAACCACCCTTCTGGCATCACAAGGAAGTTGTTTGGTAAACCAATCTTGCTGTTTCCAAAGAGTAGAGCAGCTGAACAGAATTCAAGTCGACTGCGGTCAGTGGGACCTAAACGTACGACGAAGATCCTCGCTCAATACAGCAGCCCTCACTATCGGAATTATAGGCGAACTGAACGACTACTCCACGAATCATCACTGGATGCAGAAAACTGATTTTTATTGTGGGCATTTGTACTTACTCAGCAAGTCCAATTTACAACATATTGAATTCATGGCGTAAGTCACGAATTTGGCCAGACTAGGATACACACCAAAGATTACTTGGATGTGTTGTGGACGCTGTGGGGCCACACTTTTTGAGGGATCACGTGATTTATCTGTTCAGATGCACGTCAGCGCAGTGTGGTGTACATTTAAAAGAGTACTTCTTTGGCGCATAAGAGCGCATTCACTGCTTGGTCCTTATCGTAACAAGCACAAATTCCGTCGTGCCCCGGGGAAAATGCAATGGACGACAGCTAACATAATGGACCCTTATGTCAGTAGTTCTACGGTAACAGTGGGGTGCTACGATGAGGTTTTGGATGTACTCAAGCTTATAACAAAACGCTCTATTTCGATATTGTTTTCGGAAAGAAATAGCAAACCCCGTATTTGGTTGATAAATTCGACAGCACTTTCTGCAAGATGACCATTATGACAGCTTGTTTTTCGAGGGCTAGCGATACAAAGTCAAGTTCAAGTAGAATCAGAAAGGTAGTATTATTCCGTGAGTGTTCCTTTATTAGCGAGTCCTTGAACCAGAATTTGACAAAGTGCTAGAAATGTGAAGAGACCTAAAACAAAACCCGCGTCACACCCTGACCAACTAACCACTATTAACGTATCCTGTACGAGCAGTCCATACTGGGCCGGTTACGTGAAGAACGAGAGAGGAAGCAGTAAAAGCAGAATATAACCAGAGGATAGTAAGCAAACAATTATACTACTAATATAATAAAGAAGTCAAAAAAGTAAAGCTGAGTTTAATTTGGTCAAGGGAAAGGGAAGGTTTTGTTTTGCTACCCAAGTGACCAGAGTTGATGCACCAAACCCCTAACCATAGATTCCCTATCCCTATTTGCAATGAACAAAACCAAGATGGCTAAAATATAAATCCAACAGAACAGCTGAGCTCAATGTCCGTGGAAAAACGACACGATCATTCACACACAGTAATCCTTCAGACGTAACATAAAACTCATCCCGATGTATGTAAAATTGCGGGAACTTCCGTTTTAGATACGGACCATCCTCGTTTGACAGCAGAAAGCAATGACCTGAAATACCTTTCAGTCTCCGTGATAATGGCTGAACTAGATATTAGAAGCGGCTGAGTGAGTAAACAGCAGTTCATTAGCGACTACGAATACCGTTCAATGAAAATGAATTTATGCGGGTTAAGAAGCGTTGCTTTACAAGTCCCGTTGGATATTTGGTGGGGAAATCGACCTTACAATAATGATAATAACGATAGTAAAACAGTAAGTACCTTCA
The DNA here is from genome assembly GCA_944474145.2 of Dicrocoelium dendriticum. Lineage (NCBI taxonomy): Eukaryota > Metazoa > Platyhelminthes > Trematoda > Plagiorchiida > Dicrocoeliidae > Dicrocoelium > Dicrocoelium dendriticum. The sequence goes on along the minus strand of OX104068.1, from coordinate 9,986,642 downwards.
ATCTGAAACTAACGAGTTATCGTTTGCTCCGCAGTGGTCCTACAGTCCGCTTAGATTCACAGCTCAGGCGGTTAACTTCAGATTATTTCATGGTAGTTAAAGTGGATGAATGCATCTACTAACCGTCTGTTAAATACTGTTAATGGCAATGCAGACGACCGATTCTGGGAGAGCATTCCACGAGTAAGAGACGCGATTGAAAAAGAAATTTCTGCGGCACTCCAGACTGCTATAATGTACAGCGAGTTTCAACGATTGGACCCTCAGGGTTGTATTGGTGCTGGGTCGCAGTAAAGTGAGGCACATACGTTGTCGGTCTCGCAGTATAAAGTATGCCATAATCAGGTCATCTCGTAGTCTGCGATACTTTCCACTGAATACACCCAATTCTTGCAGCCTCTCCTGTTATGAAAGATTGCGCCTTCCAATTACATTCTTAAATGCCCGAGGTTTTAGTTGCTCCAGTGCAATAACGTCGTATTTCAGCCATGGACGCCAGGCTCAAATTGCGTACTCGACATCGTGGCGAACATATGCACTAAGTATTTTTCGAAATATGGAGCTGTTTATTCCTCTTAAATCCCGTCGCAAAACCCTAACGGGTTGCTTCCCAGTCTGCGAGGCATTTTAGGATTGCCTGGAGCAACCCAACTCATCTTGAACCAGGACTCCCAAGTCACGTTCGATAGTGGATGGTTGCAGTAGATTCGTTCCGAGCCGATATAAGTAGCTGTTCTGTTGTCGGATGGAAAGTACCTTACATTTTCTGACGTTGAAATGCGCTAAGTTTTGAGATGATCAATGATACACCGTATGTAGGTCCCTCTGAAACAGATGTTAGTCGGCGTTTGCCTAGATCCTGAGCCAGAGGTTAATATTGTCGACAAACATTACAAAGATTGAAACGATCCCCTGTGCAAGATCATTAATAAACACCAAGAACAAATTTGGACCTAGAATTGAGACTTGTGACCACCACACTCGACTTGTACGGGATCGGATAAAGCGCCCCAAACCCTGATCACTAATTACCGTTGAAGCAGAAATAGTAGAAAGTAGTAGTAGTATAGTAGTGGTAGTATTAGAAAGTTGGCATTCAGCTTCAAAGAGGGTCACCGATCCCGTAATGCTGGAGCTTTCTAGAGTAGTATCCAATGGTCTAGACGATTGAACGCCTTGGGAATATCCAGGTAGATCACATCAACACCTCCAGTGTCAGTTGTCTCGGTCCAACTGCTGCCTTCGATAAGTAAATTCGTTGTGCATGACCGCTGTCGGCGGAAACCGTGCTGCTCAGGCGTGATGATGTTACAGCTTTCCAGATAACACACTGGAGCATCAGCAAATATGGATTCAATGACCTTGGATAGTATAGGAAGAAGGGATACTATGCGGTTGTTAAAGGGCTCACTGCTGCCTCCACCTTTTTGAATCGAAGTTATTATTCCAAGCTTACACATTGCAAGAATTTGATTCTGGTCTAAGCAACGCTGGAAAAACTGAGCTAAAGTTCCTGCCAGTTGGTTTACTGCTGCTTCCAGTGACTTTGAACGAATGTTGTCGACACCCGGCGCACTGTGTTGCGGCAGAGACGTCAGATTCTGTAATCCAACCTCCGCAATAAACGTGATGTGGGTTTGTTCTGGCAAAGAGTCGACAAAGAATGCAAGGTCGCTTGGTAGCAAGACCATGTGAAACATGGGGGCATATTGCATCCGCAGCGCTTTTGCTGCTTCTACAGCTGTTCTTCTTGGGCCATCAGCCGTCCTGCGTGGAGGAAATCCTTGCCTTACCTTCCGTAGGCTATCAAAGCGCTTGTACAGCATTTTGTGGTTAGCACTGAAGGATTTGGCGATGTTCTGATGATAGGCAGCTTTGCCTTCTCTTAGTAGTTAAGTGCAGTGGTTTCGTTTGACTACGTAGTTGTTCCAAGTTTCTGGTGCTGGAGCTTCTCTGTACATTCGCCATGCTGCGTTGCGTAATGCCATCCATTTTCGAGTTCTGCTTCGAACGAAAGAAATTAATGTATACTTAGCGAAAACTCCTTTTTCGGAAGCCGCTACAGTCAATTGACTGAATTTGTTGACGAAATCGTGCTAAGCGACGTCTTGGTGCTCTTCTAGAAGGAACGACAAATTCGTGGCGCTGACGAGCTGGGCCAGTTGATCATAGCTTGTCATAGTTCGCACAGTCTCATCGTTCCTATACTAATAATTCGCATAACAGACGAAGGTGAAACTGATATCTGAGTGATCTCTGCTACCCAACGGGCAATCTAAAGCCAACAAATGAAATCATATGCTCCTAGTTGTTAAGCACAAAATACAGTACAGATGACCTGTTACCTGTTCTGAACCAAATGGGCAAAATGATGTGATTGCAAAGAGGGTCAGTGGTTACGAGATCTTGTAGATCGGCTTTGTATTGTTTTCCACTCGTGGCAGGACTTCCTAAACAATGCACTTTGAAATCATCCATGATAATTATGTGAGTGCACTTTCACTGTAGACTGCATCTTAAAGTAGCATTTTAACTGCAAGCGGCACCAAAGAGAGTCGGGAAAGCGCAAGTCTGAATCCTCCACAGCTTCGCACTGAAAGTCGCTTACGTAAAACCGGATTACTCCTCTTTTTTGTGAGCTTATCTTTCTGGATCATCGACATGCCCGGTAGCGAGACTTCAGCATCCGTCATTCCCGTGTGCAACCACGTTTCAGTGATATCTATGACATCATATGACTTGGAAGCTTGGCGATCTTTAAGTGCGGTTAGTTTATTAGAAAGACCCTGGACATTCGTATACAAACAAATCAGTTTCTCAGTCTCTAAGAGCCCACAGAGAGGTGAATGGGTTAAAGGTGTAAGAATGCTGACCGGTGGGAGGTCGGTCAAGTTGCGTCCGAAACTTCGTTTGACCTACGTCAGAGTCAACTAAAGCAGCAACCAAGTTAAGCTACTGTACATTCGTCGGTACACTTGCTGCTTCAGATGTTTTAATATTTGAGCTGTGCAAAGCTTCTGCGGCCTATAACCGAAGTTCAAAAGGAAGCCACTTTCGATTTCTCCGCCATCGATCCAAAACATCCGTTGTTTGTTGCTCTCATTGAACTACAAGTTTTAGGATTCTACTGCCGCATCCTCCATAATTTGGTGAGATAAGTATCCTGGTGAGCAATTGCGACACAATATTAACCAAAGGATATGTTTCACGAATGAAATGCTATTGTTCGAAATCGTGCTTGTCGGTCTCTCTAACATCTTTAGAAGGATGTCCTGGCACGCCATGTATAAAGGTTGTGTTCAGGCGATCTAGCTTGCTGTGTCCTTCTTCGGCGTTTCTTTTTGATTGTTCCGCGTTTTAAGAGACATCAGGATAAACTAAAATCTCACAGCTTCCGTGTTTTAGCGCGCTTGCGGGGAGCAAGACATTTTCTACCTCGTTTGAGGATTTTAGTGTTACTCGAATAAGTATGGGTTCTCCATAGTGCGGCGAATTCAGATGACGAGTAATTTGTAGTACGTTCATGGGCTCGGCTTTGACACTCATCAGCACGCACAGTGAGTTCCGCTGGTCTCCGTCGTCGGATAACTTATCCCACAATGTGATGGTGATAGATTGATGGACATTTGAGCATACAATAGTCTAAGCACTATGGTTGGATCCATTTTTCGTTGATATACAAGGTAAGGTGCTCGTTTGTCCTGTCCTACTGACAAGTGTTGATTGTTTGCTGTTTTTTCTCTATTCGCGTTAACGGATTTTAGAACAGAAGAGTCCGCAACGGCGGCCTCACGGTGGACCTCTGCATCAATCTCTGCATAGGTAACTGATGTTCCGGGGATTTTTGTCTCCACAAGAGACATTTGAGCTACAGGTACCGTAGGTTGCTGCTCGGCTGCGTCATCCTTGTTAATGCTAGATGTCAGGTCTAATGTAAGTTACTTAACCAGACGTTCCGAGGGATGCCAGCTTTTCTTTGACATGGGTACTGTTCAACTCTCGTAGGTACGGTCAGTTTTCGCCAGGCTTTCTACCAAAATTAAAGAAGACAACGGAGATGGCGACGTGGCTGATTACGGCTCAGGAGAAGCGGATTGTGCAGCATTCCGTTGCTTAGAAACCCGTTACGCTTCCGTGGCGCATACTCGCTTCCATGGAAGTAACCTTATCTTTTATCCTCTGCTCGGCTTCTGCGGTTAACCGGTCGCACTGCTGAACTAGGATAAGCAATCAGTTAACGAGTGAGATGGTGGAGCACGCAGTGCCGAATTAAAGTGCATCTTGGGAGCTATATTTTTCTCGTACCTATTGTTGGAATACATTTGCACATATCAGGTGTTATCATTCCAAACAATGTGAGCAAGCCAGACAGATGTTAACTACCCGATGACATTCTCCTAACCAGCAAATGCCTTCCGTTTGGAGCCTTTTCGGATTCGCATTTCGGCCAGTCAACGTAGTGTCGTTACTTGACCCAGTGGATTGGTTAGCGTTCTGTACTTTTCCAGCTTTGGGAGCGGCGCAACTCGGTCAGGCGAGCTTGGTGGTAGCAAGGTCAAATGAGCGGTTGTTGGGGGTCGTGCTGTCCATGTGATGTGTTATGCAGGCGCATTGGCTGACAAGATCACAAGGAATGGCGAGTGACTGTAATCTGCTAACTGAATCTAAACACAGCTGAACACAGATTGCGAGATCAGAAGCAAAAGACAGTTAGGCGAACAAGCTTGTTTTCCGTGGTTCGCGTCTGGCCAATACAACACAAATAATAGGAATAAAGTAAACAATTTAAATACGATGAATTGATTGAGAGATCACAAATTCTTTCCTAGCTGTGTGGAGAAACGCCGGATCAAAATAAGCTTAGGCCTTTTGCACGGCCCCTAGAATTCTGTATGGAATGATGTCACACGGAAAGGCAATCGGTTCAATGGGATTGTTATACGCTTGCGCTTAATCACGGATGCCAGTGAAAACGGTTAGTGATGGCACGGACCCTAATCGTAGAAGATTTCCACGTATGATGGATCATAGAGTAGGGCTGGTAAATGCAGTTCGAATGAGCGTACAGACAACGCTGCGAGGAGATGAAGAAAGGATAGAGACATAATCGAAATGAAACAAGAGCACACAGGTCCATATGTCTTGGATGACCTTGAGCAGCTGATATCTGACCTTGAGAGATTGATGGTGTAGAAGCGAAATCCAGAGGTTGACAACTCGGCGTGAAGAACGATTTTCCGTCCTAATCCGTTGACAGCGTCGGCCGTTTCGATAGTTGACTGCGACTAAGTAACTTAGTGAGACTAAATACCTAAGACATTTTCGGGCTGATCATTCCAGTCAACATCCGGTAAATGAAGATCAAATGCCCTCTACTTCTCAGGTGTTCCATTGAATACTTACCGAAACTAAACAACATTAAGAATCCCTCTGCACCAATTGATCCTGCACTAATCTACTACCCACCAGTCGAACTCACTCTGATTTCATTTTGTAAAGACGAAGGTATGGTGGACGCGCATAGGTACACTATTCGAAGTGGGTTAACACAACAGCCGAGTAAAACTTCACAAACTTCGCAGTAGTTCTGACTGAAAAGTCGATGAATAATCCCCACTATATGGAAAGCGTGCATACCCTTCAGGGAATGACAATAGAAAAGTACTTATTGGAGCTAGAGTCAGCTGGATAAAATCAAAACACCCGAAACCTACAATCGCACTATCAACGTTTGTAAATTTCACCAAACTCGCTGGATGCACTCACCAATCATAAAACTCGTGGAAACAAGTAATATGCGGCACCGTAGCTCTCAGTGCAATTACAATCCTGTTAGTTCAAGTTGGCAGACCGAATGAAAAATATTTGCATGAAATTTGCAATTTCAGAAAGAAAAGCTCGGTTTTCCTCCTAAGACATGCAAAGTTGTTCTATCATGTTTGATGCTCGGTAATAAAAGACAGTACATTGATAGGTTATCAGATCCGTTTAAAAGTAACTAATTTTCTTCCAACACGGGTACACAATAACCGGCCGGCCCCTTGTTTCAGGCAGAACAAAATGAGGCTCGACGAACGGAAAAAGCGATCAGGTATTATTGTCGTTATAAGCCGTTTTGTTAACCCACAATAACTTCATTAGGCAAGCTCTGTTATAATCTATTTGCCTAGATATATGAACAGTGGCAAAGCTGAAGAAGTAGGTTGGGAAAATTCTGTTTTTTCGGCTTAATGTACTTCGATGGAGCATGCGACTTTAACTGTGACGCGTAAGTTGTAATAAGTTTTCGGTTAATTTGATGCCGCCCGTGAAGTATTGTGCGGTGTGCGATTAGCATGGAAGAAGCCGTAGCGTACGCAAACAAAATGAAACAATAATGGCTTTATAGGGGTAAGAAAGCTAAGGCTTAACAGTACCCTTATTATGGTTATGGTGAAACTTCCAAATATAAAATATTGTTAGTAAACTTATGTATACATTGGTGAATTCACTGAAGTATACGTAGTATAAACTGTAAATCCAAGGTAAATCCATAAGATATGAAGACAAGTGGGATGTTGGTAAAAACCATGGATCTGTCTGGTGTACACTGACAGACGATGAACAACGTGGAACGAAACCCAGGAAATTAACCGCCAGTGAAATCTCCTACAGCTATTTATATTTATCCATGGGTACTTGGTCATGTAAGATGGTGCATCGAAATAAATGCACGGTCAACTTGGGCTTTGAACTCTGCCAGTGTGGCAGCATATATGACAGATTCCGGTAGGGCATTCCACCTTCAGCAAGCCCGTACGGAAGGGAAATTCCGACGGCATTTCAAACAAGTGGGTAAGCATTCCGTGTGTCCACATATCGGTCACGTACATTCCGTGAAAACGGTTTTGGAAGAATCGAGCTTTAGGCTCACCTAAACTCTCTCCTATCGCGCTAGCGATTTCGTGTGTATATTATCAACTCCAGGAGAGTTGTGCTTACGCATACCCAACAGCTTTTGTAATACAGCTTCTGCAGTAATGGATATATGAGTAGTTTTAGAGTAAAACGACTACTGACGTAGGGTTAGGTGGTCAGCGATTGCACTGTGTTGCAGCATAGTGTAGTCCCAGTGTATTCGCCACCTCCTTCGGTGTCCGTGTGGATCCCCCTGTTGTTTGAAAAGAATGAATTCCCCTTTCAACTTACTTAGACTGTTGACGTCTTGATATAGACGCTTGTGATTTGAGGTCATACGCACTACCAACGTCTGCTGGTATGCTCTTTTATCCTGGCGAACAAGCTGAGTACAGGGGTTAGGTTTGGGTCAAATAGAACATCCAGTTCTCGATGCTAGGGGAGCGCTTGTAGATATGCCAGACTGACTTTCGCCCTGTATACATTTGCGTGCCTTGCTTCACAGAAACGAGACCAGATTTCTCGGGCGGAAGGACTTTGCCACTGACGCTTCGGCAACCAGGAAGTTAAACTGGCTGACAAAATGTTCTTATGCACTAGCTTATGCTTCGCCTACCAGAAAGTTTCAGTTGGCTGTTTCACCTAATCGAGTTAATATTTCATAGCGTATAATCGTCCAATCGGCATTTAGCTGTTTTACGGGAGCTGCTTGGGATTCCAGAGTGAGTATCTTGAAATCGACGGTAATGTGGATGTGTTTGAAACTATTTATTGCGGTTGCCAGATTAAAGTCCATTTCGGGAGTGCAGGTAGGAGGACGGTAAATGACCGCCGTTAAGCAAGTGTCATCGTCTTGTAAACGTAGACGACACAAAGTGCGTTTTGTACCATGATAACCAAATTCCCTATGAGCTCACATAGAAGGTCAATGTAAAAGTAGAGAGCCAGCCCTCCACCTCTGCTGGGTCGGCAGCGCCGAACCGTGGATAGGTTTGGCAGTACAACCTCGATGTCAATTAAATCAGGGCGAACACGTGTCTCCGTTATACTGATAAGGCTGCCGCCCTATGATACTTGACGCAGCCGCATTTCAGAAAGTTTACACAGTAAGCCCTGAGCGTTGGTGTATGTACATGAATGCTTAACGTGTGTCAACAGCTATTGACTAGGAGCACATGAATAACGTGGATTTGTGCCGACCGATAAAAGGCCGGCATCTAGTTGCTTTTTGGTTGAATTTCAAGTATCGATTAGAATGTAACCTGTTTTTGGTCTCACTTGGTCCTGCGGTGTATAGTCCTTCGGCAGCCTTCTCCATAGATAGGGTCTTAGCGCACAGGTTTCTGAATCGCTGTCATGGTTATGCTTAGTCCCGGGTGATGTCGTTTTCGCGAAAACAGCGAGTGATTGCAGCTCTCTAACTGCTGTCTTCAGTTGCAGTTCTGAAGGATTTGTGTTGCCTAGCAACTACGATCTACGGATTAAGTTCACGGCCAGCTGTTGCTACTGCACTATTAGTTCCTTTATCCTCGGGCCACTGCCTCTCTAGCTTGGCGACATAGGTAAACGTGTAACTGACTGAAGTATGATGTTGCCCGCAAAGAGCTCGCCGGATGTGACGCCATTATTCCAGGTCATGAGCATGGGCTTCTTAATTGCTAGCTGTCAGTAGCTCGGGTACGCCATGAACAAAAGTATTTCTTTTGCTACTCTATGTGGTTATCATTTGAATTATTTTTGTCCCGCTGGCGTTTGCTTCAAGGAACATGCGGAACTATCCGCACTCCACTGTTTTCAGTTAGCAGGCGACTTGCCGACAAAAGCACTGTTTCGGCATCATTTGTTGATCCCCATCTTACTGTGATTACTTAGGACCCCATAATTATTCGAGGTTGGATGTCTAGTGATGCGCATTATATTTGTCGGACTGGCTGGAACTCCGATTTTATCACAAAGGTAATTCCATTGCTTTAAACCATCCAGCTGTTTACCCCTTAAGGAGTTGGCCTTGGACTCATGAAGGTTGGTGCGCATAAGTGTCAAGACCCCGTAGTTCCGCGTCGTCTTCGGTGATGTGAACAGCACGCTTATCGGGGAGAGTTAATGACGGCTCTGCACTTGGTCTTTGAACCGTTTTGCTGCTTTTCTGGTTGAGGCTACGGAAGTCACACTTTGAATATACTGAGCAGCAACGGTTGCATAGGTGAACCGGTCTTTAGAACGCTTTGGATTTCGTTGGTCAATCGGTATGGTGGTGTTACGGATGTTGCATCAGTCGATGAATTGGATTAGGGGATGCGGGTGGTGGGGCTAGGTATGCTTTTATCGGTCGTGATGACGATTCGGTTCTTGGTTCCCAAGGTTTCTAGCGCCCTGTGGCCGTGTGAACGCCAGGCGCCTTTCCTTAGTTTCGTGATAGGAATTGTGGGAGACGGATGAGGTGCGAAATGCGCTGTTGTCGCTTTGAACAAAGCAAATTTTGGCAGTGTACCAGGACTTGATGAGTTTTCGCCTGGCAAGTGTCCTCCCTACAAAAAGCCACAAAGGTCAGGTTAACAACACCGCAACATGGCGGATGTGACTTGCCACTAAATAAAGTCACTGCTTCTTTCACTTCCGGAGGATCTCCACTTCACGAACGTCATCAAGTTCGAATAATACCTTTGATCTCCTCATGCTATGACGAACACAGCAAACAACCTCACGAATTGAACCACGCTTCAAAAGTTCTCTCGCCATGCCACCTAAGAGATAAATGGTTGGCGGCATCCGGTTTCGGATTTGCCTGTCACTGTGGCAAGCCACAGGACGCCTGCGCCTTCACAGGGACCATGGATGGCTTGCGCTGCACCACCCACAGCTCCAACCACATACCCCATATCCAGTGTAAACCCGAAGGAATAAGACCAGGAGGCATGCGGATGGGAACCACGTTTCATCAACGGAGGCGGCCCATACCCCTTCACAGGCAAACACAAGCACGATGTATTTGGGGAATCAACCGCACACACAAGGCGGTGGCTGGACCGTAGTCCGCTCCACACTGAGTGCATGGAACCGCTCTTTGAGCCTAGCACGGCCACAAGAACCGTGCACCCCGTCCCCTCCAGCAACGACCAACTGTCTCCTGGAGCCAGTATGAACGATGTAGTGGGTAATAGACAGGTAGGCACCTTGTCAACATACACATCAAGTGAATGACCTAAGAGATACACTTACATTTATACAGACACACAAATCCAGCACGGTACTGGAGAGCTTGCTTTCCTTTATACGATAACCTACCATATCTGTTTGTATTATCGTGATCACGCCTTCGCAAGTGTGTCCCGCACTGCCGGAAATAAAACATAATTATTTCTTTATTTATGTTCAGTTTCGACAACTAGGCTGTCGTACTTTTGAGTTAACGCTAGTACGCATTTTACTTGTGGAACCGCCGTACACTTCGGAGAGGACTAAAGTGAACCCGTCGTATTTTATTTCGTTATGTCGGTTCTACAAACCTTGACGTGCTTCAAATGATACCAGTCAGTGTAATTTGTGCAAGTCAACCCTCCGTTTTCTACCTTAGCGAAAGTTTAAGTAGCACAGAATACTTCGTTTCGGTTAGCGATATGGTGGTCGTGATGGCAGATTACGGTAGAACAAATTCAAGGTGGCAGACACAGACGGCAGTTGGGCCGATCAACGCGAACTCCGAAAGTAGCCAGAGTACATCCACCAAATGTGCACAGATTGAAAAATACACCAAATGAAAATATTGGCGAATAGTTCTCACAGAAAAATTACGTATAACACAGTAATCTCGATGCAAAAGTGCAATCCAGCCTGGTAATCCAAAAATCAGCTGCGCTCGTGAGTATATCCAAGTGCAAAGTATGGGGAAAATAATCTTTGCATTAAACAGAAGCAGACAAGTTCGGCAAAACTACGCTTTCAAAAGCCCGTCGTTATATCTTTTCAGGAGGAAGGACAGCGAAGAAACCCACATGAAGAGCACTTGCCCTAACGCTCATTCGCTTGGTTTGTTTGTTGCATGTAACATTCCACCTTATGCTTTTCAGCTTTGTTCTACTCTATATCCTCAACCATGGAATCGGGCACTTTATCGATGTATAGTTAATTAAAAAGACTGTGCATTTGCTCCCAGTTGAAGTCCTCCGCTGTCCCATCCGTGTGATGTTGAAGTAGTCTTCTCTACTTCACAACGAATTTCATTGCATTTGTCCCGAATTGTGCATTCGTTACGTTTGGAAAAGGCAAATGTGTGAAATTTACTGATGTTTTAATGTGTCTCCATAACCCTGTTGGCCAGTTTCGGATTTGGCTCGGCAACTTTCCGATGATCTGCGATTTACTTGATTGTGCGTTATAATCCAAGGCACATGCCGTTACTCCAAAACTCAACATTTGCCCTTTCCCTTGTAAACGTTGTATAAGCCAAGAGAAAAGATGCCCGTTCCTCAGTTCAGGAAATGGACACTTGAAGCTGCCTCAAAATTCATGCCAATTTGTCCAACAAGCCATCTAATGTTTTCTTGGAGTGGTCACTAGTTTTCATTTTTTCGCCGACATCATTCATTAGCCCACTGAAGCCACGGATATTGACCACGTAGGTATTAGAAACTGTTTGAAAGCCGCTAGTAATTCCCTCTTTGTGTTCTCATGCAACTAGCCCGGGATTCGTGTCGACCATGAAGTAAGAATTCGAAATCCATGGAATTCCGATGGTGCGTGACTATAAGATCAGGAAGACCGTCGATCTTCTCCGTTTGTAGTACTTCGAGTGAAGACAAGTAGCACAGCCGACGTTACAAGATGAGCAATGTAGATGTGTTGCTTCAATTAAACGAAGTAGACTCCTGACGGAATCCATACACAAATGAACTCATGCAGGCTTACAGTGCTGGGGCTTTCGAATGTCCAGTGTTCGTTGGGCAGAATGCCAGTTAACCATTTTCTCCTAGGTCGCAGAAACTCAGAGCAATAATCTCAGCATCTAAGACGTTAAAAAGGAGGCAGTTGTTGATGACCAACAAGAGAACATTGTTCTTTCTATAGTCCTGCATAGACTTAGAATATGGATATCTATGATCTCATGAGAATGTTCTGATACATGATAGATTCGCCTTACATTCCAGCTTCATAGCTCAGAATCCGCCTCAGTCCTTGCGTGAACGGCAAAACATACCCCATAATATGCGACCTTAGCCTTGTCCAGAACTGAGTGTTCTATCCAAAATAAAACATTTGCTTTATTATTTATAGTCCAAAAATCTCCGAGTTCGGAAGTGGTTTAGAGTACCCGTAGCTCAGGATGTGAGCGTGGGTATTGCACTGCTCTCTGAACTGAACGAATACTTTGCAGTCGTTTCACTGCCAGACTGGGCAACATCACTAGTGTAGCTATGAGGTCTTGTTTCACATAATCTCCTAAGCGCCTTCGAGATCTGTGCTTTTTGATCGAGTTCTGCTTTGAATACTAGGCCCCAATAAAAGCACGTGCTATCCAACTTCTGGCTCCTCCGAGTATTTTGAAGGGCTCTAGGTTGAACTGGTGGCTTTTGGAATTCATATGCACGGACATCAAATACTTATGAACCTGGTGGCGGATAGCTAGGCTACGTTTATGTAGCCGTGTGTCAAGCTTCCTTCCTGTTTTCCTATGTAGTAGTTATCACAGTCTCGGCAACAGATCTTGTAGATAACACCAGCTGTCTCCCACTGGCTAAGTTTATATTTGAGTTCGAACACGTATATTTCAAAGTGTTTCTGTTGATTGGTGCGATGGTAGCCTAAATAGTAGTGACTTCGCTAAAAAGGATAGCACTCTCAATTGCGAAACCGAAACTTTGAGTTCCCTACATAGTCGACATCTTCGTCATCCTCAAACACTCTAAATTGGAGGACACATGGGCTAATCAACAGTATGTTCGAGGTCATCCAATTCAACAGGGAAGAGGGAAATAATGGGCAGTTGCCATTTGGAACCACTGGAAACCACTGTCCATCGAGAATTAACACACACGGGCCAGAACTACAACTACGACAGCAATCATCCGGCAGCCCACAAATGTTGCTGTTAGCTAACACCTCTCAAACTGGCACGTACTCATTGTAGCACACATCACATAGGGCAGGCGAAGGAAGACCATCTCGTCAGCCTGTTCAAATGAAATTCGTATCCAAAAGTCTTCATTCTGCGCTGCTTGGCCTCAAATAAGGCAACACAACCACCTCAAAAATGTAATGGCTGAAAATCAAGGCGTGTTACCTTACCTTAACGGAATCTCTGAAATAGCAGCGAGAATTTTGTTATCCTTGGGAGTCGAAATTGCCCACAAACCAACAGTAACCATACGAAATAAAATTTCCACAGTGGAAGATAAACTTAGCCAGTAGGAGACATGTGGTGTATTCTAAAAGATTTGTTGCCGAGACTTCGAAAATTACATGAAGATAGCTTAGCAAACCACCATCATGAACAGAATTATTTGGTGTCCGTGCATATGGATGCCGAAAGCCACCATTTCGAACAAGAGGACGTCGAAATACTCGGAGGAGCCAGAAGAGGGCAAGTACGTGAGTTTATTGAGGCCTGGTATAAAAGCAGAACTCAATAAATAAGCACATAGATCTCGAAGTAGCTTACGATTCTATGCGAAACAGGACCTTAAAGCTGCACTGATGATGTTGCCCAGTCTGGCAAACCAATCGTTCAGTTCGGAGAACAGTGCAATACCCACAATCTCCGAGTTCCTCGCCTAGCCTTGGCTTTAAATCGCAAGTGTTTATAACGCTAATTCTTGGATATTTTTTAAAAGAAATCCGTTAACGAATAAGTCGTCGAGCCATCGACATTGGGATATTCTCAGCTGCGATTTACTACACAAAGTAATGGTTTCAGCGCGAGTCATTCGGATTCGGACCGCCGTTGATTCCAAGCTGAATATGGTAGCAAAGAACCCATTAGAATTTCAAGGGGGCTAGCAAATTTCGTATGAGCAAAAAGAGTGCGTCTCTAACTCACCAACCGGCGTAAAGCAAGACTGCTATACGCGAAATAAACAGTTCACTAGAGGAAGCAGATGATCTTTCAAACAGGACCCCCCCAACGTAAGAGCCACTGAAGTAACAGATAAACGTCAGGAACGGGTTGGAAACCTTTTGGAAGTAGCTACTAATTCCCAATTCTTGTACACATGCGGCTGACTCAGGATACATGTCGACTGCAGAGTACGACCTGCGTATGTCTCTTGTACACATCCATCAAATTAGATGTCCATGGAATTCCAATGATGTTTGACTATCAGTTCGGAAGCACCCTCTCTTCCTGCTCCGGATGTGGTAGACCGAGTGAAGACAGGTAACACAGTCTACGTTGCAAGGAGAATGAATTAAATGACGTTGACCTCAGACGGAATTCGAACATAAATGAACTCTTGCTCGCTTAAAGAGCTAGAGCTGTTGATTGTCTCGTATTCGTTGGGCAGAATTCCATTCGAACTTCCCCTCTTACGTCGCAGAAAGAACAATAATCTCAGCAACTGTGACGTTAATAAGGAGGCATTTGTTAATGACCAACAGGCGAACATAGCTTTTCGATAGTCCTGAACGCGCTCTGATTATAGAAAACCATGATGGCGTAAGAATGTTCGGTCAATCGATCAATCCGCAGTACCTTTCAGCAACATAGCATATAATTCGTCTCAGCCCTTGCGAGAACGACAACCCATTCCCCATAATATGATGCACTAACATTGTCCAGAACTGACTGCTCTATTGAGAATAGAACATTTATTTATAGTCCGAGAATCTCCGAGTTCATCCCCTAGGTTTATTTTGAAATCCCAAACGTGTTTACAACGCTGTTTATTGGATCTCTACCAAAAGAAATCCGTTAACGTTTAAGTCGTTGACTCGTCGACATTGGGATATTCTCAGCTGCGATTTACTACTCAAAATATTGGTTCCAGCGGAAGTCATTTGGCTTCCAACCACCGTTGATTCCAAGCTGAATATGGTAGCACAGAACCCATTACACATTCAAGGTGGCTGGCAACTTTCGTAAGAACAAAAAGAGTGCGTCTGTAACGCACCAACCGGCGTAAAGCAAGACTGACATCCGCATAACAAACAGTTCACTACAGAATACGGATGATCTTTCAAACAGGACCCTGCCAACCTACGCGCCACTATCACCGCTTCCACCGCTATTGTCCACTCTGCTCCTCTGGCATTCGGATTGGATTAAGTTAATGAAGACGTATGTGTGTCTGCCTCGATTCAAGAAGTAGCTGTACGCTTTCAAACTTGGAACTATTGAAGCTCAGCAATGTAATCAATTGCTTACTCGCTGTAAACTCAATAGGTCAGAAACTAGTATTAACCTTCCAGGGAAAAATCGCAAATGATTTTTGGCCAGAAATGCAATACGCATTGCATTCGTAGGTTGAATTGCATTTTTACATTCCACGTTGTGTGTGTTCCGCTTTAGCCCACATTACGTTGTCGACTTTGCAAATAGTCAAATTATCAAGCTCACATTTCATAATGATGAGTCTTGATTGGTCCGCTGTCCAGCCATTCTGCAGACCCTGTGTATTTGCTTTCAAGTAGATACCCTTGCCGTTTCATCTGCTTGGAGCTGAAATACTCGGCTCTCGTTCAAAGCCAGCTCCATCATCTTGTGCATGGAGCGCTCATTCGGTGTGTTTGGAGATCATGCTGTTTTCATTCGCGTACATTGCGTCCTAGATCAGCTCCGGCTTTGTTTCTTCATTCTTCCGGTTTTCATCGCTTTACTATACTTTCCCAGCTTTTAACTGCTAACACGTTGCATTATTATCGTTCGTGTTAGCACTTGTTAATTTGTACACAATACATGAAGGCCTTCTACCTATCCCCTCTCTGTATTCCATGAGCGCAATTCGCAGCCTGTGGCTAGTCCAACTGTTGTTTTGCAGCTTTTTCAATGGCTTCACTCACCAGAGTGAACAAAAGTAGAATTTGAGGGTTTTTACGAATTAATCAATTTTGAAGATCCAGATAATATTGCTGTGGCGTTTGATATTTCAGGGGCGCTTTATCTGCTCTCACGTTTGTCAAATAATCTTCCTGTCAGTGAACGACCAATGGAAACAGAAACTTAGGTGTACATCGACTGAAAATGAAACCAATCGGCTTTATCAACGTAGAGAACTTCGGTGTGGTTGACTTCCATTATTCATGTTCAACATCTGTGCCTTCTTCACCCGGGTACGTGAACTTGGGGTATCCGGTGTGCTCCTTCGGTATGAAGTCGATTTGCTGCAGAGTCAAATTTGTCACCACGATTTGAAATCCCTTTTAGATTCGCATTAATTCGCTACTCAGTTGAGCTACAATGCGTGATGATGTTAAAATCTTCTAAGCGAATCTCTATGTAGTATATATTTTTAAGCGATCTTTAATGCTGCTTTTCATTTTTCCTGTCGTCTACCTTCTGGAAGCTGCTTAAACGCTCCAGTTCTTTAATCCGATTGGTAAACGCACGTCCTTATTTATGGACGCATACCCCATGTCTCATTTTTAGAGGTATTGTTGCCAAGATCATATTTGATTGGAGTTAGTCAGTCAATTTTTTACTTGGTGAGATTAATGGAATGTACCGTCAACACACATTTTGCACTAGTTTTGAATTCCCGGGTCGGCATTACTTTCTATCATCTGATTCGTGACCATTGTTTAAACTCTCCATTTCGTTATTCTGATTGGCCAACACAAGCCGTTTTACATGGCTGTTCACCTTACCGTTTAAGTCCCATTATGCCACATCTAAGGACATAACCGATTCGCTCTATTTCAGAGCTGTTCATTCGCTTAGCTTTTTCCCTCTTTTTGAGTGGCCCGAAGGTAATTTAGTAGTTTCCTTCAAAACCTTAGCAAACTATACAAGCAAGTGTGATCTGATGTACATAAGCCTTTCTTAGTTCAACTTGCGGTCGTGGTGTGAAGGTGCCAGTTGAGACAAAATTCGGATGAAATCCAGCTCATTCCTAACTGTTTTGACAAGCGATGTCGTAGGCCTTTGCGGCTTAGTATCACGGAGGTGCTGTCTTCACGTTTTTTTTAGCGGATAGTACCAACTGAAAGGTCACCCAAGAACGAAAACGGCTGTGCCGTGCAACCTTGCTAGAAGGTAAAATCGAGAATATTTTGCATTGCGTACGACTCCTCTAGACTGATGTGCCTGCTATTTTCTTCGAAGTAGACCACCGTCTAGCTTGGCATTGCCTGTTAGGTATTCCAGCTCGGTAGATAAAACAATCTTCTGTTGTATTTCGTAGGTTGCCCAAGAAGTTTTGGTGAGGCAGTGGCAAAGTCAATCTGTGTCTCGGGTTCATGTAACCACCAAGCTTTCATTAAAGTTTGTGGTAAAACAAGATGGAACTTTACCATGAAATAAGGTGTTGTGCACGCGCTACAATGAAATATACTTATTTAGTTCAGTAGTGGACTCAATGACTAGAATCTGATCCTCTATCCATAACTAAGCAGAGAATGAACAATTCCTGTTATTATGGGAGCATAATTGTTATTATAAAATCAAAACATCATGGTTAGGTCCACTCAGTGGAGTACTCTGCATGCGTTGGTTGCGTTCTGCCGGACTGCATGATGGGACCAAACGTCGAGTAGCTTTCTCCCACCTAGTTCATATGCCTCAGCCTCTAACTGTGTCAGTGACGACTACGTGAAATCCAGCACGAGCCGTTCAATCTATCCTCCTTGTTTGCAGTGTAATTAGTGAGATCATTATCACACGTGATTTGAAAATGTGGAAGGTTTATACACCAATCTATATTCACTTATGGGAGTACATGTAATGTAAACTTGCTGGTTTAATTGTTTCGAAGATGTAGGAATGATTGAGACGAAAAAAGAATCCTCAGAAATAGTAGGTAGTAGTATAATTAATTAAGTAGGTATTTTGCTCTCCAAATGTACGTCAAAGTCGGTCTCTCCCATGGGTGTTTCTCTCAGTCAACCGAACGATGTTCAGATTTAACAGATCTTGCTAGCCGCTGAGCTGCATAATTTCACGGTATAAATTTCGATGGCTTAGGCGCTTGCTTCACATGCCTACTGAGCGTTAGCTTCACTGTGTACCCTTTGTGACCAGAAGCCAAGAGGAGGTGGCCAGCATAGGACTTGGGGCAAAATTACGAAGGCCCTGACCTCATATTTTGCACCGTTCTAAAGCTCTCGACTCCATGGTTGGGGTCGCGAGGATCGCGTTCACACATGGCTGGAAACCCTATGGCAAGTGCTGCGAAATCGTGAGCAATAGAAATATGTTGAGAGACTCTGTCCCCATATGCGTAGTTTTACACATCTTTGTTAACCCTCATATTCCTTCACTATGCTTGTATTATCTTTGTCCATATATATACATGTATATACATATGCTTGTCGACATCCGCTTTCGGATTCGCCCCCCGGACACATGTGCCTACAGAGGAATCATGGATGGCTTGGGCTGCACCACCCACAGCTCCATCCACACACCCATATCCAATGTAAACCAGAAGGAATAACACCGGGAGGCATGTGTATGGGAGCCACGTTTCATCAACGGAACCGGCCCACACTCCATCACAGGCAAACACAAGCACGCTGTATTTGGGAAATCAAGCGCACACAAGGCGATGGCTGGACCGTAGTCCGCTCCGCACTGAGTGCATGGAACCACTCTTCGAGCCTAACACGGCCACAAGGACCGTGCACCCTGTCCCCTCCAGCAACGACCAACTATCTCCTGGAGCCAGTATGGACGAGGTAGTGGGTAATAGACAGGTAGGCACCTCATCAACATGCACATCAAGCGCAGCAACACGGGAAATGTCAAACAACAATCAATCACTTGTAATGAAATTAGCAAATAAAAGATATATCTTTAAGCATGCGGCTATGCCGACTTAAATCTTCGCCAACTTAACATATGAATTGACCTGGTTAGCAATGAATCCGCGATAAGTACAAAATGTCCACGTTACTCAAAGATGCTGCAAAGGCAAATAAACTTAACGAAGGTAACCCCAATTAGCGAAACCAAAGTGGCCATTAATTAGAAGATTATTCAATTAGACAGAATAAGTCAAATAAATTGGAATGTAATTTATCCAACTTAAGAAGTCCTAATTTAAATATAAGTTGGCTCAGCCTAATTGCCGGGAAGAAGCATCCTGAATGCAACATCAGCCTCAACTTAGAGCATATATATATATATATATATATATATATATATATATATATATATATATATATATATATATATATATAATATATTATATATATATATATATATATATATATATATATAATATATATATATATATATATATATATATATATATATGGTTGGCGGCATCCGGTTTCGGATTTGCCTGTCACTGTGGCCAGCCACAGGACGCCTGCGCCTACAGAGGGACCATGGGTGGCTTGCGCTGCACCACCCACAGCTCCAACCACACACCCCATATCCAGTGTAAACCCGAAGGAATAAGACCGGGAGGCATGTGGATGGGAGCCACGTTTCATCAACGGAGCCGGCCCACACTCCTTCACAGGCAAACACAAGCACGCTGTATTTGGGGAATCAAGCGCACACAAGGCGGTGGCTGGACCGTAGTCCGCTCCACACTGAGTGCATGGAACCACTCTTTGATCCTAACACGGCCACAAGGACCGTGCACCCTGTCCCCTCCAGCAACGACCAACTGTCTCCTGGAGCCAGTATGGACGAGGTAGTGGGTAATAGACAGGTAGGCACCTTGTCAACATGCACATCAAGCGCAGCCTCACCGGGGATATCAAGCAACAGCCAATCACTTGAGAGAAAGATAACAAAGAAAATAAATCGAGTAATGCATAAGGAAAGGGTGACATATATCTTAAAGTAATGAGCATCTGAAGTAAATTGTTTACAGAAGAATGCGAGATAAGTTCACGAGGTCAGAAAGTATACTTTACGGAAATGCCACGAACACAAAAATGTTTTCGAAAAGGACTAGAATTGGCTTAAGTGACGTGTGCAAGTTTATAGAAGAGAGTACAGGTAGACATTTATATGAGAAAGCAAAGCATTGGGACAAAATTGAAAACCCACCACCTGAAATAAACAGACTTAGCACGCAAGCAAACGGTGACATAAATCTTAAATTAGTGAGCATATGAAATAAGTTGTTTACAAAAGAATACGTTTACAAAAGAATACGAGGTAAGTTCACGAGGTCAGGAGGTTTATTTTACGGAAATGCTACAAACACGAAAATGTTATCGAAATAACTACAAGTGGCTTAAGCGACGTGTGCAAGTGTATAGAAGAGAGTATAACTAGGCATTTATATGGGAAAGAAAAGCATTAGGACAAAATTGAAAACCCACCACCTGAAATAAATAGACTTAGCATGCAAGCACGCGGTTAGTAAATCGAATGCAGCGTACCTACAAACGCTGCGCCGGTTCTGCCTACGTTCTCTGCAGAACCCGTCGGCGCTTCGGTAGTAGTCCCGAGTGGCCTCGCTCATGGCTCACTAGGCCTGCCTGACTCAGGCACTCGCGACCGCATGTGCTACAGCACCATGCACTCGATGTCGATGGAGTACAATCCATCGGTGCTTGCCGCTTCCGCACTTGCCGCTTCTTCTCTGCATGCATGAGGTCTTTCTCCCGCACTTCAGCAACTGCCTTCGTGATGAGATCGCGCCATACGCGCCGATCAACCGCCTTCGATTCCCATGACCTGCAATCAAGATTAGAACGTGTGAGGCTCACTTTGATCATGTCCTGGTAACGTAACTTTGGTTTCCCCACGTGCCGCTTCCCAATACTCAGCTGACCGTATAAGAGTTGTTTCGGTATCCGAGTCGAATCCATACGCCACACATGACCGAGCCATCTCAGGTGTCTCAGTAAAAGGATGCAGTCCACTGCATACATCCCACTTCGGCGCAACACTTCCGTGTCTGCAACTCTGTCGCCCCAACCGATGCGCAAAATTCGTCGCAGACACTGCTGATGGAACCGCTCGAGATATCGCACATCCCGACGGTACATCGTCCACGTTTCACTGCCGTATAGAAGAACGGACAGTACCATGGATTTGTACACCATCAGCTTAGTGCCAATGCTAAGCTGATGGTTGTTCCACACTCGGTACTCAAGCTTCCCGAATGCCGCTGCTGCCTTCGACACGCGAATACGCAACTCAACGTGTAGCTGCTGATCAGTCGACATCACACTCCCAAGGTAGCTGAAGCGGGAGGTGGTTTCCAATACTTCAGCACCAATGCTGATTCGCGGCAATATTGAAGATTGCACCTCCGGTGAAGGCTGAAAGAGACAGACAGTTTTGCTTGTGTTGATGGTGAGCCCGAATTTTGCCGCTGTCGAAGCCAGAGCACTAGTCATGTGCTGCAACTCATCCGCGCTGTGTGAAAACAACGCACAGTCGTCAGCAAACAGCAACATACGGATAGTTGTCTCACAGACTAGAGTTCTCGCACCGAAACGACGGATGTTCAGCAACCCACCATCAATACGGTGCTCCACACGAACACCGTAAGCACAAGCCGCATCAAAAGCACAAGACAACATTGCATGAAGATATATATTAAACAGGGCAGGAGCTAAGACACAGCCTTGCTTCACACCAGAGACAACTGCAAAGTCATCCGAGGTCTCTCCACTCAGCTGCACCCTCGCTCGCATACCACTGTGCAGACATTCAATTAAACTTACAAACTTACGCGGGCAACCAAACTTACCCAACACCAGCCACAATGCCTCGCGGTTCACCGTATCAAATGCCTTGGTGAAATCAACAAAAAGCGAGTACAATGGCTGGTGTCGTTCTCTGCACTTCTCTTGCAACTGACGAGCCGCAAACACCATATCTATAGTGCTGCGACCCGAACGGAATCCACACTGCTCTTCCGTCACGTTAGGTTCCACAACCTGACTGACGAGGCGGTTGAGCAGGATTCGGGCAATCACCTTGCCCACACAACTCAGCAAGTTGATGCCACGATAATTCGTGCAACATTGCTTGCTACCTTTGCCCTTGTACAGTGGTAGCACAAGGGCATCCTTCAGCTCAGGAGGCACCTCCTCCTCAATCCATACACGTTGCACCAAGTGGTGCAGCGCAGTCAACAACGCGGGTCCGCCGTGTTTCAATACTTCAGGCGGGATCCCGTCGGCTCCGGCACATTTGCCGTTTCGCAGCTGAGCAAGTGCTCTCTGCGTCTCATCCAGTGTCGGCGTGTCCGCCAGATTCGCCTTCACATCGTGCTGCTTGATGCCGTTCCATGTAGGCCAGTCGATCTCTGAACGGTTGTTCAAGAGACAGTCAAAGTGTTTCCGCCAGATCTGCATTATGTCTGCAGTCTGGGTGCAGGTAGCGCCTGAACTACCATCGATCAGTGTCCTCAGAGGCTCCAATCTCGGTCCATACACCGCCTTCAAGGAGTCAAAGAATTCCTTGTGTTGGCGGCGTTCGGCGTAGCATTCCATCTGCTTCGCCTTCTCCGTCCACCATGCATTTTTATGCGACGGAGCTCTCGGGTCAGTCGCCGTCGAAGTTTGCGAAACTGACTCTTCTTCCCCAAGTCACTGGGGTCTGCAACATGTGCAGCAAATGCTGCATTCTTCTCCGACACCAATGCGCCGATCGTCGCATTGTTCTCATCAAACCAATCAGGCCGCTTACAGTTTGCGCGCCCGATGGTCTCCTCGGCAGCAGCTGTCACCTGGTCGCGAATGTGGTGCCACAGGTCGCCCACTGTGGCTATGCAGTCCACATCACACAGGCGTGCAGCCATCGCCTTCTCCAGCTCAGTACGTTTCGCCACAGTACCGAGGGAGAGAATGTTAAATTTACGCCGATTCACGGCGGGAGTGCAATACATCGATTTACGAAAATATATGTACAGTTTGGTCCGCATCAATTTGTGATCAGTGCCACACTCAGCTCCACGCAGTACACGTGTCATGCGCACTTCACGCATATCACGCTGACGTACGATGACATAGTCGAGCAGGTGAGCGTGACCACTCCGTGGGTGCGTCCAAGTTGCTATATCACTCGCACTCAGTGCAAACCGAGTGTTCGTGATCGTCAGGCTGTGAGTGGCACACAGTGAGAGCAGCCTGTCACCGTTCGCATTCGCTGAACCAATGCCATGCGGACCGATAACATCTGTCCACGCCAATGCATCACGCCCAACGCGCGCGTTGAAATCACCCAGCAGAAATAGTCGGTCGCTCCTCGGCACAGACCGTATCACGGAGGATAGCTCAGTGTAGAATTGATCACGCGTGTCATCAGGATAACACATGGTCGGACCGTACGTGCTTATAAAAGTGGCAAACTTACCTCTTCCGAGTCGTAGGCGAACAGTCATCAGTCGCGCGCTGATGCCTGTTGGTTCACCCACCAGCTGGCCATGGAGGCGATCGGATATTGCAAATCCGACCCCATGTTCACGTGGTGCTGAGGCGGCGTTGCCCACCCAGTAGAATGTGTAGCCAGCACCTGCTTCATGTAACTTACCTTGCTCAGCGAGCCGGGTTTCACTGAGCGCCGCAATATCGATGTTGTAGCGCGCCAGCTCCATCGCGACGAGTGCAGTGCGTCGCTCCGGGCGCTCACTGGAGTTCCGGTCCAGTAGTGTTCGCACGTTCCAGCACCCGATGCTGAGTGCTTTACGCACAGACATACGATTGCATTAGTGGGCAATCGCACGCGAGGTGGTTGTTGTGCTTCGGAGATTTGCTTGAGGGACTCCGCTCGGAGCCTTTGGCTCAATAATTTGACTCACAAGTCAGTGGGTTGTTTGGAGGTTTGCTTGTGGGACTCCACCCGGAGCCTTTGAATTAATAGCCTGGCCCACAAGGCAGTGGGGAGCGGATCCATATCTGGAATGTGAATGCAGTGACAGATGGGAACCCGCTTGACGGCCTTCACACGCAGCGTTTGAGGTACTGGAACAATTATCATATGTTTTGCGACCGTAGTAGGATACGCACCTGCGACCACGGCCAGACGCAGGTGGGTTTTGGCGGGTTTGCACCAATTTGACCAGGGGCTGCCTGGCTTGAGGCGGTCAATAGCAAACCATTGAACACCCGGAGGTGTCCTCCCACCGTCAGATAAAATGCGTGGCACTCATGCTCTACGCCAATCGAGCTGTGAGCTTATAACCCGTAGACCTGTTGTCTCCCATGGCTAGGTTTTACTGGAAGTGGGCCATCGACCACTTCCTAACCTCCGAAGAGGATGGACTAGGATACTGCCAGGGCGCCCACACATGACAGGAGAACGACTTGGGTCCTCAGCCGAAGCCTTCTATTAAAGGTACACCCGAAAGGCAGCGGGTCTAGCACATGGTCAGTTTACTGACTTATGCGTATTGGTGTCCAAGATTTTATCAGGGAGAAGGGGGAAACCCTATATATATATATATATATATATATATATATATATATATATATACATATATATATATATATATAAGCCAGCAATAATCCGCTTGAATCTTGCGAATAGGCTTGGAAATAATCTGTTTCTGTAACTCTCTACAGATGTTCCATGCAGCCAGACCGGTAAACTTTCCTGCGTATACACGTCGACAATCAGCTGCAGTAATAGATTCCCACCAACTTATTGCATTACGATGCTCTTACGCGAACGCATAGAAAAATAGTTTATTTTAACTTGACGCACTCAGAATGTTAGTGTGTTCATCAGTGTGTATCCTGCTGTGTTTATCTCCCGCAGGTATAACCAGGGGCTTGACCGAACGCGAGGATTTAACTGTCACAGTGATCGCAATGTATACTACAGGTAAACAATCCCCCCATTTGCGACTGAGTATCGAAATCATGGCACACAGTGGGCGCCATAAACCCAACTGTGAAGAGAAGGAAGGTAACGTAATATAATCGGTGTGCATAAACAGTAGCTTGACGATGTTCTGCACATCATCCACTTAGACAATGATGTGCGTGTGCGATGGAGCTGGCGAAACCTCCCAAAAACACGCACTATAAAAACATCGCCGAATGTGGAGGAGGATGGTTCGGTTGGCATATTGATTGGACTAGAAATATTCCAACTGGTTTTAAATATATATCTTAAATAGTCTTCCCCGAGATACTATATCTGTCCCCACTCTAGTGGTTTGGTTCCTGCATCCGACGGCAAAGGAAACACCAAATTCCTATACGTTTCAGCTTACCAAATTACAAAATGACACGTATGGAGAGCCGTCAAATACATCCGAATTTCACTCATGTACCCTTCAGGAGAAAGTGGATCCTAAATACCTCATTGGGGGGTCAACAGTCTAGTCCCGTGAGGTGTTTAACACGAAGGAGACTTGAGGAATAATTCGGACAGGTTTATGAAAAATAGATTCGGACAAGATATGGAGAGGTAAATAGTGAATGCTCTGCTCCATACATAGTTGTTGTATCTGAAAAGAGTAATGTTTTCCCACTCACACGTTTTATTCTACTTAACAGTTTGCAGTCCAAGAATAATCTAACTAACTGCCTGTTGAATATGACCTTATTCCTGTACAAGTGTAGTCTCCTTAAAAGGTACCTTCTTGCGCATCCATCTGTCATGGAAAAAAGTTCATTGATTGTGATCATAGCTGGAGGTCCCGCATAAGAATTTGTCATGTGGCCAATGAACTGGAAAGCCAGCCAGCGCCACCATCGAAACCTGACCACTTTTATAAGAAACTGATGAGCTGTGAGAAACTAGTTTGTAGTGTTGTGAATCATGTATTCTTTTGATCCTGGAGAAGACAATCGAATGGCATTTGCCCGTCACTAACCCGTAGGGTGCGGCACGTGGTGTGATGATGGCTGATTGATCGAACAAGCGGAACAAACGGTGCCAGTGGGTATAAAGCCTGTCAATGCCATCAGCGCAAGGCAACCACGTTTGATCGTACCAACTGAAAATCCTTAGGTCCATTCGGGATATTGCGAACAAGACACAACTATGTCTCAGTCCAGATAAGATTGTTCCAAAGAGCTGCAAGTAAACGATGAGCGAAAGTCAATGAGTTCACGCAGATGGCTGGCAAGGATTAGTCAGCAAAATAGTGACACAAAATTTGCACAGGATAAAATGTCCTTTTTTCCTTACGAACAGAATTCTGGGTCACTGTCCAGTCTTCTTTTTCGCTTTTCGGGAGATTAGCAAAACACACTTGAGTGAGCAAAATCCTTTAAAATGAATAGTTGATAATGTTGTTTCAAATAAATATTATACATATAATGATAGTAGCACCATTACTACTATTAATAATAACGATAGGTGTACTTATCAAACAATGACACATTCTATATTTGGGTATAGGTCATGATGAACATTCGCGTACGTCTGCTTATATAAAGGGCACAAATAACTAAAAAATTGCTTTTTTGCTTCAACGCCGCAAGAAGTTATGCCCTAGTGTAGATGGCCAAAATGTGTTACAGCCACGTTATGGAAGTACATAATCAATTAATTATGAGTGAACGCAGTTTTAGAATTGTGTACTAATTAAGAAATAATCCGAATTTATATTTTGACTTGTGTATGAATCGACGTTCTTCACAAACACATGCCAGTTGTTCGGGCGACGAGGGAAATAAAACAGTAAAGGGTTGTGCGCAACTAATATGATATGCAGGCGGTCACTTGGCCCGGATGCATGTGCCATTCTTATTTTTATCAGGTGCAATCGTTTACGTTTTCGAAAATGTTCTCCACGGATCGCTATGTCTCTACCATCTTGACCGCGTTTTAAACTGTCAGGGTTGGAACCGATATACATCGTATGAATGCGCATCTCGGGTAATTGCTTGTCATCTGACCTTAAGATTAACTAGGAGAGATTTATGTATTGAACCAATCCATGCAATTTCGACTTCATTAGCATGTCATCTGTACAACGTACATACAAGGCACTCAGCTGGTTACTGCAAAGCGTATAAGAGCCTTCATTAATTCTGAACACCAAATCGGTGACAAAACATGGGAGTGTGCGTCTACCGGAAAATGCAATTGGAGGCCAAGTGGCTTTTGCATGATAAATCACCGCGTTTTATCACGGTAGTAATTTTGCGTGATGTAAATATGCTATACACTAAGGGGTTATTTCTCTTCTACGCTCTCTCCAGCATTCTAGCAACCCTCAACAGGATGCATTATAACCCCCACAGAACGCAGTGTGTGTTCCGCTGCGGCAAACACAGTATGGTGATGGATTACACATTAGTGTATAGACCAAAATAAATGTGACCCACAATTCTTTTTGCAAATGAACACCCTAAGACATAGTACGAAGATTGCGTATGCAATCTTCTAAGACTCATATTAGTGGGTTATCTAATAAAGCAATTCACATGGCAATCTTACAGTATGAATTTCTTTTAACTTCTATACGGGATAATGCACTGCATGTTTTCCAATTTGGGACTCCTTAATGGGACAGGTAGTGTCAATTTCACGAAGCTCGAAAGTAACTAGCACGCTGAGTGTAATCTTTGACATGTGTTAGCGGGCCTGGGGTGACTGAAAAGCCTGTTTGGTTATATTACTGCATTGCAGAAAACATAAGCAACAAACAGATGAAAAAGCTCCATTGCAGTACTGTTAAGCATTTCCTGTTAATAGACCTACATTACAGCGGCACACCTGACGGAGGTGTTTAATCTGTCGACGAATCCCATGTAAAAATAACCGCAGTCAGGTCCATTTTCAAAGATTGATTTAGGTAAGACTAACTTAAACGATGACAACACTACTTGAAATTAATTATTTACACCATAACCTGCTTTATTTTTGTATTTTGAGGAGATTAATGCGAAGGTTTAATTCTGATTTCAAAAGTAGACTGTTGTCATGAAGGGTCCCGTAGTAAAGCCACTATTTTTCTAGATTCTCTTGAATTCACATCTGTCGGTAGGTGAGATTGGACTTAATGCTCAATAGTTACACGGTTAGTGGCCGTAGAAAATCTTCACACCCGTTACCATCCTAACGGCATGCATTTCCTTAGTGAGAGCATTTTTGGCTACATGGCCAATATTACAACGATTTAGAACGGGCTGAATTGAGATAAACACTGACCGTTTGACTTATGTGTTCATTTTCTAGGCATGAAGTTAGACCGATGTCATGTGCGCTTCAGTTATCCTTCTGTCGGAAGAAAAGGGCTTTCATGTATCAATATGGCAGGAGGATACTACATTTCTTTAGCTGCAGTGTCAAGAACTTAACACTCATTCCTTGCTGGTGGATAAAACAGCATGTAACGTCTTGTTTAACAAGGTCACATTGTCCGAGAAAAACCAATGCTCTCCTTTTTATAACAACTACTCTTGAAAATGTAAACCAGACGCGGAATAGCACGTCGTACCACTCAAAATAATGACTCGGAACTAATTGTGTCATTAAAAAGGAATTATGGTTGAGGTAATCTTAATAGTACCTGTTCTAATCACTTAGATGCCAGCCTCTTGTCAACCCTTCAAACACGGTTATGCTCTGCAGTACTAGAACTCACCTTTCATCTATGCGACCAAACTATTCGATTAGATTGACACATTTCCTTTTCCGGCTAGCTAAGCAATGCATGTATGTAAGTATACATTACTTCTCTTTTCTTGCTATAGCAGAGAAAGACATGCTCAGATAATCAGATATTTAAATCTCTTGCAGCTTGTTCAGTATGATGTTTCGTAGGGTTGAAACTTCCTGTTTTCAGATACCCCTACGACTCTTCGACGCCTAATTCATTTCAACGGAAATAGGGAGCAATGGTTACTGACAAGGTAAGGTATCAGTTTATCATCTCGCGTACGTTGAAAATGGAAGGAATTTCAAATGCAAGGATCACACGATGGAAGAACAATGAACAATGAACAATGATTTATCACGGGATAAAAGCAACTGCTTGACACGTCCCGTAGGATGGCTGGGATGAATACGATGAAATCAAAATATATGTGAGTCCTCTGGTTCCTGAGATGGATACGTGTAAAATTAAAAAGTCGAGCATATAAGTTCAGTAATACACTCGAGTGCAGTGGTAGTTGATATAAGGCGTGAGAAAACTAAAACATGGTCGCTCACTTGGGTCCATTTGATCCATAAATCATGTAGAATAGTATGATAAGGTTAATTTAGAATAGAGGAGTTTGGGTAACAAAGTAGTGAGAGATAATAGCAACATCTTTTGATTTTTTTGAAAACGTCCAAGGTAGAGGAGCATACAACTGTATCTGGGAGTGCGTTCCAGGGTTGGCAAACCCGAAGGAAAAAGTAATTCCGTCGACACTCCAGACGGCTATACTGTTCCTTCAATGTTAAGCAGTTATCCCTGAGTTACGTGTTGTGGGTAAGTTTCAGCAAATTGCGGCATGCGTGGATGGGGTCACTGAACATTTATTACGCTAATATGAGATCTCCGCGTACCGTTTGGTAGCGTACGCCGAAAACTCCCAGCAACTTCCGCCTTAGGTGGTAAGGTTGATAGCGCACACCCTTTACCTTCGTTGTTGCTCTTCGTTGTGGTGCCTCTAACGCTTGTACGTCACGGTTCAATCAAGGTTGCCAAGCTTGGATGGCGTATCCAGCGTGTGGGCGCACGTAGATATTCTGCATCATAAGAAAGATTGATGGGTCGAATCTTACGAATGTCCTTCGCAGCATACAGACGTGTTGGTTGCCTCTTTTCACAGCTACTTCAGTTTGTTTTGAACAGTTGAGGTCGCTCTGTACGAGCACACCAAAATCACAGTCCTGGGAGCTGGTCTGCAATCCGTTTGTCCCAAGCAAATATGTGTAGTTATGTCTATGGCGTAATTGCACAAGGCGACGTTTGTCTACAACGAATGGTAGGGCGTTTTGAACTGATCAGTTCTACACCGTATTAAGATCGCACTGGAGCCGATCGTGGTCCTCCGGTCCTTTGATTCTTCGCCAAATCTTGATACAATCAGCGGAAAATAGGAAATAGAAAGCAACTGATCTCGCCAAATCAAAATTGAATTGCGCATCGGTGAAGCAACAGGTCAACGGCATATTATATAGCGCTATGAAAAACAGCATACTACGTTATTGTGTTTGGTGCTGATTGTAAAGTTCAATTGGATTGCTCAGCCACTTGCACCAATTTACGTACGTCAGTGTGGACTTTAATTCCAAGAAACCAGTTAGTCGGAATACACTCCAGAACATCTGTTTGTGCATCAAAGTGTAGGGAGCTGATCGCAATATCTAAGCGTTTTTGTAAAATAGCTGAAGTGGGGGCACAAACAACTGCGGTTAAAACGGAGTTCCAGGGTTGAGAGACTCAAAGAAAAAAGCAAAGTTCTCCTATACTCCTAACGACTGTATTTTATGACTTTATTTCAACATGTTGCTTCTCGTTTTTGTGTCCGAGCTGAGACATAAAAGGTGTCGATGTAGGTGTGGAAGGTCGCTCAGTGTTTGGATACGTTATGAGTTCACCACACAGCCGCCCTGACTTCCACTGAACACTGTGAGTTTCTTCAGCCCTTTCTTGTTTAAAAGTTTGTCGTAAACCTTTGCTAGGTTTTGTTGTTTGCTCTTGTGGGTTCTACGGTGCTTCAACCTCACTCCTTAGCCAAGGTTGCCAAGCCTGGTTAGAGTATTCGACGTAGGGATGCAGGTATGTATTTAGCCTCGGAGAGATGCAAGGATCCAAACCCCGAAGAGCTGTCCACAGTGGACAAACGTGCCGTATAGTTCTTCTTGAAACATATTGCAACTGTCAGATACAGCCGATGTCGTCGTGTGTGAGCACAGCTGAGTCACTTCCCTGAGAGGTGATCCGCAATACTTGCGTAAAAAGCTTGTAAATGCAGACATCTAGAAAGCGGATGTGAAAGACCGTACTTGTGCACGTTAGTTGTCAACGTATACTTTACTGACCGATGAAACATTGCATTGACCACATCTTCACCTTGCGTCAGTTGTTGGAGCACCGCCACATATATTGGCGGCCCACCATTGTCGTGTTCCTCGATATCATAGGTGCATTCGATTCGGTGGATAGACATGCACTTTGGGACTGTCTACTCAGGAAAGGTGTGCCAGAGAAATATGTGTATATTATCCGAGCATTATACGCGCGTAGCTCGGGCAGAGTGAGGGCTTACGGCAAGCTGTCGGCGCCCTTTAATATCTCCAGCAGCGTGAGACAAGGATGCCCGCTGTCACCTTTTCTCTTCAACTTCGCTGTTGACGAAGTCATGGAAATCGCGTTTACAGGACACGAATTAGAAGGTGTGGAGCTACTCCCAGGAGAACGACTTCTTGACTTAGGGTATGCTGATGATATTGCCCTAATCTGTGACAGCTCACAGATGTGCCAAGCGGCACTGGACAGATTAGCACTAGCTGTCCGTCACTTCGGAATTTGCTTCGCACCATCGAAGTGCAAAGCGTTCCTCCAAGATTGGTCTGGCCCGCCCCCTACGTTGACCCTTGGTGGGGATCAGCTAGAAGTCGTTCAAAAATTCAACTGCCTGGGAAGTTGTATCAGCGCCCGTGGGATTCAAGATGAGATCACGAACCGTATAGCAAAAGCTCGGGGCGCTTTTGCTAACCTTCGCCACTTATGGCGCCGGCGCAACAACACTCTTGCCCTGAAGGGTAGAGTGTACAATGCAGCGGTACGTTCGACTCTACTGTACGGTTGTGAACCCTGGCCGCTTAAAGCAGCGGACCTGAAGAGGCTAGTTACGTTTGACCACCGGTGCATTCGTAATGTAGCTCACATCTGTTGGGAACACCGCGTGAGTAACGAGCGTGTTCGACGCCTTGTTTATGGCACAGAAAAAGGAACTGAACCGCTCAGCACCTTTATTTCACGCACCAGGCTCCGATGGCTCGGCCACGTGCTAGGCATGCCAGCCCACCGACTCCCTCGACGTGCGTTGTTGCGCGCCGGGGGTGTGGATGGAAGAAGAGGTGGGGTGGCCAAGCGATGACTTGGTTCAAATGAATGAAGGCCCTCACTTCTGTGCTGGCCTCGGTTGGAGCGTCTCGGTTCCGTGGTTGGGGTCCGAGAGACGATGAACACGTTTGGTTGGACACACTTGCTGATATGGCTAGGAGCCGACCTCAGTGGCGTTCGTGCTGTGAGTTTCTTTGTCCCACGCCATCCCTCTTAACCTCCCCCTCCAACCACGATCTCATTATTTAACCTTATATAATTTTTCATAGTAATTTTTTGATGCATAGTAGCCGGCTGGTAGCTTACCGGAACGATGCCCATCCGTTACCGGTAGCTCAACCGGTTTGCCCCAGCTGAATTCTTCTTTTCTCTTTTTTTCTGTGTATTGCGGCACAGTAGCTGAGGTGTTTTCCACACCTCTTGCTAACGTGTATGATGATGATGATGATGTAAACATTATCCTGATCGCACTGGAATTTCTCGTGGCTGTTCAATTCCTTGATCACCCGCCAAAGCTTAATGTAGTGCGCGAAGGGTGAAACTTTTGATGTGATAATTCTCGATAGGTCGTTGATGAAAACTAAAAACAAGCGAGGTCCAAGTATTCAGCCTCTCGGTAACCCACCCTCTACTTGTACTCGATAGAACAAAGATGATCGAATCTATCCTCTTGTTGCCTTTCAAGGGAAACATTCCTGAGCAGTCTTAATGCTACATTTCCGAGGTCATATTTCTGGAGCTTGTGAAGCAGGATACGATGATCCAACGTAGCGAACTCTTTTAAAGATCCAAGCAGAAGACCTGATTTCCATTATCCTCACAAATTGCTTCAGCCTCATTTTTGCTTGCTATCAGTCATTTCGATTGCATGATCGAGGTTGGCGAAACCCGCGCCACTCCGATGCGATGATACCCTAGTTTTATAGATAACTCAGCAGTGCGTCTGCGATGTGGCCTCCGTGGCCTTTGTCTGCGCAAGAAAAAACGTTGCTGGGTGGTAATCTGCGGGCTCAAATCAACATTTCTCTTTGAATTAGTGTCATGAAAGCAAACTTCCACGTGGACGGATATATGTTCTCATCCAGAGGGCATTTAAAGAATCCAGCAAGTGGTTAGTCTATGTGCATGGTTGCTAACTGTAGTGCTATCGGGTGAGTGCTAACTGCTCTGTAAGAGTTGTGCGTACGCAAGAATATTAGCTTATCCAGCATCGCTTCTGCAGTGAATGTGACGTTGATGAACTCTGGTGGTGGAGTGAAAGAACGAAGAATATTGTATGAGCCTTTTATTTTTTTGGAAAGGAAACAATTAATAGACTCGTAAGGCGTTGGATGCCTCATTAGATGTATAAGGATACCGACTGACCGTATTGAGAGGCAAGATTCTATACTAAAAGCTGCGAATGCAATTGGTTTGTTCCCAAACAAACTTTCTGTTTAAATGAAATTGTTTACGCAACTCCTGTTTGGGTTTGTCAACTTGTCTGCACGAACCAACTACACGGTAATTACGTCGGGCTTCCTGCTTTGTCCGAAATGTCGAAATGTGAGAGTCACTGTAAACGACTCATGGTACACCCCTTTAGGGCCATATATTTTCAGAATTTGCTACTCTAAAATTAATTTGGTTTGAGGGGGTGATGGATAACTTTCGGAGCTCATGCTTCTGCGACTAGAGACGCAAACGTTCCAGTGAATACTTCTTACGATCTATCTGGTATGCACCCAGCCATAATTCGCCAAATAACGTGCCTCGTCGTGCGTATAATATGTAAAGTTCTTGTGGGTTCTGTACAAGGTAGTTCGGCGTAGTAAGTCAGATTAAAAAGTAGGGTCACATTATCGCTTCGACCAAGAAGTTTGCGCATCTAACCCATTTACCATGATCTTGCTGAGAAGCACTAGGTTCAACCTCGACAGCATATTCCTTGTGCTGAAATTGGCAAGAACGGTGACGTGATTTTCTAAGGATGCGCTGGAGACTAGTTCATGCAACTAGGTTATGAATTGTTCGGTCTCGATTGTCGGAATTTCTAGATGATAGATATTGAACTCTTCTGTATAAAGGATATGGCTGTATTTTCATTTCATTACATTACGCAAACCGATATTAGTTTGTGGTGTAATTCGGAGTAGATATGGGTGGCCGGTAAACTTCCGACACAATGAGTACTTCGCCATCGTCCTCTAACCACAGTTCGCAACAAAGGAGATAAGTGACACCCGTTTCGGGATCATTAATGAGCTACAGTGAAGGTTTATTTTGTAGTAAATGATCGTTCTTCCTACCTTACCCATTCTGTTGTTCCGCAGAAGTGACATACCCGGTAATAAGATTTCAACGTCGGTAAGCTCATAGTACAAGCAAGTTCCGGTGGTCAGTAAAATACATCGAGTGTCTGAAGCCTGGCACACTGCGCAATTTCGGTCAGTTTGTCACATATTTGAGCCAGCACGGCGATGCAGATACCAGGGGGTTGATCATCAATTCTGTACAGAAACAAATGAAGCCTGCTACTCAGTGTCGTTCGGTCCCTTTCGCCGCACTTAAATTTATGCAGCTAAGATGTAATGTCTTGTCGCAGTCAAGATTGCAGAGGCTGCTCTTTATCCCTACACAACCGGTTCCACCGTCACATTGCCCATAGAGATGCATGGCCATTTAGGGATATATTGGTTAGTCCTGAGATCTGAACTTCAGCAAGTGCGCCCAGCAAGGCTGTCTTCACAGTATTAACACTAGAGCATGCAATATCTCGTCATCAGTGTCAAAATCGAGTGATAAGGCGTAGATACTACCGATGTGAATAATCACAGTGCTGCGGTAGTGTACGCTTGCTGTAGCGAAGCACTGTTAATTTCTCGGTGACTCTCACCACGTGATAACCATAGATAGTAGGCTTTTATTACCCCCAAAGCGCTAGCGTACTGCTCTTTTACCGTTCATAGTGAGGATCTGCATGCTCGTATGCAAAGTTGCGTGGCGAAGAATTGAATCTAACAGGAGAGGTCCTGATTTCCCAAAATCCATAGGCATCAAAGTAGTAGGTAGATGTGAATGGCAATCCGATCTGTCACACACATACCATACCAAAGAACCTAGATATTGCAGTTAGACGAGCACCAAATGCTACTAATATAAACCACTACTGCGACTGCAACTCATTGGCTGTGATAGCTTCCACGAGCAAATTTTCAGCAACTTACCCAACCACTACTTACCTGACACATCATTCAAGGCACGGATCGGCATCACTAGCGTAGTAACCATAAGATCCGTAATGGTCAAACTGAGTATGAGGTAGTTGGACGCTCACTGCACAGCGGGAGGACAAGGGGAACAATAGGTTGTGCAAGTGTGCTCTCTTTCTTTCAGGCGGCATATTCAGTACTGTAACGGAAAGGTATCATGATTGCAGTAAAAGAAACAGCAAAAACACTGAAGGCACCTTCGTTTTGGTCCTTGTCGGTAGAACAGAATCAACACACTTAATTAATCAAGAGAGACGGAACACCATGAAAATGAGTGGGCAGTTTAGCTGACATTCAACCTGGGGTTGTGCTCAGCAACTAGGATTAATTCACAAGTTAACAACAGACTTGCTTGCTGTCCAATTCCCGCAATAAGACATGTCTTCTCAACTAGGTTGTGAATGAAATGATCGATCAGAAATACTTGCGCAACGCGTCTTCCCGGTAGCTAGTCAAGAGCAAGCTTGGCATCAGGAAACGACACTGAGTACGGACTAGATTTTCATTCGACCCATCAAGCAATCAAATAAAAGCCTTTGACATAATTCCGTACCGACAGCCAGGAATCAGGTCCAAATAACTAACAAAGATTGTTTCGAAAGAGCACCCGTACAACAAGCGTTGCCTCAGTACACAGCATTTTGATGTGAGGCGGGGCAAGGGAAACGACCAGGGGTCTGATGCGTACGGATTAGTGTGTTGTAAGCAAAAGCTCCGCCAACACCACTATTCAATCAGGGTACAAAATCACGGAGAATACGACTTGTGGTGTCAGATCTAAAAAGCGTTAGATACAATCGACTCGACAAAAGGAAACACATCTCACCCGCCTGGAAATATACACGCCTAATTATTATTCATGCATTTGTTGTGCAACTGAATAATGCATTGACATGGATTGTTAAAATTCCCTTAGGTCTAATGCCTGTAAACAGCAAAGGAAGATGATAGCTTGGACAGGTAGGACACCATAAAGGGATTCGTCGTTAAGAAAATGAGCTCGCAGTATTATATAATAATGGGTATATTTCCTTGTAAATGTGAAGCTGCGTCCATATTTGGTGCAGATCAAATATGTACAGGTTGTACCTTGCTACTGCATCAGCAGTATGAATTTGTGGTGATACGATATACTGTCTAACTGGATATTACGAAATTTTATGTGCGGCAAAATCGCAAGAAGCAGGTTATATTTTTCGAAATTTCCAAAGTAGTCCTCAAGCCTTTTGGCGTACATGGCTAATTGGTCAGTTAAGTATTTCAAGAGCATTGTGAGGTTTTAAAAGATAACAAGTGTAGATAAATATAAAGTATACGTGAAATAATACGACCATTACTGAGACCGCCTCCTGGGGACCTGCATCTATGCGGGTTATTCTCTCGATGGATTTCACCCGCACTTCCATGCCCCATTTGACCGCGTGCCGGTCTTTTAAAGCAGGTCTTTTAAAGCAGGTAAGCCATCAATATCTTGGAACATATTTGGAACCGATCGGGAAGTCATCGTTTCAGAAAACTTGATGAACTGCAAACTGATTCGTCTCTGTATGTAGTTTAGCCATGATCACTAAAAAATGCCACTGTTAAGATAATGCAGTTCGCCTGATGAAGCTTTTGTGTCAGAAGCGAAACGTTGTCCATCACCATAAATACATTCACCGGTCGTCTACCAGATAAGCCATCACTTATGTAACTCATCTTTAAGGCTGTTTGTTGTGTATATAGTGTGGACAGTCAAGCCATCTTGTCCGTACCATCAGCTGGATTGTTTGAGTAAAGCACTTTTTATCGCCAGGGAACCAATGGAAATGCGTCTTGCATGGGTATTATTATTAGCGTCAGAAGCTTAAATTCGTCACCTCAGGAGATCGACCCAGTCGTGGTCAACAGCGAAGTAAAGACGAAGCAAAAATATGTGCGCAAAA
>OX104068.1:9903549-9949036 GCA_944474145.2 Dicrocoelium dendriticum | reverse complement strand
TAGTTGGTGCAGCAAGTGGGAAATAGAACTCCCATCCGAGAAGTGCAGCTGTACATGTTATCGGTGCAATATTTCACCAAATTATTTGATGCTAGACAGCAAATTCCTGTCCTGTAATCTTGGAATACACTACTAAAGCTCATTTAATTTCGCCAAACTGGTAGATTACACTGTTGCAAAAGCCCGTAAACTAGGAGGGTAAATACTAAAACCATTTATTTTAAATGAATCCAAAATA
Organism: Dicrocoelium dendriticum; assembly: GCA_944474145.2. Lineage (NCBI taxonomy): Eukaryota > Metazoa > Platyhelminthes > Trematoda > Plagiorchiida > Dicrocoeliidae > Dicrocoelium > Dicrocoelium dendriticum. The sequence goes on along the minus strand of OX104068.1, from coordinate 9,948,798 downwards.
TACCAGTATAAAATCCGTAATCGTCCCCTACTCGAATACTGCTCATTAATATACTCTAATATGAGATAAAGTGATAGAACATCAATAGAAAACTTACAGCACTACCTTAGAAAGCGCCTAAGGAGAAACCCTGGTGATCTTACCTACCATGACCTTGGCTATGAGATGAACATAGAACCTCTGGTTAAGGGGACTAAAGCTATAACTGAACTTCATGTTTGATATGATCCACAAATGCGCCGTAACCTCAGACATTGTGGTTGTACTTCAACCTTCCCTCAAGTACAATTGAAGGAATAGAGATAGCACGTTACAAATCGAAAAGGCAAGAACTAGCTTAAGATCAAATTTCTTTCTTAACCGATATGCCGTGACGTGCAAACATTACCGCAGAATCTGAGAGCCTGTGACAAAGTGTTTTTCGTACTCTATTTAACAGGAAATTGCGAGTGAATAAAGTGAAGAATATGTTAAACATAGACTGAGTATAGCCAGTTTGTATGACGAAGGGTCGAGAGCCATATAGCAAATGACAAAATCCTATGATTCGAAGTCAACCCAACACTACCAAATATTCATTTATAAAACAACCCTGTTCCGCATTTCTAACTCATTGTCTTTTCTGTCCACAGGAACCAGTGAAAAAATTGCAGAGCGATTACCGAAATCCGTCGATATCACTCGCTACAAATCTCGGCTGCCCCGAATGGATTGGAAGCAAACCCTTCTTAACAATTCAATTACAAAGGTGATCGGATTAGCCCTACAGTCCGAGTCCCGCACTATCGAGACAAACCAATCATTTAGGCTTATTAATGACTATCTTTTTACACCCCTACAGTTATATTAACTATTAATTTTTCTCTCCAGGAAGCGATAGTCTAGGATCACGGAACTAGTCTAATTGCTCGGGACTGTAAGTTACTGTACATTTCGAACGCAAGCAAATGAGGAATCTGAAAATATTTTTCAGAACTGTTAGCTTATCGATACTTTGAGCAGTCATTCGTTATTAAAACTCTACAATTTGACCAGTCTCTCCTGCGCACATATTTTTACTTCGTCTTTACTTTACTGTTGACCACGATTGGGTGGATCTCCTGAGGTGACGGATGTAAGCCTCCGACTCTAATTTTGATACCTATGCAAGAGGCATTGCCATTGGTTCCCTGGCGATAAAAGCTGCTTTATTCAACTAAACCAGCTAATGGTAAGGACTAGGTGGCTTGACAGTCCGCACTATATACACAACAAACAGCCCTAAAGATGAGTTACATTAGCTTACCTGCTTTGAAAGACACATCGGCACACGGATAATGGGGCATGGCAGCGCGAGTGAAATCCATCGAGAGAATAATGCGCATAGAGGCAGGTCCCCAGGAGGCGGTCCCAGTTATGGTCATATTATTTCATTATACCTTTTATTTATCTACACTTGTTATAGTTTAAAACCTCACAATCCGCTTGCAATATTTAACTGACAAATTAGCCATGTACGCCAAAAGGCTTGAGGACTACTTTGGAAAATTCGAAAAATATAACCTGCTTCTTGCGATTTTGCTGCACACAAAATTCGTAATGTACATTTAGACAGCATCTCGTACCACCGCAAATTCATATTGACCATGCAAGAGCATGGTACTATTTGTACATATTTGATCTGCACCAAATACGGATGCAGCTTCGCTTTTAGAGAGAAATATACCCATTATTATAGTATGGTGAGATCATTTCTTAACGATGAATCCCTTTATTGTGTCCTACCTGTTATAGCTGTCATCTTCGTTTGCTGTTTACAGGCGTTAGACCTAACGGACTTTTGAAAATCCGATACGAGCCTGAACAAAAGCCGAGGCGTTCAATCTGAAGTCAGACCGTCCAGTCGACATGACGGAAAGCGTCCATACGACTGCACGCGTGCATAGCGTCACACTTGTTAATCTTCCCCTTGATGTGGCCGCAGACTCGACTCCAAAGTACATCGCGTGGTACGCAGCAGACCAATGTGTTCCAGAGCACACGAGACGTTTACTCGGCTGCGAGTGCGAACGAACGGGTAAAGTACCAAATGAAGCGATGGATAGTACTGGTTCAACAGCGGTTTCGTTGTCGTATCAAAGGTGAACAGCCAATGGGAGAAATAATACGTGATTGATCATGCTGCCAATTGGCGTAATGAGGTTTCAGAACCACGCAAGCGAGATGACATCTAAGTGATTGTGTTGATGCTGCAACCCTTGCAGGCTGTTGTCAGAGAATATTTGAAGGCTTACGGATGGAATGCACGGTTGCCCTCCTTGCTCGCTTGTCCATCTGGCCACACGTGGTACAGTATGCAGTGTAATCGTTCTACTGTGAGCAATCCGGAGAATCCATCTGTATTCCATTTCTTTTAGGAAATGTATGTGATCGTTATGGCAATGTGAGGTAGTCGGAAAAAGTAAAGTACTTCGTATGAAGAAGGTAAATCTAGGACTTGTTCGCAAATAGAAATTTTGAAGCTTTTACAGCTACAAAGTTCTCGTGCTGTGTCCATTCAGTTGGTCGTACGCTCATGTGAATATTGTAGCTACGTATGCTGAGGTAGTCGGCGAAGTGTATACTGAGGTCAGGTTCGCTGGGTAGGTAAGATCGTCAGTGGATCTGTAGCCATTGTTCCAAAGAGGAGGGTTCCTAGTGTGGCAGTGACACGACATTAGTTAGTGTTCGTTCGTCTCCACATCTGTAGACCACTTCTGTAATCAGTTACCGCTTCAGTACCAATGGATCTGCCGTTATTTAAAGCTCGCAGATGCATGTCAATCCTGCGTTTCAGCAGGATATTTACGCCTTAGTTGCATGTGATTGATGAGCTTGAAATGCCAGGTGACCGTATGGACCTGATTTGACCCGCCAAAAAGCACAGCATACGCATTGTAAGCATAGAGTTTGGAGCAATTTTCCTCCTTCAGCAATGCCTCTGGAAATACCTACTTTCCAATGACAAAATGTTTCCGAGTAGTTGCCAAGTCGATTACAACGTGTGTCACTGCGTGCACACATGACTGTTTCTAAGACTAGCTGGTCCATAGCAGGATTAGTGTGCGGGGTTGTCGTTGGAAATGATTGCAAACACATTGTAGGAACGCCCGTGGGTGAGACAACAGTGTTTGTCTGTTCCAAGTACTCATCTGAATTAGCAGAGTAACATGCGTGCGTCGGCACTAGTTACCAGCCTGGCGTGTGTTTCCTAGCAGGGCGATGTGTGATGCATAAATGCGGTGGTCATTGTAGCCCCATGTAGGTGTTTCTTTGTTGAGTAATGCCCATTTCATGAGGATAGCATTCCAGTCCATGTAGGTTATAGGGAGGTTCCACCTGCATTGACTGTACTTCTAATGGTGCCATTCGGAGAGCCACTTTTCAGAATCTCTCAACACGTGTGGGCGACCATATGGAAGTAAAGCTTAACTACCCTATGAATACACAAGTTATTACGACCATTAAATAACGACACACATGGAAACACTGAAGCGATAACTGATTAACAAAGTCGCCCATGTGTGTGGAGACAAACTAACACTCACTAACGTCGTGTCAACGCCACACTTGGAATCCTCTTATTTTGTATTGACTCATCATTTGTGATAGAAGTAAGGAAAGATAGAACTTTCGTTGTTCAGCTTCAGCTTGGTCTACCAACTTCAATGGGAACAATATCCCTCAATATCGTCACAATAACAATCGCACCAAATTGTCTAACCGCCTAGCAGCCATTTCTGATGCAGATTTGGGTGTGCAGTGTCCAAGCCACGGCGCATGCCTGACCAACCGCAAATGCAGGCCTACCTCGCTCTCTCAGATCTCAGAGACTGCGGAATACCGGTTAGAAGATTGTATGTCTACGCCACCATGGTTAGGCCGCTGAATAAGCCACCACCAGATAGCCGCTAGCGATCCCTAAGTATAGACCGCTTTTTGTGTTTGTTAGTATGTCTGACCGCACTGGTTACGGCGTAAGCTTGGGATCATGTGGTAGCTAGGATCTCCCCTTAGACAGGCATTACAAGTGGCCCATTGGACGGTTTCAGTTTAGAGACAAAGCATTGAGATTCACTTCAGATGGGCATCAAGACAGCGCAGAAGGTGGCGTTCGTCCACTTTCATTGGATTGTCTGTCGCTTATGCTCGGGGTTTCCAACCGGTGTCCCATTGGCTAACATCTTATGACCAGTGAAAGTGTCAACGACGCCAAAACAGCGTTCTTAGCCTCGCTATCTTGAAAGCATTGCACGTGGTTTCGAAACTGTCACTCTAATAGCTTTGTGTAGACTACTCGGCTATTGGAATGCACGGAACGTTCTGATTGGAAATCTTAGTAGTATCTAATACTTAATCTAACTCCCTTTAAAAGCAAAGTGCGATTGTGTGACTCTTCTCGAAAGCAGTGGTTTCACTGTGTTTAGCAAAATTCATTCCTTTTTCCATTTTTTGAACAACGGTAACGGGTCGATTCAATACCCGCTTAAACTGCTGCAGTTTTACAAAATTTAGCGGCACACCTATCCTTCCCATTAATTAATGGTTTATTATGCCTTCAACAATACGACTTAACCTTTTAATATTTCTTCTCGCCCTATAGGGTAATTTGCATAGCAAACTTGAATTCATCGAGTGAAGTCGCAACGAAAATATTGAAATGAGCTGACTGACTAACCTATCATATAACCTGGAGTAAATAATAAAAGTAATGCTAATCATACTTATTATAATAATTACAACAAATGTTATACTGAGCTATTTTGTAAGTAGCGTGACCTGATCTGGCAAAGCTGTTCCTATCATAATGTACAGAGCAAAGGCAAGCTCGAAATATAAGACTGCTCTACACGGGAATAAAATTTCATTTTTATTGTTCATTAAACTGTTTATTTCCTTTTGAGCAAGTATTTGAAATAAGCAACATTTGGGTATTATTAAGGAAGTTTAGATAGATTGCAAAAAAATGAAAAATAATAACTATGATTAGGAAGGTAAGGAATGCATATGCGAGTGGAAGGTTTTATCAGAAATTTGTACAGTAAAAGTATTTAAGTATAACTTCAAAAGATGTGAGCACGTGCATGCAAGGTATCTTTTCCGTAGTAAACAGTTAAACAGAGGACGGTCACCGTTATGGACTATGTGTCCCGGAACGAACGACGTGCTTTGCACGCATAACGGAGCAAAATAGGAATTAAATTGAACCCTTAAAATATTGATTACTTGAAATGCTGGTGTGAAGTAAAGATTTATGATACCATTACAGAGTTCTGGTTGAGCATTACTCACGGGGCTTGGGATGTATAAACCAAAATCTGAACGCCACATATGGGATGTCCATTTGTAGGCATATCTTCATATGTAGTCTCCGAATATCTCTTTTGGTCTCAGTATGCCCAGTGGAATATGAGCATGGAACGGAGTATTAAAAAACTAATTACGTAATCACCCATGCTATTGAAATGTGCTTTTATCTATGTCTAGCATGGTCCATTATACGAAACCTCACCCAGTGATTCATAGTCGAGGAGCTCCAGTAGGATGAATCTGCCGTCTAAGGCATTTTGAGATCTGAGAGGATTTTACATTTTAGTCCAGCTCTGACTGGGTCCCACAGAATCATTTTCGTTGCATTTGTTGTTCTGCGTCTCTAAGTTAGAGGGCACTAAATTCTATTCCATAAAATTGGGAGACATTTTCAAAAACTGGGATTCCCCAACATTTCGAAGGTATATGGTAAGTAGAGGGTGCTCGTTTTACTTCTTGGCTATCTGGCTCTGTTCCAAAATCTGCAACGTAAAGTACGCGGAACGGTGTCTCAGATACGCCTAAGGCACGTTTGCATTCACCCGATATCACGCAGAATACACTCAGCTCTCATGTGTCCTATACAGTTCTGAAGCACTACGTCTATCCAATCCCACTGTGACAAACAATACATTCGTAGTAGACAGAATGCCCAGGTTAAAGCGCATGACTTTTCAACGCTTATGGAATCCAATGGAATTCAAACCTTATTTTAGTAGTCCCAACGACACTACCGGATCCGCCTAGTATCTCAGCATTAGAAAAAGTGGAAATGTACAAATGTCATAAGTATTTAACTGTCAATCAGCAGTGTATCAGGCCAACCGATTGGAATGATTTTTATACTTGTTGCAAATTTTGTGTTCTATCATACTCTTGATGGCCCGAATAATATCTCCATATTTAGCAAACGCATCACAAAGAAGCCGCAACAGAAGCCACTATGTCTGATAACACTAGCACGAAATAGGTAGTATTCAAGCATCCGCACAAAAAACTAAATGCTGTGTTAGGAAATGTTGGCGGTTATCAATATTAATACTAAGTATACTAAAAAGCATAAATCGTTCTTTTCATTTGTGCTAGTAGTACTCATGTACTAGAAACAAATCATTATTACGGTTATCATCACGCTTACGTATGAAGAAGAAATACATTCGGCAGTGTCTGTGCTGTTCAAACAATATAAAATATTGTGTTCGTTTGTACTAAGTTTGTACAGTTTCTTCTAATTCCTAGGCATTTGTTGGTTCATTCTGCAAGAATTCCGTTAGCGATTTTCCCTAGAATCTCATAGTCATTGTTGAGCTCTTGTCCAGTAAAGTTTCAACCTAAGTAAGGAACGTCCTTACGTTTGCCAATTCTTGATAGTGGCCGGTGCGTTATTCTAAAAGACAGCGTATCTGACGAGAAAGAAGTTAGATTGTACAGGGTGTCTTTGTTCTTAACACAACAAATTTACAAGTCTTGTTGTAATGCCACGGAGTATGGTTGCGTTATATATCTTATGCCTTTTGGGTTATGATATTGTGCATGAGCATCAAAATTCTGTATTTTTCATTATAACTAAAGAGACTCGAGGTGACTCCGTAGGCGATTCGCCTAATAGCTCAAGATGGATGAGTTGTCTAACAAACGCTCTTTTTAGGATTTTCAAAGCTATATTTTACCAATACGCATGTTGATATAAATGATGCTACAGTATTTAAGTCGCACAACCGCATTCATCAACCCGAATCAGTAAGTGAGACTGTATGAAATTATGCGAAAGCTGTTCCGTACTTGCATGAAGCCGGACAACAGCATCTGTACTCTTTAAGGTTCTGTAGTCGGAAATACACATGTGATGCTAGACCACTTGATTTCGCACTTCTGTGAAAATTCCGGACGACAAACTCTAGAACGCAGATCAGCTTTATTTTGTTCGGTTTTCATGTAGTTATATTGGGTTGGCAGGGTCAAATCATGGATAACTTACGGGCAGTGTGCGACTAACGCATGAAGCCTTTTTGTAGTACCATTAATGTAATACAATACCTCAGTTAAATCCTACCAAATACGGTTTGTTAAAAAGTATCCGGGCACCTTCAAGCACATCTTCGAGCACTCGAGTGTCAAGCTTAGCTGCCGTCAGCTCTAATGGAGGAGTGGATAAGAAATTTAGCGGAGCCACTGCAGAGTTTGCATAGATTAGCGAGTATTATGCGGGGTAATAGGCTTCTCAAAAATGGAGCATACACGAAGACAGCATATCCGTTTTCACACGCATCGCAATGGGTATGCATTTGCGGAGGCTGTTTGGATGTTTGACTCCTGGTACTGTATCAATGGATTTTCGCTTCACTTAAATCTCTCATTAGAGATAAACAACTTGGTCATTTTCCCATCATCATGAGCAAATTGCTCGTCTAAGGCACGTTTGTTCAGACGAGGTTTTCCTAACAGTTATTTGGCCGGCACACTCACAGACACTATGAATCCCAGTGCTTCATACAAGGAAGCCGATATGAACAAGAATGAATCCTATTCAACAGCAAAGCGAAAACGAAAGCAATTGTCATTTGAAACCCATTCCAACTCACCTTCTTAATACCTGACCACCAGACATGTTAAGTGGTCCAATCGCTACTGCAGTAAATGAAAGGGAGTGCACCTTACACCTTAGCACAGTTTGAATGTCACTTTAGCAGTTTATAGTTAACTTGACAGAGCATTACTCGAATTTCCATGATAAATTTTGCTGGGACGGAAGCGAACTCGAGTATTCGTCTAGGTAAAGGCTTGCGTAAACAGCGTCTTCCAATAATTGATTTATACATCTCACAACTGATCAAGGATTTGATGCAGTATACATTTGGAACAAAATGGGGATGAGATCACATCAGTGAGATATTCCATGAGTAAAACAGGTATACTGTCTTAAGTACCAACGTGTAAGTGATTCAATATTTCCTCCAACCGTCGTTAAATATGATTATTATCGGTGCAGAAACAACGGATTCGTGGGGACATTCCAAGGGCAACGTACACTGCCAAGCTTGAATTGCGTATTCGATACGGAGGCGAACGTACGCACTGAGCATCTCTCTGAAAATAGAATGTCTATGTGTCAGAAAACCTGTCCTAACAGCCCGAGATGTTGATTACCAGATCCCGATGCATTTTCGGATTTTTGGAAGCAACCCAAGTCAGCTGGGAGCAGCATCTGAAGGTCGTTTTCAACAGAAAATGGCTGCAGTACGTCGGTTTCTAGCGCTCAGTTGTACGTAATGTGGTTTCGCATGAAGAGCAACTTGCATTTGTTCACGTTGAATTGCAGCTGGTTTTGAGTTGACCACTGATGTGGTGCATGTAGCTCACACAGAAGCAAATGTTGTTCTGCATTCACAGATACGTACTCTGCTAGACCGAATCCGTAACACTTACTTGTGTTCGCATACTCTTGAATCCTCACTTTACGGTACGACGGCCACATAATTTTAGTTTTGTTAACTTATAAAGTGCCTGATATCTTTTCCTATCTTGTGAAGTCTTCTGAATTATTCGCAAGTGAGTCAGGTTATGCAAACACACGCACTTCCATGCGCGTATTTTTAGGATCAATAGGGCATAATTGAAACTCCTCTACGGTTCCCCCTGATCCATTTAACTAATATCGGGCAGAACAAACCGAGTTGGCGAACACAGTAAGAATGCGTTTAAAACCACGGTCAGAGAACCACCGCGGATTCGGTAAAGTGCTGCCCCACTGGCTGATCCTGTTGGGATTCGAACGGTAGAGTTCATCTTCCACAAAACCCGCCTACTTTCTAACATTCAGATTTTCAAGCCAGTCAAGACAAGAGTGTGCATTCTGTATTCATGAAAAATGGATATTCAGTTGTAGTACACAAGCCATGGACAGAAATAACTGATTAAAACCATTCCAAGCAGATAGGCATAAAGCACCGGTTCTTAACAAGAAAACAAAGTTAAAGTCACTGAAACAAGATACAAACCACTTTTCAATTGATTACTTTCTGGTCTGTAAGAAAACGAAACATAAAAAGGACAGATGACGTACGGTAGGCTTCTGTAGTTTTTGTAAATTGTTGGTCGAGAATGTTGATATGCACTTCAAATATGTTACGCGGAGACAACCAGCGTAGATCAGCAATTAGGATGCAGGATTTTGCGCGATTTAACATGACTGAATGTAATGGTACTACCTAATTCGGACTATACGAAATCAACAGATCGTAATAGGTATTTCATTTACCTCTATGACATTCTGAGAAGTAAACGTAATCGGTATTAAGGCAGCGCAAATTTAGAGTTAACCTCAACAAGAAAATAATAATGAGCCGTAAGAGCTTTCAGAATTGAAATTAATCGAAATCCTAAGTACATTAAGTGTACATGCATAAATAGATTACCATATCATTAAAGTATAATCCCACAACCTAGAAATTTTTGAATTTTCTTATGAATACATAAAAAATAATTAAACGTTTAGTCAAAAATATAGTGCATGTCCCGCGGGAATTGTCGGTTCGTTAGCGTAGCTATGCAGAACCGTTGTAATAAACAACGAAGTATAGAGGAAGGCCTGAGATGAATAGCGTAAGACGAAAGGCTCTATTAACCTGACGGAATACTTGGTTCAATAGAAGTGATCACGAAAGCTTACGGTTCAGGATCACTTTTATATGTTTCACTGAATTGCAGTTGTAAACATTGTGCGAGAAGCTACTTTTGACCAATACCTTCTATTGGTGAGAATAGAACGATATAAGCAAGGCACAACTGTGTGCGAGTAGTCCGATAGGACCAAATTTCTGAGCTTCTAATAACTTAATTTTCACACACATGCCATACCTAATACCGACGAAGAGAATGTTTTGCACTTTCCTGTGGACGATAAAGTTGTGAACGGAATTAGAACAAAGGCTATCGCGCCCCTAGTCTTCAGGACAGGTTCCAGAATTTGTTTGATTCATGATGGAGCAAGGTTTACCAAATTTGCTCTATTTTTAGTTATATTAAACTTGTGGGTGCCAAGGGTATTTCGTGTCAGTTGCGCAATGTGTCAGTCTAATTTGGCAAACACGCACCATAGCAAGTTGACACGCTTGTTAGTCCCCATTGATCCCTGTTCAGACAATTGTAAACAGTCGAGGTCGTTTCTCAAGAATATATGAAATTTAGGTACTTGGAAACAGGATGTACTCTGCAGTCCAGTCAGTGACGTAACTAAACCTCTCTCTACTTATACATATTGTATGGTGTCCTATTTCTAGCCATCCACCTGATGAGTTCACCATAGTCGCGTTCGGACAATTAGTGGTTATCCGATGCAACCGATACTCGCAGTTTGACCAACATGCTAGGAAAGAAATAGTTAAGGAGATAAATCTCGCTATTGTGTTTACGAACTTCAAGTCCGAACTTGAACTTAGTAGCAAATATTTTGCTTATGTATACCAGATCGAGCAAGAGTACATATAACCACTTGCATTTCAATTTCCTAGTGCCACCTACGGCTAGCTATTAGCTGCTTATCAATGCCTGACCAATGTACTTAGTGTTTTTCCTCTAAACTCACTGGTACACTACAAAAAAGGAAAGGAAACATTACAACAATGGATAGTGCAGCTTTGGAAGCCAAATCGAATCATGATTTATCCAGATGGTCTAGGTGGGCAGCCTATATGGAAGATATACTGCTGCCCGATTTAAGTCACCGTCACTTTTATAATCATTAGTGATGTGTTACCATGCTTAATAAGTTACCGCAACCTTGCTTACAATGTCAAATAACAAACTTACTAGAATTTGTGATGGTTAAGCAGTGTTCCCTGCTGAACACACTGCACCATGTGACATGTTTCCCTATAGTTGTCTACATATCAACAAGTCTAACGAACCAACTCAAGTCATCGTGAATGCAATATCTTACTGTTAAGAATGCTAATCAAATGTTGTCTCAATACATCAGAGTGCCGCACGACCTCGAAATGTAATGTTCTAATCTATATCCGTCAAAGCCTGTAGGTAAAACAAAAGTCCTGTTCCCATAGACATTTGTTAAGCAAGCTGCTGTACAATACTTATGCATACTGGCCTGAAAGCAAGATCACTAACATTTTATAAAGTTTGAACACATTGTTGATGCACAGATAATGATATCATCTACAAGATTTACCTCATACCGTGATGATGAACGTCCGAAGAACGCCAGTGCCGACAGAGAGGACTGGCGACCAACACTACACCACCTACGGCTCTATGGGATCACGGCATTTGGTCGCAAGCCGAAAGCTTTTAGGAGGCATGCGAGCAGATGAAGTACTCTGTTACGCCCGAGACCATACACATTCCACCATCTCCCACCTCTCTCACGTATGGACAGGTGACGGTTGCGTACTGTTTTCTACGTGCATACTAACTTAACGGAGCACGGATGGGTCAAACGCGATTAGATCCTAAACACGAAAAATATCCAGAAAAATAGCAACCTCCGGCAGTGTCACGGCATACTAGCAACGAAACCCAGCCAACATGGATAAACAGGAAAGAAGTGAAAGGACGACTGACTCCTCGACAGAGCTGTCGCTAGCTCCGACGAATATGAACATAGGTCCACAATGTCCTTTTGATCACCTCACGATTTACTGTAAACTGTTGCAGTAACTATGCACACTGAGTCTTTTAAAAGAAAGCAAGTATTGCTTGTTTGTTTGGTAGAAGCAACTTTGAATGTCTCTTAGCTGCCACTGCTCGTATTAGCCGGATTCAATTAACTAACCATCACACATTTGCAAAGCTATAACCGAATATTGGTCCCACTGGGATTCGTCAGTAGTAAACGTCTGCCGAAATCTGATAGATCTGAAACCATAGCCTACTCTTACGAATTAGCAATGTAAGCATCTGAGTGAATGCGTGCTAATGATGCGTCCAAAGAGGATGAACCAGACATCTGCCCCTTTTCTGTAAGTGTGCTGCCTGACTGACTGAAATTGGACGCGACGAAAACTGTCAGAAACACAACCACATACTAAGTGTCTTAGTTGTATGGAAGCCGCTTTGACTGATGACGACTGCAACGAGGTTGCATATCAGAGGCTGTCCTAACCATCCGCAAAAGCTAAATACGTATGGCAGCTGAAAGACCAGCCACACCATCACACATCATCATAGTGGTCTGCGCCTTTACCGCTTTGTCCCTTGCTCCGAGGACTAAGACCTTAGGTTCCGGTTTAGAAGCACTCAGTGGATAGGTGCTTCCAATGAGTTCTTGCGGTAAAAAGCTGCTATATGACGTTCTTCCGGATGGTTAGTGTATGTTTGGTCGAGTATAACATAGACACACCTTAGCGAAAACATGTGCATTCTCCCATGACAGTTAGATGCTGTGATAAAAGTTAAAAATCGATGCGGTAGTACGGGGAGTTGAATGTTATAGGCAGAGATTCATCACATATAGACTCAGTAAGATTGTCATCACACACCCATAAAAGCACTGTATTGGAATGGTCGATAGTGTGCATTCCACATTACCAATGCAGGGCTCCAACCTGCAACTCGACTGCTTTTAGCCTGTAGTTTAAAACACTGTTATAGTAATGTAGTCATGACAGTCATTGACGTCCATCGTAATCCAGTGGCCTACACCACAGACTGGTAACAGTCGGGTTGCAGATTGTTGTCTTACAGAGCGCTGATGGCATACGCACTGCTGACAATCTCTGAAATGTTGTAACGGCCGTGTAGTGCATTTCTGGGCGTGCGTTGTCTGACTGATTCTAGATGTGATTAACTTTGCTTATACTAAAATACCCTGATGACTTCAATTGCAGATTCGTGGAGTCCCGTAGGGATTCTGGGGATAATTGATCCATCGGAACCGATAGTGCTATGCAGTCGTTTGCATAATCCTTTTGGAACCGTGCTTATTTGATGTAATCAGTAGAGTGAAAATGCGACGTTAAACCAATCGCATGTGCTAGACTAATGGCTAAAGTGACATATGGGAAGGAAGCGTAGCACCTAAAAGGTGTGTCAAATGATAGGGGTGTCTGTAGATCCAGCACATGACGTACATATACACAACGCTTGTTTGGGTGTGTCGAAGCTATTAGATTTAAATCAAATCATAAACCGTAACTAGACAGCGTACAAACAGATAGTTTTTTATAATTCAGGTTACAAAGTAAGTAAAATAGGGGAAGCTGGTGGCGCGACGCATATTTGGTATGCTTGATGATTGATGTCCCGGCTGCATTTCAACCATCCATACTGTGCGGCTGACATTAAATGATGACCAGTCAGGCAGGTGATGTGGCTGGGCTTTAATAAGTAAAGAAACGCTTGTTTACAATTACCGAGTATTTTAAAACATTATAGTAGTGTTCACTGTTAATTGTAGAAACTTCAGGGTCTAAGGGCGACAGAGTAAGTCACTTTTCGTAGTGCAGTCTATAGAAGCACTAAATCAAGCTTTTACTAGAACTGCCAGACCTGGACAGTGCATTCCATGCAGAACATCACGCAAGCGCCGAGAATTTCTCGAAAGAGAACCTGATCAAATTGCCATCCAGAGGGGTATTAAGCAGACAAATTCATCTCGCACAAACACACGCAGGTCGTGTGCGTAAGAGGCACACTACAATCGTTGTTGTCCAAATCACTGCTGATAACTTTTGTCGTGATGTTTGCTCCGAACTTAACATTTGACCATATTAACTTGGAGTATGTCCTGAGTTCACCAATTCCCAACACGTTTGACGTGGACCTACCGTAGAACGCGCTTGCATGTTGCTCTGATTTCCTGCCATACATTAATTTCAACAGCGAAGATTATAGGATTTGGGAGTATCAGCGTCACGAGATCATCTGTGAATAGCAAGAAAACGCCCTCAGGTCACAACTGCGCTGATACCACATTTCAAGTCCTATTTAAGCCCAGAATGCCGGATCATTGATTGCTCTTTTTGACTGTGATTTTAGTGGGCTCCTATGGAATCAAAGAAGCCTATCTGTTTTTAACCTACCTGCAGCTCTTTTGAATGATGTAGTTCTGTTTTGCCGTATCACATTCGAATTTTACTCCATGTTGGAGGCACAGCTGACAGTTGGGGATAGGCTACCTTAGCTAGCTGGATATCTTTATTGATGAAGTTTTAATTAAGCTCCTTTTTATGCCAACTTTGAAAAACAGTTACCGCACGACAAGCGAATGCAGTGTTTGTTGGCTGGCCACGATGGCAACGATACGTGAGCAACAAGGTGCCCTGACTACACCTGACGTTTCCTGGTCTACTGAAGGCTTCAAACGATCTCCTGGCTCCAGGATTGTGGGTGCTGTCCCGTTGATCGGAGTATAGATAAACCAGTACTGACATCTTGTAAACAAACTCGGCACGTGATGCACACTTATTCGTAACTGCGCTCGAATCTAATTGCAGCTAACGAGTAAGGTGTGCGGCCAACCGCCGCGCAGTGTCACACACAAAGAATTACCATCATTTGGTGATAAATTTAAGTTTGTTTCAAAGCAGTTCAAGTCTGTGAAAGTGGTAATACGTGTCCCTGAAGCTTAATCAGAATACATCATTCCAAATTTCCTTTCTAACCTGAGCACTTAGGCTATGAAGTAAGTGCATCATTTATTGTGAGCAGGCAACCAACCGCTGCTTATCCTCCGCTCCGTTGGCTTTCTACCGTTCATCGATTTCAGCATATGTGTGACATGCTCTGTGCTTAGGCTCTTGGGATAGTTAAACTACGAGCCAGTTAGTTTGTGAATGACCGTTTCTGTCGAAAATTTTTTGATCATCTATACTAACACAAAGTAAATATCATTGTGAGCTAATGCAAGTATTGTATTTTATGGTGAGAGTATATGACACTCCATTTAGTAACGCATAAATACCTAGTGCGAACGAGATTTTATCCTTGCCTAGATGGAATACTGTCTGCTGTGCTCGAATTCGGTGATCCTAATATCTCCATAATACTTTAAAATATTTTTACGTAATCCATGAAGTTTGGGGTTGTTCCAGGTGTGTGGGAATATGCGTTGGTTTCACCACGATATAAAACTGGCCCACGTCAATTACAGACGAGCTATCGGCTCAACAGGCATACCACCATCCCGTGAAGAACAATGGAACGGGTAACAAAACCAAAATTGTTGAATTTCTCTTCTCCCTGGGTTTGATCAATTATTCCCAACACGAATTTCTGAGAATACGGTCATGCATTACTTGCCAAGTTTAATATTAAATTTCGTTCCACATTCCATGTGTGTGATCATCATATTTCTTTATATGCGTAGAGCGTTCGCTCGGGTACCACATGGTAATCTTCTATCGAAAGCACATTCCTTCGGTGTATCTGGCAGTGAACAGACTTGTATAGTATCGTACCTTTCTGGTTGGCATCAGGCACTTGAAATACTAAACAATACTTTCACGGGTAGAAACGTCACAAGTAGCGTAACCCAAGGAAGTGTTCAACGGCCTCTTCTGTTTTTAATGTACATTAAGGACTTCTTCGATGTCATCAAACATGGCAAACCATATGTGTGCGCAGATGACATTAAAATTGTCTATGAGTTCGATTTGGACAACTTAATTAACGCACTAGTCCAAATATAAGCGGATCTGCACGAGCTGGAAAATGATGTTTACTTTGTGTTAGTATAGATGATAAAAATTCTTCGACAGAAACGGTTATTCATAAACTAACTGGCTTGTAGTTTGACTATCCCAAGAGCCTAAGCGCAAAGCATGTCACACAAATGCTGAAATCGATGAACGGTAGAAAGCCAACGGAGCTGAGGATTAGCAACGCTTGGTTGCCTGCTCACAATAAATGATGCACTAACTTCAAAGCCTAAGTGCTCAGGTTAGAAAGGAAATTTGGAATGATGCATTCTGATTAAGCTTATGGGGCACGTATTACCACTTTCATAGACTTGAAATGCTCTAAAACAAACTTAAATGTATCACCAAAGGATGGTAATTCTTTGTGTGTGACACTGCTCGGCGGTTGGCTGCACACTACTCGTTAGCTACAATTAGATTCGAGCGAAGTCACGAATAAGTGTGCATTACGTGCCGAGTTTGTTTACAAGTTGTCAGTACTGGTTTATCTATACTCCGATTAACGGGAGAGCACCCACAATCCTGGAGCCAGGAGATCGTTTGAAGCCTTCAGTAGATCAGGAAACGTCAGGTGTAGTCAGAGCACCTTGTTGCTCACGTTTCGTTGCCATTGTAGCCAGCCAACAAAAGCCGCATTCGCTTGTCGTGTGGTAACAGTTTCTCAAAGTCTGCATAAAAAGGAGCTTAATTAAAAATTCATCAATAAAGATATCCAGCCAGCTAAGGTAACCTATCACCAACTGTCAGCTGTGCCTCCAACATGGAGTAAAATTCGAATGTGATACGGCAAAACAGAACTACGTCATTCAAACAAGCTGCAGGTAGGTTAAAAGCAGGTAGGCTTCTTTGATTCCATAGGAGCCCGGTAAAATCACAGTCAAAAAGAGCAATTAATGATCCGGCATTCTGGGCTTAAATAGGACTTGAAATGTGGTACGAGCGCAGTTGTGACCTAAGGGCGTTTTCTTGCTATTCACAGATGATCTCGTGACGCTGATACTCCCAAATCCTATAATCTTCGCTGTTGAAATAAAGGTATGGCGTGAAATCTAAGCAACATGCAAGCTCGTTCTACGGTGGGTCTACGTAAAACGTGCTGGGAATTGGTAAACACAAGAGATACACCAAGTTAATAGGGTCAAATGTTAAGTTCGGAGCAAACACCATGGCAGAAGTTATCAGGAGTGATTCGGACGACAACGCTTGTAATGCGTCTCCTACACATACGAACTGCGAGTGTTCGTGCGAGATGAATTTGTCTGCTTAATACCCCTCTGGATGGCAATTTGATCATGCTGTCTTTCGATAAGTGCTCGGCGTTTGCGTGATGCCGTGCGTGGAATGCACTGTCCAGATCTGGCAGTTCTAGTAACAGCTTGATTTGGTGCTTCTATAGACTGCACTACGAAGGGTGACTTGCTCTGTCGTCCTTAGACCCTGAAGTTTCTATAATTAACAGTGAACACTACTATAATGGTTTAAAATACTCGGTAATAGTAAACAAGCGTTTCTTTACTTATTAAAGCCCAGCCACATCACCTGCCTGACTGGTCATCATTTAATGTCAGCCGCACAGTATGGATGGTTGAAATGCGGCCGAGACATCAATCATCAAGCACACCAGATTTGCGTCGCGCCACCAGCTTCCCCTATTTTCCTTACTTTGTAACCTGAATTATAAAATACTCTCTGTTTGTACGCTAGTCCAGTGAAGGTTTATGATTCTATTGAAATCTAATAGCTTCGACACACCCAAACAAGTGTTGTGTATATGTATGCCATGTGCTAAATCTACAGACACCCTATCATTTGATACACATTTTAGGTACTACGCTTCCTTCCCACATGTCACTTTAGCTATTCGTCTAGCACATGTAATTTATTTAAAGTCCTATTTTCACTTTAATGATTACATCAAATAAGCACGGTTCCAAAAGGACTAGGCAAACGACTGCATAGCACTATCGGTTCCGAAGGATCAACTATCCCCAGAATCCCTACGGAACTCCGCGAATCTGCAGTTGAAGTTCTCAGGGTATTTTAATATAAGCAAACTTAATCACATCTTGAATCAGTCGGAAAACACACGCCCAGGAATGCACTGCACGTCCGTTACAACCTTTCAGAGATTGTCAAAAGTGTGTATTCCATCAGCGCTCTGTAAGACAAGAGTCGGCAACCGGATTGTTGCCAGTTTGTAGTGATGATCACTAGATTACGATGAACGGCAACGACTGTCATGACTGCATTATTATAACAGTGTTTTAAACTACAGGCTAAAAACAGTGAAGTTGCAGGTTGGAACCCTACCTTGTTAATGTGGAATGCACACTATCGACCATTCCAATACAGTGCTTTTATGGGTGTGTGATGACAAATTAACTGAGTCTATATGTGGTGAATCTCTGCCTATAACATTCAACTACCCGTACTACTGCTTCGACTTTTGAGTTTATCACACCATCTAACTATCGTGGAAGAATGCACATGTTTTCGCTGAGGTGTGTCTATGTTATACTCGGTCAAGCATTCACTTACCAGCTAGGAGAGCGTCAGACAGCAGCCTTTTACCGCAGAAAGTCATTGGAATCACCTATCTACTGAGTGCTTCTAAACCGGAACCTAAGGTCTTAGTCCTCGGAGCAAGCGACAAAGCGGTAAAGGCGCAGACCACTATGATGATCACTAGCTGCAACGTGGTGTGACTGGTCTTCCAGCTGCCATACGTATTTAGCATTTGCGGATGGCTAGGACAGCCTCTGATATGCAACCTCGTTGCAGTCGTCATCAATCAAAGCGGCTTCCAAACTACTAAGTCAGTTAGTATGTGGTTGTGTTTCTGACAGTTTTCGTCGCATCCAATTTCAGTCAGTCAGGCAGCACACTTACAGAAAAGGGGCAGATGTCTGGTTCATCCTCTTTGGACGCATCATTAGTACGCATTCATTCAGATGCCAACATTGCTAATTCGTAAGAGTAGGCTATGGTTTCAGATCTATCAGATTTCGGCAGACGTTTGCTACTGCCGAATCCCAGTGGGACCAATATTCGGTTATAGCTTTGCAAATGTGTGATGGTTAGTTAATTGAATCCGGCTAATACGAGCAGTGGCAGCTAAGTGACTTTCAAAGGTTCTTCTACCAAACTAACAAGCAATACTTAAGCTTTCTTTTAAAAGACTCAGTGAGCATAGTTACTGCAACAGTGCACAGTAAATCGTGAGGTGATCAAAAGGACATTGTGGGTCTATGTTGATATTCGTCGGAGCTAGCGACAGCTCTGTCGAGGAGTCAGTCGTCCTTTCATTTCTTCCCTGTTTATACATGTTGGCTGGGTTTCATTGCTAGTATGCCGTGACACTGCTGGAGGTTGATATTTTTCTGGATATTTTTCGTGTTTAGGATCTAATCGCGTTTGATCCATCCGTGCTCCGTTAAGTTAGTATGCACGTAGAAAACAGTACGCAACCGTCACCTGTCCATTCGTGAGCGATATGGGAGATGGTGAAATGAACAATGAGTAAAAAGCAGGTGCTTGACATGTCCCGTAGTGTGTATAGCGTGAAAAAAAGACAGATCAAGGGATAATGGAGTCGTCAGTTCGGGCGCTTACAGATGTAACTGCACTGTCGTATAAAGGGAGTTTGAAATGAGAATGTACGCACACAAAGCAACAGGGAGTGGTTATTTTTCACATCATAGGCTGGAAAAATAAAAAAGATAGCAAGGACAACGCTTACTCGTATGCAACTATCTTGGGTCGACAGGATACAGAAATCCAGTTTCTATAGTAGTAGCGTTTATCAAATTTCGTGCAAGGCGTTTGGAGTGACTCATTCTCGGGTAGGGTTATGGCACTATCCCCTGTCTGTTGTGCATAAGTACCAGCATCTGGTGGTCATGAGCTATAACACGTAGTGTAAATGTGACAAAGTATCATCGAGGCGTTTTTTTGAAAAGGGATAGGGTGGGTGCATTAATTACATGTTCCGGGAGGGCGTTCCAAGGCTGTGCCACTCGAAGGGAGGAATAGTTTTGCCAACATTCCAGGCGGCTGTACTGCGTGACTAACTTAAACTGGTGACTTCTTAGCGAGGTGTTTTGACTGAGTGTTAGAAGGGAATGGCATGGGTAGTTGGGGTTTCTCAGGATCTGGTACACCATTATGAGATCACCCCTTAGACGCCGATAACGTCCACTGTATATTTGGAGGGTCTTCAGCCTGAGTGGATAGGGGAGGCTGGTCAAACCTCTGACGCCTTTCGTTGCCCTACGTTGTGCAGTATCGACGAGGTGAAATGGTGCTTGAGCCAGGGTTGCCACGCTTGGATGGTGTATTCCGCGTGCGGCCTCACGTACGCACTAAGCATCTTTAGAAAGATCGAAGGGTCAAAGTTCCCGAAGGCTCTGCGAAGAGGGCCGAGATACCGGTTCGCTTTTATAGCTGCATTTTTAGTCTGCCTCGAACAACCGAGGTCAGCTTGAACTATCACGCCTTGATCACACTCGTGAGAAGCCCGCTGTAGAATTTGTGGTCCTAGGCGGTAGTTGTGCATACTCTTGTGCATTGGTGACGTTGAAATGCAGTATGTTCTCGATGGACCATGTGTACGCTTTGTCCAGGTCTTCCTGTAACGCTGTGTGGTCCTCCACTGCAGCTCTAGTACTCCATCCCTTTAGGTCATCAGCAAAGAGCAAGCAGTTAGAAGATAGCACGCTCGCGAGATCATTTTTGAAAACCAGGAACAGTCGGGGTCCTAGTACATGGTCCTCACGTACGCCTCACTGAACTTCGATGGATTCCGACAGGTTGTCCCGAACCCTCACATTCAGGTGACATTGAACGAGAAAGTCTTCTATCCAGCCTAGAACAGGATAGCCGATTCCATATTTCTGGAGTTTGTGGAGGAGAATGCAATGGTCTATGCGGTCAAATGCCTTTGAGAAATCCAAATAGGCCGCGTCGACTCCTACACCAGCGTCCACAGATTCCGTCCTGTTTCTTTCAGCAATCAAGAGATTAGTTGTACAAGAGTGCTTTTGGCGAAATACATGCTGTTCCGGAACGAGAATTTGGTTATTCTCCAGGTGCCCCATTTAAACTTCAGCTACAGTGGACTCCATAACCTTGGAGATAGTTTGCTGGTTCAGCACGGCTACCAATTTTGTAGATAGACGTGATGATTCCGTGCTTCCACATGGTGGGGACGCGCATCTCGTTCAGACATCGTTAAAAGAAAATTGCTAATGGTCCTGCCTTACTCATGGCAGCAAGTTTCAACGCCTTCGGGGGAATGCCGTCCGCACCCGGTGAGCTGAATTCGCGCAGGGACATCAGCCACTTCAGTACAGCTGCGGAGGTGAACGAAATGCGATTAAGCCCTGATGGCGGCGGTATATGCTTAGGCAGGATGTATGGTGATTGCGCGCTTTGGAAGGTACGGCGAAATTGTTGTCCAAGAACGTTGGCCGCCTCTTGTGCAGTTTGGGCTAACCCGCATGCTGTGTGCAGAGTAGGAATACCGTGCTTAACACGGCGCAAATTGTTTACGTGTCTGTATAACAGTTTGGGATTGGAGAGAAACTTTTTCACTAGACCTTGTTGGTTCTTCCGTGTCCCCCCCGGACGAGTTTGACACAGTGGTTCCTTTGGATTGTGTAGACATCCCAGGTATGGTCGCTCGGGGAGGCTATTTAAGTGTGCCATGCCAAGTCCCTTAATGTCACGCACTTACGTGTCCTGCTCCTTACGAAAGACTTCGTCATCCTAAGCCGGTAGAGTTTGGTTTCTGGTGTCCTTGCTACGAGCTTGATAAATATGTTGACGAATTCTCCGCAGGCCACCTCAGGGAATAATTCAGCTAAGAACGACCAGTTTGTTACATCAATGAGGTCGGACAGGTCGTCATAGTTGGTTACGACACGATATTCCTCGGCATGCTCGTTAGGATAATCCGCGTAGCACATGTAATGAAACAATAGCGTCGCATGAGCATTACGGCCCAAAGGAGTATCGGTTATTACTCTCACGATCATTAATTCTTCATTGGTGAATATTCGGTCCAAAATGGATGGCCTGTCAGTTCCCCTGAATCTGGTGGGCGTAGTGACGTGACCATAATGCGGGAAGTCTGAAACCAGATCTTGCAGGTCTGCTTTGTATTGCTGTCCTGGTGTGGCCTGGGATTCTAGGGCATGTAAGTTGAAGTCACCGGTGACTAGAATGTTACTGTACTTCCTGTATATCACTTGCCTCAACGCAGCCGTCAAATTGCAGTCCATCTCAGGAGTAGAGGATTTTGGGTGGTAAACAACAACCAATAGGCCAAGGTAGTTCTTACTCAGCCGGAAATTACACCAAATGGCGTCAGGTACGTCGGTTTCCGAATCGTTTATGCGTTCGCATTGCATGTTGTTACGAAAATAAAGGGCTACCCCACCACCTTTGTTGGTTCGATCCTTCCGGACAAGGGACATGCCCGTCAGTGCAATTTCGGCATCCGTTACCTTACAGCGCAACCACGTTTCGGTGGCAGCGATAGGGTCCAAAGCTGCAGACGCGTGTCGAACTCTTAATTCAGCTAATTTGCTGAGTATGTGTATGGTCTCGGGTGTAACAGAGTACTTCATCTGCTCGCATACCTCCTGTAACCTTTCGGCTTGCGATCAATGCGGTGCGCCCATAGGTGGTGTAGTGTTGGTCGCCAGTCCTCTCTGTCGGCACTGGCGTTCTTCGGACGTTCATCATCACGGTATGAGGTAAATCTTGTAGATGATATCATTATCTGTGCATCAACAATATGTTCAAGCTTTATAAAATGTTAGTGATCTTGCTTTCAGGCAAGTATGCATAAGTACTGGTACAGCAGCGTGCTTAACAAATGTCTATGGGAACAGTGCTTTCGTTTTACCTACAGGCTTTGAAGGATATAGATTAGAACATTACATTTCGAGGTCGGGCGGCACTCTGATGTATTAAGACAACATTTGATTAGCATTCTTAACAGAAAGATATTGCATTCACGATGACTTGATTTGGTTCGTTAGACTTGTGGATATGTAGACAACTATAAGGAAACTTGTCACATGGTGCGGTATGTTCAGCAGGGAACTCTGCTTTACCATCACAAATTCTAGTTTGTTATTGGACATTGTAAGCAAGGTTGCGATGACTTATTAAACATGGTAACACATCACTAAGGATTATAATAGTGACGGTGAGTTAAATCGGGCAGCAGCATATCTTCCATATAAGCTGCCCACCTAGATCATCTGGATAAAGCATGATTCGATTTGGTTGCCGAAAGCTGCACTATCCATGGTTGTAATGTTTCGTTTCCTTTTTTGTGGTGTACCAGTGAGTTTAGAGGAAAAACACTAAGTATATGGGTCAGACATTTATAGGCAGCTAATAGCTACACCGTAAGTAGCACGAGAAAAGTGAATTCCAAGTGTTTATATATACTCATGATCGATCTGGTATACATAAGCAAAAGATTTGCTACTTAGGTCAAGTTCGGATTTGAAATTCGTAAACGCAGTAGCGAGATTTCTCGCCTTAACTATTTCTTTCCTAGCATGTTGGTCAAACTGCGAGTATTGGTTGCGTCGGATAACCACCATGTATCCGAAAGCGACTATGGTGAACTTATCAGTTGGATGGCTAGAGATGGGACGCCATACGATATGTATAAATAGAGGTATAAATAGAGGTATGTGTAAATGGACGTATGTATAAATAGAGAGAGGTTAAGTTACGTCACTGACTGGACTGCAGAGTACATCCCATTTCCAAATATCTAAATTGCATATATTCTTTAGAAACGACCTCGACTGTTTACAATTGTCTGAACAAGCATCAATGGGGACTAACAAGCGTGTCAACTTGCTATGGTGCGTGTTTGCCAAACTAGACTGACATTGCGCGACTGACACGAAATACCCTTGGCACCCACAAGTTTAATATAACTAAGAATAGAGCAAATTTGGTAAACCTTGCTCCATCATGAATCAAACAAATTCGGGAACTTGTCCTGAAGACTAGTGGCGCGATAGCCTTTGTTCTAATTCCGTTCACAACTTTATCATCCACAGGAAATTGCAAAACATTCTCTTCGTCGGTATTAGGTATGGCATGTGTGTGCAAATGAAGTTATTAGAAGCTCAGAAATTTGGTCCAATCGGCCTACTCGGACATAGTTGTGCCTTGCTTATATCGTTCTATTCTCACCAACAGAAGATATTGGTCAAAAGTAGCTTCTCGCACAATGTTTACAACTGCAATTCAGTGAAACATAGAAAAGTGATCCTGAACCGTAAGCTGTCGTGATCGATTCTATTGAACCAAGTATTCCGTCAGGTTAATAGAGGCTTTCGTCTTACGCTACTCATCTCAGGCCTTCCTCTATACTTCGTTGTTTATTTCAACGGTTCTGTACAGATGCGCTAACGAACCGACAATTCCCGCGGGACATGCACTATATTTTTGACTAAACGTTTAATTATTTTTTATGTATTCATAAGAAAATTCAAAAATTTCTAGGTTGTGGGATTATACTTTAATGATATGGTAATCTATTTATGCATGTACACCTAATGTACTTAGGATTTCGATTAATTTCAATTCTGAAAGCTCTTACGGCTCATTATTATTTTCTTGTTGAGGTTAACTCTAAATTTGCGCTGTCTTAATACCGATTACGATTACTTCTCAGAATGTCATACAGGTAATTGAAATACCTGTTACGATCTGTTGATTTTTCATAGTCCGAATTAGGTAGTACAATTACATTCAGTCATCTTAAATCGCGCAAAAATCCTGCATCCTAATTTCTGATCTACGCTGGTTGTCACCGCGTAACATATTTGAAGTGCATATTAACATTCTCGACCAACAATTTACAAAAGCTATAGAAGCCTACCGTACGTCATCTGTCCTTTTTATGTCCCGTTTTATTACAGATCAGCAAGTAGTCAATTGAAAAATGGTTTGTATCTTGTTTCAGTGACTTTAACTTGGTTTTCTTGTTAAGAACCGGTGCTTTATGCCTATCTGCTTGGAATGTTTTTAATCAGTTATTTCTGTCCGTGGCGTGTGTGCTACAACTGAATATCCATTTTTCATGAATACAGAATGCACACTCTTGTCTTGACTGGCTTGAAAACCTGAATGTTAGAAATTAGGCGGGTTTTTTGGAAGATGTACTCTACCGTTCGAATCCCAACAGGATCAGCCAGTGGGGCAGCACTTTACCGAATCCGCGATGGTTCACTGACCGTGGTTTCAAACGCATTCTTATTGTGTTCGCCAACTGGGTTTGTTCTGCCCGATATTAGTTAAATGGATCAGGGGTAACCGTAGATGAGTTTCAATTAAACCCTATTGATCCTAAAAATACGCCCGTTGAAGTGCGTGTGTTTGAATAACCTGACTCCCTTACGAATAATTCAGAAGACTTCACAGGATAGGAAAAGATGTCAGGCACTTTATAAGATAACGAAACTAAAAGCATGTGGCCGTCGTAGCGTAAAGTAAGGATTCACGAGTATGCGAACACAAGTAAGTGTTACGGATTCGGTCTAGCAGAGTACGTATCTGTGAATGTAGAACAACATTTGCTTCTGTGTGTGCTACATGCGCCACATCCGTGGTCAGCTCAAAACCAGTTGCAATTCAATGTGAGCAAATGCAAGTTGCTCTTCATGTGAAATCAGATTACGTACAAATGCGCGCTAGAAACCGAGGTACTGCAGTCATTGTCTGTTGAAAACCACCTACAGATGCTGGTCCCAGATGGCTTGGGTTGCTTCCAAAAATCCGAAAATGCATCGGGATCTGGCAATCAACATCTCGGGCTGTTAGAACAGCTTTTCGGACGCATAGAAATTCTATTTTCAGACAGATGCTCAGTGCGTAGGTTTGCCTCAGTTTCGAATACGCAATTCAAGCTTGGCAGTGTACGTTACCCTTGGAATGTCCCCACGAATCCGTTGTTTCTGCACCGATAATAATCATATTTGACGGCGGTTGGATGAAACATTTAATCACTTACACGTAGGTACTTAAGACAATATCCCCTTTCTATTCACGGAAAATCTTACTGATGTGATCTCATCCCCATTTTGAGCCAAATGTATACTGCGTCAAATCCTTGATCAGTTGTGAGATGTATAACTCAAGTATGGGAAGACGCTGTTTACGCCAGCTTTTACCTAGACGAATACTCGAGTTCGTTTCCGTCCCAGTACAATTTGTCCTAGGAATTCGAGTAATACTCTGTCAAGTTAACTATAAATTGCTAATATGACTCTCAAACTGTGTTAATTTGTAGGGTGCTCGCTCTTTCACATACTGCAGTAGCGATTGGACCATTTAACATGTCTGGTGGTCAGGTATTAAGAAGGTGAGTTGGAATGAGTTTCAAATGACAACTGCTTTCGTTTTCGTTTTGCTGTTAAATAAGATGCATTATTGTTCATATCAGCTTCCTTGTATGAAGCACTGGGATTCATAGTGCTTGTGAGTGTGCCGGTCAAATAACTGTTAGGGAAACGTCGTCGAACAAACGTGTTTTAGATGAGCGATTTGCAAATGATGATGGGAAAATGACCAAGTTGTTTATCTCTAAGGAGATTTAAGTGAAGCGAAAATCCATTGAGAGAGTATTGGGAGTCGAACATCCAAACAGCCTCCGCAAATACATACCCATTGCGATGCGTGTGAAAACGGATATGTTGTTCTTGTGCATGCTCTAATTTTGCGAAGCGTATTACCCCGCATACTACTAGCTGATCTATGCAAACTCTGCAGTGGCTCCGCCAAATATCGTATCCACTCCTCCATTAGAGCTGACGACAATTAAGCTTGACACATGAGTGCTCGAAGATGTGCTTGAAGGTGCCCGGATCATCATCATCATCATCATTATACATGTCAGCTAGAGATGGTAAAACACCTCCGCTATTGTACCGCAATACATAAAGGAAATACATACATACATACAATACATAAAGGAAAAATAAATACGACAGTTGAATGCCAGCTGAGCTACCAGCAACGGATAGGCATCGTTCCGGTAAGCTACCAGCCGGCTACTAGGCAAAAAGAAAAATTATTATGTTTTACGCTATGAGATAAGATCGTAGGTGGAGGGGGAGGCTAAAGGGATGGGGAGGGACAAAGAAACTCACAGCAGGAACGCCACTGAGGTCGGCTCCTTGCCATATCAGCAAGTGTATCCAGCCAAACGTGTTCACCGTCTTTTGGACCCCAACCAGGGAGCCGTGAAGCTCCAACTGAGGCCAGCTCCGAAGTGAGGGCCTTCATTCCTCTGGACCAAGTCATCGCTTGGCCACCTCTCCTCTTCTTCCACCCACATCCCCGGTGAGCAAACAACGCACGTCGAGGGAGTCGGTGGGCTGGCATGCGCAACACGTGGCCCAGCCATCGGAGCCTGGTGAGTGAAATGACGGTGCTGAGCGGTTCATTCCCTTTTCCTAGGCCGTAAACAAGGCGTCGAACACGCTCGTTACTCACGCGGTGTTCCCACCAGATGTGAGCCAAACTGCGAAGGCACCGATGGTCGAACGTAAGTAGCCTCTTCATGTCCGCCGATCTTAGGGGCCAGGTTTCGCAACCGTACAGTAAGGTCGAACGTACCGCTGCATTGTACACTCTACCCTTCAGGGCGAGAGTAATGTCGCGCCGTCGCCATAGGTGGCGAAGGTTAGCAAAAGCACTTCGAGCTTTCGCTATGCGGTTCGTGATCTCGTCTTCGATCCCAAGGGCGCTGATACAACTTCCCAGGTAATTGAATTTCTGAACGACTTCTAGCTGATCCCCACCAAGGGTCAGCACAGGGGGCGAACCCTGCCAATCCTGGAGGAACGCTTTGCACTTCGGTGGTGCAAAGCAAAGCCCGAAGCGACTGACAGCCAGTGCTAATCTGTCCAGCGCGGCTTGACACGTCTGGGAGCTGTCACAGATGAGGGCAATGTCGTCTGCATACTCTAAGTCAAGAAGTCGTTCTCCTGGGAGTAGCTCCACACCTTCCAAGTCATGTCCTGTAAATGCAATCTCCATGACTTCGTCAATAGCGAAGTTGAATAGGAAAGGTGACAGCGGGCATCCTTGTCTCACACCGCTGGAGATATTGAAGGGTGGCGACAGCCTGCTGTAAGCCCTTACTCTGCCCGTGCTACGCGCATATAATGCTTGGATAATATTTACATATTTCTCGGGCACACCTTTCCTGAGTAGACAATTCCAAAGGGCACATCGATCAACCGAATCGAAGGCACCTTTGATGTCGAGGAACACGACTACGGTGGGCCGCCAATATGTGTGACGGTGCTCCAACAACTGACGCAAGGTGAAGATGTGGTCGATGCAGCCACGACCCCGACGAAACCCGGCTTGCTCCTCACGAATCTGGCTTTCACGAGCGCCAGTCAGTCTGTGGAGAATTATGGACGCGAGTAATTTGGAGGCGATGGAGATCAGACTGATTCCTCTATGGTTGCCGCATTCCGAGCGCGAGCCGCCTTTGAAGATGGGAACAATAACGGAGCGGCTCCAGTCGGTTGGGACAGTTTCCTGCTCCCACAGTTTCACTAGTAATTCATGCAAAGCATCAACAAGAGCAGAGCCTCCAAATTTGAAGAGGGCTGGAGGAAGATCATCTGGTCCCGCGGCTTTGTTCAACTTCAACAGTCCGATCTCACGTTCGACTTCTGAGCGAGAGGGTGGATCCAAAGGGACAGCCCACGGAGCGGGGCGATCAGTGACCGGCGAATCGAACAATTCTTGCCGATTAAATTGCTTTTCAAAATGCTCAGCCCAACGCTCCAGACGTTTTGACAAATTGTGGATAGGCTGTCCACTCTCGTCACGTATAGTTTCACTAACACCAGGTCTCCTGCTGCCCGTTTCCCGTATCAGACGGAATAACTTACGATGGTTGCCAAGGGCAGCGGCCACTTCCATCTCTGACGCACGATGAGACCACCAAGATTCGCGGTCTCTCTTCAGGCTAGCACGGAGTTTTGCCCGGAGCTCTTTGCGAGTTTCATTGTGCTCGCTTCCAGCCGGGATTTGCCGGCGAGCATCTATAAGTTCCAGAGACTGCGAAGAGACCCAATGTCCATGTTGTCTATTAGACATACCACATGAGGATTTGCCTGCTGCTAGTAAGGTCTGGCGAACATGTGACCAGTGACCATCAATTGTCTCCTGTGAGCGCTTGCTCAACTCGCATGTTAGCGTACTTCGATACGCATTCAGAACAGCTGGTTTTGTCAGTTGGCTGGTGTCAATACGCTCACAGCGTCGTCGTGGGCGTCCGCCAAAACGCATCCGCATGTCAGCACATACAAGTGCATGATCGGTGTCCACACATGTGCTCCAAATCGAGCGACAATTCTGGATGCAGCCTCTCCAGCGGTAACTTATCGCAATGTGATCGATCTGCGTCCAAGGCTGGTTCGAGGTTGGTGGGCGCCAAGTCACCCTTCGGCGGGTGCTGTGTCGGAAATTAGTGCTCGCAAGAAATAAGCGAGCATCTTCACACAAATGAAGTAACCGCTCACCGTTATCATTACGGGAGCCTACACCGTGTTGACCGCCCAGATGCAGTTCATCAGTGGACAACTTTCCAACTTGTGCGTTCATATCCCCCGCCAGCACAACAGTGTCCGTGCTTCTTCTGTGGCGAAGGAGCTGGGTCAGTTGGCGGTAGAAGTCGTTCTTTACCGAATCATCGCTACAGTTTGTGGGCGCATAGGCAGCGATGATGAATAGACACCTGTTGGTCCCACGTGACTTCGAAGCTTTGAACGAGCCAGCCAATCGGACCGCACACATCCGGCTACTGATTGGAATCCAATCAACCAGAGCAGCTTCAGCCCGGGGACTCAGGGCAATACCAACACCGGCTTGGCCGGTGCTCGAAGCTGCATCGTCACCGGATAGGCGCAAGGAGAAAATACTGCTTGCGTCCCCTGAAGGGGATCGCAGAGTGAGCACAGTGCTCGAGTCTTGCAGGCGAGTCTCTGATAAGCAGCAGATATCGATCGAGAGGGTCTCCAATGTTCGGGCAAGTGCTGCCTGTTGACCGATTTGTAGCAGTGTGCGTACATTGAGGCATGCCAATCTGAAGGAGGATCGAGGGCTCCAAATGGAAGCCGATGAACTGGATTGGACCGCTTGGTTGGACATGGGCTTGTCGACAGGAGAGGAGTGACGCTCCGCGTTCACGTGTGAGTTGAAATTAGAAGGTAAATGCCTAGCAAAGCATGTTGGGGAGGGCCAAGAATCGGGGGGTTGAAAACTGGGGGGATATAAGTGAAGTTGGAATGGGACGGTAAGAGTGAAAAAGCGTAAGAGGGGGAATAAGAAGACGGGAAGGCTTGAGCAGTAGCATCCAAACCCCTATCCACCCTGCTCGATGCAGCAGATAGGGCACCGTTTATTATCCTCTGCGGTGGCCAGAGCATCAAGAAATTGTTTGAAGGAAAATTCATAGTATTGCGTGGGCAGGATACTGTCAGGTTGCCCAGGCCTAGACAGGAGAACGATTAGGGTTCTCAACCAAAGCCTTTGGTTCAAAAACCTGACCGCAAGGCAGCGGGTTTGGCGTTGGGCTACAAGGAGTCCATTTTAAGGAATAAGGAGCCACCCTCATTCCAACCCCCAACCTGGAGGACCAGGAGGCTGAGTTTGTCTGGCCTCTAACCATTGACCAATCTGGTATGAGTGACTCTGAAGGTGCAAAAGCACCACCCAGCGTAGCTCAATGGATCGCTGAGGCACACAAACCATCGCACCACGGTAAGGTCCAGCCTCATTGCGATGGAGGTGCCCGGATACTGTTTAACAAACTGTATTTGGTAGGATTTAAGGTATTGTATTGCATTATTGGTACTACATAAATGACTTCATGCATTAGTCACACACTGCCCGTAAGTTCTCCATGATTTGACCCTGCCAAACCAATATAAGCACCTTAAAGCCGAACACAATAAAGCCGATCGGACTTCTAGAGTTGTGTCGTCTTGTGAACCCTTAAGATAACGGTTCCATAGTCAGGAATTTTCACAGTAGTGCGGAATCAAGTAGTCCAGCGTCACATGTGTACTTCCGACTACAGAACCTTAAAGAATACAGGCGCTGTTGTCCGGCAACATGCAAGTACGGAACAACCATCTTATAATTTCATACACACTCTCTCTGACTGATTCGGATTGATGGATGCGGTTGTGCGACTTAAACACTGCAGCAACACTTATGCCATTATACCTATTAGTGAAAGCTAGCTCTAAAAATGCAATAAGTAACGTTTGTCAGGCAACTCATCCATCTTGATCTATCTGGAGAGTCACCTACGGAGTCACCTCGGGTCACTTTAGTTATAATGAAAAATACAGAATTTTGATACACATGCACAATCTCAAAACCGAAAAGGCATAAGAGTTACAACGAAACGATACTCGGTGGCATTACAACAAGACTTGTAAATTTGTTGTGTTAAGAACAAAGACACCCTGTACAATGTAACTTCTTCCTCGTCAGATACGCTGTCCTGTGGAATAGCCCACCGGCCACTACTAGGCATTGTGTAAATGTATGACGGTCCGTACTTAGGTTGAAACTTTATTGGACTAGAACTCAAAAATGAATATGAGTTCCTAGGGAAAATCGATAACCTAATTCTTCCAGTTTGGACCAACGAATACACAGCAATTGAGAGAAGAATTTGTACAAACTTAGTACCAATAAACAATACGTATTTCAGGTTGTTTGAACAGTACATAAACTGCTGAATGCATATCACATTCACACGTAAACGTGATCATAACTGTACTAATGATTCGTCTATATTACCTGAGTAGTATCTCGCACATCAAAGAAATAAACGCTTCATGTCGATTATTATTCCTAATATTAATATTGATAACTGCCAACATCTCTTAGCACATCATTTAGTTTTTTTGAGCGGATGCTGAAAAAATACCTATTTCGAGCTAGCGTTATCAGACATAGTGGCTTCTCTTGCTGCTTCCCTGTGACGCGTTTTCTAAATATGGATATATTATTCGGACCATCAATAGTATGATAGAACACAAAATTTACAGCAAGTCTAAAAATAATTTCAATCAGTTGGTCTGATACACTGCTGATTGGCAGTTAAATCGCTATGACATTTTTACAATTCTAATTTTTATAATTCTGAGAGATACTGGGCGGATCGGATAGTGTTGTTCGGTCCATCAAAAATAAGGTTTGAATTCCATTGGCTTCCCTAGGCCTTGTAGAGTCTTCCGGTTTAACCTAGGCTTTTTGTCTACTCCGAATTTGTCGTTTGTCACAGAGGGTTTGACGGATGTGGTGCTTCAGAATCCATGAGACCTGAGTGTATTCCGCGTGACATCGAGTGAATGCAAAAGTGCAGTAGGCATATCTGAGACATCGTTAAGCGTACTTTTGCGTTCTATATTTGGGAACAGAGCCAGACAACAAATAAGTAAAACGAGCACCTACTACTTACCATACACCTTCGAAATGTTGGGGAGTACCAGTTTTTGAAAATCTCTCCCAATATTATGGCATAGAAGGTAGTGCCATCTAACTTAGTGACGCGAAACAACAAATGCATCGAAATGATTCCGTTGCAGCTGGATTCAACTGGAAAATCGCCTGAAATCTCTAAATGTCTTAGACGGCAGATTGTATCCTACTGGGGCTCCTCGACTGGGAATCACTGGGTAAGGTTTCGTATAATAGATAATGGTAGACATAGGTAAAAGCAAATTTCAATAGCATTGGTGACTATATAATCCGGTTTTTTAATACTGCGTTCCATGCTCAAATTCCACTGGAAATACTGAGACCAGAAGAGATATTCGGACATTAAATTGGACATATGCCTGTAATGGATATCTCATTTGTTGCTTAAAAGTTTTGGTTTGAGCATCCTAAGCCTGATGAGTAATAATCAACCAGAACTCCCTAATGATTTCATAAACCTTTGCCTCACACCAGCGTTTCAAGTAGCTAAAATTTTAAAGGTACAATCTAATTCCATTTTAACGTCCGCTATTCGTGTAAATCCACTGTTAGTTCCGGCATAAATATTCCATAACGTAGATCGTCCTCCATTTAACTGTTTACTTTTGAAGTGTTATATTGTTCACATACGCTCTCTTATTTTAAAGTTATTTTAAATATTACCATCGTGCACACTTAGCATAAAACGTTTCCACTTGCGTATTGTTGCCTTACCTCAATAATCATTTTTATTAATTTTCCTTATTGTTACACTCTGCCTAAACTTACCTGAATAACTCCCGAATGTTGCTTAGTCCAAATGCTTGCAGACAAGTAATTAGTAGTAAAATAAGCAATGAAAATGGAATTTTATTCCACCCTGTTCAGCAGTCTTTTATTTCCAGCTTACCTTTGCTATGTACATTATGTTAGGAGCAGCTTTGCCGGGTCGAATCACACCACTTGTAATATAGCTATTATTACTTTTGTTGGAATTCTTATAACAATTATCATGAGTATAACTGTTATTATTTACTCCATGTTATATGGAAGGTCCGTCAGTCAGCTCATTTCAAAATTTTCATTGTCCCTTCCGTCAACGAATTCTTGTTTACTCAACGAATAACCCTGTAAGTCGTGAAAATGTGTTAAAAGTTTTAGTTGACTTGTTGGAGAAATAAGCAACCATTATTTTCTGGGTGTGACGCTGACTTTGTACAACTGCAACAGTTTCAGTGGGCATTAAATCGACTCGTTACAGTTCTCTTAACGATGGAAATACGAATGAATTTGCTAATTTTACTGGAAACACTGCATTTGGGGTGCTTCACATACTCAAATTTTGACTGTAAAAAGGTTTACCTTAAGTGTCAGTTGTTTCCCAACCCTCTAGAGATCACACGCTCAGATTTGGTTTACTAAGGTTTCGCAAGGGGATATTAACAAAATCTACGCCCACAGTTACTTGCCATGATGCGAGTGGACAAACGGACTGTAGGTACGATAAAAATATTTGCTGAACTGCTTTACGGCCAGAGGCCGCACTAAATTGAAACGGCTAGTCTGTTCGGCGTGAAGATATCATCAGGACTTATAAGAGAGGCGTGGAACTTACTGATAAGCACCGGGGTGGACGTTTGAATTCTTGTATGACGTAATGGATATTCCTGCTCATTGTTGTTATTTGCATTCAAGTCGTTCATTTTGACTAATAGGCTGTAATCCGTATAGACTATTGCTGGAGATAACCAGTTGTAA
Organism: Dicrocoelium dendriticum; assembly: GCA_944474145.2. Lineage (NCBI taxonomy): Eukaryota > Metazoa > Platyhelminthes > Trematoda > Plagiorchiida > Dicrocoeliidae > Dicrocoelium > Dicrocoelium dendriticum. The sequence goes on along the minus strand of OX104068.1, from coordinate 9,914,518 downwards.
AATTCCATAGTTGCGTCCTTACTCCGTCGGGAGCTAGTTCAACGTTGGGTGGGGTCAATATGGACCATTGGACAATTGCCACCCGATTTCAACGTTTTACCCTTATCTATGTTATTTTGCATTTGACTTCTCTACTTACACTTGGAAACAAAAGACCTGATGACAAATACCTGAGAGCATCACCCGCAACGGACATTAAAGGTGCAAGCAATGCTTGAAGTGACAGGAATTTCTTCAAAGTAGGCGTTCTCTCAAGATTCATTTGAAGTGAGCAGTGAGTAGCAAAGTACATATCCCCTACCATTAACAAACCGACTTCTTTGCTTAATGTGTAGTTTGTGGTAAAACTTTAATCAGTAGCAGTAAAGTTAAATTTTCATAAACCGATGAAACTATCCTCGACCACCTTCTTGTTAAGTTTTATAGTGAGTGACAAGTAAATGAAATGCACAGTGCGAACCTGTTGGTCATCACACACTCTGTATAGTCACATTCGAAGCAATGCAGATTGTCAGGACTGGTTCCAACAGGCGACTTCGTTACGGTACTGTTCTTAAGCCAATAGTGTGTTTCGCGTCGTAAAACTCGTCACATCAAAATGTCGGTCCGATGTTAAAATCAAGTGGTGGTCGAAGCGTGACAGCCTAGGTCGTGGGCAAGCGAAATTCCCTTATTATAGATATTAGTAGCAATAATGCTGTGGTGCTAATGGCAGTCGTAGTAGTAGTAGTAATAGCAGTAGTAGTAGTTGCAGCAATAGTAGTTGCTCTTGTATTAATAGTAGTAGTGGTAGTACTGGCAACAGTGGTAGTAGTATTAGCCGCAGTGGTAGTGGCAGTAGCAGTAGTGATAGTTGCAGCAGTATTATTAGTAGTATAACAGTATTGGAAGAAACAGCAGTAGTAGTGGTAGTAGTGGCAGAGGCAGCTGTAGTATTGATAGTGGTAGAGGCAGTAGCAGTAGCAGTAATATTAGTAGCAGTAGTAGTAGCTGTTCTTGTTGATGATGCAATAATACAGCAGTAACATTACTAGCTGAAGTAGTAGTAGCAGTAATAGTGGTAGTAGTGGCAGCAGTGGTAGCAGTAGTAACGGTAGTACTTATAGTATTATCAGTAGTAGTAGTTTGCATAGTAGTAGTAGTAATAGTACTAATATTAGCAATATTACACTTCGGTAGGTAATACTTGCTGTTTTAGTATTTATATTAATACTAGAAGTAGTAGAAGTGGCTGTAAATTACTTTTAGCGGTAGTAGTTTTATTAGTTGTAGCAGAAGTGATAGTAATGATGGCATAAGTAGTTGTCCTTGTTGTTGTAATAATAGAAGAACTAGTACTAGTTGTAGGAATGGTAGTAGCAGTAGTGGTAGTGCTGGCAGTGGTAGTAATATTAGTGGTACTACTAGAAGTAGTGGTTGTAGTGGTGGTAGTGGTAGTGGTAGCAACAACTGTGGTAATAGTAGTAATTGTATTAGCAGCAGCAGTAGTATTAGTATTAGTAGATTTAGCAGTACTATCATTATTAGTTGTTGTATAGTAGTAGTAGTATAGGTGGTAGATTATTAGTAATAGTAATAGTAGTGTTAGTAGTGATAATATTAGTATATTTTTAGTAGTAGTAGCAGTGCTAATATTAGTTGTGCTACTAGTATATAAGTAAAGGTAGTACTTATGGTTTTTCTACTGATAATAATAATACTAGTAGTAGTCGTGGCAATGGTAACATTTAGGGCAATAACTGCGTGGCGGGCCAAATGCCTCAAGTGTCGAGATGAGATTACTACTTAGAAGCCTAGACGGTAAGGGGCTAATAGCGAACCACACCAACATTCCAACACAAGTGGAATGTTCAGGCGCTGCAGATATATGGGCACTAGGTAACGACAGAAACAGTGAGCTCCATGCAACCTCTAGGAGACAGCTGAAAAATTAGTGAAGTTGTTGGTGCTCAGTGCTGATGCGCATGATTGAAGATATTTGTCAAAATATAAAACACCGTATTCCCTTGGGTTCTTGCCCTAGCAGTCCTAGTAGCAGTAGAACTAGCAGTAATAGCAGTAATTTTTGTAGTATTGGTAGTGGTGGTAGTGGTAATATTGGCATTAATAGTATCTACTAGTGGTGACCGTAATGTATGAAGTGGTCACAACGGTAGTTGCAGCAGTAGTAGTGCAATGGAACAATGGAACAAGCTTTTCATACGGGTATAAAAGCTAAAGCTTTAAAGATCCCGTGGGATGGTTTTGGTTAAACTTCAAAATATAAATATTAGCAAAATTGGATTTACACCTGTGGATTCACTGTATTGTACGCAGTATAAGCAGTACATCCAAGGTAAATACAACAGGAATGACGGTAAATGGAATCTTGGGGCAAAACCGTCTCATCCTTGTGTACACACACAAAAGAAAAAGTGGAACGAAATCTGGGACCAGCAGTGAAATTCCTTACAGACACTGGTGTTTATTCATGGGTAATAGGTCAACTAAGCTGGTGCGACGAAATGAGTACACGGTCATCTCGAGCATGGAACTCTGCCAGCATGTGTGCTCATTTGGCAGATTCCGATAACGTATTCCACGTTCTGCAAACTCGTACGGAAAAGAATTTCCGACGGCATTTCAGACAGCTGTGCTGCTCCGCCAGCTTGAGATTGTGGCCTCTCAAATCGCTGTTGTGTCTGATCCTTAGCACTTAGCGGCACTTGTGTTTGGGATCTCTCAAAATCCGGTAAGTTAAATTAGGTCCCACCACAATCGCCGACACTGTTCGCTGAAGATCCCGAGCGCTTGACATCTTTGTTCTTGCGGCAAATTGTATAGACCTTTGACATTGTTAGTTGCCCGGCTTTGGGCTATCTCCGAGACGGTTAGATCTCTGCTCAGCCATAACTGCCAGAACTCTGTTGCGCATTCCAGTTGTGGCCATATGTATGAACCCAGTTGTGGAAAAATTGGTGGGTCGAACCGTCCGAATACGTGGTTCAGGAGGCCCACGTGTTGGATGCCCCATCTAGACGCCGCTTCAGCTTGCTTCAAACTTCCTAGGTTGGCCTGGACCAAAACTCCCAGATCCTTCACGACAGAAGTCCTTTGAAGCTCCTGGTGGCCAAGTTTGTTTGAGTACACCAACTTGTGCCGTATGTGAAGCACTCTACTTTTGTCCAAACTGAAACGAAGTAGGTTATGGATTAACCACGCTTATACACCGGATAGGGGGTGTGTGGGTGGAACTGTGGGTGGTGCAGCGCAAACCACCCATGATCCGTTTTTTACTCCTAGGCGTCCCGTAGCTGTCCTCATGGAGGCCACAGTGACAGGCAAATCCAGAAACGGATGCCGCCATACCTTATCCAAATCAGCTTAATATATTGTGATATCATCTGGTGTATTGACCACCCTCCACAACTTGATGTCGTCGGCATAAAGCAGGCAGGTTGAGCACATCAAGCGTTTTATATCGTTAAAATAGGTAAAAAATAATCACGGTCTAAATACCTTTCTCTGTGGTATTCCGCATTCAACTATGATGGCATCAGACAAAGATTCACTCAATAGTACTTCCAATCGGTGGTGTAGAAAAACGTTTTATGTCTATGAATCACGGGCAACTCTAGTCTTCAGCAAAGCAAAGAATTCCCTTCCATAATTATGAATCAACATCAGAAATCAGTTCCGAGTGAAGAATTCTTTTCGGTAACTCTCATCGGACCCAAACGTTTACAAATTACTGATAGTTGGGGTAAGCGTCAACTCAGGCTGGAATTTACTTCTAGACTGTTTGAATGATCAAAATCGATAACTTGAGACAGAGATAGCGATGGTAAACCAAGTAAACTAAATACACATACTTACGCAAAGCTCAGTAGTCCAAAGTAATTAAGTAGGTAAAAGAACAGCCAAATAACTAAGTAACAGTGTCCGTTGGCCAAGGTAGTAGTATCGGCCGTATGAATCGTTTTTGTATACATAATTCCGGCTTCAGATGGTGAATGTAGACAGCCTCGGCGATGGATAAGGGTTGTTTGTGGAATCCTTGGGTGTGGTGTTCAGGTAGTGAATAAATAACTTTGAAGTCATTCTCTGAAGCTGTGTGGCCACATTCAAGGCTAGGGTGGATTATATCCATAAAATGCAGCATATCCTCATTGGCGAGAGTAAGTTTCGTAGGTTAATAGCAGGAAAAGACAACACAGGGGAGTTAGAGAAACAGCTAACTGGCTGCCTCAGGCGAATGATGCAATCCAAGCTTATCACAAAGAACGAATACGAAAAGTTGAAGCCTTCAGGTGAACACCTACCGAGATTATATGGCCTGCCTAAAGTTCACAATGAAGGCGCCCCAATGCGCCCAAACTTGGACATGGTGGGTTCTCCTCAGCATTTGTTGGCCCAGTGGATGGTGGCGAAATTGCAGCGGTTACGGAATTTGGTTTGTACTTACTGCGTGAGAGACACCTTCGAATTCATTAAGAGGACATCCGAAAGGATGATATCATTTGATGCCCAGTCGCTATTCACAAACATTCCATTGCTCGAAACCGTGGATTACGTATCCGAGCTTGCTCAGCAACTGCCCATATACGCAACTTTTCCGGAGAATTTGCTGTAGGAGGTGCTGCTTCGTTGTAAGTTAAATGTTCAGTTCCCCTTCAATGGTGAAATGGATCGTCAGATCAACGGAGTGGCCATGGGATCTCCTTTGGGGCCACTGCTGGCTGATATTTTCATGGCAAAATTGGAACATGGTCCACTTGCAACGCACATCCGCGAAAATGAAGTGTACCTACGGTATGTTGAAGACACATTCGTACTTTAAAAATCCGAAAAGCATGCGGAACAGTTGCTGAAGGCTTTCAATGACGCACAAGAGAATCTCCATTTTACTTGTGAACACGAACTCAGAAACCGGTTACGTTTCTGGGATGTAGAGGTTATCCGTAACTCGGACGGATCATGCAGCAGAAAGGTACACAGAAAGCATACATGAACTGGGCAGTACACTAACTTCCACAACGCAGTACCACTACAGCATAAGCGGACTTTAATCAGATCTCTCGCGATGTTTGTACACCGGATACCGTCAACGAAGAACTACAGAGAATCAGCGAAGCCCTCAGGGAAAATGGCTATCCTGATAAATTTATCATGAAACGTTTGAGAAAACCAATCGAAAGCCACCTAGGAGCATTACTCCTAAGAAAGAGCTTTTCATACATATTCTCTTTAAGGGCGATTCTGCAGCTGATATGTTATCCAGACGCCTGAAAGACGCTATCGAGGAAACTTATTCCGCGGCCCGCCTGAGAATAGTTTTTCACAACAAGCCGTTGCTTACGAAACCCTTGAAGGATAGACTACCGTCGTTGACCCGTTCAATCATCGCTTATCAGTAGTCGTGCTCCTTTGGTGCACGATATGTGGGTCACACTACAAGACGCCTATCTCAGAGGATTCGTGAACACTTGCTGGCATGGTTTTACAAAGGCAGAATGAGGTCTTCAGACAGCTCAGTCATGTCACAACAGCTGTGTTGAAGAAACTGTTCGCACTACGCACTTACAGCTCTCCCAGAATAAATTATATCCACCCGAGGGCGCTGTACGGAGCAGCAACAACGCTAGACGGGCCATCATCGCAATTCTTCCAAACGTGCATGAATGGACAAATTGTGCCTATAATGTGAAAACATGGCTTAATCACTCCAATTCTCAAAGCGATAATCGCTCCTAAACTGACAACTATTGCCCAGTTATCCTCCTTTCTGTAATCTTAAATGTAATGGAGGCAATCATCGCTGAGGCCTTAGTATACCATCTAGAACATCACATGACAACATCATCCAGCGTCGTTCATGCACTACCAACCTATTGATTGCACGCAGTAGTTGGACGGAAGCGGCCGATGAAGGCAGAGGAACAGATGTTATTTAGTTTGACTTTTCCAATGCCTTCGACCGACTGGACCACCGCATTCTACTTCACAAACTTGAAAGCTATGGAGTTGGTGATCCTGTCCTTGGGTGGATCAGGAATTTCCTGCTGGATCGGCAACTGCAGGTCAGAGTTTGAAGTGCGCGGTCCGATGCAAATTATGTCTAATGTGGATTTCCACAATGATCAGTTCTGGGGCCGCGTCTGTTCCTCGTGTACATTAAGAAGGTTCCGCGTTTGACTGCCTCAGATTTCTTGCAGTTTGCTGTTGATTTTAGGGTGTGGCGGAGGATCTCAGACACAGCAGATCACGATGTACTTCAGCGAGATCTAGACAGGTCGAATGGGTTGCCGCTCTACAATCTGCTCCAGTTCAATTAGGGGAAGTGTACGGTAGTTCACACTTATGACCAGCCGCACATCATATACAAGTTTTGGAACTATCCCCTGCAAGTAATCACCTAGTAGCACGACCTTGGGATGCTAGTCCTGCCTCATCTGGTTTGTTGAAAACAATCTGTGAGGCCGTTAAATACAGGTAACCAAAATGTAGGCATGCTGTGGAGGGCATTTGGTGGTTTGATCCCTCTGGTTGTTCGCAGTTGCTTAACAGCTCAAGTGGAATACGTAATTCAGGTCTGGCATCCGTTGCACAAGCAAGAACTTGCAGCTCTCGAGACTCCACAGCGACGAGCCAAGAAGCACGTCAAAGGGTTGTGAAATCTTGCTTATCAACTTAGACATATGAACCTAAAATTATACGGCGGCCAGTACCTGCACCTACTTGGCCACCTTATTTTAGCCTACCAGATCCTAAGGAACATCAACCATGTCACTCGCCACCTACCACCAGTTCAAGTTAGCCACGCAATACAGTCTGCTAGATTGTCGACGGAACTGTTATTTTCTTCTCTCCACCTGTGTTTTAAATATGATTTGATTTTGCCCTAACCCAACTACATTACGTGATCTAGCATGTGGATATCAACAGACGATATAATACGATGAAACTCGCACAACCAGAATTACCCTACGCGACTGAGTCTGGCCCTTTCTGTATGCTTCGGTCTTAACACTGTGGTGAGTCCAGGAAAAGGATTTTCACTGTATCCACTTGTTTTCTATTCAACACGTTGTGATACTATTTCTGGCCACTCCACGAGATTTGTCAAGAATCCGCACTTTTGCTTGTTATATGTCATTGTCCCATGGTTCCACTCTTCACTCATGAAAGTGGATATAAGGTAAAACTTCGAGCGGGCTTTCTACGGAATCAGCAAGTTAGAGATTACATCTATTGTTGTTGGAGTGGTTGATGTTTCAGCGGCGCTGTAGCTTCTCTCTTGTTTATCAACTAAGCTGCATGTAAGAGTTAAACCATTTGAAACAGAAATGAGTGCTACTCTGCCTCAAGATGGAAACCGACTTTAACAAGACTGGCATCCTACAACTTAGACATGCTACGAGCCAAAATTAAACAGGACAATATCATCAGCGTTGAGAAATTAGATGCGGCTGGCTTCAAATATGACAGTTTACCAGCTGTGTCTCCTTCACTCAGCTATGAGAATTGGGGGTTTCCAGTGGGCTCCATTGCTATGTAGTCGTTTGACCGCGAAGTCACAGTTGTCACAGCTATTTGAAATCCGTATTTGACTCCTTTTTATTTACCACTCAGTTGAACTGCAACAAGCAGTGATACCAAAAACCGCCAGAAGAATCTCTATTTGACATTCGCTTTTGAGTACAATTTTGTTTGCCATTTTTCATGTTTCCTGCCGTCTAGCTTCTGACAGTTGCTTAAACACTCCATTTCATTAATCCGATTGGCAACCGCACGTCGCTAATAACGGACACTCAACCTAGGTGTCAGTTTCAGCAGCATCATTTCCAAAAAGATGGTTGCTTAGTTTTTATTTCCTTATAATTTTATGTGGTTGTGTTAATGCAATGTTTAATTGACATATGTTTGTGGTAGTTTTAATTTCCAAGTCCGCATTTCTTCGTGTCGCATGTTTCGTGACCTTTATTTAAACGCGCCATTCCGATATTCTGACTGGCTAACACCCAACGTTATGAATGGTTTGGGTCCTATAATATCATTCCCAAATGCAGATCTGATTATCTCTTCAGTTCGCATTTGATCATTCACTTAGGCTTTTTCCTAGGTTTGGTAGTTTCCCTTCATAACTTTTGCAAATATATATATATATGTGTGTGTGTGTGATGTAATGCATGCGAGCCATTTCTAACTCGTCTTTGGAGCTCATCCTGTGGTCTTGGGGTGAAGGCGCCAGTTGTGACAAAATTCGGATGAAATCTAGCTCACTCATAACGATTACGACGAAAAATAGCAAGGGGTTTGGTGGATTAAAGTCACGAACATGTTGTGTTCAATTCCTGTTAGCAGACAAAACGTACGGAATGGTCACACGACGACAACTGGTGTGAAATGCAGCGTTGCAAGAAAGTAACAACCAGCATTTAATTGCATTGCATACACCTCCTATGTTTATGTGCCTGGTGTTCTCTTCGAAGTCGATCACGGTGCAGTTTGGTTGTCAGTTGGTATTGCAGATCGATACATAAGCATTGCCTGCTTGTTGTGTCGGATATTGTCCCCGAAATTCCTGTGGGGCAGTGTTAAACTCCCTCTGTGTCTCGGGTTCATGTAAGCATCAGGCTCCCGCTACCGTATCTGGTCAAACAAGATAGAAAGTTGTCATGAAACACTGTGTTGTGAACGCGCTACAATGAAATATACCTAGTTGAACATTAGACTCAGGTACTAGCGTCTGATCGCCCATCCGCAACTAATCAATGAATGAAGAATTCTCACTCAGAAATGAGTTTATTTACTACAATACAACCATTACATCATAGTTAGGTCCAGCCAGTGAAGCATTTTGCGCTCTTGGGTGACGTTCTCCTGGACTGGATGACAGGGCCAAACATCTGGACGAAGGAGTCGTATACTGCTCCCTAGTTCACATGGCTTAACCACCAACTGTGTCAGTTAGGACTAGGTGAAATGCGGCAATGCAATTAGTGTAATCGTTATCACACGCGATTTGGAAATGAGAAAGTTTTATACACCATGGTATTTTCACTTATGGGAGCACGTGCAACGTAACCTTGCCGGTTTAGTCATTCCGAAGGTGTTGGAAATATTTATGCGAAAAAAGAATCCCCACAAAAAGTTGGTATGTGAAAGCTTAATCAACTAGGTGCTGTACTCTCCATTCTCTGTACATCAAAGTCGGTCTCTTCCATGAATGTTTCGCTCAGTCAGCTGCAGGATGTTCAGATTAGACAGAACTTGACGGCCGCTGAACCGAACAGTTTCACTGCATAGACTTCGGTGGCTTGGGCACATGCTTCGCATGCCTACTGGGCGTATGCCTCAACGTGTACTCTTTGCGCACAGATGTTTGTTGAAAGAGAAGACAAGGTGGCCAACAAATGACTCAGGTCAAACGTGTAAAGGCCCTGACCTCACAATTTGCCATCGTCGGCCGCTATCCATTTCCTGATTGAGGGCACTAGGCTAGTGAGCATACGTGACCGGAAACACTAGCGGACATGTTGCGCAATCGGGAGCAAGAGCGAAATGTTTGTGAGATCCTACCCCCCAAAACCGCAGTTCTACCTTATATTTCTAACCCCTATTCCTACATTATTGTTGTACTATGTTCGTCCATACGTTTAACAACAATGTATATTGTACTGCTAGCCATGTATCGTATCCATTTATCATCTCCACCAATTGTGGTAACGCTTTTAGGTTTGCGGAGTTCTTGGATTAATAACCCTTCATCCTTGGATGCCAAAAGGGATTAAAAACATGTACTCCCATGATTGTATTTTTGGGGCTGTCAGTTGTTGTACACGAGGTGGTCTATAGTCAGCCGCCGATCCAAAAGGAATGTTGGTCGATGATGAAGTGTATGAGGTGTTTGAAAGAATAGTCGATACAGCTGATGATATTATCATCTAACCGGAAGGTTGTGTAGCAAAATGTGAAAGGTACACTACACATGAATGCCATGTATATATGTACCGATATACATATATATATTTATATGAGAAAGTATAAATGTCTAGTGGGCCTTAAGCTAAGCCATTTGGTGCCACTAAAGAAGCGACGACGGGTCCTGCAGAGAATTACGGCGAGCCGGCGCAGCGTTTGTAGGCACGCTGAATTCGATTTACTAACCGCGTGCTTGCATGCTAAGTCTCTTTATTTCAGGTGGTGGGTTTTCAATTTTGCCTTAATGCTTTTCTCATATAAATGTCTACCTGTACTCTATTCCACTAACTTGCACACCTCGCTTAATCCAATTTTATTCGATTTCCATAACATTTTTCTGTTCGTAGCAATTCCGTATAGTATACCTTCTCACCTTGTGAACTTATCTAGGATTCGTTTGTAAAGAGCTTATTTCATATGCTCATTAACTTAAGGTTTATGTCACCGTTTCCTTACGCAGCAATCGAGTTATTTTCTTTCTCTTTCTCTCTCTCTTAAGTGTTTGGCTGTTGTTTGATATCCCCGGTGTGGCTGCGCTTGATGTGCATGTTGACAAGGTGCCTCCCTGTCTATTACCCACTACCACGTCCATACTGGCTCCAGGAGACAGTTGGTCGTTGCTGGAGGGGACAGGGTGCACGGTCCTTGTGGCCGTGTTAGGCTCGAAGAGTGGTTCCATGCACTCAGTGTGGAGCGGACTACTGTCCAGCCACCGCCTTGTGTGCGCTTGATTCCCAAATAGAGTGTGCTTGTGTTTGCATGTGAAGGAGTGTGGGCCGGCTCCGTTGATGAAACGTGGTTCCCATCCGCATGCCTGCCGGTCTTATTCCTTCGGGTTTACACTGGATATGGGGTGTGTGGTTGGAGCTTTGGGTGGTGCAGCGCAAGCCATCCATGGTCCCTCTGTAGGCGCAGGCGTCCTGTGGCTGGCCACAGTGACAGGCAAATCCGAAACCGGATGCCGCCAACCATTTATTTATATATTTATATACTGTTGTAGTCAGAA
>OX104068.1:9854311-9903349 GCA_944474145.2 Dicrocoelium dendriticum | reverse complement strand
AGCCTGGACCTCCAACCCATCGATGTATCAGTGGAGCCACTAATCAGCGGTGAGCTTTCGGGCAGGCAGATCCGGAGTGGGCAATAAAAGAGAAGGGTAAGCAGAGCATCAACGGGTGTTTGTTGATCTGACTGATACAGTCATTTGCAACTTTCAGTTATATGTTGTCTGGACCTTGTTCATATGTTCGTTGAATAGTTGTAGGGCAGCGCAGGAGCATAATCACATTGCTGACTGTAAGATATTCGTCAAGCTTTCTACGAAAGTTATACTCAGATGTGCTAGTACGAATATCGGTCGGCAATTTGTTCCAGATACGGGAGTACCGATTTAGGAAAAGTTTGCTGATATGTTTGTCTTTGACCTTCTTACCATCACAGAATTTTCTCTATTGCGTGTATTGTATCCATTTGGTTTCATGAGCGATAGATCAATGCTAGGGGTGTGGACATTTTTGTGCAGGATATTGAAAAAAGTGCTAAGTTTACTTTTAGGCGTCGAAGCCATATTGGGTCAAGCTTAAGTAGGTCGCATCGCTCAGAATAGGGTAGCACTAAGCTCGTACCAATAAGGCGCTTTGTAAACGCTCTTTGTACCTTTTCTATGGCGATACGATCATGCTTCCTGGAATTGCTATACACCATTGAGCAATATTCAGTGTATTCGTTCTCAACGAGTTTGTTAACACAGTCTTTACAAGCACTGTATGAGGGTATTTTTCTCGTTTTTACACGTCATGCTAAGCACTTCAGTTCGGCTACACAATAGAACGGACACTGTTAGCCCTGCCGCTCGAGACCTGCTTATACAGATTTTTTGGAATCCACACCAGCAGATAGCACGCAAACCTACAAAAATAAAAAGCCACCGACGTCTATAACAATTACCTGCCAAACTGAGACTTCCACCGAAGAAACAACGCTTGTCACTCGATCTGGGAGACTTGTGCATCGGCCTGACCGATTTGCCACCCACTGAAACCAGAGATATAACCCTTATTCTCTTATCCTCGCCAAGATGTGCCCTCACTAGCACTAGGAAGAGCGTATTGTTGGGTCCGTTTACCACTTTCGCATAACATTCATGTTTGTGGAACTGTACTTTTCATTTGACCTAAATGGCAAAGTCTAACCTCACACCACGTGAGGGACACCACGTGATCAGAGCCGACGTAAAAGCAGCGGAAATGCTGCTACGGGTCTTCCAGAATCCTCCTAGGAGAGGCAGTGGATGTGCGGCACCATCGCAGCCACACTGTAAGCTGTCATACAATGCAAGGCATGGACTTCACCGTGGTGGCTAACTTGAACTCCTTCAACTCAGCCGGTCTTGATAATGTGCATCCAGCAATAGTCAAGCCACTGGCTGACGTTCTTCAGCATCTTGTTATGGAAATATTCAACTTGTTGCTTCAAAAAGGTGTTATTAGGAGACTGGAAGGAGACAACCATAGTCGCGATCCACAAGGGGGATGCAAATCGGAGCCTCTTAACTATGGACATGTCCGTCTAACTTGTGTCATTCGCAAGTACTTAGCAAAGCTTAGATGAAACCGGATTTGTGAGCACTTGGCGGGACATATCCTAATTAGAGCGAAACAGCATGGTTGCATTAACAGGAAGTGCCTCATTAACCTGCAGTGCTTTCTAGATGAGATTACTCGATGTCTTGATGACGGGATTCCGCTGGATGTGTTCTATCTCGACTTTATTAAGGCTTTCGACTTGGTAAGTCACCGTTTCTTACTTGAGAAATTGACATGGTTTGTTCGACTTTCCAAACATCTATCTTGATTGTCGGAAGTCATACGTGAGAGAACATTACGAGTTAGTATCGGGGATGCGAATTCTCGTATAGGCATCGCCTACAGTGGCGTTCCCAAGCATTGCTGCGAACTGCACCACTGTTTCTCATGTTTATAAACGACTTGGACCACTTTCTTGAAGCCCACTGATTTAGTTTTGCAGACGATTTAAAGCTGGTCAGCAGGGGCAACCGAGCAACACTGACCAAATCGATCATCAAGGGATTAACTGGTCGAGACAATGGGATTTCCATTTAAATGCCAGTAAATGACAACTACTGACCACTAGTAGAGAAGGGATTGTGGTGCAAATTTTCTCTGGAGCTTTCTATTTACAGTGCACTAACCAGGTACGCGATTTAGGAGACCTTATGAAGAGCAAGTTTAAGCTTTCGACGCAATGTCGATATGCTGCTAACAAAGCGCGATGAGAACTGGTTTGCTTCAGGAGAGCACTGTGTAACACCAAGCCAGAGTATTTTCTGCCATTGTACAAAGTAGTGGCAAGGCCACACCTGGTAATGTGTTCAGGCTTGGTCGCCTTATCTCTGTCGTGATGTTGTTTGCATGAAAAATATGAAAAAATTGGCAACCAAGATGTTTAAAGGCCAACACAAAATGTTGCATGAAGATCGCTTAAAGAGCATAGGGTTGTTTTCCCTGGAGCGGCTTGGACTGAGAGGCCTTCTAATGGAAACTTTTAAGGTCATGAAAGGTCTCAGTGACATCAAGCCCACCCATCAGTGTGAGTTAGCTACTTCTGATCACTGGTGTGCGTATCGTTGGAAGCGCAATCAACAGGGGCTAAATTACACGTCGGGGCCAACATTTTCACAAACCGCGTGGTTCACAGCTGTAATTAGTTATCTTCTGAGTTACTCGGCTGCGCAACTGTAGCAGCCTTCAAAGCAAGTTTGGATAAGTGATAATCGCATCATTTGTCGGAATAAGGGTAACCTTATCCAAATATATTAGCATTGTTCCTAGATACACGCAAATGCAAGAATCGCTATTTTTCTTGCTTGATTTCTTTTAGCAGAAGCAAGGAGAGGTGGTTAAAATGCGAAGTACCTTTGGTTTGCTTACCGTTACAAAAGCTGGACGCTCGTTAGGTGGAAGGCTGTGTCTTCCTTAGACCTTGATTTGACATGACCTGACCTCTAACCAATAACCACGCAGGCGAATCAAATCACGTGATACGCATAATTTAGTTTGCAATTTACCTCGCATCCACTCCTATAAACCTGTACCGCATCAAGGCACACACAACACAACTGGAACAGCCAGACAATGGACATGTACGCTACTGTTCACGTGTGCAAGGCCCGACGCAGTCATCGTCGCACCCGCAAAGCAATCTGTATTGGACTCACAGCCATCAAAGAAGTACACGAGATAAGTCTCTCTCGCTTGTACGTATCATTATCATCTGCACAATATTATCATTTATCTTAGTGTCTAGCGTTATGCTTTTGTAACGCATCAACGTTTAAGCGACGCTAATCCTGGTCTTCGGCCAAGTGGAAGACCAGACGTCAGCAGTTCTACGGTACGCAATAGCCACGCTTCGTCCTTGCGCAGCCATCACTAATCACCCTTTGGCTAAGGATACTGTGAGGTTCGCCCATTCCCTACACAAACACAAGCACCTCGTCACGGATTAAAAAACAGGCTTGCGATCCTTGGAGACTTAGCCGGTACTTTTCATTTGGAACGAAACAACTGTCTGCCATTCTCTGACATCCTTATCAAGCGCAGGGATGACGCACTAATTAAGATTACCGTCTGCAAAAAAGCAACTTGCTTCGCCCAACACCTTCACTTTACCAGCTTCATACCAGTGCCGTGTAAACGGACACAGCTAATCGCGTTAGACGAATTCACTTTGCAAACTGTCTTGTCAACAAGCTAGCATTAAGTACAACTACACTGATGATGAATGGTTACCCACACAGATTTATAGCGAAACACAGCCAACCTTGAGGCTGGAAGGATTTGGTGCATACGGCAGCCAATAAAAAGATCTAGATCGAGTTGACTTTCAAGAATGACTTTATACTGCTCAGTTGAATTTAAATCGTTTACAGTAGGTTCCTTAATATTCGCTCCTACAATTACGCCTAATGGATGCTTTCACTATTATCCAGCCACTACATAAAGAAACTGCCTGAATATGTATAAATCCCAGGTCATCCCAATTGCCGCATAACAATCATATCACCATGTTACAAGGTTTTACCCGTTGCACACATGTCAGAGGTATTGGGTTTAATTTTACTGACTACAATGCTGAATCTGTCTTAAGTTCACTCCGTAAAATTTACCTGCATAAAATGTACTTACTATCGAACAAGTTTGCACGCCGAGTTCAAGAACGCAGTGAGTTACCCCGTGTAAGTTTGAAATGAATCCCGCATTAGATAATTTTATGGCTTGTGTGGTCGCTATAACCGAACTCGTGACGCAAACCAAATCGCGTTATCTATCTTTAAACGGTAACATGGAGGTGTTTGAGCAGCACCATAGTAGACTGCCTATTCCTTTCCATTCGGGCAGAATCCCTGGATAGATTACCACCACATTTTTTTCAGTAGAGCAGCTAATACGTTTTCTCTTTAGGCACCACTGCGTACATCGCTTCCCACAATGGGGACAGAACAGCCAGTAAAGGTGTACAAAACCAAACGCATTGAACTTCAACCAATGTTTCACTTATTAACAAACAAGCCTACGCGCCACAAATCGACAAATAATCGGTTTGAAGACATTCTAAACTCCGGGGAAATCCTGTGTACAATACCGGATTGAGCAGGGAGTTCTGGTAGCCCAAACAGAGAAACAGACTATCCACCACAGAGGGAACAGAACAGATTGGTGCACAGAATGGAACAGCGAGTGTCTTGACAAAAAACGGAAGCCAGCCACAAGATGAAGCTACCAGTGTTGATGGCCAGTGTGCGAACCGCCTTGTTTCCGCGACACTTTTCCATACGTTCCTTGCTGTCCTTCATCTCTTGAATGGTATTAGGCTGCGTGAGCAGTTTACCATACGTCACGTGACGTTCAAAAAATCGAGAAAGTATTGAATGGGACTCGATTTTCGGCGACATTTGTTTTGCACACTGTTCTCGGTGTGCTTGTGCACTCCGCGGAACAACGTTGTTATTACATAACACCGTCACTATGCTTGTGACCTTTAGCCTGAATGTTGTAAGATGATCTTGTTTGATTAACTTTGTGTCGCATGAAATATCTGATATGATGTGTTGTGGAGGAGGTGTATGATCTGGCACTATCTTCAATGTCGGAAGGTCAACTGACCCTGGATACGTTAACGATTCCTTTGACTGGATAGTTTTGTGAGGTACCAGCGGACGGGTTACTGCGATAGAGACTACAACCACTCCACTGTGTACTCAAGCTGCTCGTACTGGGTGGCAGGTAAGGAGATTCGGGCAGTGGTTTGATCTGTATGCTGGCTGTAAGCAAGTCCAGGTGTTCAACAAACACTGGCGTAGCTGAATCTACCCTAGACTTGTTCCACACATTCAACCGATTTTTATCAGATTCGGTTATAAACGGACTCGGGATAGAATACACATTGGATGTCGCTGAGAGTTCCCTTGCATTAGTATTTGAGTAGACCATAAAATCGGTGGAACTTAAAAAGTGCCTATTTACACGACGACTTTTCACACCTGTTTCAGGTATAGATTGTGGACATGTTGAAGCTCCAAGCGAACGCCTGAGTAAATCATTTTTTCTCCCATGTTCTCTTTCATTCAGTTGGTCAGTGACATTATTGTGCCGACAGCATTCGGAGTACTCGCTTATGTGTTTTAAAGCACACTAGAGCATGAAACGCACAAAGGAACACCCGATTGAGACGATGGGGAAACACTTTTGCCAGTGAAGTTGCTCTCGTTTATTGCGGAATGTGAGGAAGCCTTGTCATAATTCACTAGGAAACAACGAAGCTGATTCGTAGAATCTGCACAGTTTAGTATGTTACCAGCAATTTCCAATTCACCAGTGGGATTGAGACTCCAATCATCAGTTTCGGTCCAAGCTTCCGGAAAATCGTCTGAATACTGTGTGTCGGCTGAAGACGGGTTGAAATCGGTATCTAACTTGACATATGCATATAGCTGACTCGGTAGGGCAAATCTAAAAACAACAGGCACAATCAACCTGATTTTCTTAGAAGACAGTAGATTCATTGAGAGTCAAAATTGTGACACACGCTTCTTCGCCTGCTTTGAGTGTTAGCTCATGTGGATTGCGAAACTATCGCTTTCTGATTCGCGCGCTAGCTGCATGATATATCCTTGTATATGCACCGATTAGAAACCCCATGGGGAATTAGAATGCACCAAGTGTGGAGAAAATGGTAAAACCCTATTCGTCGTTAATGCGGCATTGACCTTTGACTAACACATCGCACATGTTTCCTGAGCTGTGAAACCAAGTTGGTAACGAAATAGCCAGTGATTTGATCCACACAACAGCGATCATGCAAATGATTGGCCTCTCATTTCGGATTCGGAGATATTGCAGCCGAGTCGCAGCCCAGTAGCAATCGACCGCTATGGCAATCAGGTGTAGAACGGATGCCGTACAGCATGCAACGTCCATTAGAAGCCAAAGATCACAAAGTGCCACATCTGAAAGAAGATGTGGAAAAGAAGTATGTTAAAGCCAAATATTTGCTAACGACAGTCGTTATCCCAACGCACGCTAGGCTTCTAAAGTCAAGCAAGATTACACGCAGTTGTGTATTTCTGCCTCGTAAAACTAGGCGCTAAAACAGAGGTCGTCCATGTACATCAAATATTAACAACACAGAAGACATTAAGGACGATAACACGAACATATTACAGCCGTGGTGAGTATTGGTCTCGAGGTAAGTCAAACCGAGTCGAAATCTGTCTTATGCATCTGACTGGGATATTTTACAACGTTTTACACTAGCATAGTGGATGTAATGATTTATAAAATTGACCTATTATTGCAATCAAAAAGCAAAATATTCGAATGTACATGCACATCGCACAAGTAAGCCTTCATGTGCGATGCTGCTAAGGTTTTTTGTGGTTCCCAAGTAAAAGGGATAAATACGGTAATGTAGGGTCATGATAACATATTGTGCGGGAAAACAAAACCCGGAATTAAGTGCGGGTAGACAAACAGGAAATATCTTTGGTAAATCATGGCGCAGGGAGTAAAATGGATCATCTAAACATTTAATGATAATTTGTCACCTTAATCAATCTGCTTAATAACGACGAAGTCAACCAGAGAGACCCTGAGCAGTCCTACATCTGCAAATGACCTTAATGGAACAAACAAGCAATGAGAAGTCCGTCTGTAGAAGACCAGGAAAATAATAGGTAAGCAATAATGCCATTTTGCAGAGATACAGGAGGGTACTAATTTCTATAACAAAAGTTAGCGTACTGCAAAGATGCTGAGTTCTATGACACAAAAAGGCTAATTTTTGCAACATGCAGAATGTGCGTTGACCACCATAGACTGTGATGAATATGCACCAAGATACGTAACATTAGAGGAACCGCATATGTTGTGGTCGCTTGCGTCCATGATGCGCCAAGAAAAGTTGCTGTGGTAAAATCGGGCAAGTCGAACGGAAGAAGTCCAGCTAGGAACAGTACCAAAAGTATAACACAAAGTGAATGCAAGGTGATCACGGTTGGAGGTGTGTAACAATGAGGAAAATGAAAGCAGCTCTTGACGAAGACTGTAAGCAAATTCTTGGAAGGCTATCTTGCCAATATTTAGCGAAAAAGATGTGTCGTGTCTCAAGAGATCGAGCCTAACGTATTCTATTGGTATTGGTTGTTCCAATAAATGTCTTCGCATTGCAGTGTTTTACAGCGGATTTAAGTACATTTAGGAGCCAATGGACGCACTCATTTAATGAAGAGACTGACATTCCGATGGCAGTATGCGTAATTCGGAAAACATAGACAGTTGACATTTTACACTCTGGTGCTCCGCTTAGCTGATTACAATGCATGCGTCAATGGTGGGGTGGCAACCATGAGGGCTCCCCAATCGTCCCTATAGCTCTCATTCCAAACTCTAGACCAGTACTCAGAAAAGATTCCATGCGTTATCGTCTATTACTTCTACCAACCAACCTTTGATGCTTGCGCGGAAATAACACAGGAGTTTGAGCAAAAGCACTGCATAACTTCGTACCATCCTGGTATAACCATGTCGTCGTGCAGGCCTGTCCAGAACCCAGTACGGCATAATAGGTTAATTACAATGATATCGCGAACCTACGTGTTACGAGCAGTCAAACATACCACTGCGGCGCTCACTTGCAGGACTCATTCATGCCGCCTCTCTACCAATCCACTCTGCTGCACGTCCTCATCCACCATGTTTCCGTGGACAATAGCTGTGCACTGACTGTGCGACCTGCATCCGTAGTCACCCTTCTCCTCAATCTACTCATTAGTAATACATCATCTACTCCCAGCTGTAATTCATGCCACGTGCGTAACAATCAAGGTAAACATGCACATATAATCTACACCTTTTGTCTTTTACTTTTCTCTGTAAATGTACGTCTATTAGTCCTTTAACCTGAGAGAGACAATTACCGTTAGAGTCAAAACATTTATTCTTCTCGATCACATGCTTATCTTACTGTAGGCGCCCCAGCTACTGGTAGGTCACATCGAGACATTGGTTGTGCAAATATGTCCTTCGAAAATCGACCCCACACTTACCTAACCCCTTCCCCAGCAACTGGGTTCGCTGTGTTGTGGACAGATTCTTCTGTAGCTGAGACATGTTCCCGAGTTCAGTAGAACAACGTAATCGGAATTCACCACGGAACAAGCGGTTTGGTCGATCGCATCTCTATTCTCTTTGATTCATCTGCATGTTCAGCGTGCGTCCCCCAATAATGGCGAAGCAACACGCGTCTTTATGATGGTAGTTGCCTATTTGTCACGTAACTCCGTATTACCCAATACCTTTCTTGTATCCTCATTCATGCCAGACTTGCCAATTGGCCCCAGTTAATTTTAATTCTTCAATCAAATCGGTAAGACAGAGGCAAATCAACTGTTTTCATTAAGTACTTGTTCTCATAATTTGTTGGATGTTTTCACTATTAAACGTTGCGAAAATATGTTTTGCTTCACTTTTCACTCACATTTCCTGTTCATCATTGCTTGCTTATAGCGGTTAGTCATTTTCCCTTCCTCCTGCAACATTGGTCACCTATCGGTCAGTGATACATAAATATTGGTCTCCTGTGGGAAATGGTCCACAGCACTGGAGAAGAAAAGTTACAACAACGTGTGGCACATGTATCATGTTGCGTCCAATAGCCTCCATAAATCTATGATACTTGAGCTAATTAAGGCGCAACTTGCTTGCTTATTGGGGAGATAACGCGAAAAGTGTATACTAACTACTAGGTAATAAAGATCGGTCCAGTAAAGAGAGCAAAAACCGCCCACTCGGACAATTTACCGAACTACTGAGTTAATTAATTATTCACAAATCCTACGTGAATGTTTCTGTGCAAATGCTAGGTCAGGTCTCTCATATTCTTTGGTTTACGGATGCATTTTGTATCACTAGGAGAGGTTTAGTGTAGTGGGTGTATCCGCTCTCATTGATGGGTCACCAGGCACGTCCAGTACAACGGTTAAGGCGAGAGGATAAAAGCAGTTGTAAAGAAGCTGTTTGGATCCGTTGTCCTAGTAGATTGTAAGATTCTGGCAGTGATTCCTGGAAAAATGTTAATTAGTCCACGTACGGTATCTACAGAACTACAGCCATGCTTAAGGGCTTCGACAATGAGCCGTGAAGATCTGTCGAATTTCCACATACCAAGATGACATGTACATCACTAAGCTCAGCGACTTACAAGTGATATAAGTGGTAATTTAATTAGGCTTAATTATAAAACAGTTGTGGCTGAAGCCACAAGTAAATGAAATGTGTAGGAACGGTTGTAAGCTAGACCACATATTCAAGTCATCTACCGTGGCAATGTATGCGAGTGATAACACCTGCATAGAAAAGTTTCATAGCGATGCGAGTGGAGTGTTTTTAGTTACATGATTAAGAACTGTGTCAGTTGTGCATCAGGGCACGTAGTGGTCGTATCAAAAAGGGCCGCAGAAGATAAGATCTATCGTTTTAATTTAAGCGCTGGGTACCGGATGAGCGAGGAGTCTTTGAGCACGGTTTAATTTTTAATGTATGGCTGATCAGTTTATCTAGAAAATTTTCGTGATGCTAAATTAGAAGCTGTACTTTTGTTCTGTGTGGTTTGGTAAAGTTAAATCGAGTGTCTCTAAGGAGAGGACGAACTGAGGTAATATTCCTCGTTTAGCCAAAATGTAGACTCCATGAATTTACTTTAAATGAACGCAACCACAAAAGTGAAAAAGAAAACACGTTTACACAAACCAACTATGAGCAATTACAGCGGATGTTTCTTGTTGACTTCTATGTAAGGAACAGAACCAGGGAAAAATCTGCATGTGGCCCAATTTTTAATTTGCCACATTTTCACTGTTGCTGGAATGTCGATATCACTTGCGTTGCTACTGACTTTAGTGTATGCAATACGTGACTGCTACAGTTGCCGTTACACAGTTACCGCATAGCACCGTCGTGTTCCCCATCATTCCTGTATTCTAAGCCACTTCAAATATATTGATTGGCTTTGTTTAATTCGATGTCTGCAATGAGCCATGTGGACTGCCTGTCGTCTAGTTCTGGGTGCCTGCGGTACTGTTAACATAACACTACCGTTAGTCTGCTATCAATGCTAAATATTTTAACGAATGAATGTTCACTGATGGTTTTTTGTTGAACATCCAAGCTATAATTCACTAAATCAGCGCCGTGCTGTTTAGGACCGTGCACCATTTATGGTAATTGTTTTTCTTTATTCATCATCAATGGTATAATTCCGAGAGTCGACATATGGCAATTTTTCCCCCGTACCGTACTACCTCATTGTTATTGTGCTTTCGGTTCTCACGAAATTCCTCCTCCTTTTCCTTCTCCTCAGAAAACACATTCGACTTACACTCATTCGCCTGCATAAAAAGGGTGACCGAAAAATGTCCACTAGAGTGAACTTTGGAGCGCACTAGATGACCGATTTGGTGCCCCTAGCCTAAGCAGTTAAAAGGTCTTGGACATATTTCGGTCGCTCAGAGAAGGCTTTCCACCCTAGCCTTGACATATGCTGTGAAGGCATTTTCTAGTTTCAAACATCGTCTATATTGGAAGGAAAAATATTACAATTTGTACTAATGCATTTCTGAAGCCGTAATAATACACCGAAATGTTATTCAGGTGACCGATCTTCGTCCTAAGTATATCTCACTGGAACCCTCATAGTTGGAAAAAAGGTCGTTTAGTAAAATTAAATCGATCAAAAGCGCTGACTGAAAGTTCGATTTTCTCCAAAAGAAAAGGCTCATAGATAAGGACCTTTGTTGTTAATAATACACTATAATCCTTAATGATACCTTTAAACATATTACGACATACCTTTTCTTATTTTCCTTTTCTAACTAAGAGTATCCAAAATCACGCCCAGAAGGGATGACTGGCCGTCCATCTGTGCAGACAAGGCGGAAAAGCAAGGGTGCTTTAAATCTGAGCCACACTGTATAGCAATGTTTCCTACGGATCACGGTTCCAGAAATTCTAGTTTTTTTAATCCATCGTGTCCAGTCCACGCATACAAACTTGTCACATTTAATTTACTCAACTAATGGTGTCATTATGTTTTCTAAGACAACTTATGAGCCGTTTGACTCGCCCAAATTCGCTCACATACGATAGTTTCCAAAGCAGCTACGGAACAATTTGTGATCCGTTGTTGGCCAATCATTCACATTCAGGTTTGTGCTCATCTAGCTTGTTTTCCAAGTTCATCGGCAAGTCGCTTCCACTGAGCAATCAGCCGACCGATCTGTCTCAATAGTCGTGTGCGTGCGTGGGGAGACACAACCAACCTGGGACCGGCACTGTCTCAGTGTTGCCCCTGAAGTTACAGTGACACTCCAAATATGCATGTGCGCGAAATAGTGCAGCCAGCGTTTAAGTATAATGCGACGTGAAATGTGGTCTTCGGAGAAATGCGGTTTAGCCCTTATGACTGGGATAGCGTGTTTATATTTTATTGGATCTTCCATCCTATGTGCACAAAATATCCGTCCAAGAAGGGCAGCAGCACAAGAAAGTAGCCGGAGTACTTTTGCATTGTCCAAGCTTTCGAGGTATTCCAGTTGATAACAATTTATGTGTGCCCATGAAGACGTGCGATAGGTAGACTGAGATAATCGAGAGTTTATTGAATATCAGGATTGCACCCTCGGAAGTGAGTGTGGCCATGTTCGTACCTAAAGAAACCAATTCAAGCTCCGACTCTATGCGGAGGCGACAAATCAGACGCTTCAACTGCATGGCATTGTGTGTCTCTAAAGCTTTTGACCACCTTCACTCACGTAGGTGGAGAAGAATCAAGCGTATCTGCCCCAACGTCTTTCACCGGTGCTCCCCACATTAATACAGTGGCGATGCTGGCAGACCCGAGCTAGGTCCACCCCAGCATCGAGGACATCCGAGCATCATGCGCATCGGTTTCCTCTATGAAAATGTTGGAGTGAACACCTCCGACTTCGCTTCTCCTACTGAACAACAACAGGACATCACAGTTATCAAATGCCACCAAAGAGTAAAAGACGAATTAAATTAATACTCTAAGACCAACAGTAAAAATAGGAATCATGGTTCCAAACCTCTCATGTGCACAAATGTTCCGGGAGCACAGTATATTACGAAAATAGGAAGCCGATAGACAGCCGTAAGCAATAGAAGTCAAGTTGTGATGCAATTATCAGTTGGATAGAACCTACGACGCTGAGACTTGTCACACCTCACCCAAATTCAATGCATCACGGTGAACCTCGTCTTTTGCGGGTGACACTGATATACGTTGTTAAGAAAGGCCGTTCTACTCTCCTCTATTTGGTTCCGTAAGTTCTCACATGAGTTGCACACACATCAGTTGGGATGGACGCTCAAAACTAAACAGTAATAGTAAAATTTTTCATACCATAACCAACGGGCGATTACTGCTTACGGAGTTCATAACCATCAAACTTCCTCCTCCGTGGCACTTGAGGCGCATGGCCGGGAACAATGGTGTAGCGTGCACCAGTCACTTTCCATTGACAATCTCATTGTCAAACCTTCGACAAGAATTTCATTTTTAACAAACTACAAGGGGAACATTCCCAGGCTGATGAAGACTGCGCTTCATTCTGAGCAAACGTTACCGCTCATCTTGGAAAAATGGTTTGAATTTCGTAAGAGGCTGCCTATGGAAATTAGGTTAGAGAAAATGGGTACATGGCCACGGGCGGTTGACCATTCATTGGGTACGGCCAAATCGGAGATTCTGCACGTCATACAAGTTAGTGAAGAGAAAAGCATAATGACAAACTTAATTTCAAACGGTATACGTCTAATTGCAAAAGGCCATCATAGCCCGGAGCTCTGCTAGCAGCCGTATAACCCAAACGAACCTCAACGGCCAACGGCATAGAAGCCGGTTAGTAGCCAACTCTTCAACGGTCGCCACGATCTTCAGTTTGATACATCATCCTTGGACTCACTTCTGGTTACCGAGAAACCGTCCTGCGTGTACGCTAACACCCAAAACCTTATTAGTAAGTTGGTAGAACTCCGTCATTGTACGGCTCTAGATACTTGATGTACAATAATGATCACCGAAACGTGGTTGAGATTGCTGACGTTCGGATCCCTCTACCCAGTAGGTCGCTTCTTCGGAACGATAGAACGGGTAGGGGATAAGGTATAATGAAAATCTTCGCTGTGAAGACATAAGTGATTCCCAAATGCGTGTCATAGATCACCTTTGATGTAGACTATGGTTGACGGACGACGGCATCTGTATTGTGACCTTAGTTTCCAAGTAAAAACCACAGACTAAGATAGATGTTGCGTAGTGTAATTAACTGTAACTGTAGCCATATCCTCATTACAGAAGAATTCAACATTCATGATCTGGATACTACGACAAATGAAAATGAGCAGTTCAAAACTACTTTGCAAAAGCCCGTCTCTAGCAGACCCGTAGAACATTACGTCACCGTTCTCACCAGGTTAAGCACAAAGAATAAGCCGTCGATGTTGAACTTAGTGTCTACCAGCGAGATCAAGGTTGATGGGTCAGATGCGCGCAACATTCTTAGTCGAAGCAATAATTTGATCCTACTGTTTTATCGCGTTTAGTACGCCGACTGTCTTCGTAGAGAACCCGTCGAATTTAATGTAGTACGCATTACGCGGCATATTCGCTAAAAACGTTCTTTGAACATTCATGAATGGGTGTACACCAGAGACAGCATGAAAAGTGTTCTTATAAAACTGTATGTCTTTAGCCACAAAAGCATTCGCGCTAGAAGCTTTTCATCTTTCTCTTAAACTAAACTGGGTTATGAGTATCAAAACACTAAAGTATATGGCCCTAAGTGCACGAACCTGATGAGTTTACATTGACTCGACCAGCTCAGAAAACCGGAAAACGTACGTAGCCAAGGTAACTACTAAATACTTGGCTTGTGAAGAGAAGTTGGCATACACACAGGAGATGGCAAAACGACTCTGTTCGAACCGCAGTTTCCTTTACAGATGTCAGTAGACGTTGTAAGTGTAGCGTAGAATCCATCCATTCATTACGTTAGATAGGTAGGCTCCTACATCGGGAAACGCAGCGAACATCTTACGAGCTCATTTTCACTTATCTTCCAAGAAATCCAAAGAACAGATATTATTCATGTTTCTTTAACTCTACCATCAGTTCAAGCCATCGTCACATTCATCACAGAAACGGTGTTGAATTGGCTACTATCCTTCAATATGTACAGCTCTCCTGGAACAGGTAAAACTTACACGAAAACACTGCATGTAGTAGCCATGAACCTAGCTGAAGCGCTTGCTGGATTCTTTCTGTTTCCCCTGGCCTAGAGCATCTTACCGTCCACGTGAAAGTATGGTTCCAGCACACTCATCCACAGGGGAGTAAGTTATTCCGAGCCTGCTAATTATCGCCCAGTAACGTTTCTTATTGTGCTTGCTAAGGTCATGGAGGCCATCATCGCAGACGCACTGGTAAAGTACCCAGAAATATACGGTATCTTCCTACCGGATCGGCACTAGTTTTGCCAACGTTGAACATGCACCACGAACCTGCTGATAGCAGGTGACAATTAGAGTGAAGCAGTTAGTGAGGATACTGTGGCCGATGATTAAAAGCGTTCGATCAGTTGGGCCATCGTATCCTACTTCACAAGTCCAGAAACATGGCATCAGAAATCTAGCATTGGGAGGGATCAGTATTTTCTCATCGAACGGCAACTGCAGTTTTGATTCACAACGTCTTTGTCTATCCCAATACGAGTGGAGTGCGGCTTACCGCTAGGTCCAATACATGGGCCTCGCCCGTTCCTAGTTTTCATTAAAGAACTGTCAAACATTCTCACCTGAACAGTTTTACCCTTTGCGAACAAAGTTAAGTTTTGGCGGGCGATCAAGAGATTAGACGGCCCCGTGATCTTTCGGCAAGATCCTGTTGAATTTTCAAACTGCTCGACAAGGAATCCTTTGACATCTAAGGTGGACAAATATAGTTGTTCACCTCCGAGCTCAATACGCCTACATCTACAAGCTTTTGGCGCACAATCTGCAGATCATCTCTTAGAGAAGGGACCTAGGTGTGCAAGTACAGGAGGATCTCGGCTGTGCCAGAAAGTCGTAATCCTTTTCAAAAAGGACCAAACAACACGTCGGATTCCTGTGGAGAGCTCTCGAGTTTGGATTCATCTATCTTCTAACCGAGGTTCAATGCCTACGTGCGTCCCCAAGTCGAATACGCTATCCGGACTTTGCAACAGAGGCTGGGGCGTGACCTTGCAGCGCTCAAGACACCGCAACGCCAAACAAAGAAAAATGTGAAGTGTTTGCGCCACCATCCCCATCAGAAAAGGCTGAAGAAACTCGAAGTGTTCAGCGAAAGTCACCGGCAGCCACGTGGAGATCTCAAAATATATACCAAATGCTGAGCGATCTTCGTCGCCTGTGCCGCCAGCTTCTAAACATCATTTCAGACAGCAAACTGAGAGACAATATTTTGTATAAAGTCAAAAATACAGTCGCCTGGATAGTCGCTGAAATTGCTTTTCCTTCCGAGTCTGCCAACCCTGGAACGCTCTTTCAACCTCAGTTGTTTGTGACCCCACTTCAGCCATTTTATAAAAACGCTTGGAAATGGGGCTCAGCTTCCTAACCTTTGATGCCCGAACCGATCCTCGGGAGTGTATTCCGATTATCATTCTGAAGTTATGGTCCACACTGACGCAGGTAAATGAGTGCAGTCGGCTGAGCAATCCGATGGTACTTTATAATGAGCGCTAACCACAATAACTTATTATGCTTTTATGCATGGCGCCGTCACATTCACACAATCCCACCCCTTATATGCCATTGACCAGTTACTTCAGCAATCACATGTTATTTCGTTCACTCGTGTAGCTTTGCATTTGAAAATCCTTCCATTACGAACCTACGGGCGATGTTAAACCCATACATTTACTTGTCTGTAACCATTGTTCCGTAGTTCCATGAAAATGGATTCTGTGTCGAAAACAGTAGGTGTATCTGAAAACGGAAAGTTTTAACCCTACAATGAATTTGCAACACACTATATTGAACAAACTGCAAAATGTTTACAACATCAGATTATCTGCGCATGTATTCCTCTGCCATAGAAAGAGAAGAGAAGTAACTTATACTTACGTATATTCATTGCGTAGTTAGCAGAAAAGAAATGTGTCACTGTAGTCGAACAGTTTGGTGGCATTCATGAAAGGTGAGTTCTAGTTCTGCAGTGCCTAACCGTGTTTGAATGATTGACAAGAGGCTGGCATCAAAGTGATTAGAACAGGTACTACTAAAACTACCTCCACCATAATTCCTTTTTAATGGCACAATTAGTTACGAGTCACTATTTCGAGTTTCACCAGATGCTATTCCGCGTCTGGTTTACCTTTTCAAGAGGATTTGTTATAACAAGAAGGGCATTAGTTTCTCTCGGACAATGTGATCTTGTTAAACAAGAGATTACATACTGGTTCATCCACCAGCAAGTAAAGAGTGTCAAGTTCTTGACACTGCAGTTAAAGAAATGTAGTATCCTTGCGTCATGCTGACACCATCAAAGCTGTTTTCTTCAGACAAAAAGACAAATGAAGTGAAAGAGGCATCGGTCTAACTTCCTGCCTAGAAAAATGAACACAAATTTCATCGGATCAAACGGTCAGTGTTTATCGCAATTCAGCCCGTTCTAAATCGTTATAACATTGGCCATGTAGCTAAGAATGCGTTCACGTAGGAAATGTATGCCATTAGGATGGTAATGAGTGTGAAGATTCTAAGACCATTCGTCCTGTAACTATTTAGCATTAAGTCCACTCTCACCTACTGACATATGTGTACTCAAGAGAATCTAGATAAATAGTGGCATTACTACAAGATCCTACATGATAATTGTCTACTGCTGAAATCAGAATTAAACTTTCGCATTAATTTCCGCAAAATACAAAAATAAAGCAGGTGGTGTGGTGAATGATTAATTTCAAGTAGTGTTGTCACAATTTAAGTTAGTCTTACCTAAATCATCCTTTGAAAATGGACCTGACCGCGGTTTAGTTTTAAGTGGGATTAGTGGAAGGATAACACACCTCCGTCATGTGTGCCGCTATAATGTAGATCTATTACCATGAAATAACAGTATCGTAATGGAAGGTTTTTAATCTATGGGTTGCTTATATTTTCTGCAGCGCAGTAATATAAAAAAGCAGGCTTTCGTGTCACGCCAGGCACGCTGGCACATGACAAAGGTTACACTCAGCGTGCTATTTACTTTCGCGCTTCGAGAAATTGAGACACCTGCCTCATTGAAAAGTCCCAATTTTGAAAGCAGTCTTCCAGTGACAAGAGAAATTTATACTCTGACTGCCCGGTGAACTGATTTATCTCAACTAACCCACAATAGAAGTATTCGAAGATTGCATACCCAATTTTTGTACCATGTCTTAACGTGTTTATTTGCAAAAGTAAGTATGGGATATCTTCATTTTGGCCTGTACGCTAATATGTGCTTGCCGTAGCGGAACACACACCAAGTTCATTAGGGGCTATAATGCATTCTAGTGCGGGGTTGCTAGAATTCTGGAGAATGCATAGGAGAGAACTAACCCATTAGTGTATGGCACGTGTACGTCACGCAAGCATATTACCGTGACAAAACGCGGACATATATCAGACAAAAGCCACTTGGCCTCCGGCAACATTTTACGGCAAATGCGCACGCTAAAATTTTGTCACCGATTTGGCGTTCATAAATAATGAATGCGCATATATGTATTGCAGTAACCAACAGAGTGTCTTGTATGTACGTTGTACAGATGATATGCTAATGAGGTCTAAATTTCGTGGATTTGTTCAATACATAACGCTCTCTTAGTTAATCTTATAGTTAGCTTAAATGGAAGTACCCGAGAAGCGCATTCGTACAATGTGTATCGGTTTTAATCCTCACAGATTACAACGCGGTCAGAATGGTTGTGACATAAAAAACGTCATCGATTGCACCTGATAAAAATAAGAATGGCATATGCATCCGTGCCAAGTGACCGCATGCATATCCTATTATTACGTACAGCCGATTTTGCTCGTGGCCCGAACAGCTGGCATGTGTTTGTGAAGTACGTCGATACATACACAAGTCAAAATATAAATTCTGATTACTTCATGTATACTACATAAACCGAAAACTGCGTTCACTCATAAATTATTGATTATGTACTTCCATAACGTGGTTATAACACCATTTGGCTGTCTTAACTAGGAAACAGCTTCTTGCGGCGTCTACGAAAAAAGCAATTTGTTAGTTATTGGTGCTCTTTATATAAGCAGAAATAGGAATTTGTTCAACATAACCTACGCCCAAAGATAGGATATTGCAGCGTTTGGTAAGTACATGTAAGATTAATAATACCAGTCGCAATATAACCATTATCTCAATATGTATAGTATTCATTTGTAGTCAAGTGAGCAGCTATTCTTGTCAAGGGATATTGCCCACTCAAGTGTGTCTTGCTAATCTTCCGGGAAGTGACAACTTAGACTGGAGAGTGATTCAGAAGTTTGTTGCAATGGAATAAGGGGACATTTTATGCTGTACAAATTATGAGTCACTATTTTTACTGACTGATTCTTGACAGCCGTCTGCACGAGTTCACTGGCTTTCGCTCATCGTTCACTTGCCGCTGTTTGGAGCACTCCTATCTGGACTGGGACTTAGTTATGCCTTGTGCACAATACCCCCAACCAATCCCATGATATTCATCCGGTCTCTGCGGATGTGGTCAATACGCACCGGTGTTTCTGTAAGGTTTTACACCCACTGCTGCCGTCTGTTCCGCTTGCTTGGTCGATTAGCCAACATCTCACCATGTGCCGCGCACTACGGGTTAGTGACGCGCAAATGCAATTCGATTCTCTTCGTTTATGACCAAAAGAATGCATGGCTCATAACACTGCAAACCAGTTCCTCACTGTTCATCCGTCCCGTATAGATGTGGTCAGGTTGTGATGGTGGCGCTGACTGGCTTTCTAGTTCACTGGCCACACGTCGGCTTCGTTTGCGGGACCCCCAGCTAAGAGCACAATTAGTGCACTCTTTTCAATGACAGATGGATGCACAGTAAGGTACCTTTTAAGGAGACTACACAAATGCAAGGATAGGGTT
Organism: Dicrocoelium dendriticum; assembly: GCA_944474145.2. Taxonomy (NCBI): domain Eukaryota; kingdom Metazoa; phylum Platyhelminthes; class Trematoda; order Plagiorchiida; family Dicrocoeliidae; genus Dicrocoelium; species Dicrocoelium dendriticum. Next base: position 9,883,631 of record OX104068.1, on the reverse strand, counting down.
ATATTTCAACAGGCAGTTAGTTAGCTTATACTTAGACTGCAAACTGCTGTGTAGAATAGCACGTGTGCGTGAGAAACGTTCCTTTATCCAGACTTCACAACTACCCATAAAGCGGAGCATTCACTATTTACCCCTCGACATATTCTCCGAATCCATTTTTCTTAGATCTGTCCGACGTTTCCCTCAAACGTCTTTCGTGTTCAACATCTCACTTGACTAGGCTGTTAACCCCAATCAAATATTTAGGATATAACTTCTTCCGAAAGGAACTTGAGTAAAATTCGGATGTACTTGACGGCTCTCCATGTGCGTTTGTTTTAATTTTATCAGCGGCAACGGATAGGAATTTGATGTTTCCTTTACCTTCGGATGCATGAAACGAAACCACCAAAGTAGGAACAGTAGAGTATCACGGGGAAGACTATTTAAAACACATGTGTTAACCCAGTTGGAATCTTTCTATTCCAACCAATGTGCTAACCGAAACACCCGTTTGCACATTCGACGATGCTTTTCGATTGCGTGTTTTTGGGGGTTTGGCTAGCTCCCTCTCACACATAATTGTCTATGTGGGTGATGTGCATAATATTGACAAGCTACTGTTTATGCACATCGATTTTAGTACGCGACCATCCTACCATTCATTGTTGGGTTTTTGGCGCCCTGTGTGTCATGACTTAGATACAGTCACACTTGGATGAACTGTTTACACTGAGGCAATGCCTACGCCATTGCCATCATTGGGACAGTTAAATCATCGCCTTCGGTCAAGCTTCTGATTACATATGCCGGTAATAAACCCATCTGGACACAACTGATGAGCATTCTATCTATCTGAATGCGTCAATTTAAAATAAACTATAATTTTACGCTTCCATCTAATGGAACCGTAATGCAATAAGGTAGTGTGAATCTACTACTGCAGGTATTTTGTTGACTTGAATACGGAGGGATGGCAAGTGGTCTGGCTGGATGGATAATCAGTAGTGAGCAGTCGAACCATCGGTAGGTTCCACGCCCAGTCTCGAGATTTAAACGAATTTTGCTGACTACTACAGAATATATATATATATATATATATATATATATATGGCATTCATGGCTAGCAGTACAATATGTATTGTTGTGCAACGTATGGACGAACATAATACAACAATAATGAAGGAATAGGGGTTAAGAATGTAATGTAGAACTGCGGTTTTGGGGGTAGGATCTCACAAACATGTCGCTATTGCTCCCGATTTCGCAATTTGTCCGCTAGTGTTTCCAGTCACGTATGCTCGCTAGCCTTGCGCCCTCAATCAGGAAATCGCTAGCGTCCGACGATGGCAAATTGTGAGGTCAGCGCCTTCATACTTTTGACCTGAGTCATTTGTTGGCCACCTTGTCTTCTCTTTCAACGGACATCTGCACAAAGAGTACACGTTGAGGCATACGCTCAGTAGGCATGCGAAGCGCGTGCCCAAGCCACCGAAGTATATGCAATGAAATGGTGCGGTTCAGCGGCAGTCAAATTCTGTCTAATCTGAACATCCTGCAGCTGACTGAGCGAAACATTCATGGAGGAGACCAACTTTGATGTACAGAGAATGGAGAGCACAACACCTAGTTGATTAAGCTTTCACATACCAACTTTTTGTGGGGATGCTTTTTTCGCATAAATATTTCCTACACCTTCGGAATGACTAAACCAGCAAGGTTACGTTGCATGTACTCCCATAAGTAAAAATACCATGGTGTATAAGCCTTTCTCATTTCCAAATCGCGTGTGATAATGATTATACTAATTGCATTGCTGCATTTCACCTAGCCGTAACTGACACAGATGGTGGTTAAGCCATGTGAACTAGGGAGCAGCATAAGACTCCTTGGTCCAGATGTTTGGCCCTGTCATCCAGTCCAGGAGAACGTCACCCAATCGCGCCAAATGCTTCATTGACTGGACCTAACTATGATGTGATGGTTGGATTGTAGTAAATAAACTCATTTCTGAGTGATAATTCTTCATTCATTGATTAGTTACGGATAGGCAATCAGATGCTAGTACCTGAGTCTACTGTTCAACTATGTATATTTCATTGTAGCGCATTCACAACACAGTATTTCATGGGAAATTTCCATCTTGTTTAACCAGATAAGGTAGCGAGAGCCTGGTGCTTACATGAACCCGAGACACAGAGTGACTTTAACACTGCCCCACAGGAATTTCGGGGACAACATTCGACACAACAAGTAGGCAATGCTTATCTATCGATCTGCCATACCAACTGACAACCAAACTGCACAGTGTTCGACTTCGAAGAGAACACCACGCACATCAACCTAGGAGACGTATGCAATGCAATTAAATGCCAGTTGTTACTTTCTTGCAAAGCTGCATTTCACACCTGTTGTCGTCGTTGTGTGACCATTCCGTACGTTTTGTCTGCTAACAGGACGTGAACACAGCAAGTTCGGTATGTTTATCCTCCAAACGCTTTGGTATTTTTCGTCGCAACCGTTAGGAGTGAGCTAGATTTCATCCGAATTTTATCACAACTGGCGCCTTCACCCCACGGCCACAGGATGAGCTCCAAAGACGAGCCAGAAAAGGCTTGAATGCATTATAGCACACTTGTATATATATATATATATCAATATATATATATACATTTGTAAAAGTTTTGTAGGAAAACTACCAAACGTAGGAAAAACGCAAAGTGAGTGGGCAAAGGGAACTGAAGAAAGAATCAGATATGCACTAGTAAATGATATTATGGAGCCCAAACCATTCATAACGTCGGGTGTCAGCCAGTCAGAATATCGGAATGGCGCGTTTAAATAAAGGTCACGAAACATGTGATAAGAAGCAATGCGGACCCGAAAATTACAACTAATAAAAAATGTATGTCAATTAAACATTCCGTTAACACAACCACATAAAATTATAAGGAAATGAAAACTAAGCAACCATCTTCTTGGAAATGATGCTGCTGAAACTGACACCTAGGGTGAGCGTCCATTATTACCGACTTGCGTTTGCCAATCGGATTAAAGTAATGGAGCGTTTAACCAACTATCAGAAACTAGACGGCATGAAGCATAGAAAACTGCTAACCAATTGTACTCAAAGGCGAATGTCAAACAGAGACTCTTTTGGCGGTTTTTGGTATCATTGCGCGTTGTAGTTCCACAGAGGGATATGTAAAAGGTAAACGAAAACGGACTTCAGATCGTTGTGACACCTGTGACCCTGCGGCCAAGCAACCACATAGCAATGGAGCCCATTGGAAACCGCCAATTTCCGTAGCTGAGTGAAGAAGACACAGCTGGTAAACTTCAATATTGGAAGTCAGCCACATCTAATTTCTCTACGCTGATGATATTGTCCTGTTTAATTTTGACTCGCAGTATGTCTAAGTTGTAGTAAGCCAGTCTTGTGAAAGTCGGTTTTCATCTTGAGGTAGAGTAGCAATCATTTGTTTCAATTGGTTTAACTCGTACATGCAGCTTATTTGAGAAACAAGAGAGCAGCTACAGCGCCGCTGAAACATCAACCACTCCAGCAAAAATATATGTAATCTCTAATTTGCTGATTCCGTAGAAAGCTAGCTGGAAGTTTCATCTAATATCCACTTTCATGAGTGAACAGTGGAACGACGGAACAGTGGCATATCACGGGCAAAAAGCGGCTGCGTGGCAAATCTTGTGGGATGGCCAGAAAGAGAATCACAACATTATGAATAGAAAACAAAGGGATACAACGAAAATCATTTTTGTGGACTCACCACAGTGTTAAGACCGAAGCATACAGAAAGGGTCAGACTCAGTCTCGTACGGTAACTCTGGTTGTGCGAGTTTCATCGCATTCTATCGTCTGTTGAGACACAAATGCTAGAACTCGGAATGTAGATGGGTTAGGTTAGCATCAAAGCATTTTTAAAACACATGTTCAGAGAAGAAAGTAAAAGTTCCGTCGACATTCTAGCAGACTGTATTGCGTGGCTAACTGGTGGCCCCCTCAAATTCGTGTTGTTGCTCAGTTTTAATAGGTGGCGACGGATATGTTTGATGTTCCTTTAGATCTGGTAGGCCAAAATAAGTTCGCCACGTAGGCGCCGGGCCCGGCCGCCGTATAATTTTTAGGTTCATCTGTCTAAGTTGATAAACAAGGTTTCACATTCCTTTGACGTGCTATTTGGCTCGTCGCTGTGGAGTCTCGAGCGCTGCAAGGTCTTGCTTGTGCAATGGATGCCAGACTTGAATTGCATATCCCACATGAGTTGTTACGCAACTGCGAACAGCCAGATGGATCAAACCACTGAATGCCCTCCACAGCATGCCTACATGTTAGTTCCCTGTAGTTAACGTCCTCACAGATTGTTTTGAGCAAATCAGATGAGCCTGGACTAGCACCCCAAGATCGCACTCCTAGGTGATTGCTTGCAGGACATTGTCCCAAAGCTCGTATGTGATGGGCGGCTGGTGTTGAGTGTGAACTGCCGTACACTTCCCTGAGTTGAACTGGAGCAGATTGTAGAGCGGCAATCCATCCTATCTGTCTAGATCTCGCTGAAGCACACCATGATCTGCTGTGTCGGATATCGCCCGCCACACGCTGATATCAACAACAAACAGCAAGAAACCTGAGGCAGTCAAAGGCGTAACCACCTTAATGTACACGAGAGACAAACGCAGCCCCAGAACTGATCATTCTGAAACTCCAGATTCGACATAAATCGCATTGGACAGCGCACTCCAAACTCTGACCTGCAGTTACTGATCCTGCAGGAAATTCCTGATCTACCCAAGGACAGGATCACCAACTCCATACCTTTCGACTAGGTGAAGCAGAATGCGGTGGTCGGGTCGGTCGAAGGCGTCACGGATCTGGGAGTTTTGGTACAGGCCAACCTAGGATGTTTGAAGTAGGCTGAAGCGGCGTCTATAAGGGGCATGAAACACGTGGGCCTCCTGAAACATGTATTCGGAAGGTACGACCCACCAATTTTTTCGCAACTGGGTTCATACATTTGGCCACCTTGAAATGCGCAACAGATTTCTAGCAGTTATGGCTGAGGAGAGATCTAACCGTCTAGGAGACAGCCCAAAGCCGGACAACCAATAATGTCAAGGGTCTCTAAAATTTACCGTAAGAACAAAGGTATCACGCGCTCGGGGTCTTCAGCGAACTGTATCGGCGATTGTGCTGCTGCCTAATTTTAATTATTATATTTTCAGATATCCCAAAAACAAGTGCCGCTAATTGCTAGGGCTCAGTCACAGCAGCAATTTGACAGACCACAATCTCAAGCTGGCGGAGCAGCACAGTTGTTTGAAATGCGGTCGGAAATTTTTTCGCACTTGTTTTTAGAATGTGGAATTCATTAACGGAATCTGCCATATGAGCTCATATGCTGGCAGTGTTCAGTGCTCTAGTTGACCGGGTAATCATTTCGTCGTACCACCTTACTTGACCCATTACCCATGAATAAACGCAAGTGTCGGTAAGGGAGTTCACTACTGGTCCCAGATTTCGTTCCAATTTTTCTCCCCGTGTGGGTACACCAGGATGAGACGCTTTTTATCAAGATTCCATTTGCCGTCATTCCTTATGTATTTACCTTGGGTTTACTGTTTATACTGCGTACACTACAGTGAATCCACCGGTGGAAACCCAATTTTGCCGTTTTTTTATATTTTGAGGTTTCACCATAACCACCCCACGGAATCTTTTAAGCATTAGCTTTTATACCCGCATAAAACAATTGTTCCATTTATCCATTGCACCACTACTCTTGCAAATACTATTAAGACTACTCCCAAGGTTGCGGTCACTACTAATAGATATTATGATTGCCAATATTACCACCACCACTACTAACGATAATCCAAAAATTGCTCCTATTGTTGCTAGTTCTATTGCTACTAAGGTTGCTAGTGCAAGAACCCAGGGGAAAACGGTGTTTTATATTGTGACAAATATGTTCAACCATGCGCATCAGCACTGAGCACCAACCACTGCACTAATCTCTTAGCTCTCTCCTACAGGTTGAATGGAGCACACTGTGTCTCTCTCTACCTAGTGCAACTGCATTTGCATCGCCTGAACATTCCACTTGCGTCGGAATGTTAGTGTGGTTCGATATTAGCCCGTTACCATCTAGGTTTCTTAGTTGTAATCTACTAACGACAATTGAGGCATTTGGACCGCCACGCAGTTATTGTCCCTACGGTTAGTATTACTTATACTGACACTACTACTATTAATGTTATTATTATTAATAGTAGTAATAGAACAACAATAACAACTACCCTTAATATTAAAATAGTAGCACAACTAATACTACCGTGGACCGGAACTATCGAGTGGTCGGAAAATTTTCGTTGCTCCTGACTTTTCAAGTTTTCGGATTAAAATCTTTTCGCACATCGGCCTGGGTGCACTCATTCAATCGGGCTCGATCAGGTCTACCCACTGCGCAAACTTTCTCTAGGCTACTATTAAAGGATCGACGTCTAACGCCGGTTTTCAATTCTGGCTGTGTTTCAGCGTTGTCGTTCGCCTACGAGTACACCACTTTTCTACTTTCATCAAGGTTTTTGGAATTAACGGAAAACTTATTGCTAGCTCTACTTCAGGAGACCTAAACCAACTCCGTCGGTAGCTGAATAAGGCGACTAGAAGCAATTCCATCTTCGTACACTGCCTTGGTTGACCAAGAGCTCTCACGCTGCATTGTGAATCGCGTTCTATCGAACGCACGCAAATCTTTTTTGGCCGGATTTGTGCGTGTGCGCCTGTTGGAACTTTGCGGCATAACGTGACACACGGAGTTGACCTTAGGGATACCTGTGCACGGAGCGGTCGAGCACTGAAGGACAGTCTACCCTTGGCGGAATTTGGACAACTGAGCACTCTTAGATCCGGTTGGTTTGTATCATTGTTTGCATCTGAAACAGTGGCCTGTATGTTGACTTGAATAGGTAAATCACTGGACCTTAGCGACCTTTGTTACTCCAGAATTCACGCTTGGCTATAGCATATACCATAGATAGCTATTATCTTCTCAAATAAAAGATTGATGGCTGTCATTAACATTCGTGCAATGAGGAAAAAGCATTTGGAAAACCGAATAATCACGGTAAATAACGTTGCGGTCACGAGTGTCGAGGAACCTGTGCCCTGCTGCACACATTCCGAGCCTGGGATACAAGAGCAGGTAAATAAGTCCGAAGAACAAATCACAGAAAGTTCAGTTAGTGTTGTCGACCTTATATCTTCACTGTCAGCCAAAATAAAGACGTTGGAAAAACAGTTGGAGGAACAAAATGAGAAATTAAAGTTGTTTGACTCATTCGGAGATCTCCTAATGTCATTTTTTATACATAATTCACTCTCCGGCTAATCCATCGCAAAAGCACAAAATTGGAGCCTTAAACTTCCTAAATGCAATCGCCTCTGAAGTTACTTAAATATGCAGAAGGGGAAAAAACCTCATCGCCCTCAACATAGCTGACAATATCGCGATTGCCAACATTAGGCGCTCTGTTTCGAGAGCGTGCAACATCGCTGAAACCGATATTAGTTGTAGAAGACTAAGGAAAAAATCTTTACGTTTTCCTTGTCCGACTCTTTTCAGCTTCCGTAGCGAAAGTCTCGCAAATTCGTTTATCAAAAGTCAAAATACTTTAAGATCTGTCCCGATATTTTGCAAAGTTATTCTATTCGTAGACAGGTCACCCTTGCAACTTGAGCTTCAACGCATGAGTGCAACTAATGTCGCGCCTGAGCCGAAGCAGAGTCATCCTCCCTGCGCGCTTCCTGCATTGCAAAGAAGGAGATCATTCAACAGTGTTTGGTCCTCCCCTTCTAAAAAGGCAGATAATGTTAGCAAGGCCACTCTCCACACGAACGATGCTAAGACTGGCGACAACGTAGCGGAAATTGAGATGCTCACGCCTCCACAAGACATTAGTCTTGTGGGCAAAGGAAATAGTGTAGCTTCACTCGATGCACCACCTTCTGACAAACCAGTAGAGATTGGGAGCAATCCCCACACCACTATTGAAACAGTTACAAGTCCAAAAACATCAAACGGGACTACCGATAGCTCCAGTGAAGCTACGTTACGGCCCATTGACAATATGACTACATATAGCGGCAGTGGTCATGGTTCGCGGCCTAAGCGTCTTAGATCAAACAGGGGCCTTCGTGCTGGAAAGGTGACTCCCCATGTCCCAATGACAGTCGTGAATAATAATGCAGCTGCACAGAGTGGCATGCCACAATTCCCCATTGTTCCGGCGATATGCCAAAGCTGTTCTCCTGGCAGGCCTGTACATGGCTTTGCTGAATCACAGACCAATTATTTATGCCCCTATCCATACTCTCTTCCACCTCCTCCTCTCACAATGCCTTATGTGAGCCCTTCGGCAATCACACCCTATCCAATTAAGCTCGATCGCCCCAAATTACCACAGCATTCTTGTTGCATTTCCCCACCCATCCCCTAATTCCGATAGGACTGGCGAATCTCACGGTAAGGGATTTGCTGCGGAAGGCTCTAGAACTGATGTGATTGCAATAGTAAATACTGGACAGTGTGATGAACAACGACAGGAGTTTTTAAAACTGATGATAATTAATATCCGTTCTCTGTTGAATAAACTTCATTTACTCCGCACCTTCACAAGTCTGAATAAACCTGATATGATTTTACTCACTGAAACCTGGTGCCATGATTCCATACCCAGCCAGCTGCTTTCTATCGATGGTTATAAGCTTATTAGAAGTGATCGAAAACAAGGCAGAGGAGGTGGTTGCATAATTTACTACAAGCAGTACCTCACTGTGTCTGAATTCACACTTCCACTTATATGCCCCACTATTGATTCCGCTTGGTTACTCTTGTCCTTCGGTATTAACGTACTCTTGTAGGCTGTATATACCGCTTACCCGGGGCCAGCTTCAATGATGAGAACCAGTTGGTTGACATCTTCAATTACATATCAGATCTTGGTTCCTTCGATAAAGTTGTAGGTGGAGATTTCAATCTACCAGATATCTGTTGGTCAAAATTAGTTACAAACGCGAAACATGCAGAGCTCATAACCTCCGTCATCACTGGTGGTTGGGAGCAACGTGTTCTCGTGGCTACCAGGGGAAAAATATATTAGACCTACTTTTTACCTCAGGCACCTCCCAGATAGCTACTGATGTAATTGACGGTCTCCCTGGATGTGATCACAAAATAGTCAGATGGAAACTTATAGCTGAGTCGTCGCATGTAATTTTTGCGATGGTTCCACACTTCCTGCGAAATATTAATTGGGTAGATTTCTCAGCTTTGCTTAGGGTACAAAATTGGGACCATTTCTTTCTTTCGTCTGATATTAAGAGAGCCTCCGATACCTTCTATGACAATGTGGCTATGTGCTTAAGCATACTTGCCTTCTGTGATAATAAGAGAGTCTCTTCTAAATACGCTAAAAACGCAAAGGACAAGCGGAAAATTCGAGTGCTAACTCGAACATTTGAACGTACTCATGACTTTAGTGTATTACTGGGACTCCAACGCCTTATAATTGAGATGGACATGAAACGTAGAACTAGTCTCATGCAGGAAGAACGACGGGCTGTAAATAGTAGTAATGCAAGTCAACTGGTGACTGCATTACTGAGGAAAAGGAGAGGTGGCAAAACTGACCTACCCTCCCATATCGTCATTCCCGAAGGTGATTGCATTGATTCCCCAATTGCCATGGCGGGAGCCTTTAACACATATTTTGCTAGATCCTTTAATGTTGAAAAAGTAACCCTGGAATTGTCAACCTCGTTTCACTTCTCTGAACAAGTCCCAGCGATCGATCTTAGTGTTGCTACGATAAAAAGTATGATTACTTGTCTACGACCATCCTACAGAACTGGCTCCGATGGGATCACTTCTGCTTTAATTAAACATGGTAGAGATGATATCCCACTTATAGTAATAAATAACTTCTCTTAGTCTCTCCAGTCTGGTCAATACGCCGAAGCTTGGAAAACGGCTATGGTTATACCGCGACGTAAGTCCGGGTAGAAAACTGACATCCGGAACTACCGCCCCATTAGTCACAGCCATTCCCTCACGCATGTTAGAGAGTATTGATAAGAACATTTGGTTTCCGTCCTAATATCCCACAAATTTCTCTCACCTTCACAGCATGGCTTTCTGAAGTCCAGCTCGTGTGTTACCTGTCAAGTCGATTTCCTTAACCATCTAACTGAAGCAATTGACTCAGGTCTTCAGTGCATTGTTATCTTTCTTGACATGCAAAAGGCTTTTGACAGTGTCCCACACAAAAATCTGTTATGTAAATGAAGTAAGTACGGTGTCACAAATCCGCTAACTCTTGGATCCAATCTTACCTAGTAGGACGGTCGCAAGTTGTGGATATCAATGGTTACATCTCTTCACCTCGTCCGGTTACCAGTGGAGTGGTACAGGGCAGTGTCTTAGGCCCGTTACTCTTCCTACTGCATATAAATGACCTGGTTTCGGTGATACAATTTGGGAAGCCTTATTTGTTAGCTGATGATTTAAAGGTGGTTTACACGTTCTCAGGCTGCCAGCGTACCGCTGAAGTTAACAATATCCAAAGCGACTTGAAAGACATTGAGAGATGGGCTGATATGTAGCAGATGACATTTGCAACATCGAAGTGTAGTATTCTATCGTATGGATGTCAGAGAACAGCAGAAGTGTTCAGGCTTCATGATGTAGTCATTCCCATCAGCCAGTCTGTTCGTGACTTAGGTTTAAGATATTCTAGTTCGTTAAACTTTAGCGAACATACAAATCATATCGTGAAAAAGGCTAAGCAGTCGGTCGGGCTCATATGCCACCTGCTAACCTTGAAAGAAACCAGACTAATTGCTTTCAAAATCAATATCTGGCCTTTGCTTGAATATTGCTGTGCTGTGTTCAGTAACTTGCGAAAGGCTGACTTGAGAGCCATTGATAACGTCCAACGCGCCTTTACGAAGCACATATTTGGCTGTTCAACCGCTCCTTCATACCGAGCTAGGTGCAAGCAGTTGAATCTTGAACCTCTGTGGTTACGAAGAATGCAATTAAATCTGTGCTTCCTCCACAAACTCGCGTGGCGGAAAGCATATATTGGAACCTATCAATTGCACTTTCGGGAAAACACCATTTATGTACTGCGAGATGATGAATGCATATTCTATTTACCTAAATTCAAGTGCAGTCTAAGGAGAAATTTCTATCTTCTTAGATATGGCTCCATTTCAAATAAGCTGCCAAAAGAGATCAGATGTATTAGACATTTCTGCATGTTCAAGAAAAGTTTATCTGTCAACGGACAGAGCGAAATGGATCTTAAAAATTCAACTTGATGATGAGAAGCTGTAAGGAGAAGGGCCGGATCCTGTATGAAACCGGAGAACATCAACTCTAATGCACCAGAGGAAACATGATCAGCTAGGATGAGCTGCTACAAACCGCTTCTTATGCTATTCCTTAACGCTACCTCCCATGCGGTTTTACTCCCTTTAAACTTAATTCATATCAACTGTCTTCTGGTTAAAACAGAGAGCAAAATTATTTACTGTTGTGAGGTCAGGAGCTATTTTCGTAATTTTCCCCACAAATATATTAATTCGTAACCTTGTTCTGCGATCAATTTCGTTACATTTGTTCTCCAGTGCTAATCATTTCCCCTTCTTTTCTGAAGTTAACAGTCCAGAAACATATACTTGAATTCAGTGATGGCAATAACTAATTCCCTATGCGACTTTTGCCTATGGACAACTCGTACAGTCATCTGTCTCCGGCTGTCACGCTACACAATTTGATCATATGATCGGCTCGATCGATTTCTACGCAGATGTACAAAACATACCTGCCTATTTTTCACACTACGATATACTTTTCACATAATTCCTCTTTTCTATATTCTTCCTTATTTCATAGTTGGCCACGACTAGACTGATCTCCTATGGTGACGGATTACAGCTTCCAGATTATAGAAGACGTTACCTATGCAAGGCAAATTGCCACCAACTGACTAGCGTATAAAAAGTGCCATAATAGAATGATCCGCATGGCGGACTGGGCCGAGCCTTCATGGTTCAAAACATATGTACAAAAGCAGCTCAAAAAGTACAGAGCATATGATAAACAGGTGATGGCTCATATGCTACTATGCCACACTGGCACACGGCCAGTTATTGCAGGGAAGTGCGAGCGAAACCTTTCGAAGGAATACCTTGCATGGAAGCAGGTCCCCTGGGGATGGTTCCAAGAGTGGCCGTATTACTTTAACTGGACATCTTTTTGAATCTGCTCACGTTATTGTTCCTGGTTGTTAATTTCTTTAATGCCTTAATCCTGCCAATTAGTTTAGTACCTGTTTGGATCCATTGTAAACAGCGTGAACAAATTGATTATTTTGCGATCCTGTTGTACACATTGATCAAACCACATAGTTGGACTGCACCTCGAATCACCGAGGAATATACCATTTATTTATTTTTTATTTATTCACTTCTGCTAATACTACTATTACTACAACTACTGCAACAATACTACTACTACTACTAGTACTTTTACTATTACTACTACTAAACTACCATCAGTAGTACTACCACTATACAACTTTTTAAGCTATTACTGCCGGTACTACTACTACTACTACTATTAGTGCTACCATTCCTACCACTCCCACTACTAAAACGACCGCTACAACTATTCGCACAACTGTTATTATTTCTACTATTTATACAACACCAACTACTGAGAGCACACTTGCTAGCACTACTGCTACAGCTACTGAAACGTCTACTGCTAATATTAATTTACTACTGCTGCTGCTTCTATTATTACCATAAATACTTAAACAGAATTACTACTACTACCGCTAATACTATTACTATTACTAGTACTAATACTACTATACAACTAATACTACTGCTAATACTATAACTACTACCGCTATTAAAACTACCACTGCTACTACTATTGCTACCACTACTGCCACTACTACAACTGCTGCTACTACTACTACTACTAATGTTACTTCCTGAATTATAAAATCCACAACAACTACCACTACTACTACGACCTCTACTACTGCTACTATTACCACTACTGCTACTACTATTATTAATATCACTACTACAGCTGCCGCTGCTAATACTGCTGCTATTACAGCTGTTACTACCGCTACTACTACTAACACTACAACTACTGTTTCTGCTACTACTATACTACTACTCCTAATACTATTGCTATTAATACTGCTACTACGACCACTATCAATACGGCTAATACTACCACCACTGTTGCTATTAGTCCCACTAGTACTACTGCACTTACTATTACTACTGCTACTATTACTACTACCACTGGTATTAGCACCACATAGACTAATGATATTATTACTACTAATAAGTGAATTTCACTTGCCCGTGACCTAAGCTGTCAAGCTTCGACCACCAATTGTTTCTAACTTTAACCACCATTTTGATGTGCCGAGTTTTACGATGCGAAACACACATTTGGCTTATGTTAAGGACAGTACCGGAGCGAAGCCGCCTGCTGGAATAAATCCTGACAATCTGCATTGCTTAGAATGTGACCGAACTAAGTGGGAGATGACTAACACGTTCGCCCAGAGCATGCAATTTACTGGTCACTCACTATAAAACTAAACAAGAATATGGTCTAGGATAGTTTCGTCGGTTTTGGAAAATCTGACTTTACTGATAATGATTAAAGTTTTACTACAAACTACACATTAAGCTAAGAAGTAGGACTGTTAATGGTAGCGGATATGTACTTTGTTGCCTATTCACTTCAAGTGAAGCTTGAGAAAACGCCTACTTTGAAGAAATTCCTGTCATTTTAAGCATCGTTTGCACCTTTAACGTCCGTTGCGGGCGATGCTCTCAGGTATTTTCATCAGGCCTATTGGTTCCAAAGGTTAGTAAAGAATTCAAATGCAACAAAAATAGATTAGGGTACAGCGTTGAAATAGGGTGACAAAATGTGCACCGATCCAAAGCGATGCTGCCCAATGTGGAACTAGCTCCAACCGAGTCACGACGCAAAAATGTTATCTCCAGAAATAATCCACGCGCATTACAGCACATTAGAAAAAATAACGACTTAAACGCAAATAAATCTAAGAAGCATAAGAATGTCCCTTATGTCATAAAAGATTACAAAGTCAACCCCGTGGATTATCCTTAAGTTAAACGCAGAAAATACAAGTCCTGGAGATGCCAGCTAACAAAAAGAAAAATCTATTAAACATAGCACGGTCAATGGCCCAAAGGAGATCCGCTAATATTTCTATAATACATAAAGTCGATTTGGGAACAAAGCTAATGACACCTAACATACATGATGAATCTGTAAAAAAGGTTGCAAAAATGAAGCTAAAAAGCATTAAGCGGGCGATTTATATGAAATATTCCAGTCAAGATAGCGAAGTGCAGCAAGCAATAAGCGTGATATTTTCGAAATCACGTGCAATGCTTTCAAGCTAGTGAGGCTAAGAACGTTGTTTTGGCGTCGTTAACACTCTCATTGGTCATAGGACGTTAGCCAATGGGACACCGGTTGGAAACCCCGAGCATAAGCGACAGACAATCCAATGAAAGTGGTCCAACACCACCTTCTGCGCTGTCTTGATGCCCATCTGAAGTGAACCTCGATGCTTGGTCGCTAAACTGAAACGGTCCAATGGGCCACTTGTGATGTCTGTCTAAGGAGGAGATCCTAGCTACCACATGATCCGAAGCTTACGCCGTAACCAGTGCGGTCAGACATACTAACCAGCACATGAAGCGGTCTATACTTAGGGATCGCTAGCGGCTATCTGGTGGTGGCTTATTCAGCGGCCTAACCATGGTGGCATAGACAGGCAATCGTCTAACTGGTATTCCGCAGTCCCAGAGATCTGAGAGAGCGAAGCAGGCCTACATTTGCGGTTGGTCAAGCATGCGCCGGGGCTTGGACACTGCACATCCAAACATGCATAAGAAATGGCTGCTAGGCAGTTAGACAATTTGGTGCGATTGTTATTTTGACGATATTGAGGGATATTGTTCCCATTGAATTTGGTAGACCAACCTGAAGCAAAACAACGAAGTTCTATGTTTGCTTACTTCTATCAGTTGATGAGTCAATACAAAATAAGAGGATTCCAAGTGGCGTTGACACGACGTTAGTGAGTGTTAGATTGTCTCTACCCACATGGACGAATTTGTTAATCAGTTATCGCTTCAGCATCCCCATGTATGGCATTATTCAAAGGTCGTAATAACCTATGTATTCATAGGGTAGTTAGGCTTTACTTCCATATGGTCGCCCACACGTGTTGAGAGATTCTGAAAAGTGGCTCACCATTAGCAGTACAGTCAATGCAGGTGAAACCTCCCTATAACCTACATGGACTGGAACGCCATCCTCATGAAATAGGCATTACTCAACAAAGAAACACCTAAATAGGGCTACAATGACCACCGTATTTATGCATCACACATCGCCCTGCTAGAAAAAAACGCTGGGTTGATAACTAGTGGCGATGCACGCATGTTACTCCGGTAATTCAGATGAGTACTGGGAACAGACAAACACTGTTGTCTCACCCACGGGCGTTCCTACAATGTGTTTGCAATCATTTACAATGACAACCCCGCACACTAATCCTGCTATGGCCCAGATAGCCTTAGAAACAGTCAAGTGTGCACGCCGTGACACACATTGTAATCGACTTGGCAACTACTCGGAAACATTTTGTCATTGGAAAGTAGGTAATTCTAGAGGCATTGTTAAAGGAGGAAAATTGCTCCAAACCCTATGCTTACAATGCGCATGCTGTGCTTTTTGGCGGGTCAAAGCAGGGCCGTACGGTCAGCTGGCATTTCAAGCGCATCAATCAAGTGCGACTAAGGCGTAAATATCCTGCTGAAACGCAGGATTGACATGCATCTACGAGCTTTAAATAACGGCAGATCCAATGGTACTGAAGCGGTAACTGATTACAGAAGCGGTCTACAGATGTGGAGACGAACGAACACTAACTAATATCGTGTCACTGCCCCATTAAGAACCCTACTCTTTGGAACAATGGCTACAGATCCACTGAGAGTCTTACCTACCCAGCGAACCTGACCTCAGTATACAATTCGCCGGCTACCTCAGCATACGTAGCTACACTATTCACATGAGTATACGACCAACTGAAACAACACAGCACGAGAACTTTGTAGTTGTAAAGGTTTCAAAATTTCTATCTGCGAACAAGTCATAGATTTACCTTCTTCATACGAAGTACTGTATTTTTTCTGATTACCACACACTGGCTTAACGATCACATGCATTTCCTAAATGAGATGGAATACGGATCGATTCTCCAGATTGCTTACAGTGACACGATTACACGGCATACTGTATAACACGTGGCCAGATAGACAAGCGAGCATGGAGGGCAACCGTGCAGTCCACCCGTAATTCTTCAAAGCGTCTCTTCCAACAGCCTGCAAGGGTTGCAGGCACAACACATTCAAATAATCCGCTTCTTATCACTATTCAATTAGATGTCATCTCGTTCGTATAAGCCTTCAAATCTTCTCTTCCAACAGCGTGCAAGGGTTTCAGTCACAACACAGTCAACTAATCCGTTTCTTATCACCACTTACTTAGATGTCCTCTCGCTTGCGTGGTACTGCAAGCTCTTTACGCCATATTCGCAGCATGATCAATCCCGTATTATTTTTCCCATTTGCTGGTTTCCTTGATACGACAACGAAACCGCTGTTGAACCAGTACCATCCATCGCTTCATTTCGTACTTTACCCGTTCGTTCGCACTCGCAGCCGAGTAAACGTCTCGTGTGCTATGGACCACATTGGTCCGCTGCGTAACACGCGATGTACTTTTTGGTCGAGTCTGCGGCCACTTCAAAGGAAAGATTAACAAGTGTGGCGCTGTGCACGCGTGCAGTCGTATGGACGATTTCCTTCGTGTCGATTGGACGGTCTGTATTCAGAGAGAACGCCTCGGCTTTCCTTCAAACTCGAATTGGCGCAGCAAAGAATGTGCTGGTACTTTTAAACAAGAGCATATTTTGGAACGACATATTTTGTTTAAAACTACCTGCAGGCTGGTATTAGATTTACAGATGCGCTGAAAAATTTTTCTCCGTTTGTCGGTCACATACCTGTTGATTGCAATCAGTATATCAGCACAGATCTATAGTGTCGAGTGTAATCAGCCAAAGCGAGATGTAATACGGGATTGATCATGCTGCCAATATGGCGTAAAGAGCTTGCAGTACCACGCAAGCGAGAGGACATCTAAGTAAGTGGTGATAAGAAACGGATTAGTTGACTGTGTTGTGACTGAAACCCTTGCACGCTGTTGGAAGAGAAGATTTGAAGGCTTATACGAACGAGATGACATCTAATTGAATAGTGATAAGAAGCGGATTATTTGAATGTGTTGTGCCTGCAACCTTTGCAGGCTGTTGGAAGAGATGCTTTGAAGACTTACGGGGGGACTGCACGGTTGCCCTCCATGCTCGCTTGTCTATCTGGCCACGTGTTATACAGTATGCAGTGTAATCGTGTTACTGTGAGCAATCTGGAGAATCGATCCGTATTCCATCTCATTTAGGAAATGCATGTGATCGTTAAGCCAGTGTGTGGTAATCAGAAAAATACAGTACTTCGTATGAAGAAGGTAAATCTATGACTTGTTCGCAGATAGAAATTTTGAAACCTTTACAACTACAAAGTTCTCGTGCTGTGTTGTTTCAGTTGGTCGTATACTCATGTGAATAGTGTAGCTACGTATGCTGAGGTAGTCGGCGAAGTGTATACTGAGGTCAGGTTCGCTGGGTAGGTAAGATCGTCAGTGGATCTGTTGTCATTGTTCCAAAGAGTAGGGTTCTTAATGTGGCAGTGACACGATATTAGTTAGTGTTCGTTCGTCTCCACATCTGTAGACCACTTCTGTAATCAGTTACCGCTTCAGTACCATTGGATCTGCCGTTATTTAAAGCTCGTAGATGCATGTCAATCCTGCGTTTCAGCAGGATATTTACGCCTTAGTCGCACGTGATTGATGCGCTTGAAATGCCAGGTGACCGTACGGCCCTGCTTTGACCCGCCAAAAAGCACAGCATACGCATTGTAAGCATAGGGTTTGGAGCAATTTTCCTCCTTCAACAATGTCTCTAGAATTACCTACTTTCCAATGACAAAATGTTTCCGAGTAGTTGCCAAGTCGATTACAACCTGTGTCACGGCGTGCCCACTTGACTGTTTCTAAGGCTATCTCTTCCATAGCAGGATTAGTGTGCGGGGTTGTCATTGTAAATGATTGCAAACACATTGTAGGAACGCCCGTGGGTGAGACAACAGTGTTTGTCTGTTCCCAGTACTCATCTGAATTACCGGAGTAACATGCGTGCATCGCCACTAGTTATCAGCCCAGCGATTTTTTCTAGCAGGTCGATGTGTGATGCATAAATACGGTGGTCATTGTAGCCCTATTTAGGTGTTTCTTTGTTGAGTAATGCCTATTTCATGAGGATGGCGTTCCAGTCCATGTAGGTTATAGGGAGGTTTCACCTGCATTGACTGTACTGCTAATGGTGAGCCACTTTTCAGAATCTCTCAACACGTGTGGGCGACCATATGGAAGTAAAGCCTAACTACCCTATGAATACATAGGTTATTACGACCTTTGAATAATGCCAGACATGGGGATGCTGAAGCGATAACTGATTAACAAATTCGCCCATGTGTGTGGAGACAATCTAACACTCACTAACGTCGTGTCAACGCCACACTTGGAATCCTCTTATTTTGTATTGACTCATCAACTGATAGAAGTAAGCAAACATAGAACTTCGTTGTTCTGCTTCAGGTTGGTCTACCAAATTCAATGGGAACAATATCCCTCAATATCGTCACAAGAAAAATCGCACCAAATTGTCTAACTGCCTAGCAGCCATTTCTGATGCATGTTTGGATGTGCAGTGTCCAAGCCACGGCGCATGCTTGGCCAACCGCAAATGTAGGCCTGCCTCGCTCTCTCAGATCTCTGGGACTGCGGAATACCAGTTAGAAGATTGCCTGTCTATGCCACCATGGTTAGGCCGCTGAATAAGCCACCACCAGATAGCCGCTAGCGATCCCTAAGTATAGACCGCTTCATGTGCTGGTTAGTATGTCTGACCGCACTGGTTACGGCGTAAGCTTCGGATCATGTGGTAGCTAGGATCTCCTCTTTAGAAAGGCATGACAAGTGGCCCATTGGACCGTTTCAGTTTAGCGACCAAGCATCGAGGTTCACTTCAGATGGGCATCAAGACAGCGCAGAAGGTGGTATTCGACCAATTTCAGTGGATTGTCTGTCGCTTATGCTCGGGGTTTCCAACCGGTGTCCCATTGGCTAACGTCCTATGACCAATGAGAGTGTTAACGACACCAAAACAACGTTCTTAGCCTCGCTAGCTTGAAAGCATTGCACGTGATTTCGAAAATATCACGCTTATTGCTTGCTGCACTTCGCTATTTTGACTGAAATCTTTCAAATGAATCGCCCGCTCCATGCTTTTTAGCTTCATTTTTGCAACCTTTTTTACAGATTCATCATGGCTGTTAGGTTTCATTAGCTTTGTTCCCAAATCGACTTTATGTATTATAGAAAAATTAGCGGATCTCCTTTGGGCCATTGACCGTGCTACGTTTTATAGATTTTTCTTTTTGTTAGCTGCATCTCCAGGACTTGTTTTTTCTGCGTTTAACTTAAGGATAATCAACGGGGTTGACCTTTGTAATCCTTTATGACGTAAGGGACATTCTTATGCTTCTTAGATTTATTTGCGTTTGAGTCGTTATTTTTTCTAATTTGCTGTAATGCGCGTGGATTATTTCTGGAGATAACATTTTTGCGTCGTGACTCGTTTGGAGCTAGTTCCACATTAGGCAGCATCGCTTTGGACCGGTGCACATTTTGTCACCCTATTTCAACGCTGTACCCTAATCAATTTTTTTGCATTTGAATTCTTTACTAAGCTTTGGAACCAATAGGCCTGATGAAAGTCGCTGAGAGTATCACCCGCAACGGACGTTAAATGCGCAAACAATGCTTAAATTGACAGGAATTTCTTCAAAGTAGGCGTTTTCTCAAGCTTCACTTGAGGTGAGTAGGCAACAAAGTACATATCCGCTACCATTAACAAACCTACTTCTTAGCTTTATGTGTAGTTTGTAGTAAAACGTTAATCATTATCAGTAAAGTCAGATTTTCCAAAACCGACGAAACTATCCTAGACCATATTCTTGTTTAGTTTTATAGTGAGTGACCAATAAATTGCATGCTCTGGGCGAACGTGTTAGTCATCTCCCACTTTGTTTGGTCACATTCTAAGCAATGCAGGATTGTCAGGATTTATTCCAGCAGGCGGCTTCGCTCCGGTACTGTCCTTAACATAAGCTAAATGTGTGTTTCGCATCGTAAAACTCGGCACATCCAAATGATGGTAAAAGTTAGAAACAATTGGTGGTCGAAGCGTGACAGCCTAGGTCGCGGGCAAGTGAAATTCACTTATTAGTAGTATTAATATCATTAGTATATGTGGTGCTAATACCAGTATTAGTAGTAGTAGTAGTAGCAGTAGTAATAGTAAGTGCAGTAGTACTAGTGGGGACTAATAGCAACAGTGGTGGTAGTATTAGCCGTATTGATAGTGGTCGTAGTAGCAGTATTAATAGCAATAGTATTAGGAGTAGTAGTATAGTAGTAGCAGAAACAGTAGTTGTAGTGTTAGTAAGTAGTAGTAGTAGTGGTAGTAACAGCTGTAATAGCAGCAGGTATTAGCAGCGGCAGCTGTAGTAATGATATTAATAATAGTAGTAGCAGTAGTGGTAATAGTAGCAGTAGTAGAGGTCGTAGTAGTAGTGGTAGTTGTTGTGATTTTATAATTCAGGAAGTAACATTAGTAGTAGTAGTAGCAGCAGCAGTTGTAGTAGTGGCAGTAGTGTTAGTAGAAGTAGTAGCAGTGGTAGTATTAATGGCGGTAGTAGTTATAGTATTAGCATTATAGTAGTTGCATAGTAGTAGTAGTACTAGTACTAGTAAAAGTATTAGCGGTAGTAGTAGTAATTCTGTTTAAGTATTTATAGTAATACTAGGAGCAGCAGCAGTAATAAATTAATATTAGCAGTAGTAGTTCTATTAGCTGTAGCAGTAGTGCTAGCAAGTGTGCTCTCAGTAGTTGGTGTTTTATGAATAGTAGAATAATAACAGTTGTACGAATAGTTGTAGCGGTAGTTTTAGTAATGGGAGTGGTAGGAATGGTAGCCATAATAGTAATAGTAGTAATAGTACCAGCGGTAGTAGCTTAAAAAAATTTATAGTAGTAGTACTACTGATGGTAGTTTAGCAGTGGTAGTAAAAGTTCTAGTAGTGGTGGTATTATTTTTTGTAGTTGCGGTATTTGTAGTAATAGTAGTAGAAGCAGAAGTAAATAAATAAATAAATAAATAAATGGTATATTCCTCGGTGATTCGAGGTGCAGTCCAACTATGTGGTCTGATCAATGTGTACAACAGGATCGCAAAAAAAAATCAATTTGTTCACGCTGTTTACAATGGATCCAAAACAGGTACTAAACTAATTGGCAGGATTAAGGCATTAAAGAAATTAGAAAACCAGGAACAATAACGTAAGCAGATTTAAACAGATGTCCAGTTAAAGTAATACGGCCACTCGTGGAACCATCCCCAGGGGACCTGCTTCCATGCAAGGTATTCCCTCGAAAGGTTTCGCTCGCACTTCCATGCAATAACTGGCCGTGTGCCGGTGTGGCATAGTAGCATATGAGCCATTACCTGTTTATCATATGCTCTGTTCTTTTTTGAGCTGCTTTTGTACATGTGTTATGGGCCATGAAGGCTCAGCCCAGTCCGTCATGCGCATCATTCTATTATGGCACTTTTTTATACGCCAGTCATTTGGTGGCAATTTGCCTTGCATAGGTAACATCTTTTATAATCCGGAAGCTGCAATCCGTCACCACAGGAGATCAGCCCATTCGTGGCCAACTATGAAATAAGGAAGAATATAGAAAAGAAGAATTATGTGAAAGAGGTACTATATCGTTAGTGTAAAAATAGGCAGGTATGTTTTGTACATCGGCGTAGAAATCGATCGAGCCGATCATACGATAAATTGTGTTGCGTGACAGCTGGAGACAGATGACTCTACGAGTTGTCCAAAGGCAAAAGTCGTCTAGGGAATCAGTTATTGCCATCACTGAATTCAAGTATATGTTTCTGGACTGTTAACTTCAGAAAAGAAGGGGAAATGATTAGCACTGGAGAACAAATGTAGCGAAAGGGATCGCAGAACAATATTACGAATTAATCAATTTGTGGGGAAAATTACGAAATAGTTCCTGACGTCACACCAGTAAATAATTTTGCTCTCTGTTTTAAACAGAAGACAGTTGGTATGAATTAAGTTTAAAGGGAGTAAAACCGCATGGGAGGTAGCGTTAAGGAATAGCATAAGAAGCGGTTTGTAGCAGCTCATCCTAGCTGATCAAGTTTTCTCTGGTGCATTAGAGTTGATGTTCTCCGGTTTCATACATGATCCGGCCCTTCTTCATACAGCTTTTCATCATCAAGTTGAATTTTAAGATCCATTTCGCTCTGTCCGTTGACAGATAAGCCTTTATCATTTTCTTGAACATGCAGAAATGTTCAATACATCTAATCTCTTTTGGCAGCTTATTCCAAATGGAGCCATACCTAAGAAGATAGAAATTTCTCCTTAGACTGCTCTTGAATTTAGGTAAATAGAATATGCATTCATTATCTCGCAGTTCATAAATGGTATTTTCCCGAAAGTGCAGTTGATAGGTTCCAATATATGCTTTCCGCCACGCGAGTTTGTGGAGGAAGCACAGATTTAGTTGCATTCTTCGTAACCACAGAGGTTCAAGATTCAACTGCTTGCACCTATCTCGGTATGAAAGAGCGGTTGAACAGCCAAATATGCGCTTCGTAAAGGCGCGTTGACGTTTTCAATGGCTCTCAAGTCAGCCTTTCGCAAGTTACTGAACACAGCACAGCAATATTCAAGCAAAGGCCAGATATTGATTTTGAAAGCAATTAGTCTGGTTTCTTTCAAGGTTAGCAGGTGGCATATGAGCCCGACCGACTGCTTAGCCTTTTTCACGATATGATTTGTACGTTCGCTAAAGTTTAACGAACTAGAATATCTTAAACCTAAGTCACGAACAGACTGGCTGATGGGAATGACTTCATCATGAAGCCTGAACACTTCTGCTGCTATCTGACATCCATACGATAGAATACTACACTTCGATGTTGCAAATGTCATCTGCCACATATCAACCCATCTCTCAATGGCTTTCAAGTCGCTTTGAATATTGTTAACTTCAGCGGTACGCTGAGAGCCTGGGAAAGTGTAAACCACCTTTAAATCATCAGCAAACAAATAAGGCTTCCCAAATTGTATAACAGAAACCAGGTCATTTATATACAGTAGGAAGAGTAACGGGCCCAAGACACTGCCCTGTACCACTCCACTGGTAACCGGACGAGGTGAAGAGATGTAACCATTGATATCCACAACTTGCGACCGTCCTACTAGGTAAGATTGGATCCAAGAGTTAAGCGGATTTGTGACACCGTACTTACTTAATTTACATAATAGCATTTTGTGTGGGACTCTGCCAAAAGCCTTTTGCATGTCGAGGAAGATGACAATGCACAGAAGCCCTGAGTCAATTGCTTCAGTTAGATGGTTAAGGAAGTCAACTTGACAGGTAAAACACGAGCGAGACTTCAGAAAGCCATGCTGTGAAGGTGAGAGAAATTTGTGCGATATTAGGGAGGAAACCAAATGTTCTTATCAATACTCTCTAACATGCGTGAGGGAATGGCTGTGACTAATGGGGCGGTAGTTCCGGATGTCAGTTTTCTACCCGGACTTACGTCGCGGTATAACCGTAGCCGTTTTCCAAGCTTCGGCGTATTGACCAGACTGGAGAGACTAAGAGAAGTTATTTATTACTATAAGTGGGATATCATCTCTACCATGTTTAATTAAAGCAGAAGTGATCCCATCGGAGCCAGTTCTGTAGGATGGTCGTAGACAAGTAATCATACTTTTTATCGTAGCAACACTAAGATCGATCGCTGGTTATCTTGGTGGTGTTTCGCTTCGGTTGGGTGGGTTGCGTTTGGTGGCCTGGCGTGTTGGTTTAATTTGGGGATATTCCGTTGGTAGTTTTGTCTTTTGGGAGATCTATCTGAGTAGATTGGGCTTCCCTTGTTTCGTTCTGGGGGGGTGGGTGTATTGTGTTATGCGTTGGGAGGGGAAAGAGGCGGCTAGGCTCATGGGGCTGTGGTCGGGATCTTGGGTTCAGGGTGGGGGGTCTGGGGTGACTGTTGGGGGAGGGGGACTTCGTGGTACCTGTTGCAGGATTTTGTGGGGTTTATGAATAGGTTAGGCAGGGTTATGTGCGGGGTCTCTGGGGTGGGGGCTGTTGGTGAATTCTGGTGGATGGGGTTGGTTTGGTGGACGATTGGGGTTTTGTTATTAAAGGCGAGCTGAGTGGGTGAGGGATTTCGGGGGTGGGACTGGGTTTCCGGTGGCGGGTAGGGTTCCCTTGCGCATTGGGAGTGGTGGCTCTGTGGATGGGGTGGGCGGTTTGGCGTGTCTGTGGCTTGGGGTGGGGGGGGACGGTGGTGGTGGGGGCGGCGGTGGGTGAGGGTTAAGATGGCTAGGGGGGAGCGTGGGTGTTGGTGGTGGGGTTGCTTGGATATTGTTCGGGGAGTTCTTGGGTGGTCGGGTTTATCATGGTTCTATTTGCTGGTGCAGGGGTGGGGTTGGTGGGATGGGATCGTGGATGTTTTTTGTTGGGGGTGGTGGTAGGAGTCGAGTGTGGGGAGTGGTATTGGTGCGCATGAGGAGGGTGGCGGAGTGTGGGTACTGAGGTTTCTTGATATGGAGTGCGGGTGGGGTTGTTGGTTGGCTCGCTGGTGGGATGGGTATTCGGGTGTGGCTGCGTGGGTGGTGTTATGGGGTGGTGCTTGGTCTGTGTTCGGGGGGTGCGTGGGAGGGGGTTTATTGGGGCTGGTCAGGGGGAGTGTTGGGTAGGGGGTGGTGTGGACCCGGGATATTTTTGGCTGGGGGGTGTTGGCTTTGGTATGGTGGGGAGGCTGGGCGGGTTGGGGCTAATTGATGGGGGGTCCGGGGGGGATGGGGGCCTTGTCGGGGGGAGGTAATTCGGGGGTGGTTTGCTGTGGTGTGGGGGGGTGGGCCCCCCCCGTTGTGGACACGTTGTGTTGGACTCGTGTTGCCTTACTAGTGGGGTTGGTGGTTTTATTGATGGTGGTTCTGGGCTGGGATGAATATCATATGGGGCTGGGGACTTTTTATGCGGTTGTTTTTGGGTCTGATGGAGTGGGGGGACTTCTGGGTCGAGTGGGTTGTTATCGGGGTTGGGTTTGGGAATGTGTTTTGTGGGATTTGGGTTTGGGTGTAGTCTGGTCTTAGGGTGGGGACTTTAGTGGGCCTTATTTGGGTGGTTGGGGGATTAGGTAGTCTTCTGCTTAGGGACTCTTTTTGGTTTTTCTTTGGTTGTCGCTGGGGATCTGGCTTGGGGCGATGGGATCTTGACTGAGGTGGGGGGTCATTCTGGGTTGTAGGTGGAGGCTGGGTGGGGGTGGCTTCTGGTGTGGGTCTCGGTTGATTTACGGTAGGTGGTTTGGTGGGATTGGCGGTGGGTCGTGGGGATGTTTGTGGTTTTTTGCTTTGGTTGTTGGGAACTGAGGGTGGGTTGGTACCCGCGCGGGATGCTGGGACTGTTGCCGTTTTCGTTTTGTTGCGAAGGGGGTGGGTTTCTCCATTTGGTGGCGGGGGGCTCTTGGGGGGTTGCGGGTGGTTCATGTTTTTTTTGGGGTGGTTTGTGGGCGGACTTTGGGAGTGGTCCCGTTAGTAGACCGCCTAAAACACAGTCTTCATACATGGAGTGCCAGAACATCCTTCTAACCATGTTCAAGATACCGGAAAGCACGATTTAGAACAGTGGCGGTTCATTCGTGAAACACTTTCTTTGGATGATGTTGTGGCACTATCGCTCACCAGGATACCTCTCTCATCGAATTATAGAGGATGCGGCCCTAGAATCCTAAAACTTGTGGTTCAGTCAGAGTCGACAGAATCGTTCCCCCAGAGAAAGAAACAAAGGATGTGTATCTTGGATCGATAGGAGCGAAGATAATCAGGAAACATCTTCCTTCCCGAAATTTCCGGGTATGAAGGTCAGCACATCAATTTCGCAGACAGCTCAAGTATTAGAAGCAATCTGAAAGCAGCAAGCATACCGTGAGCGCGTGTACAGAAGTGTAACTTGACTGCTGACTTTAATTGCCTGTGCTGAAGTAGGTCTAAACGAAGGCTGGGACGCACCTTGGCCGAATCAAGTTGCAAACGAGGTATCATTGACCCATCAAAAAAACGAATAACTGCCGACCTCCCATCGGTCGGCATTCTCCCACACTTGACAGCTTCACCTCTCTGCGGGCTCCTAGAGACCGAGAAACTGGCCTGCTTGTATACAAATGCTCAGGGACTTTCTAACAAACTGGCTGAACTGAAAGATCGCCAAGCTTCCGGCTCGTATGATGTCATTGGTATCACCGAGACATGGTTGCACACGGGAATGACGGACGCTGAAGTGTCGCTACCCGGCATGTCGCTGATCCGGAACGATAGGCTCACAAAAGGAGGAGGGGTAATCCTGTACTACCGAAACGACTTACAGTGCGAAGCCGTGGAGGATTCAGATTCGCAGTTCCCCGACTCTCTTTGGTGCCGGTTGCAGTTAAAAGGCAGGGACGCTTGCCTTATTATCTTGGTGTACCGCGCCCCTAACTCAACACCTGGAAACCGGATCTGACCACCTAGATGATGGCGGCATTCAGGTGCAGTTTGCAACCGAAGTACACTGCCCATTCTTTATCATTGTGGTGATGTTCAACGTACATTGTTTAAGATCCCCTAGAGCGCAGCCCCTGCCACATCCGCGAACAATTCAAATAACGATTTACAAGATCTAGTAACTACTGCTCCTCTTTACAACCACTATCACTTTGCCCACTCGGATTCAGAAACTGGTAACAGGCCATCTGTGTTGGGATCTTGTGCTCTACGCAACGAGGAGCATATGATTGTAGCGTTGGTTTTAGACTGCCCTTGTTGGTCGCAGTGATCACGCAGTCATCAGTTTCAACTTCGTCTGCTATGCAGAATATCGGAATGATAAAGATGAGACTGTGCGAACCATCACAAGGTACGACCGACTCGCCCAGCTAGTCCAGCGCCCATCTACCTGGTCTTTTCCTCTGAAGAAGAACCCCCAGAAGGTCGCCTGGCTCGAGGTTCGATCGAACAGCAATTCAGATACAGCTGATTTAGCACAGGCTTCAGAGGATTAAAAGCCGTACGCTATATACTGCTAATCCGTGTTTCGTTGTCGTTAGGTAGGCAGACGCCGTAAAATGGGATGGACTAGTACCGCAACGCAGCATGGCGCGTGTTACAGAGAAGCTCGCCAGCCACCAGAATCGTGGGTACAACTAGCGTAGCCCTAACTGTAAACCGGACTGCACTCAACTGTTAAGAGAAGACGCAAGCCGCGCTATCAGCAGACAACATCGCAAAAAACCTTCAGTGCTAACCACAAACTTGCTGTGAACCAACGCACTGTTATAGAGGCACTACGATATAGTGTGAAGTGCAAGGATTCCTCCACTCAAGACGGCCTGATGCCCAACAAGCACGTCTATGGAAGCTCGCAAATGCGTCGCTGCAGATGCAAGTACGCCCGCCCCCCCGACGTTATCAATCGGTCGTATGGTCCACCAATGCGATCTCCCACGCTTTTGTCTTCTATGCTCACCAGGACTAACCCACCGTCTGTTTTTACCGCAGATGGGCTGGGTAGTAGTGCAAAAAGCTGTCCTCGAGCTCTACCGTCAAACACGCAGCTCGCCGGGTGTCCGACGACTCATTCGATCCCTGAGGCATCGGGGTGTCGCAGCAAACCAAACTGGCAGGACATTCTAGCTCAGTTTGTGTACTCCACGCACTGCTTTAGTCCAGAACCAAGTTCCCCCCGCCAATAGTGGAAGCTTGGAATAAGTAAGCTCGCCGGACTTCAACAAATGGTGGTAAGCGCAGATCGTGAACCCTCCACCTACCGCCCAGTAACCCTTACTTCTCCTATACTCTCCAATGGTCATGAGGAATCCATAGGTTGCCGAATGCACTGGGTGGGTGCCTATCATGGAAAACTGCAACCCTCATCACGTCCTGAGAGCAGACAGGCGGTTTCCGTCGACAGCGCGGGTGCATGTGCATACTAATTTTAGCGGTCCAGGTTGCACGTCAGTAGTGGTGGACCGAGGCTGCCGACGCTGGAGAGAGTGGATGGTCTGATGTGATCTAGGCCTGGATTTTTCCAAGGCTTGTGGGCGTGATCGTTCTAGTCCATCGTGGATAGCTGCGCTAATGGCGCAAGATACAGCTGCAGTTTACGGGATGCGGAGACCCCTACTTTTATGCTGGTTCGCCCACACTTTCTATTTCAAAGGCAATTAGTGGGTCAGAGTTCAGGAGCTCTTGATTCGGACCCACATACAAGTCGAGTGTGTGAGTGTGCCGCAAGGTCTCGGTTCTAGGTCCACGTTTGTTTTTTGGTGTTTATTAATAAGGACCTTGGCACGCAGGGAATCGCTTCCAAGGACTTCCTAATGTTCTGCCGGACGCGATATCAAGATCTCTGGCGCAGGATTCCAGGCGGAACGAGCCGACCAACATGTGTCTCCAATAAGTGACTTAGATCTGTTACAGTGTATCAATGGTTCGGATCCTAAACTTATTTGCGTCTATTTCAAGCGTCAGTATAATGGCAAGGTGCTTTCCATCGACATCAGGGCAGCTACCATACCGATCGGAACGGATGTACTGCAAACAATCAACTCTCGACACGTGACTTGGGTGTCCTGGTTCAAGATGACTTGGGTTGCTCCAGGCAATCGAAAAGGCCTCGAAGACCGGAATCAACACGTTGGGCTGTTGAGGCGGGCGTTTGTGACGACAATAAACAGCTCCATATTTCGGACAAATGCTCAGTGCGTATGTTCGCCCCCATGTCGAATACGCAATTCAAGCCTGGCATCCAGTGGCTGAAACACGACCTTAATGCCTGGAGC
>OX104068.1:9832754-9854255 GCA_944474145.2 Dicrocoelium dendriticum | reverse complement strand
GGCCAACGCGGTGTTGGCTCCCGTACTGATAACGGTGAGCGGTTGCTACACCTGTGTGAAGGTGCTGAGCCTTTTCTCGCAAACAATAACTGTCGACATAGCACCCACAGAAAATTGACTTAGTGCCCAGTAGCCTCGGGGCAGCCATGGATGCAAATCGATCACATCGCGATTAGCTACTGCTGGAGTGGCTGTGTCCAAAATTGTCGCTCGATTTGGAACACCAGTGTGGAATCCGTTCACGCCTTTGTGTGTGTTGACCTGCATTTGCTTTTCGGCGGAATTCCGCAACGTCGCTCTAAGCCCATTGACGCCAGGCAGCTGTCGAAGCCAGGTGTTCTGAATGCGAAGTAAACTACGCTGGCATCTGGGCTAAGCGTCCACCGAACCCCGTCGAAGATCACTGGTCGCATATTCATCAAAGGTTACTATCAGCGGCCATTTCTTCATGTGGCAAATCAAATTGTCCATCTAGACTTTGGGTCCCTACAAACTCTCTGGACCTTATGGGCGTTCACCGACGTATTCTGGCTGGAAAGCAATACAATAAGACTCGAAATATTCTCAGGGCAAAGCTGCGTACTAGCCTGAACTGAGACAGCGAAGCCTGGTAGTCTCATCGTTCAACGGAAAAGAAAATAGCCGCTGTCGTCGGTAATCATCGTAAGATATTCCGTCTGCTAAGGGAAATAGGCAGCAGCAGGCCTTTTGTTAGCGAGAAAATACGAGACAAGAGTGGACAGCCGATACACAACTTGTCAAAACGCTTGGAGCATTGGTCCAAATACTTTATAACGCAGTTTAATCAATCTGAGTTATCGCTTTTTTCGTGCGTTGAGTGTGCTCCATGGGCCGTCTCCTTAGATCCGCCCTCACGAATAGAAATCGAAGGCGAGATCAGATAATTGAAATTTCATAAAGCCGCTGATGCAGAGAGAATTCCCCCAGCTCTCTACAAATTCGGTAAATGATTTATATGGTTTTTTAATGGAATTTTGGGGAAGGAAACTGTCCTGATAGATTGTAGCCGCTTCTTCATAGAACCAAAATAAAGAGGGACCCTTTCGAATTATGGCATAGAGGGATCAGTCTGATCTGAATAGCTTCTAAATTGCTTGCCACAGACGAAAGGGCACCCATGAAAGCGAGATCCGTAAAGAGAAAGCCGGGGTTCATTGAGGTCGGATCTGCATCGATCACATGTTACTTTGCGTCAATTTTTGGAACAACACCATGTATATTAGGGACCCACCGTCGTCGTGTTTCTCTGCATAAAAGGTGTTTTCGATTTGGTGGACCGATTTGCCTTTTGGGAATGTCTGCTGAGAGAAGATGTGCCTGATAAACACGTAAACATTGCCAAAAAGCTGTAGACGCATAGTTTGGGCTGAGTGAGGCCAAAGTATCGCTGACCTTCAGTATCTCCAGCGATGAGAGGCAAGGTTGCCCGCTGTCATCTTACCTCTTTAACTTCGCTATTGATGGAGTCATGGAAACAGCGTTAACTGAACACGATCTAAAAGGTGTGGAGCTACTTTCTGGTGAGCGACTGCTTGAATTGGAGTATGCGGGCGACATTGCCAACATCTGTGACAGCGCCGAAATGTGCCGGGCTGCACTGGACCGATTGGCACTGGCTGTCAATCGTTTTGGGCTATGCTTTGCTCCATAGCAATTCAAAGTAAATCTCAGAGACTGGCAAGGACCCACCCTTACGCTAAACCTTGCTGGTGAACATCTAGAAGTCGTTCAACGATTCAAGTATCTGGGCAGCTATGTTAGCGCCCGTGTGATCGAAGCTGAGATTATGAACCGTATAGCAAAAGCTCGAGGTGCTTTTGCCAATCTGCGCATACGCGACATCACTCCCGCCCTGAAGGGCAGAGTTTATAATGCAGTTATTCATTCAACCCTCTTATACGGTTGTGAAACCTTGCCCATCAAGTCGACAGACATAAGGAGGCTTGCCGCGTTTGATCATTGCTGCCTTCGCGGCTTAGCTCATGTCTGGTGGGAACACTACGTGAACAATGCGTGTGCCCGTTGTCGCGTATTTGGTGCAGGAAGAGCTAGTGAACCGCTCAGTACCATTATATCACCCACCAGGCTCAGAGGGCTGGGCCACGTCTTGCTCATGCCAGCACACCGAATTCGGTGCGGTGCATTGTTTGTGCTCCCGGGGGTATATTTATAAAAGAAGGAGGGGGACAAAGTGATGACTTGGTCGAGAGAAATGAAAACCATCACTTCGAAGTTGGCGTCGGTTAGTGCATCCTGACAGCCTGGCTGGTTTCCTAAGGACGATGAACGCGTTTGGTTGGACATACTTGGTGTTTTGGCTAGGAGCCGAGCCAATGACGTTTGTGTTGTGAGTTCCATTTCCATCCCCCTCCTGCTTAGCCTCCGCTCCAATCACGAGCGCACACGTTAGTCATACTATAACTCTTTCGGTGGCCTGATAACCGGCACTTATCGCTCCGGAACAATGTGCATCCGTCACTGGCACTCAGTCGGCATGCCTCTGTTGCTTTTCTTATTGTCTTTTTATTGCGGCATAATAGCTGAGGTGTTTTCCACCTGAAGCTAAAGTGTATGATGATGATGGATGATGGTTTGTTGAGGACAATTGCGCCAAGTGTCAGTAGCATAAAAGAACTAAGAACGTTGGACGCTAACCGGCTAAGAGCTGAGCATACTAATGTGCTAACTGAAGAGAAAGTCTCAGGAGCCGATGCATATGCAGTAGAAAACGTAGCAGAAGTCATGCGCACCAAGCAACCTCCAGGAAAGATTTGGGAGATTACCGGAGCGGTTAATGTGCAGAGCTGATGCGCATAGTCGACGATGTTTGCCACAATAAGTAACTCCGTTTCCCACTTGGGTTCTTGCAGTAGTAGCATCCAGAGCGAAAGAAGTAGTAGTAGTAGTAGTAGCAGTATTAGTAGTAGTAGTAGTAGTAGTAGTAGTAGCAGCAGTAGTAGTGGTAGGAGTAGTAGTAGTAATAGTAGTAGTAGTAGTAGTAGTATTAGTGGTAGTAGTAGCAATAGAATTAGTAGTAGTAGTAGTAGTAGTAGTAGAAGTAGTAAGAGAATTAGTAGTCGTAGCAGTAAGAGAATTAGTAGTAGTAGTAGTATTAGTAGTAGTAGCAGTAATAGTAGTAGTAGTAGTAGTAAGAGAATTATTATTATTATAATTAGTAGCAGTAGTGGTAGTAACAGTAGTAGTAGTAATAGTAAGAGAATTGGTAGTAGTATTAGTAGCAGCAGCAGTAGTATTAGTAGTAGTAATGATACTGGTTATGGGACCCTGCAGACATCGTTGCAGTTATTGAACCAGGGGAGATCAGTGAATATTATCTACACTGATTTCGGTAAAGCGTTTGATAAAGTGGACCATAAGATCCTGTTTCACAACCTGAGGATGTGTGGTTTTGGTGTCTCACTGCGCCAGTGGATCAGTGACTTCCTAATTGGAAGTAAATGGCGGGTTCAGTTGGATGACCACCTAACGGAATGGTACCCGTCCACTAGCGGCGTAGCACAAGGCACAATACTTGGGTCCACATTGTTCCTGATCTACATCAACGAAATACCTCAGCTTCTTCGGTCGCCCTGCGCATTATTTGCAGTCGACCTGAGGCGTTGGAGAGTTACTGCTTCTCCTGAAGACTGTGATGTCTTTCAGCAGGACCTCGACCGCCTATTCCGGTGGTCTACAGAAGTTAACCAACCAGTCAACCCAGCCGGGTCATCGTTTCTGGACCTGGGGAGTGGTGGTAATGGGCGTGCGTACATCCTGGCTGGCCTCCCACTGTATACCAACAGTTCCGTAAGGTATCTAGGCGTACTCCCACGGAGTGATTTGAAGTCTATCGACAACACGAACAAACTGTACGCAAATGGACTACGCCTGCTTTGGGCACTTAGACCCAGTCTTAGCACTTGGTCCGAAGAGATTGTCACTCACCTGTCCTTTTGCGTAATAAGACCGGGGCTGGAGTAGGGAACAGCTGCATATTGTCTGACCACAAAAGTTAGGTGCAGAGACTGGAACGAGTCCAGCATATATCTACCTGGATCAACCACGGTTTACGTGGTATGTCGTAGGAGGACCGATATAAGAGAGTGGAGCTTTATACCCTGTCATATCGTCGACTTCGAGTTGCTCTGATTTTGACTCACCGGATACTACCACTGGCTCGCTTCCCCATGTCGAGGCGACTGCTGCACGTTTGAATATTGGTACGAAATTTAAGGCACATCGTTCACATTCTACGCTTCGGGCGTCGAGTGGTGCAATATTGGAACAAATTGCCGGAGACGTTAGTCGTGACGAAATCGGTGCTGGAATTTAGGGGATCAGTTGATGCCCGCTTTGTGGACTACAGGTATAGGGAGCGTATCTTACCCGGATAAGGTGCAATGCAGCGGCTATATGCATTCACCGCGCATGGTTCAGCGACGTGATTCCGCACATGTGTCGGATCCAACTATGTGAATCAATACAGATTTTTATCTTTATGCTCTCTATCCTCAGTATTCAGTAAACAATGTACGCTGCATTAAATATAAAACCCATTCCCGACACTCACCCATTCACTCACTTATGCACAAATCCTACCTGTGACAGAAACCTGGTTAATGGAAGACATGCTTGTGTGCAACTACCACATAATGATTTGAAATACCTTTATTGGTTTTCGTTAAATTTAGACGGTGGTTGCGCCATATATGTACAAAATACCGTGTGTACATCAACGGCCAATGTCCTCTCACAGAACTGTTTTGACAACACCCTTTGTAAATGCCCACATGGATGGTCACATGCTACTCCTCGGACATATATGCATGCACCTAAATTCCATTGTCGCCGAAAGCAATGCACTACAAAATATATTGTCATATAGCAACCCAACTGGTCATGTACAAAATCACAGTTAGGGACCACAACATGCCGGATTTAGCGTGGACCTTAAGCCAAATACACGAATCTGGTCTCTTCTCTACATAAATAAGGATGAATCTAACAGGTCAGATCATCAGATGGAAAGGCTCAAATCTTAGACTTAATATTCACCACTTGCACATTATAAGCATCCAACGACGTTCTTAAGCAATTTCCTTGGAGTGATCACAGAGTAGTACAATTTACATACAGTAATCCCGCACCATACCAAGCATCGGCCGTGTTCAAATTTCTAATGCATACCAGGAAATGTAAAGCCGTCGACTGGGTCTGTTCACTAAATTAATGTAGTATGCCCGAAATGGCAGTAGTTCCATTACTGAAGACTCATAAGCCGCAGCGGATGTTCTGTACAACAACATTTAAATATGCATTAACTAAAGCACTCCCGTTGTGCAACAACATTTTCATCACAGGAACAAATGTATACCTCAGGTAAAACAATCAGAGAGCTCAAACTTTGCTAACGGCATATCGTAAAACAAGTGACTTATCCTTCATTGTACAATAGTAAAAGCTTACCAATGTTCTACAGCCAGTATGTCAGAACAAAGA
Organism: Dicrocoelium dendriticum; assembly: GCA_944474145.2. Taxonomy (NCBI): domain Eukaryota; kingdom Metazoa; phylum Platyhelminthes; class Trematoda; order Plagiorchiida; family Dicrocoeliidae; genus Dicrocoelium; species Dicrocoelium dendriticum. Next base: position 9,848,735 of record OX104068.1, on the reverse strand, counting down.
AATCGCTGAAGAACAAAGACTCTTCTGCAACCCGTATGAAATTCAGGAAATTATCAATATTTTAAAGCATAGGAATACCAAAAGGAATCAAGACACAACTTTACTGGCTACAGCAGTTAACGGCAGAGTAACTAACCCGACCCACTCCAGTGAAGTATTAAGTCGGTACTTTGAGATTGATAAAACCCCCCAAGAATGGAAATACCAGCAATCACATTTGATCAACTCTCTCATGTTGAAATTCCATGACTCGCAAAAGCCTTATAAAATCCGTAAAACCATCCTATTTTGGCCGACCATTTAATGTACCTCCCGCAATTATCAAACTCATGGGTGAAGATATATCCTTGCTGCTATTAAATATGTTTACTATATCCATGAACTATAACACCGTAGTAACACAGTGGAAGGAATCCATTGTCATTCGGCGACATTAAACAAAATCGCTTTATAAAACAAAGCAATAGGGCACAATAACTAATACATTTATCCTACCAAAAATGATGGAGTGACATACAAAAGCTGCAACAGCTGACTTTCTGCGGTCTCGAAAGTTAATCAAAGACTCTTGGCACAGTTTTCTGAATGCTAGTTCATGCTCACCTGGTCAACTTCAAGTGCCACATCATCCAACAGACTTAAAAGATAACGGCAGATTTGGTTCAAACCATAATTTAAAAATCAAAAGCAGGTAGGGCTGATTAATGTACACACATCTGAAACAGCAACCGTTACTAATGGTGTAGTACACGGTAGTGTCCTTGTTTCTCTTCCGTTGTTGACGTTTATTAACGATATGTTTGAAGCAGTGCAATTCAAAACACCCTGCGCTTTTGTCTAGGATATCACCATTTTCTTGAGATATTCATTCCACTAGCTCAGCCAAAATCCAGAAAAGCATTTAACACGTTTCACCCCACTGGGGCTCGACAGTGGTGTGCATGCTTTCGGTCCCCTACTGGGGATCCAAACCCTGACCGCTAGAGGCAGACGTCAACTGGTCATTAGCTTAAGCCACTGAGCCACTGGAGGGGATTGGGCACTGGTATATGCAACAGTATAAAATAGGGGGCAGTGGAAGATAGATAGTGTTATATCCTAGTTACCTTGCAAATTGTGTAGCGTAGCCGACAGCCCCATGGTTTATAGGCTTAGGCTGCTGGTTAGTGTTAATGTGCTTCTATCAGTCATGGGTTCGCCCCCGAGTAGGGGACCGCGGTATTGCGTACCACTGACGAGCTCCATTAAAGCGAAAGGCGTCTGGTTCTTTTCCGGATTATGGCTCAGCACTTTATGCTACGTCCCAAAAGTCTGGCCCTCTACTCTGTTAATGCGGTAAAAATGGTCCCTCTTTCGAGCGTGAGGTAGGGCGCCCTTAATTACCATGTGTCCAATAATAGATATTGGTCTATCACAAAAGGTCTCACCCAACCACATGAGTGTAAAAAGATCGTATTCATGCATGTGGGTACATGTGTACTTGACAGTGTTTTCCATCGTGGAAACGCTGTATCATGCGTGGGTGGTTGAGGAGACGTCAACCTACGGCACGCCACAATGCAAGTTCACCGAATGATACCTACGGTGTGTAGGGCTGGTTGGAACAGAGAGAAATGTGCAAAATCGAAATGGCAGTGCTTCATTACCCGGCCACTGGAGTAGAATTTTTGTGATACTTGAGCAAGCGTAACTGGCCTGAGCAAGGCGTGTGCATAGGGGGCTTATTGTTATCCCAGCTAATGACAAAAGGGTTATTGGCAAAACAATTGTAGACTAAAATTTGACTTAAAACAACCTACCTTGGCGAAATAGACATCCATTACAATTAAGGCCTTGCGAATATGAAATGGGAGGTTTTGAGAAAAGGGTCTTTAAAAGCAGTGCCGCCTAAAGACTACTCGGTGTCGCATAGTCAATACGGCAGTCGCCGTATTGATCACCATAGCAGGAAAATAATGTGGTCACTTTGCCCAATTTGTTTTATGCGGGACCATGAGCATTCACTCCAACATATTCACCGATGAGGCAATATTCGATTAGCTGGGAATTGAGAAGCTACATTAATGAGCAATACCTAATCCTCGCGGTTACTGTGATCCACGTATTGCACAAAGCGCCAATCTCATTGGCTCAAAGAAATGCGTGACAGATTGTGGGAGTAAAAAGCTTGCTTTGGAAGTGCAGCGTGAAAAGATAAGTACTTACTGCAGCTGCTAACTTGGCTTCTGTGTTTCTAAACGTTGCTGATCAGAAATAATTATTTCAGGGGTAGAAAATGCTGTTATAAACACTGCCACCTTACAACGATCCGATTTAAAGTGCTTTGTTATTTCTGAGGTGTCACCGTGAACCATAGGAAATTTAAATTACGTCTATCACACTGAACATCCGAATATTTGTTGTGTGTTGTCGTCTTAATGACTGGAAAAGTTCTCTCCATAAGCGCCTCATCATGAAGCATAGCCAAGTCAGACCGCAGAAAGAAACGGTGTTGATAGCACCTAAGAAAAATGTATACCACGACCTCCCATTTAAGCGCAACACCCGCTTCAACAAGGGTAACCAAGCGCTTCATCTCTGCCACGCCATAAACTTATTGCGCTGCAGATGGTTTGGTGATTAATAACACATGGAACTTGTCACTACTTTTAGTAAAGGAACTGGAACCATACAACGCCAAATCACACTGTGTTTACCAATCTGATTATGCATACAGCGTAGGTAGTTAGGCAAGAATGGGAGTGTTTTGAATTCCACCTGCTCAAATGGGTTCAACTTGAGGTCAGCCATCCCTCACCCAATATTCCGTGTGCAAGCGAACCGCAAGCATCATCCAGAAGCAAACAAGTTGTATTGACACGTTATCGGACTGACCTCGGCTCCGCATGTTGAAGACTAATTCATCCCAATCCACAATACTTGTGGTTCTCTGAGGCCGTGAATACATGCCAGTTAAGGTCTGCCCTGTGGTGCAAAAACAGCCATTAGCTGACTTACGGATAATCCGGTCACAGAACGATTGTCGCCGTTTGATTATATGGATTTCATTTGTTTGTAACGTACTAAGAAAGGCACAGGATACTTTATATGACATTACAAGATTGATTGCAACCATAAGGAAATTAAATAGCTCAATATCGCATGGATTTGCATCGTTAAGCCGATGGAAAATGCTCATTAGTGCGATTGAATTGCATCCGGTAGCATTTCTATGCACCAAGCGCGCACAGTTAATTTGGTATTGAGCTAGCCCAAAGCAGCCAATGATGGTAAACTTAATAACCCTTGCATGAATGTATGAGTTGGTTGTGGGTGGCCTTGACGCGTGGGCGGCCTAGCCTGCATTCAGCGACGGCGCATGACCTGAAGCGAGTTCTACGCAGCTTAGGGGCACATGGTTGTCAAAACACGTGATGCGACTGGGTATAAGTGAAATATAATGTACAAAAAGCATGCCTTGCGGACGGCGCCAGTTGGGGAGGAACTGCGAACACAATAAGGCGACACCCAACTAACGATCTTAAGACTAGTTTTGTGCTGGCGCAGCTCACGTTTTTGTACGACCTACCAATGATAGGGCATGCAACGCTACTGGGTCCGGATAGCGATGCAGTCAGAGGGGCATGGCTGCGGATGACCAGGGGCGGTGTGACGCGCTGCCGAGCGGTGGCCTTCTGAGATGACTGGCGACAAAATACGACTGTGGCAATTTCGTTACAAGGCGAGTGGACCATGTTTTGTTACAGCATGCGACGCGTACCGTCATAGTTGATGCAGTACACTGACTTGCTCGTCCCTGAATCATAGTGAGATACTGCGACCGGACTGTCGACAGCTTGAATCGAGTGATCTGTACACACACACACCCACACACACACACGCTTGCATGGGCGGAGTGGCGCAGACAAAATAAAATAGCAACTGATACGCACCAAGTGAATGCGTATCTCGTATGCAGTTGTGCGTTATGTTCGCGAATGGGAACCACTACATGGTTGCTTGGGTTTTATTTGGCCATTTCACTAGCTGTTCTCTAGCAAACGTAATTGGCAGACACAGCATATCGGCGAGAAGCATTTCAATTCCTTACTACGGTAGTTGTATCTGCAAATCCCATAATTCTGCTAGGTCGATAACACACAATTCCCTATCTGACGGCTGTGAACACATAGTCCACAAAAACACATGGCTGTATAGTAGGTCAAATAGATAACGCTTCATATGTCTCGTAGAATGGTCGTAATGAAAAGGTGAAGCATAGGTCATGCAAGTACCAGTGCCTTTGTGATTTAGGAGAGACAATTGCATGATAAATGCTATAAAACTGATTAGTTGTAACTAATCACTCGCCATCAATAACGAGTACGGTGCGAAGCGGGAAATTCGGGAACATAATTTTATAAATGAAATCCTCTATATACATCCAAAGATGAGCACCAGAACACGTAGTTTTCGGGATGACACTGTTAGGACGACCAGGCAGCGCTCCAGCTAGTTCGCTGTGTCCGGATATCAAGACAGTTACATGTTTTAAGTGTGCAACCTTCCTAGGTGCAGACACCAGAACAAGGGTCAGTGAACAAGCTCGTTATCAGTGGATCACGTCAGGCTGGTACACCACACGAATACTGATAACATGAGTTAAGACATCAAACGGGGAAAATTTCAAGGGAAAATTAAACGGTCTAGGTCATCTAAATTTTAAGGTCAAGTGCTCTGTTCACATACGGTCAATGACAGGTCAGTTGTGTGTTTCTCAGCAAGGGTTACTGTAATTTGGGGCCAGGGAAGCAAGAGAATTTGGACGAGTGGTTTTTGTGTACATAGGTCTACGCTCGAGAGGCGGATGGCGATCGGTTCGACTGTCGCTAATAAGCAACATCTTACCGCTCATGTGTAGCATCCAGGTACGCAATAAAGTGGCTGCAAACATTGGTACCTATCGATCTGGTGGTTTAAATCAACTAGATGTCCCAGCATGGTGCTCATCGCTGTTTGTTCCACCTGCACGCAGTCAAGTCGGGCAATGCTCACATGTTCTCTCAGACGGACCCTGGTTTTTCTTCCGTTATAACTTGCTCGACATGAACAAGTAAAGGAGTATAGGCAGAAAGACTGAGTTGAAGGAGGAAGTCTGTCCTTGAGTTGAATGCTTACGACTGTTGTTGAAGTAAGTCTTAGACGTAAACTTGCCAAGTAGCAGGTACGGTTTATGGCGTTGGATAGCCTTCCAGACGTTGCCTGAGCTATTTCATCCCCTTTGAACGGCAACCACAGATAAACCAATTTCTTTTCAACCGAATCACTTTTAGCCATAAATTCTCGGCATTCCATGTTTCGTCGAACAATGTGTTCGGGAGAGCCGTTTCTCTCAAACAGACCGGTAAGAAATACAGCTCGTTCGGAAGAGTGTCCTTACTACATAAATTTCTTGAACTTCGATTAAACATGTAATCAAGATCGGCTTCTGGCTTAGTGGAACAAAGCTGGCGAATTGTATGTATTGCCCATTCCATGTGGTTATTTGTGCACCCTGCGTTGGATCGACCTATCTGATCTTCAGCTAATTTGGACTTCTATGAAAGACATCGTACCACGACGTTCAGATTACATCGTAAACTTAACGTTATCCTGCGCTGAGTTTAAAGGGGATACAATTCGCTCTGTACAGTACTGACTATCTGTCACACAAAATATATCCTCTATGTATTCACCGGAATACTAATATAATAGCTAATGACCGCTAGGGCAGTTATTTCCTAATTTGCTCATTAATAAAATTGCCAGCAAAGGTCCTAGTCGTGAGCACATCGCTATTCCGTTTTTCTCGGTATATTACCCCATTAAATGGAAATTGTATGTTGCTAGTACACAGCATGAGTAGCTGTTTCAGCAGATTGTTCGAATCGCCGACGTTTAACTGATGTGATCTAATGGTGTCGCATAGATATACTGTTTTCGTTTCCATAGATGCATTCTTGAAGAGCGACACGACGTCCAACTAAAACATCCTTCTTCCGGTTAGGTTAAAGTGTCTTACAGAGTTTAGGAAGCTAAAGGTATCACAGAGAATATACATGGATAACACATTTTTCACTAGTTCTTAAAGCTTGGATATCCACTGGGCTCTTGTGTGGTTAATTGCGTAGCGCACGTTCAATGTGATTCTAAGTGGAAGCCCCATTTAATTCCAATTTGGCAGGCCGTAAAATCACCGAATCAACATCCCCGTGAGTCCATGTCCGAAGGTGGAAGATTCAATCGAGTTATCTTGTTTCATGTGCCTCACAAGCCTAGCAACTGTATTTGCTATTGCTTATATTTTGTCCCCCCCCCCATTCCTCATTTAAAGGAACTTTGCGCGATCACTGAGGATGACCTACATCTTGTAAATATAGTCAGCTTTCTCAATCACAACGATCCCAGCCCCTTTATCCGCCCTAGAGAGTAGTATATTCTCGTTTTATTTGAGTCCATTGAGAGCGTCTTAATGGTATTTCTGAAGCAAATACCTGAGTTTGGTTTTCTGCTTCAGATACAAATAAAATGTATTAATCAGGATAAATTCAAATTGCACGGACCCTAATGCTGACAAGGGTGAAAGTGTCAAAACTTGATAATACCAATTTTCGAAATGAACACCTAACACTAGTTTGCTTGGATAACTACGGGGATAGCAAAACTTCGGAACAAATGAAAATACCTCTAACAGTGCAAATCTAGGTGCAGCTATGAAAAATTTTGTGAAGTAATTTTCCGGGTCAGTTGCAAATAAAGTGCATGCATTAGTGGTGACAACCATTCGCTGTAATGAGGCTAGAGGTTTTTCCTGACGTTTTGTGATTATTTGAAGAAAAACGTTTAAAATCGCATGTGTTCACCTGCATCCAGATTGTCTGCAATCATGGAATAAGTGCACCGGTTACGCTACAGAAATCAATTAGAGAACTAATGGTATCACGCCCGTTTCAAAGTATTATATGTCGTCTGATGATTCAACAGGTTTTATTTGTAAAACTGGGGTTAACCATCAAGACACCCACCGAAAACGAGCATGTTCACAGACAGTCACAGGCTTATGACTCAGAATGATCGCGGTCTGGCGTGATAAATATTATAGTGCGCTTTTGAGTAAAGTGAAAAAAGTGGCCTGGGCAACTTGCCACTGAACTCCAGGTTGACTATTGGTCACATGGGTAAGAAAGCAACATCATAGACAGCAAATTGCTGGAAGGGCTAATGCCGTGAAACGACTGCGGCATTCTTGTTTTAGACTTGTAGGTAACGAAAGATATGCGCACCGTAAGTCAAACGCAGGGATCCATACCTTCCATCCAAAAGTTAATGTGACGCACTGCACTTGACATCAGGTGCTTATACTGCAGGGATAATTTGTGATGATTTAATGCCGAATGTTTAGACGTTCGTGATAACCACCACTATGGGCGCGTGAGTGGTTCGTGTTCGCCGAACGCTGCAGCATTAGCAATTGGCGGAAGACTAATAACACACTGCGTACATTGGCACAACTTAGGCGCAGAATCGAACACAGTCGACCGCATAGCCCTAAAAAATGAAATAATGGAACAATGGTGTTTTACGGTTAAATATGCACTGCTTAACAAATCTAGTGGGATGAAAATTACTACGAAAATTAACTTACAAGATAAGGTGAAAAGCGTTTTGGTGGACTCACCAATTGATTTATTTGGCATAGTGGAGATTTTGGCTTATTAAATACATGCATTAAATACATGCATTAAAAACAGGCATCAAATACATGCAGCGCTTGTGAGTTTTGCAAATCACCTTTTGAATGCGTTTTGTAGCCCCTGGTTAAATTGCCATAATATGAAATGCAAATGAGACAACGCAAGTTCAACTCGTTAGATGAATATCGCTAGATTGGGAGCAGAGACGACATAATTAGGTAGGATGTTCCAAGGCTGGAACATGTGAAGGGAAAATAAATTCCTGCGGCATTCAACTCGGCTACACTGTATTTTCAGTTTCAGCGCTTGAACACTTGGTTTAGTGTTGTGGTATAATTTCTGCAGCGGACAGCAAATGTGGTTTCCGTTCCTCAGAATCTGATCATTCATTATGAGATCCCCCCACAAACGACGATACAGACTGCTGTACATTCTTAGAGACTTCAGTCTAAGCTGATAGGGCAGATGAAAGAGGCCCATGACGTTCTTGGTTGCCCTTCATTGAGAAGACTCGAGAGCAACGGGATCCTGTTTCCTCAACGGCTGCCAAACCTGGATAGCATATTCCACGTTCGGTCGCACGTAGGCGTTAAGCATTTGAGGAAAGATTGAAGGTTCAAAGCGACCGGAAGATCTACGAATCAGGCGGAAGTGTTATTCCACGATCCTCTTTGTCTTCTCTACTTGTTTTAACCACACGAGATCTTCTTGGATCAGTACATGCAGGTCAAGCTCCTGAGAGGACTTCTGCATGATGTGGGCTCCAAGCTTGTAAACGGCTAAACGACTGGTGGTCGCCGATAGACCAAATTACACTAGGCTAGGTTCAACTAAAGCAGCTTCTCTTTGAACATCCATAAATGTGATCCAAGGCACGTTGTAGTATATCGTGATCTGTATCGTTACTAAACGATCACCACATCTTCACTATAATCGACAAACATCGATTTGGCATTCTGAAATGGATCGGTGGCTTACATCAGATGTCTTGTCTTAACGCCTCTCACAGTACCTGTCCTCATGCGGCGATATATAACCAACGGCACTATGCACCTTCGACAGTTACACAATAATGCTTAACCGAACGATTAAGAGAATGACTCTTCGGTTTCTGCGCATGATATTCCACTTCGTGATACTAAGTATGTCCCGTATTCCCCCTCCATTAACTAGGAGCCCAACAGTACGTAACAACATATGACCTCTCATCGTTGACAGGAATATAGTCCTGATTTCCAAGAAACATCCGGATACCCTCTGGCTGGCTCTGGCAATGCCTAACGCGGAATCATACCAAAACTCACTGCGAAAGCACTTAGGCTGAAAACTATCGTTTATACTTGAATGTTGAAACAATAGCTTCTCGAGACATAGCAGTGACAACGCCAGTTCCAAATATGTACATTTATGTCGATAAAATGGGAGCAATTTACAAATTGGTACAATGCACTGCACGGGCGTATGTCTTCCTCACGTGATCTAGCGTTGCCTTGCAATGCTAGGAGTTCATGCAGGCTCGCGCCTCTGACACATTTCGCTGCAGGCAACACATTCTCGACTCGGTCTTGCAGAGTACACCTTCAGAATCACCCTGAAGCATCTCAGGATATTTCTGTCTTATCGCTTGCTTCACATGTGCTTATATGATCATTTAAATACCCTCAGTTGATTTCAGTGATGGGGAAAGGCGCAGGAGGCGGCTTGACCTGCACGACTCCGCTTGGAATACGAGGGTCACAGATTCGTGCTGCATGGCACGTCATGACAAATCAGGAGGCAGCTTTCGGCAATAGTAAAGCCGCGGGCATCCAACAGTTCACGTAATCACTGCGCACACTTTTTTGTTGAAGATTCCTCTCACCATGTTGTACGCCATAAAGCCGTCGGTCGTCAAGTCTCCAATCAGATGAAGGTTGTGTATTCGAGCGTGTGTACCTGACACTGCGCAGGAGTTCCATGCGGAAAACACCCGCTGGTGTGACCACAAAATAGATTGAAAATTGCTTCATCAATACACATCGCTCGTCTCCCTTCGACCTCCGATTGCAGTAGTGCAAAGAAGTAGGATTTTCTTATGATGAAACTATTCTCGGAACTCGTCACTGCTGTGAAACATCCCACAGAATAAGGAGAAAAGGCAACGACAAAAGCAACTGCATGTTTAATGCTGATTACAGTATTGTTGTTTCCGTTCATTTTGTTGTGCGGCATTTAGGTATCTGTACTCATGGAAATCAAGGATATAGAGATATATACTGAACGAACGGTTGCATCTTCAGCGACTTTTTGTCAGGCTCGCTGAATTCAGAGTTTGACTTCTTCTGCATAGACAGGAAATGGTGAAAATTGCAACGGATGAGTTAACTAAACACTACGCTAAATTGGGCAGGCATGAAGCATCGAATACGCTGGAAGAAACAAATGGACGATGAAGAATTGCTTGCTATATCGATAGGATTTGATGTGAAGTTTAAGCGGGAAATGTTGTCTCTCATAGACAGTTGGCTGATGAAATATTGTACGTTTCAGCAAATTTATGATCTTACGAACAACCTTGTTTTCTTACACTGTTAAATATGCTTGATAATAAATATGGTTGTCTGCATAGTGCATTCGGCGAATATATAGAATAAAGAGAAATTTCTTGGCAGACGAAGTACAAAATTGCAGTGTTTTGTACAAGCTTCCGAGCACGAAAATATATAATGGCAATCCTGAGCTTTTGAGTCACATAGAGAAATAGCACCTTGGGGAATCTGATGCTTATATTTTTTACTTAAACTCAACATTGCCAGATGTAAGAGCGCATTCTCAAAACGTAAGCTTAGAACGAACTACCTTCCATCGTCATTAGAGCCGACAACACTCACGGATTGGCAGTTTTCATTATAGTGAGCACTTGCCAAAGGGTAGTGTTCTCAATACAACTGCCTCAGGTTATGCGCAAAATGTGTATCTGTAAATCTTGCTCATGAGAACTGCGTTACTAAAACGCCCGAATATACTACACTACTCTAAATTTAGATACTTATTTGTTGTTATATGCAACGTACGCTTTAAGGGATGTCCTCCATTATGAGAGTTTATAGATTTATGATCACCAGAGGGGCGACAATTTAACGTCCGCTCCGGGCGGATAAAGAATTTACTACACCACTGACTGGATGCCCTCAATATTCACGAGCCTGTAACAAATTCTGCTACCCACTAACCGCCAAATCTGTTGTTCTCCAGGGGCACCTTCTACCACCTAATTACACAACGTACGTCAGCTCAATACTAGTCTAACAATATGTGACGCCTGCTGCAACAAAGCAGTGCCCACTCACATTGTAACTAAATTGCTGCAATCGTATTTCTGTATTAGCGCTGTCCGTGGAGCAAAGCCCAAAACCAATATCTTGTACACAAGGAGGGCAAGATATTCCGAGATGCTGCAGGGAGATAAGGAGGATAGAGTTTGCAAGACCGAGTGGAGAATGTGTTTTATGACCCTGCAGATGCAACCGTTCGTTCAGTATATATCTCTATATCCTTGATTTCCATGAGTACAGATACCTAAATGCCGCACAACAAAATGAACGGAGACAACAATACTGTAATCAGCATTAAACATGCAGTTGCTTTTGTCGTTGCCTTTTCTCCTTATTCTGTGGGATGTTTCACAGCAGTGACGAGTTCCGAGAATAGTTTCATCATAAGAAAATCCTACTTCTTTGCACTACTGCAATCGGAGGTCGAAGGGAGACGAGCGATGTGTATTGATGAAGCAATTTTCAATCTATTTTGTGGTCACACCAGCGGGTGTTTTCCGCATGGAACTCCTGCGCAGTGTCAGGTACACACGCTCGAATACACAACCTTCATCTGATTGGAGACTTGACGACCGACGGCTTTATGGCGTACAACATGGTGAGAGGAATCTTCAACAAAAAAGTGTGCGCAGTGATTACGTGAACTGTTGGATGCCCGCGGCTTTACTATTGCCGAAAGCTGCCTCCTGATTTGCATTAACGCGCCATGCAGCACGAATCTGGAACACGTATTCCAAGCGGAGTCGTACAGGTCAAGTCGCCTCCTGCGTCTTTCCCCATCACTGAAATCAACTGAGGGTATTTAAATGATCATATAAGCACATGTGAAGCAAGCGATAAGACAGAAATATCCTGAGATGCTTCAGGGTGATTCTGAAGGTGTACTCTGCAAGACCGAGTCGAGAATGTGTTGCCTGCAGCGAAATGTGTCAGAGGCGCGAGCCTGCATGAACTCCTAGCATTGCAAGGCAACGCTAGATCACGTGAGGAAGGAATACGCCCGCGCAGTGCATTGTACTGATCTGTAAATTGCTCCCATTTTATCGACAAAAATGTACATATTTGGAACTGGCGTTATCACTGCTAGGCATCGAGAAGTTATTGTTTCAACATTCAGGTATAAACGATAGTTTTCGGCCTAAGTGCTTTCGCAGTGAGTTTTTGTATGTTTCTGCGTCAGGCCTTGCCAGAGCCAGCCAGAGGGTATCCGGATGATACTTGGAAATCAGGACTACATTGCTGCCAATGATGAGAGGGCATACGTTGTCACATACTGTTGGGTCCCTAGTGAATGGAGGGGGAATACGGGACATATTTGGTATCACGAAGAGGACTATCGTGCGCAGAAACCGAAGAGTCATTCTCTTAATCGTTCGGTTAAGCATTATTGTGTAACTGTCGAAGGTGCATAGTGCCGTTGGTTACATATCGCCGCGTGAGGACAGGTACTGTGAGAGGCGTTAAGACAAGACATCTGATGTAAGCCACCGATCCATTTCAGAATGCCAAATCGATGTTTGTCGATTATAGTGAAGATGTGGTGATCGTTTAGTAACGATACAGATCACGATATACTACAACGTGCCTTGGATCACATTTATGGATGTTCAAAGAGAAGCTGCTTTAGTTGAACCTAGCCTAGTGTAATTTGGTCTATCGGCGACACCAGTCGTTTAGCGTTTACAAGCTTGGAGCCCACATCATGCAGAAGTCCTCTCAGGAGCTTGACCTGCATGTACTGATCCAAGAAGATCTCGTGTGGTTAAAACAAGTAGAGAAGACAAAGAGGATCGTGGAATAACACTTCCGCCTGATTCGTAGATCTTCCGGTCGCTTTGAACCTTCAATCTTTCCTCAAATGCTTAACGCCTACGTGCGACCGAACGTGGAATATGCTATCCAGGTTTGGCAGCCGTTGAGGAAACAGGATCCCGTTGCTCTCGAGTCTTCTCAATGAAGGGCAACCAAGAACGTCATGGGCCTCTTTCATCTGCCCTATCAGCTTAGACTGAAGTCTCTAAGAATGTACAGCAGTCTGTATCGTCGTTTGTGGGGGGATCTCATAATGAATGATCAGATTCTGAGGAACGGAAACCACATTTGTTGTCCGCTGCAGAAATTATACCACAACACTAAACCAAGTGTTCAAGCGCTGAAACTGAAAATACAGTGTAGCCGAGTTGAATGCCGCAGGAATTTATTTTCCCTTCACATGTTCCAGCCTTGGAAACATCCTACCTAATTATGTCGTCTCTGCTCCCAATCTAGCGATATTCATCTAACGAGTTGAACTTGCGTTGTCTCATTTGCATTTCATATTATGGCAATTTAACCAGGGGCTACAAAACGCAATCAAAAGGTGATTTGCAAAACTCACAAGCGCTGCATGTATCTGATGCCTGTTTTTAATCATGTATTTAATGCATGTATTTAATAAGCGAAAATCTACACTATTCCACATAAATCAATTGGTGAGTCCACCAAAACGCTTTTCACTTTATCGTGCAATTTAATTTTCGCAGTAATTTTCATCCCACGCGACTTGTTATGCAGTGCTTATTAAACCGTACTACATATTTTTACATTGTTCCATTTTTGAGGGCTATGCGGTCGACTGCGTTCGATTCTGCGCCTAAGTTGTGCCAATGTACGCAGTATATCATTAGTCTTCCGCCAATTGCTAATGCTGCAGCGTTCGGCGAACACGAACCACTCAAGCGGCCAAAGTGGTGGTTATCACGACTGTCCTAAACATTCGGCATTAAATCATCACAAGTATCCTTCCAGTATAAGCACCTGATGGCAACTGCAGTGCGTCACATAAACTTTTGGACGGATGGTATGTGGTCCCTGCGTTTGACTTACGGTGAGCAGAACTTTCGTTACATACAAGTCCAAAAAAAAGAATGCCGCAGTCGTATCACGGCATTAGCCCTTCCAGCAGTTTGCCGTCCATGATGTTGCTTTCTTACCCATGTAACCAACTGTCAACCTAGTGTTCAGTGGCAAGTTACCCAGGCCACTTTTGTCAGTTTACTCAAAAGCACACTATAATATTCTGCACGCAAGACCGCGATCATTCTCGGTCATGTACCTGTGACTGTCTGTGAACATGCTCGTTTTCGGTGGATGTCTTGCTGGTACACCTAAGTTTTAGGAATAAAATCTGTTGAATCATCAGACGACATATAATACTTTGAAACGAGCGTGGTACCATTACCTCTATGTTGGATTTCTGGAGCGTAACCGTTGCACTTATTCCACGATTGTGGACAAACTGGATGCAGGTGAACGCAAGCGATTCTAAACCTTTTTCAACAAATAATCACAAAACGTCAAGAAAAACCTCTAGCCTCATTACAGCGACTGGTTGGCACCACTAAGGCAAGCAATTTATTTCCACCCGACCCGGAAAATTACTTCACAAAATTTTTCTTCGCTGCACCTGGATTAGACACTGTTAGTGATAGTTTCACTTGGTCCGAAGTTTTGCTCTCCCCATAGTTATTCATCAAAAGTAGAGTTAGATGTTCTTTTCGATAATTTGTATTCTCTAGTGTCTACACTTACGCCGTCGTCAGCACTAGTTTCCGAGCATTTCAAATTTATCCTGGTTAAAACATATTGCTAGTATCTGAAGCACAAACACAAACTCAGGTATTTGCTGAACATAGACCACTTAGACGCTCGCAACGCACTCAAACGAACCAAGAATGTACTACCCTCTAGGTCGGATAAATAGGCTGGGATCGTTCTGTTAGAGAAAGCTGACCATATGTACAAGAAGGGGGTCATCCAAAGTGATCGCGCAAAGCTTCTTTAAATAGAGAATTAGGGGGACAAAACAGTAGCAATGGAAAATACTGTTACTGGGTTTCTGCGGCACTTGAAACAAGATAACTCGGTTGACTCTACCAGGTTCGAACATCGACCCACATGTGTGATTCGGAGAATTTACGGCCTACCAAATTTAAATAAAAATTGGGGCTTCCACTTAGCCCCATAGTGGACATGTGCAACTCAATTAACCACACAACAGCCGAGTGGTTAGCCAAGCGTTTAGAACCATAGAAAATGTATTGTCCATGTTTTGTCTCAGTGATACTTTTAGCTTCCTAAACTCTATAAGACACTTTAATCTAACGGGAAAATGGTGTTTCAGTCGAATCTCGTGTCAATCTTCACGAATGTTTCTTTAGGAGCGACAATAGACTATCTATGCGACACCATTAGATCACATCAGTTAAACGTCGGCCTTTCGAACAATCGGCTGAAACAGATACTCATGCTGTGTACTAGCAACATACAATTGCAATTTAATGGGGTAATATACCGAGAAAAACGGAAAACATTCGTGTTCACTACTAGGACCGCTGCTGACAGATGTATTCATGAGCAAATTAGAAAATAACTGCCCTAGCGGAGTCATTAGCGTAGTATCCTATTACGGTGAATATGTTGAGGATACATTTTGTGTGACAGGCAGCCAGTGCTGCACAGAGCGAATTGCATTCCCTTAAAACTCAGCACAAGACAACGCAAAGTTTACCATGGAATCTGAACGTCATGGTACGATGTCTTTCATACACGTCCAAATTAGTAAATCAGATAGGTCGATCCAACGCAGGGTGCACAGAAACGCCAGATGGAATGGACAATACATACATTATGCCAGTTTTGTTCCACTAAGCCAGAAGCGGAACTTGATTAAATGTTTAGCCGAAAGGTCAAGAAATACTGCAGTAAGGACACCCTTCCGGACGAGCTGAATTTCTTACCGGACTTTTGGGAAAAACAGCTATGCCGAAAATTTGGTTCGGTGGAACATGGAATACCGAGAATCTAGGGCTATAAGTGATTCGGTTGAAGAGAAATTGGTTTTTCTGTGGTTGCTTTTGAATAGGATGGACCAGCTCAAGTAACGTCTAGAAGGCTATCCAACGCCATAAACCGTA
>OX104068.1:9771052-9832254 GCA_944474145.2 Dicrocoelium dendriticum | reverse complement strand
CAACGAACACCGGACAGAATAACTAGGCTCTTCAAGAAATCTGAGCCAAACGTCCAAAAACACGAATGCATCCAAGCTGGACACTAGATGCATTGATAAAGACATCGATAATCTAACAACGTCCAAGAATAGACAACCTGGTGCAATTCATAGTCCACTGTCGCCCAAGGACGACTTCTGCAATTCAGAGACCTGTGTATTTAAAAAACGCGTGGATACTAAATATTCGGTGGCACCCAATATTCCCTATCGACCAACCTCCTACAACCACCTGAGCAAACAACCCACCATGTTGAATAAGACCAATAACAACTGTCTGTTGGCTACGTCTAATTATCCTCCTACACTCCACAACAATCACCGGAAATGCGCAGATACTGGAAGGACATCGACCAGTAGGACTATATTACCACCTGCTCCATTCTATGTTACTTCAACCTCTCAAGCGGCTTCTTCCAACAACCATTTTTTAGCGGCGACGGGAATGGACTCGCATCCATTCCCATTTCAGATACATCCGGCGAAGATCAACATCTTGATCCCTCTCTTCCTCCAATTTGTCCAGATGACAAAGCTAGTCCATTGCCAAACCAACGGCAACCTAAGCATGATGCTTCGGTTCCCGTTGTGCCCCCAACTGTTTCGATATCCACACATGACATGCCACCCATACCAACAAAATTTATAACTTATAACTTAACTTATAACTTATAACTTAACTTATAACTTATAACTTATTTATAAAATTTATAACTCGGGCACACCATGCACTTGCCTATCATGTGCACCATGCTCGAACGCAAAGATTCAGACCATCACACAACGGACAGCGATCATTCAAAAAATACTTAGTACATTTCCAGTGCTACTAATTAATGCCAGATCCATAATCAACGTACTGCATTTTATAAACACACTTGCACAGTTCAATGACCCACAAGCAATCCTCGTCACTGAAACACGGTGTTCTTCAGATACACTTGACTCTACTCTGATGATCCCAAACTACCACCTATTTCGAAAAGATCACTGAGACAGAAAATGTGGAGGGTGTATTATACACCCACGCAAAAGATTTACAGTCAAATCTGTAGACCACTCACAATTGGAAAATATCCCTGAATCTATTTGGCTGTCAGTTGCAGATGTTTCGTCTTACACATTGCTCGCATATATCTACAACCCATCGAATGCGTCTAACGTGAGTATCACCAACATCACTTCTGCATTTGACTTCTCATCAGAGTTTCCACACAACCAGCAGATTATTGCCGGCGATTTTAGCCTACCGAAAATACGGTGATCATCCTACCCAACGTCTACCTTGCATGCCTCTTTTCTTTCTTCCATCAGAGCTGGGGGCTGGACACAATGGATTACCAGTCCAACCAGGTCGGCCAATATGGTTGGCGGCATCCGGTTTCGGATTTGCCTGTCACTGTGGCAAGCCACAGGACGCCTGCGCCTACAGAGCGACAATGGGTGGCTTGCGCTGCATCACCCACAGCTCCAACCACACAACCCATATCCAGCGTAAACACGAAGGAATAAGACCAGGAGGCATGTGGATGGGAGTCATGTTTCATCAACGGAGCCCGCCCCCACTCCTTCACAGGCAACCACAAGCACACTGTATTTGGGAATCAAGCGCAGACAAGGCGGTGGCTGGACCGTAGTCAGCTCCACACTGAGTGAATGGAACCACTTTCCGAGCCTAACAAGGCCACAAGGACCGTGCACCCGTCCCCTCTAGCAACCACCAACTGTCTCCTGGAGCCAATATGGAAAAGGTAAGGGGTAATAGACAGGTTGGCACCTTGTCAACAAGCACATCAGGCGCAGCCACGCCAGGGATAACAAACAACAGCCAATCATTTGAGAGAGGGACAAAGAAAATAACTCGATTAATGCGTAAGGGAACGGTGATTTAAACCTTAAGTTAATGAGCATATGTAATAAGTTGTTTACAAAGGAATAATAGATAAGTTCGCGAGGTCAGAAAGTATACCTTACGGAATACTTCGAACAAAAAAACGCTATGAAGATCGACTATAATTGGCTTAAGGGAAGTGTGCAAGTTAATGAAATAGAGTACAGGTAGATATTTATATGAGAAAGAAAAGCATTTAGGCAAAATTTAAAACCCACCACCTGAAATAAATAGACTTAGCATGCAAGCACGCGGTTAGTAAATCAAATGCAGCGTGCCTACAAACGCTGCGCCGGTGCTGTCTACCTTCTCTGCAGGACCCGCCGTCGCTTCTGTAGTGGTCCCGATTGGCCTCGCCCATGGCCCACTAGGAAAGGGTGACATATATCTTAAAGTAATGCGCATCTGAAGTAAATTGTTTACAGCAGAATGCGAGATAACTTCACGAGCTCAGAAGGCAAACTTTACGGAAATGCCACGAACACAAAAATGTTTTCCGAAAGGACTATAATTGGCTTAAATGACGTGTGCAAATCTATAGAAGAAAGTAGGGGTAGACATCTATACGAGAAAGCGAAGCATTGGGACAAAATTGAAAACCCACCACCTGAAATAAACAGACTTATCACGCAAGCAAACGGTGACATAAATCTTAAATTAGTGAGCATATGAAATATGTTGTTTACAAAAGAATACGTTTACAAAAGAATATGAGGTAAGTTCACGAGGTCAGGAGGTTTATTGTACGGAAATGCTACAAACACGAAAATGTTATCGAAATAACTACAAGTGGCTTAAGCGACGTGTGCAAGTGTATAGAAGAGAGTATAACTAGGCATTTATATGGGAAAGAAAAGCATTATGGCAAAATTGAAAACCCACCACCTGAAATAAAGAGACTTAGCATGCAAGCACGCGGTTGGTAAATCGAATGCAGCGTACCTACAAACGCTGCGCCGGTTCTGCCTACGTTCTCTGCAGAACCCGTCGGCGCTTCGGTAGTAGTCCCGAGTGGCCTCGCTCATGGCTTACTAGGCCTACCTGACTCAGGCACTCGCGACCGCATGTGCTACAGCACCATGCACTCGATGTCGATGAACTACAATCCATCGGTGCTTGCCGCTTCCGAACTTGCCGCTTCTTCTCTGCATGCATGAGGTCTTTCTCCCGCACTTCAGCATCTGCCTTCGTGATCAGATCGCGCCATACGCGACGATCAACCGCTTTCGATTCCCATGACCTGCAATCAAGATTAGAACGTGTGAGGCTCACTTTGATCATGTCCTGGTAACGTAACTTTGGTTTCCCCACGTGCCGCTTCCCAATACTCAGCTGAACTTATAAGTTGTTTCGGTATCCGCGTCGAATCCATACGTCACACATGACCGAGCCATCTCAGGTGTTTCAGTAAAAGGGTGCAGTCCACTACATACATCCCAATATACTGGACTTAATATTCACAATGGGGATACCAAATCCACAGACCGAGATCTTAAACAATCTCCGTGACAGTGCTCGTAACATGATCCGACTCATTTTTCAAATTAAATTGGTCAGTAAACTCGCCCCTACACTGCCAGTTGTAACCCATAAGTTAAACTGGGAATGCTTTCAGCAGTTCACTCGTTTTTTCGACTGGGATGTATTTTTTCTCTCTACCAGTGTGTGCACTGTTGTGGAGCAGTTCTATAAACAAATCCATCACGCTATAGTCCTCCTTGCTCCACAGCGTATTCATGCCCCTCAAGTCTCCGAAGATTACTCCGAGTACTTAATCAATAAGAATACCAGAAAGTTAGCTGCAACCTACAGAAAGACCTATGACTTTGCACTTGTCTTACAAACGCACTAATTAACCACCAGAGTCAAACATGCGCAATTGACACGACGAAAAAATGAAAAACCTATAGCCCTACGGACAAGCTGAAAACATAGGGAGTTTGTCAAAATACTGCATCGTAGAACCAGTGACCGCTCTCCTCTGATTACCGAAATTGTTGATGACGAAGATCACTTACTCCATGACACTGCTAAAATCTGTGAAGCATACAGTGATATTTTTGCTACTACCATGAGACACGAAACTAGCCCGATGCCTGTGTGAACAGAGTTCACAGTAACAAACCTCTTAAGCAGAGTCGATATCTCGCCCAACACTACCCATCAAGTTATCAAATCAATCAGCTCATCTTCCAAGCTGTGTTCTGATGGCATTTCACCAACCACCATTAAATTAGGAGGGCCTGATGTACCATTGCTCCTGATGATTATGTTCACTCTACCTCTGAATCTAGCCACTTTCCAGACGAATGGAAAACTTCATTTTTTATGCCTCAGCATTAAGTAGGTCCCAAACAAACGAGTGATAACTACCGACCATGAGGGAAGGAGCAAGACCCTGCATGTTCCTAGTGGGTCCATTGACAAATTGGTGTAAGGGTAGTCCCAGTGTCAAGTCGACAAGCTCGGCTTGTCGACATCCTAAGTCATGCCAATTTACTTCATGGACGTTAAGGTCTCCCACTGTCAAACATCTGTTCGCAGACAGTGCGGATGAAGTCAATGAAACTCCTAGAAGCGCTATCAGAATTCCATATGTCAACACAATTACAAATCGCCTTGAATCAGTACAGACTTCAGCAGTTCTAGCACCTAAATTAAAGTATGTGTTTTTGGTATATGTACACCACATACGCGGCGATCAGATGGGCGATCAGATCTCAGTAGTGCGTAACCCGGAACGTATAGTTCACGGTCCATGACGTCATAAGACAACCATGTTTCCGTGAACGCGAGTACATTAGTATGGGAGTTGTCTATTAGGGCATTAACTTCACATATTTTATTTTGCGGGCTACACACATTAATGAGAACTACGTGAAAACGTCTGGTATGGAGCCCCGGGTCGTGTGCTACCAGATTCGGTTCTGGTAGATGGAACTGGACCTCCGGCTGACTCCCCGAGAACCCAGTGAACATAAATGTTTCTCGCCAGCTTCTCGACACCCTTTAAGGTTTTGATGGCATCCTTAAGCATTATCCTATCTGCTAAATGCAGGTCCGGCTATATCTTCACTCCGTAACCCTATAGTTTAAAGGTGAAGCGGAAAAGAGCTTGGCGCTACTCCGGTGTACAGGACCACGCTCAGTAGACGTGGCCTACTTTAGTACTATCACCCGATTTGTTTCCAAGCCTAGTAAGTTTTCTAACCGTAACCCAAGGAAACCCGGGTGGAAGTAGTTTAGAAACTCGTAGTTTGAACTAGTGAAGGTCGTCAAGCATGCGGTCTTTCGGAAGAGCCGCAGAGGACTCCGTGATATTCCTAAAGTTAACGCTGCTGTTCGTAAATGCATCACTACGACGTGGGGTCTTCACGGCACGCGTCACTGTAGCAGTGGCCGGCACAGCGCCCTAGTTCATTTCCTCCTTAGTAGGAACAGGAAGTGCAGATGATAAGGATTCCGGCAATGAGGTGGAAGCATTTTTACCTCCGTTACCAGGGAAGGAGTATTCTTAACAGTGTGCACCACTACACCTTTTAGCTTGGGTTTTCTTGTACTGACCAATTTCTTTAGCTTGCACCGCTTTAACTTCACAGATACACTAGTCTGTAAAACTTCTCCACTCATAGATAATTTCAATATACCGTCGGGGTGTTCACCATCTTCAGGCGCCACCTTAAGAGTTGGTGAATCCTTCGAAGCCGCATTATTTAGGCAGCCGTCTGAACGCACGCTTGTCCCTAGAACTCCTGCAGCTTCAAGGCTTACGATGATTTGATCAGCCTTCCTCGCTTAGGAACTAAACACAGATAAAAGGATATCTGCTACATCCACCAATGTTTCAAATTCGTCATTTAGGACTCGACGAAATGCTTTGTGCTTAACACAGTCAGGGCAGTTATAAGATAAATCACCACTGTTTTCTAGGAGGATGTACTGCCGTCTATCCAACCCAGTGCAAGTTCCACGGAGGTCACATTGCATTCCACCCGAAGAAGCAGTAACTAGTTCAGAGCATCTCGCTTTACCACAAACAACTGACAACTCGCTTACTGTGTCCGAGGGCGATTTGGAGACGGGTATCTTTGCTATCACGAAAAAGAAAAAAGTATAGGAGGCAAATGCAGCCTAAACCGGGGTACGGTAGCCTACAATGCAGCCAACGGGAGCGGCAATCAAATGAAATCTGGAGTGAATCGTTCTCACAGATTTGGACACACCAGATCAATACAAGTAGCGAAGAAGACAATACTAGGCTTCTCTGTGGTTCTCCCTTGGAGCAGAGTGAAACTATGTAGTGATGATAGATTGATCAGTCTTCAAACAGATGCCAAACAATATTTCGATAGAAAACCACGAACAGTAGGCAAAATTCAAGATCTTCAAACGCTGATTTATTGGACCATTCATTCCAAGCCCGTTTGAATCACAAGAAACTGACAAACTCTAAGTTTCTCTCCAGTGTTATTCAACACTGTTTCCACAAAAAGCTTCCGAGAAAGAAATCTCAAACACTGAAACATGGCAAACATGCCGTGGCAAAGGAAGACAAGCACAACGGATTCCGAGTACGTTAGCACTTGCAAGTACTTTTGGTTCACAAGAAAACTTAACGAAAGCCAAATTTGCTGCGCACTTATTCGAATACTGTTCTCAAACAAGGATGCCAGTAAAGATGCTTTCGAACGGTGAAATACAACTAGCAAGCCGTGAACTTGAAGGTAGTTACACACTTACTACGAGTCGAGTCCAGCTTGGTTGGAGACTAATTCTACTTCTATACCGAACCTAATATAGTTGGAGTCATAGTCAGTGTTTTTACAGAAAGCATTCAAATATCGTATCTTTAGACGTAAATGCATCTTCCCGAGAGTTATAAATTACACGGAAAGATTCAAGCTAAGGTGGCTCATCAAAGGTGACATTCGCGAATGGCTTAGAGGTGTACACTTTTAAATGTTTCTGGAGTTACGGTAACTGCTGAAGTTACAAGCTTTTGAATTTCGGTTAAACAAGGTAATGTCATTTCTTTCCTTTTATCTTTAGATATCGCCAATGTGAATGTTGTGGAAACGAAAGCCGAACGTCACGAAGCTGACTGAAAGGGTCGCCGTTGGATCTGCAGAAAAATTCTTCTACTTCTTTTGGTTTTTGGTGGCTTTGAACTTCCACCTGTGGTGTTCCGTGCTTCGCAATACCCTCTGTCCGCCCTCCCACTCTCCTTTTCCTTTGTGTCGTGATCCGAGTGTATCTGTTGCGTTCATCCGTCACGCACTCGTAAGCGTTTTCTTCGCTGCTCGTTTTCAGACAGACCGTTACTACAGGACTCACATTACAACCTTGGTGTCAGAATTATTTTACCCAAGAAGTATTTTGACAAGTAGGAACCATCTGTCCTCCCTCCGTCAACTTCGACGTATAAAATGGCATGTTGCTCGGGGATCAACCAACCACCCCTGCGTCAGCCTAGCGTCTTCAATCCAGGTGACGATTTCGAACCATAGGCGGGCCAAATGTGTACCTATCTGGCTCATGTGGCCCCACGCAACCATTGGCAGTACATCATAAAGTTCCCTAGTGACGAGGCTACAAGCCAGCTGTTCGCGTGCAGGTTACTTCAAAACTGGCCTTTGGAGACCACCCAGTCAAACCTCCGTTCTCTGTTTGCTGCCAGGACTTCTTCCGCTGTTTCTTAACCATCCTTTTTCGCCCGATATCAGCTACCGTCACAGGACGTGCAGCATTACTTTCGAAGCTTTCGCGAACTCGCTGTAAAAACATATCCCGACGTTTCACAAATGAAATTTGAACAGCATGTGCTTCGTCGTTTAAAGGTTGGAGTTACGGACCCACATCATCTTTCAGAGTTCAGCCCTAAGCTCCCCATGTCACTCGCAGAAGCCTTTGATACTGCCTTCAGAAACGAGGGCAGAAAACAGTTAGGTTCGCATTTAAACGAAACGTTGTCATCACAACTGTTCTTGTTACCCTAACTAGTGGAAGCAGTCAAGTTGCTTTCGGGAACCGGAGTAATTATCCATACTGCCAGAAATTTCTCACGAAAGCCCAGCACTTCAGCCACAACCCCACAATAAGACGCGCAAGGAGGTCCAGTTAGTCACATTCCCTGTTTTGCTAACCGTGTGGCTGTCCACGTGGAGAATAACAAACTCCACTTTCCAGAGCAGCACGGATTTTGCCAAATTCGGTTATGCACCGCTAATACATTGATAGCTCATGTCAAGCTGGACGAAATGAACAATGAACAATGATTAATCACGGAATAAAAGTAAGTGCTTGACAGGTCTCGTAGAATGGTTGCAGTGAATAAGATGAAATCAAGACATATTGTGAGTCATCTACTGAGCGTCTACGGAGATGAACGCATTGATAAATAACGTCAGTGTAAAAGAAAAAGCAAATGTAAGCATGCAGAAATACACGGTGTGCATTTCTCGCATACGCAAGCTGTGAGAAAAATAACGTATGGTTGCTTACTTATTCTTGGATCCATGTGACAATTAATCCAGTAGAAGCGCATAATTGGCGTAATGCAAAATGGTGTGATTTAGGTAACAAAGTGTAGGGAGCTAAGAGCAACATCCAATGGTATTTTGAAAATGTCCAAATTAGTGGAGGATACAACTGTATCTGGGAGTGCGTTCCAGGCTTGGCAAACCCGAAGGCGTAAGTAATTCCGTAAACACCCTAGACGGCTATATTGTTCCTTCAATTTCAAGCTGTTACCCCTGAGCTGTGTGTTGTGGTTAAGTTCCAGCGAATGGCGGCATACGTGGATTGGGTCACTGAATATTTGGTACACTAATATGAGATGTCCGCTTAACGTGCAGTAGGGTCCGATGAAAACTCCCAGCAACTTCAGCCTTAGGTGATAAGAGTGATGGCGCAGACCCTTTACATACTTTGTTGCTCTTCGTTGTGGTGCCTCTAACGTCTATAGGTCACGCTTCAACCAAGCTTGCTAAGCTGGAGCGGAAACATTCCTATTAGTACTTCTAGGTATCCGCAACAGCATTAAAGGTGATGCAGTGCACACCAACAGGTCCTGTCTACGGTACAACGCTTAAGCTGCTAGGATAGTTCACTGCGGACAGAGAGTGCGCGCAGTGTTCGCTAGGTCCTGACTTCTTTGTTATTTGCAATTTTTTATTTGGGTGTGGAGTGGAGTGCATTATTGTTAGGCCCTCTGGGTGGGCTGGTCGCATCGCAAATAACTGGCCAGTCCAGAAAACGGGCCCACAGTACATTTTCTCCGCTGCAACGCGACGGTGCGCTTGGGAAGTGTCACTCACCCCATCGTCCCCGGAGTCCACGGCCGCAACAACCCACGAAGAATCTCGGACGTCATCTTTGGGGGCCAGACTAGTCGGCGCCGCACCGGTACTGGGGGTTGCGGTCGCTTAGATCCAGGATTACGGGGCCGGAGACTTCGGGAAGTTGTGCCAGAGGATTCCGCAGTTACTTGAGGGACTTTAGTTCTGAAGGGTACAACTCGGGAAGGGTAGGGCGTGGTCAAGATAGGCGGCGTGAAGCCAAATGAATAACGAGGCACCTTTACGACACAAAATGTGTACATTTACTTATTTTTCTTAAAAAAGAGATTTAGATTTGTTGTTTATGTTTTTGCCAAACGTTTGTAAATGAAGCACACGCTTGCCATGAAAGGTGGGAACTACGCTTGTCAAGGAATGTGGCAAAATTAACAAAGTCTGAAAAGCGGATCGGATGTTAGACCTGTCTACCGCCTCGGTTGGCACGAATGCGTTCGGTTGAGTACCGAAGTGCAAAGTTCATTCCTCAGGTCAACTACTTATCGCGAAATGCAACGGTATTCGAAGCCGCTACTGAACTGAGTTGTTTAATCACCCACCCGCTTCCAATCTCTCCTTCAGCCCTTATCAAGGAGACTAAAATGTATTACGGGTCATTGATTTCTGTTGTCAAACGAGGATGGTCTGTATCTATAAAACGGAAGTTCCCACAATTTTATGTGCGTCATGATGAGTTGTGTGTTATGTCTGATGGATTACTGTGTGTGAATGATCGTGTCGTTATTCCGCTGACTTTGAGATTAGCTGTTCTGATGGATTTGCATTTTGGCCATCTTGGTGTTGAAAAGATGAAGCCCTTAGATTGATGCTTGTGCTGTTGGCCTGATTAAATGTAGATATCAGATGAAGTACTTCTGGTTGCTCGAAATATAAACGTCGGATACTACAGCAGTCATCCAAGTGGACAGCATAACCGATGACATGCAAGTCCTGTCAAAGGGTAAATATTGATTATTGTGGACCATTTCTGCAGAAACACTATGCATTTGTGGTGGTGGATTCCTATTCAGAGTGAGCTGATATATTCCTAACTGACAAACCAAAGGTTAGTTTTACTTTTCGAGCCTTGAGAAAAGTGTTTAGTGGGGAAGGAGTCCAGTTAGCTATTGTGAGTGACAATAGTTCATACTTTTCAGCTGCACTTGTTTCCCATTGGCCGCAGAGTCTTAGGTGTCGTCATCCTTTTACTGCTTTAAGATATCCATGCTCTGATGGCCCAGCTGAAAGCTTCTGCTACTTTAAACTTTCTGTTACCTCTCGTGTTCCTAATTCTTCTGATGAGCTTGATCTTTCTGTCGATAACTTTATTATTCTATACCGTAAGGGCGTGCATTCCACCACTGGGTAATCCCGTAAATCCAGGTCATGGAGGTCCAAGTTGCTTGGTTTCGGAAATGTTGAAATATCTTATTTCAGAGGCAATGATCTACGATCTTCATCTGGAATTATCGTTAACAACCATGGAAGTCGTATGGTTAAAAATTTGGATCTCGATGACTCCTCTGTATATAACAGGCATGTTGATAAGGTATGATACAAGGATTCTGTTCAGTTACAATTCGATTCTGTGTACACTGCAAATACGAATGATAACTCAGTTTCCGATATTAATGAGTGTTCCGAGCAAAGTCAGCATGCAAGAAGATCGGCCGGATTACAGCAGAACTCCTCAAAGAATTACAGAAACCTGGAGATGCGTTCAGGCTGCGTAGGATGTCTTGCTTTTACATACTATACACGATGACTGATTATGGTTATTCTGTTTCACCCATTGAGTTAAAATATTTACCCGCGAAATTCGAATTCCAATCCGGGTGTTTTTACTACGAGTCGAGACGAGCTTGGTTGGAGCCTAATTTTATTATGATTCCAAATCTACTTTAGATCCCCGAAAGGATGAAGCAGCCGTACGGTACTTTCCTGGGCGTCTGATATCTGGCTGTCTAGGTCTAGACGTTAAGAACTTTTACTGACACCATTCAGCTTCCCATACTGCTTTGAAATACGGTGTTGTTGTAAAAACTGGATCAGGACGCAAAATAGCGGACTGCAATGTTTCTTGACACGGAAACACAGAAACTAGGACGAATAATTTCTTACAGCAGCTTCGCTTGTCGTAGGCTTCCGCTTGTTCACGATCCAACCATTGAATTCGGTTTGAATGGCGATATTGAATATCACTGCCGCTTCGTCTGATGGTCTACGGGCGACGGGTGGGGATGGGGCGGAGTGACCTCATTACTAAGTCAGATAGGCCGACTATCAATCCGGAAAACATTTTGTCGGCATTTTCGTCTGCTTGAGACTCGTAAGTGGTGCACGCTCCCTTCATCATTATTACATCCGTCGGTGACAGTGATTAGTTAGCTCACCCACGCTGCGTTCTTATTATTTTGCCTCTCATTGACCAAACAATAGCTCTTCACGTCATGCTTTAAATCTTGTGTAGTGTGATGCATGTGCGCAGCTTTGGCCCGATACACTCGTTTCGTACTGTTTCTTGTCCTGCCTGACTGCGGTCTGGGGACATACTTTGCTTGAATTCGTTACTACGTATTATTGGCGACTGGTCCAAATGAACCCTGTCACTAATCCACCTGCCAATGTTTGGTCTTCCGCTAAGGACAAACCAACATTATCAACCTGGATGAATTAGAAGAGATCATTTATTAACTACTTAGAACTAACTATTTAGAACTACTTAGAACTAATTGAATCCCATGATTTCACTTTCGGAGTCCCAAAGATAAGAACTTCACGGTCTACCGATGGCGAACCCCGTGTGTTTTCTTGACAAAAGTTGCTTTTGTCCGTTTTCTTGTGATTCAAAGGGGCTTTGAAATGCGCCAAATACTCCGAATCTTCTGTTGGTCTATCGAACATCATGGTGTCCAAAGGTAGTACAATCATCTTTCTGCGACGGCTGGTTGCAAATCACTTGCCGTGGTATCTCAACAAATTTTACGAGTGTCTTCAGCAGTACACAGCTTCCGCTGTTGGTATCTTTGTGACGCCCGTCTTACTTTAGTCAATAGCTGGCGTGCTCACTCTGGTTTGTTTGCTTTTAATCCTCGCTCCGCTCCTGGTCACGCTGATCCACAACTGACATTTTCCAAAAACTCGCCTTCGTCTTTTCCTTCTTTGTCCCCATATGATTTTGTCACGCCAGTTCGTAAACACACTCCATCTCTATCCGTGCAACTCTCGGAGTCACGAAGGTTTAGTGACCAGTCAGTAAGCCCCTGCCGAAAACGTTTGCAACAGTGAGCAAAGAGAACATGGCGCCAGGTCCTGCAAGCCGGATTCCTGTTGTGCATAAGTATAAGCCTATGGCCAATGTAGTATCCTTATTGCACCTGCCTAGAAAGGATGAGCCACATCTAACCTACCTTACTTGGGCTTACTTAACTCGGTTGTATTTCGCAATGACTTCACGTGTTGCCCATTACAATGTTGTACTCATCATGACCTATGCTATTCTTGCCATCTTCTCAAGTGGAGTCTAGTATGGTGACATGCCGAGACGGTGAGCTACGGCATCTTCCTCTTCGTATTATTGTTCGACCCCGATTCATAGCACTATGTAAGCTCCATGATATTACTCACCAGACTATTCTATCTACATTCTGCTCTTTGAAATCGATTTGTAGATTACATGAACCTAGCATGACCAGCTGCCCAATGCTAACTAGCACAACGCTTGGAGAGCCGGTGACCGCAGAATAATGGTTCAGTCTATCCATGAGCTCATGCGTATTTGACTTGTACGCGGTATTTGTGAACGAATTGTGTGTTTGATATGGATCAGTGCTAGGGTGGCAAATTATTGAGTAGGTTTCCAGTTCGATGGATCCGCTTGAATCAAAAGGTTATCAGCGCTTGGCCACTTACAGTACGCCTAGTTTAATGTTTGATATTTGGAACACAATGATCAACGATTGTCCTTCGTATGACTGCGTTGGACTATACATTGATAGAGACATTTCTCTGGAAATTCTGTGGCAAGTGAACAATTCCGACAAATAAGCGGCTAGTTTATCATGATGTCGACAGTTCATGTTCCGCTCCGCAGGTTAGTGATGAGAGTGAGCACAGTTATATTTCCAGTTGTTCGTCGGCCATACTGAATTTACCGGGGCTTGTGAAAATGCACGTACTAATAGGACGGAAGGCGGAAGCGCAGAGACACCTCCCAGAAGTTGCATCGTACATGGCCAATCTTTTGGATGAACTTAGTAAAAGGTTAAACCCAACGGGAACGGTTCGTTAGTGTTTTGGTATTTTACATCGGAAATGATTCGGCGCATAGCAATAATCATTTGATGAGAACCGAATGGCTGCTTTTCTTTTTGGCAGAAAACCTGAAGATTCTTTCAAAATGCCTCCCCTTAAGGTTGCATGCCAGATTGAAGATAAGTACCGTCGGATCCTTCGGCGAACTGCACGCCTAAGACGGGAGCCGTTTCACGTGTTAACTGATCTATTCCTGGCGGGCCGCGTTAAAATGAAGATTGCAGTTTATAAAATAAAAACCCGCCGTATGAACGGTGAAACCGATTTGTGTATTGAGGATTTTTGCTGTTGTATTAGGAAGTGATGACTGTTCCGAAGTGATGTGGTGTTGTGTTTCTGATGAACGTAGATAGCTCCTTCTCGATGTCTTCTACAGAGTTCACTTGAGTTTTGGTGATTGTTTACTGGAATGGCTAAAATGTATGTTGGAAGTAAGGGTTGCTTATTAGTGGAGACTTTAATGCCCCTAATGTTGATTGGGATCTTCTTCACTGTGATGCTGCACTAGACTCCTTCGATTCCACGTTTCTAGAAGCTGTTCTTGAAGGCAATTTAATTCAACAGGTTGCCGTACCTACTGGCATTATTCCTGCTCAGACGCTGCATATACTCCACCTTGTGTTTTCGCCTGCACAACCGGATGTTTCTGCTCTGAACCTTTTGCCACCAATCGGGAGGAGTGATCACTGCCTACTTTGCTTTCACCAAACAACACGGTTTAGCATTCCCAACCACTGGGTCTATCGTCGGAATTTCTGGCGTACTGATCCAAACCGCTTGAAGATGGCAGCTAGTGAGCAGGATTAGAGTCTTCCCTAACACTCAGATGTCGATAATGCTGGGCGTCTTGTTTACTCAGAAATGTTGTCCGTTATTGATGAAGTTGTTTCCATATACAAACGAAAACCCTTCACTAGAGGTCCCCCTGGATTGACAGTGAATTACGATCGCTCAAGAATCAAAGGCACAAAATTAGGAATCGTTATAGCTTTTTCGGGATCGAAAACTGATTATGCAAATTATAAAATGGTTCGGAACGTATGTACCTCGAAAAACCGGAAAAATGGCAGCAATAAGAAAGTCATCTGGCGGAACAGTCCAAGTCCACACCGAAGCAGTTTTGCCCATACCTGAAAAGGCGCACCAGAACCGGAAGTGAAATGCTGACTTTGTACTCCCATGCTCTTAAAACCGCGCTCCGCAAAGACACTGATAAAGTTAGTCTTTCAGCTTGTTATTATTCATCGGTCTATTCAAAAGATACCGTCAGCTGATTGTTGTTAGTGGCATGGACAACAATGCTAATATGGTATCTTATCTTGCGTGTGAACTGCATCCAAACTCTTCCCCGGGACCTGATGGATTACCTCCTCTGTTCCTCAAGATTGTGGCCGAACATACTGCTGTTCCTATATGTCACCTCTTTCGGCGCTCTATTGAGGCTGGGCGTCTTCCGCTTGCCTGGAAGGTGGGCAAAGTCAGGCCCATTACAAAGGAGAAATCGACAAGATCCTACAAATTGTCTACCCATCCGTCTAAAATCTATCTGCAAGGTGATAGAGAGGATTCACAAGCAAGCTCTCAGTCTGCATTTTCAGGACTTAAAAATCATTTCAGTTGCACAACATAAGCTGCGTCATTCGCGTCCACATGTCACCAATGTTATGGTAGCTCGAGAAAAATGGACGCTAGCGGCTAGATGTCATATTTGTGGATTTCAGTAAAGTCCTTGACAAGACTCCACACGAAATTTTGCTTAGGAAACTTCGCAGTAATTGTGTTTCAGAAAAATTCCTCTCTTGGTTCACTGATTTCCTGCATGGTCGCGCGTTCCGTTTGTAAGTAAACGAGTCTCTTTCCTTCCCTGTAAATATGACCAGCGGTATTCCGCAAGGCTCTGTTCTTATCCCTAACTTTTTAAAGTCGTTATTAATGTCCAGGCCTCTGTACTACAGGCAGATTGTTTGATTTACGCAGTTGATTTAAAGCTATAAATGGGATTCTCCTGTGTGGATGTAGCTGATGGACTACAAGCAAGCCTCGCTCCGCTGCATGTTTGGTCGATCAGGTGTCAATTACCCATAAATCACGATAAATGCCTCGTGCTTCCGGTCGGTGCCTCCGAACCATTTGGAATTTATCATATTGGTGGGTTTTTGTTAACAAACTCTTATCGTGTGACGGACCTTGGCGTCGTTGTGACTCCAGACATAAAATCGACTGAAGATACTTTGAGGAAAGTCGCTTCAGTCAAGAGGATGTTTTCACCATACAACGGGCTTTCTCCCGCTTGACCCCTGAGATGTTCATGCTCGTGTTCACTGCTCATATACGTCTGATACTTGAATATGGACCACCCGCAGTCTATTCTCTTTCCAAATTTGAACGCAACCTGATTAAAAAAATTCAACGCAGTGGATCTAAATATTTTCTGAAGTTACGAAATCTGCCTTACTCACGTCGTCTTCAATGCCTGAACTTGTTCTCCCTAGCTTATCGCCGAGCTTGCGGGGATTTAATTTGCACACGACGTATGGTTAGAAGTGAACTTGGAGCTCAACTGCAGGATTTCTTTGCACTCAATCCCTTCAGTTCGACTCGAGGTCACCATTGCAAATCGCTTAAACAAAGACTTCGGGTCCGTTATGACTTCACTCTGCCTACCAAAGTAGTGAACGTGTGGAACAATCTACCAGTGTACGTCATTGATGCACAATCTGGGGAACGTTTCAAACATAGATTAGACTCCCACCTGGTGAGCGGACTCTGGTCTTGTTGCTTCTTGTGTCAATGCAGCGGTTCCATTGGTACTGACTTGTAATATCCACCTTGGTCCCTGTGAAAAACGAGAGGCGATGGATCTGACAAGGGATTTTTCCTCCTGCTCTCTACCTTACAATGATCCAATGATCAGACAAGTGCTGCAGGAGGAAGGCCAGCAACATTATGGTGCGCTACATTTGGTAAATTTTGACACCATTATGTCGGCCTTCGATAAATATGCCACACTGTGGGGAGTGAAACAGAATGTTAATACTGCGAGATACTGCTTTTCCAAGCTTGTACAGAAATCGAACGACAGCGTCAACGACTTCATTGTGCACATCCACCAGTCCATTCCTGAGTGAAGTTCTGCCCGATAACTTTGAAGAAGAAATG
Source organism: Dicrocoelium dendriticum (assembly GCA_944474145.2). Lineage (NCBI taxonomy): Eukaryota > Metazoa > Platyhelminthes > Trematoda > Plagiorchiida > Dicrocoeliidae > Dicrocoelium > Dicrocoelium dendriticum. Next base: position 9,815,517 of record OX104068.1, on the reverse strand, counting down.
AATATACAGTGCTTACTTGCAGTGATTCTGGGCAAAAGTGCAAGGGAAAAGTTGTTATATTTGAAAGAGTCAGACATCACGTGGTAGAACGCTCGTCTAATCGTTCGCCAGAGTGACAATATCTGTCACCAGCTATGTGAATTCACTGTCCATTCAGTCGTTGATGCTGTTCACGCAGTTGCTAAACCACAGACCATAGATGAACCTCAAACATAGTTCGTGCGCTACCGCTGGGGGTTGCAACATGCTCGTGCCTCTGAGTGTCGCCAAAAATGTGGCAAAATAGGCCACCTAGCCCGCGTGTGCAGAACGGAACTCGCCTCACTGACTAAGCGCACTCAACCGAGGAGCCATAATAAGCTGCCGTTTTCTGAGAAAACGTTCTGGAATACCCAAACGACGATCTAAATTCTGTCTACTTGGATACCGCATCACCCAACGAGTGCCCTACATATACGATTCGTTTGATGGTCGAGAATGAGCCGATCGATTTGGAACTAGATACGGGGGCAGCAGTTACCATTATAAACAGTGATGCAATCAGGAGTCTGCCGCACCCCAAATTTCTAACCTACACTGGAGATCCGATTAGTGTCTTGGGTAAGTTCAGGGTTAAGGTCAGACACGGCGAGCAGGAATTAACTCTTGGGAAGAAGTTGTATCCGATAATTCCCAGAAACGATAGTTTAATAATGTTGTGATCAATGATAAAAGCCTAAACGAGCTGTTGAAACAATAAGTTGGGGAAGGTGAAAGATTTCAAAGCTTCCAGCAATCTACGGGAGAATACCAATGTCGTTGTACAAAGCACAAAAATTACCGTACGCTATGCGCTCCAAAGTTGAAGTGGAACTACAATGGCTACCATCCGAATGCGTAATCATGTCCGTACAACTTATGAATGGAAGGATTTTGGTGAGTATTTTTGTCCGTCGCAATCAGCCGACAATTCAGATATGCCGACCAGCTATCCGAAAAAGCACCAGACGGCCGGTTCGCCCTATTGGGGCTTATCAGTGGTGTGCATACTTCGGTCCTCTGCGGAGGATCAAATCCATGACTGCTAGTGGCGCTTGCCAACTAGCCCGCAGCAACTGCGGGCAGCAACTGCGCCATAGAGGACGGTATCCGACTATCATGAATTGTTAGTTAAATGCGATATAGCCCCAATAGGGTGAAACGGCCGTCTGGTGCTTTTCCGGATAGCTGGTCGACATATCTGAATTGTCGGCTAATTACGACGAACAACAACGTCCGTACAACATTCACATTGGAGTGCCTCAGTTGTTCCTGCATTCAAACCCGACGGTGCTGCTCGTGTCTGTGGAGACCATAAGTTAACGGTCAATCAAGCTTCCATGGTGGAAAGGTATCCCTTGCCACGCATCAAATATGTATACGCCACGTTACCCGGTGGCCAACGATTTTCTAAGCTTGATCTTAGTCATGCATATGCTTAAGTTGAACTTGATGCGGACTCACGTGAATTAATCGCCATAACAACGCATATTGGCCTATTTCAGTATACCCGTCTCCATTTCGGAATAAATTCCACCCCCAGTGGATTGTGAAAGACATCGTGAAGCATATACACTTTGCTTGTGCTTATTCGGATGATAACCTGATTTCTGGCCGAAGTGAACATTTAAAGACACTTCGTATGGTGTTGGAACGTTTGGAATCGAATGGATTGAAGCAGAAGAAATCTAAATGTGAGATTTTGTCTGAATCTGTTTGTTATCTGGGCTACAAACTTGTTAAGAGTTCTGCATCTTTTGCAGGATAATGTATCTCCAATTACACAGGCAACGCAGCCGAATATTAGTGGTAAAGTCCGATCATTCTTAGGAATGTTATGACATTCCCCTCGTAATTTACTGGGGGCATCAACTATCTTCGCTCCTTTGAACGTACCTCCACATAAAACACCCCGTGGGTGTAGAATGATGAGCATCAGACCACTTTCATTTTTACTAAAAGTTGTCTTGCATCAGCGCCAGTTTTAATTCACTACGATAGAGAAATGCCTATGATCACTCAGTATGATGCTTCTCCATACGAAGTTGGACCCGGTTCATGTCTTAAAATGCCGAATGTTGCAATTCATCCGATTGCTTCCGCTTTGTGTGTCTTACAAGCTGCTGAAAATGATTACTGACCACTGGATCGAGAGGCGTCAAGAAAGTTCACCAGTATATTTGGTGCAATCATTTTGAGATCCAAACTGATCACAATACGTTGATATCCCTATTGAATGAACCCAATAGGACCCATCAAATGTTTTCACCTAGGATGCAATGATGGGCCTTAATCCTGAGTGTGAATGAATAAATAACAGCTTATATCCCAGGCTCTAACAAGTGTACGCAGGATGCCGTCAGTCGGTTTCCGCATGCGACTCCAATAGGGCCAGTAAACGAACCGGTGGGGTTAGTTCGTTTGATCCAGCACCTCGACACTACCCCTTTGACAAATGACTTCATATGTCGATGGACAGATGGGGATCGCAAACTCTCCTGCCTGGTAAGTTTTGCGAACATTGGCTGGCCTAGTAGGATTCCGGCTGATTTGAAACCTTCAGGTCTTCCTAATTAGCTGGATACACGCAATGTATGCGCATTTTGTGGCTCACTTTGGGTTCTACTGTCGAAAGCGCGCTCTCTCACTATAACTGAATTTCACAATGGACATCCAGGTGTTGCCCCAAAGAAATCCCTTGCACGCGGCTGTTGCTGGTGGCCCTGCTTAGATACTGAAATAGAGTACTACCTGAAAACTTGTGATTTCTACTAATAATATGAATCAAATAAACCTACAGGTACAATACCCACATGGCGTTGGCCTGAGAAGCCAAGGTGGCATATCCATGCAGACAATTTTGGTCTTTTGAATGGAACAGTTTTCCTCTTGATAGTCGATGTGTTGCGGGCCCGTCAAAAATCCCCGCTAAAACGCGCCAGAAACCCCGGCAGAATGTCTGTAGGAAGCGGGGTCCAATTCCTCCCCACAACGTAGCAGTGATCAACCACTCCGAGACGCGGCCCAACTACGCACCTTTTGGCAATGGCCTTTTACAAACTACCACCTCGTCACGGTAGAAAATTTCCCTACGTAATGACCCAGAGCATTGGCTGTGTTTCGCCCTTTGTTGGTCGTAAAAGAGCCTACAGAGGACCGCCGGTCTTCTTTTCCTCTTCGCCTTACTTGGGAGTCGCTCCGGTCACGTGATTGCATGTGAGTCGTTAGCAGGCCAGCCTTCGCGTCTATCGTACCCCCCTCTTGTGTGCGTCCGTTCCGAGGGCTCAGCGTCTGTCCGAACACGTGCGGCTAGGATCCTTCACTCGCTCGCTCAATTTTCCGTCTCACCGGCTAAGCTAGCGTCATCAGGTCAGCGCAACTCCGTTCGATTGGCCAACGTTACAAGTCGTCATGGTAGACGTGCTCCAACCATTCCAGCGACAATCTTATCAGGCAATTCCGCAATCATATCAAGAGGCGTCCCACCAGTTATAACACGATGCATTTGCGAAAAGAATGGATGATTATCCAGTGCCTCATTCTATCAGTGAAATAACCATTTCAAAAATGCGATCATCGTTTGCACTTTTCGAAATACCTAAAACTGTTTCTACAGATAATGAGTCCTGTTTTACCAGTAAAGACTTTGAGAGATTCATGCAAAGCAATGGCATTGAACACGTGAGTATTGCCGCATATCATCATATTAAATGGATTAGCCGAAACGGCGGTGCGGACGTTAAAAAGAGGCCAGTTAAAGCAGTTATCGAGAGCCATACAAATGCGATTAAATCGATTACTTTTGCCTACAGAATAACCCCGACAGAAGCCACGGGTAAATCCCCCCGCAGAACTGGTGTTCAGTAGAAAACTTCTAGTAGACTACACCAATTATTTCTTAATCGACTAGCGCAACTAGAATCGAAACAGAACAAGACGGCTACGTTGGACAGGGATCGCGATGCTGTTTTCTAACCAGGGGATCCCGTGTATACACGACTTCCACACGAACCATCATGGCAGACCTTAACCATGGTCAAAAGTGATGGTACCCAAGCTGACCTAGAGTTAGATCCCCTCATCTTTAGGCGGTATTCAGATCACTTACGTCCGCTTTTTGTAGAAACACGAAAAAATGGGGAAATATATCTGACCCAATCCAGCAGACGGTGGAACAAACCACTCAGGATACTACGCAATCATACAACTGCCCACCAGTTCACAGATCTCCACATGTAACTTAACCCGGTTGAACGTTTCGTTCCCCGAGTATAACCTTGAAGAGAGGAGAGGATTTTACATCTATAGATGACACTGATTAGTTAGCTCATCCACACCGCGTTCTTAATGGTTTGCCTCCCATGTACCAAGCAATAGTTCTTCACCTCATGCTCTAAAGCATGTCTTGTGATCCACGTGCGCAGTTTTGGTCTGATATACTCCGCTTCATACTGTGTCTTACCCTGCCTAACTAAGATCTGGAGTGTGCTTTACTTGAATTTGTTATTAGGTAGTAACCCGCTTCTGGGAGCCAAGCCAGCGGATTATGCCGCCAACTCACAGCGAACGATAGCTGAACGCCATGTGTTGTAATTTTGCTGCTGTGTAACCCAACCCACCCTCCACAGCCAGACAGGCTACTGCCTGTGCAATTGAAGAGTGGTTGGCCAATCAGATGTCAGGACATTCGGACCAGTAGCCGTGAATCCACACCGCATTCATCCAAGAGGACGAAACGAATGTGTGATGTAGTTTCTTATTGGTGCTTGGCTTGGCTGGCATTTAATCCGCTAGCGATTAGCTAAATAAATTACACCGAATGCTTCTACTCATGAGTAGGCATTACTACATGTCGATTAATTTGAAAGATGGAATGCAGTCAGGACCAACCGTTTTAAGGTACTTGTCGTGAAAATCACTTTTCTACTTCGGTGACATAAACTTCCTGGTGCGATTACAAACACAGCATTGACTAAGAAAACTCCAAATCTATAGGGTTCCAATGAGTGGGACGTATCACTACGCCTTACCTAAACCCTGTTTAGCCGAATGGTCATATCACACAAACTGATCATCACGAACATCAGTCTGAGGCAAACAATTGTTTTCAATGATTCATCTACAGGCCGGTACAATCATATAAGGTTAAATTACAAAGGTATGGATAGTGATTGGTTCGAGGGTTTGTTCTGAACTGACTCGGTCAATGGTTAGACAGCGAATAGTTCACCGCTGTCTCATGCACACAGATCGATTGAGGGTTACGTAATCACAAGGCCTGACCCCATGTCGGGGTGACGGCTAGGCTGATGGTTGTTCGGCCAGGGCAGGTATAGAGATTGCACAAACTTTTTCTGCGAGCACAGCGGGGGTTGGCATATGCGGATCGCAATGGCCTCTGCAGTGGCGAGCATCCTTAACCGCGTACTTTTCGATTTGCTCATTGGAACCTGATAAATCACAGTAAAAGCATTCGAGAGGTTAACCTGGTGACCATATTCGAAAAGATGTGACAAGATACCGCTTGTAAGTACTCCGGTGCCCCCGTTCAACAACCATTTAGGGCTACGTTCCTTAATGCGACGTGACAGTTGACCAGCCGTCCGACCAATGTATGTTGCCCCACAAGTGCACTCAAATCGGTAGATAACGTAAGAAGAGTTCAGCTTCGACAGTCTGTCCTTGCTGCACACATGAATTAGCTGATTCGTGGCGAAGATGCATCGTAACTCCGCAGCCAGAAAGGTGTTCTGCATCGATTGCGTCAGTTTCCTTGTTAAGAGCTCACTAACTGTATCACCTTTAAAATCAAGGCGGATGAACAGGGCCTTTTACGCGACTACGTCCTTAACGACCGGTGTTATTTTGGGTTGCATGTTGCGCTGAATGAATCTTTCTGGATAACCATTTTCACGCAAAGTGTTCTGGATGGATTTCATCTCATCCTGCAGAGCTTCCTCTGAACATATCTTTCTCGCTCTTGAGGTGAGACAATGTACTAAGTTACACTTGTATTTCAGTGGTACAAAACTACTGAAATTTGTATACTGACCTGTCCAGGTATTCTTTCTGTTTGTCGTCCTTAATATGGAACCGTCAGTTCGTCTTCTAAGGTGTACATCCAGAAATGAGAGTTGGCCATCTTGTTCAATTTCGTAGGTGAACCTAATCGCCGGGTGCGCACCATTAAACTCTGCCAATATATCCTCCAGAGAGATATCTTTATGGGTTATGCAGAAAATGTCACCCATATAAAGATAGTAATGGTCGAAAAAATCTATGAGTGGCCCCAGTGATTCAGTTTCCAGTCTGGCAAGAAAGATATCTGCCAGCACTGGTCCGAGTGGGAACCCCATTGCGACCCCATCATTCTGCCGATAATAAATGCCATCAAAAAGAAACTGAATGTTGTAGGTGCATCTCAGAAGTAATTCTTTCAGGCTTGGTAAGGGTATAGCTAAATGAATGCTGTTATCATGCACATAGTTGCATAGAAATTCTATTGTCTCTAGTAGCGGGACATTCGTGAATAAAGAAGCTACATCAAGTGAGAACATCTTCTTCTCCTTCAGGTTCCCATCTCTAATGTGCTCTACGAATGTAAAACTATCCCGAACACTACGTTTGGCAATTCGTTTTCTTATTGGCTCCAGCAATTCTGCCAACCACTGGGCTGTTGGATGACATGCGGTGTTTGTCATGGACAATATTGGGCGTAGAGGTACACCTTCTTTGTGAACTTTTGGCAGTCCATACATTCGCGGGATAGATGTTCCAACTGGCCCCAGACTTACAAACTGACTACTAGATATAAAACCGCGGGTACATAGATCTTTCAGGCAATTCGTTAGGTTTTGCTCCGTTTTGGCTGTTTGTTCCTTCTCACCTAATTTTACACAAAACTTCGTTTCGTCTCGGGGGATCTGGTTTAGTTTCGAGATGTAATCACTTCTATCCATTAGGACTATACCACTTCCTTTATCTGGCTTACAGATGACTATATCTTTATTGAATTTTAACTCTCTCAGGGAGTTCAAATATTTCCGAGTAATCAGGCCGCTTTGATTCACCTGGTAGTTTCGATATTGGTAACAGCAATTGACCAACGAGGACTTGAAACCTTCTAGAGCATCAGTTGATAGCACGACTAAATCTTTCGTTTGTGCTAACAGGTTTTCAAATTGTGTCTCCGTATCTAACTGACGTTCGTTACTTTTAGGATAACAGAATTTCGAACCGAGTGACAAGATTTCAAGTAGTTCAGGCGAAAGCACAAATTTCGAAATATTGTGAACATACTTTTCTGGATGGTTCAGAAAAGCATCCTGTGGCTTCATGGGGCTAAGTGATCGAGCCAATGCATCACGTTTCTTCTACACTCTTCTGTCTACGATCTGTTGAACATAATCCACAAACTGCTGATGTTCCTCTACAGTGAGCGCGTCAACACTGGATTGTCTCTGGGCGACGTTGCGTTGAAATTCAGGAATTTTACCACAAATAGTATCACGTTGGTTAAGGGTGTGACGACGGAGAGTTTTAGAGTTGGGCGAAATACGTTTTCGGCGAAGGTATTTCCAAAATGCGGTTGGTTACTCATGAGTATTCATAGAATCATTCAGAAACCGAACGTAACTGTTAGCTTCAGCAAGCCGTGTGGAAAACTTTAGGAACTGATTAAGATCCTTCACCACGTGAGGCGGCTTTGTACGTTTGACAAATGGAACATGCATTGTGCATCTCATGCACATAATTGCATAGATATTCTATTGTCTCTAGTAGCGGGACATTCGTGAATAAAGAAGCTACATCAAGTGAGAACATCTTCTTCTCCTTCAGGTTCCCATCTCTAATGTGCTCTACGAATGTAAAACTATCCCGAACACTACGTTTGGCAATTCGTTTTCTTATTGGCTCCAGCAATTCTGCCAACCACTGGGCTGTTGGATGACATGCGGTGTTTGTCATGGACAATATTGGGCGTAGAGGTACACCTTCCTTTGTGAACTTTTGGCAGTCCATACATTCGCGGGATAGATGTTCCAACTGGCCCCAGACTTACAAACTGACTACTAGATATAAAACCGCGGGTACATAGATCTTTCAGGCAATTCGTTAGGTTTAGTCTCTCTTTCTTTAGCAACAATACTGGCATAACACACAAAACCAAATGTTAGGACTGAATAGTCGCTACGGTCCAGTGGAGGATCCTATGCTACTGACTCAACCATCAACTCTTCATTAGTCAGGATTAAGTCCAGGAGTGATGGCTTGGCTGGACCGCGGTGTCTGGTTGGTCGATGCTCATGATTATCCAAAACTGCCAAATCCATGGATTCGAGGAGTTTCGATTTAAATGATGGCCCATTAGGGGACATTGATGCGATTGTAGGAACATTAAAGTCCCCATTATGAGATAGTGAGAGTACTTTGGTGAAATAGCATAGCGGAGGGCGTCTAACAGAGTGTTGTCGCTGTCTGCTGCTGAGTTCGGAGGTCTATAGATGACTGCTAAGAGGCAAGCATCACTTTTCTTCTGTGAACCAACATCTGGACCTGGTAGGTGAAGTCGGCAAAATGGTGCGTCGGGAATAACAAGGGAATTTTCGGTAAGAGCCACACATTTCAAATAATCTCGATAGTAAAGAGCAACACCGCCACCGCGAGATGAACGATCATTTCGAATGACTGACATTTCACTGAATTCAATCTCTGGATCGAGTATATCGTTTGAGAGCCAAGTTTCAGTAACTGCTATGAAGTCCCAATTTGTTGTTTCATGTCAATGGTGCAGTTCCAGAAGCTTGGAATACAACCCTTGAGTGTTGGTGTAGCAGCATTGTATTTGTTGACGCATCAAGAGCTCGGTTCGCTGTGAGTGACTGGCACAAATAGTGCCGGTCTGCTGAAGTTTTTTGAATTGGTTGTTTGCACGGCTGGCTAATTTGAGATAGGTACAAATGAGGCTGGTTCATCTGTATCTGAGGTCTGTGCTGATGGAAGAAATGGTCTTAACCGTACTTCTGGTGGCAAAACTTTCCTGTTGTCATGCCATGCTTGGATTGCCACTGATACCATTTCGGGAGCATCTAAGGTAACTTTCAAAATTTGTGGCCCGTTGCCTTGGTAGTTTGTGGAAGCAATTAGACGGGTGACGTCAAAAGCCAAGACATTCTGCATGTCGTATAGTTCGGCGATGTACCGCCATTCTTCGATGTCGTATTTCTGTCGTTCACTGCTATCGTAATGCTTCAATTCTGGCACACCATGAACCAGTACCACTTTCTTCATCTCATTTTGAAGTGACGAACTAGGGTTGGATTTCCGTTTCTGTCTTTCTGCCTATGGCCTGTAAGGAAAATGGCGGACATTGACAGAAGAGTTCACTAGAGTGCGGCTTGCTAAGAGAACATCTTCCAGGTCGCGCGTGTTGCCAAACGTTATTTGCAGTAACCGAAGTTCATCAACATGTGGAGATGATGAATTTCGTGAAAGGCGTGTAAGATTATTTGGGAGAAATTTCAATCCGAATGCGCAGGTTATTTCAGCCCAGCCGTTTTGGTCCTCGGCTTGTCTACCTTTTAGCAATTCGTTTATGGGTTCTGGGACATTTGAACATATTACTGTCATCGCCTTTTGGTTGCGTAGTAATTGTTGGTTCTGCAGTTCCTTGTGAGCGTAGGTTGGTCGAGTAGGGGTGTCTGACTTGTTTTCGGTGGACGATAGGTCAAGGCTACAGAAAGACAATTTTTACGTGCAACGCGGTTAGTTCTACTATCTGTAGGGGTCAATTGTTGTTACCCAGCTACTGACGGAGGTGACCGTGCAATTTATGCGTAACCCTGCATGTTTTGGAGCATTACGTGAGACATGGGAGGCCGTTCAACCGGCCTGTTTTCACTGCTATTTTTCACTAACGGTGTTTGACTTTCGCTGGACTGGGTACCATGGTTCCTGGAGAGTTTTGGCTTTTAAGAGGTCGGGTATTCAGGTTACGTAATGCACTAATCTGCAACTCGAGTTCTGAGATTTTCCTTCCCAATACCGTGATCAGTTTCTTTTGGTCTGCGACTTAACCGCCCACCATTCACACTTTATCGTAGGCGTTTGAACAATCTGAACATAAGTCACAGACCCACAACCTATCTGTCGATATGCCGTTAGCTCCGTTAAGTGTAATGTTCACATTTGTTGCGTCCCAGGAATTGGCACAGAACGAACACGTAATTTTCGAGGGGAATTCAGTTCCCCGATTGTCTGAGCTACGGTTGACCCGGAGTTTGTTGCTCATTGGATTCGCGGTTGACAAACTTCTCCGGCCCACGGATCACTTTAGGTTACGCTGGTCAAACCGTTCGGGCTGCCTCAGTTGTCTGCTCTGGTCAGCGGGTTTAGTGGTGGTGCGTCACTAGACACGATAATACCTCACCCGGTCAAAGTTAGTTCTGCGTCTAAACCGAAGAAAAGAGCTAGACGATCCAACCGCACTGCAGCGTCTGTGACTCTAAACCCACTGGGTCACCTCACTCCCATCAGTGGGCAAGCCTCAAACATGCCTGCGTCCAATTCTCCAACCATAGACGGTTCAGTTGGAGATTCAGCCATGACACCGATAGCTCACAGCCGAAGGAAATCCGGTGCAGATAACAAGCAGGTAACCTACGCATCGATTGCATCGACAAACACACCGGGAACGACACACACAAGTTCATCTTCAGTACCGAGCACGCGTGGCGCAAAGCAGCTTTCACTGTCAACTCCAGTGGTGCCCTCTAAACAACCTGAATTGCCGGCAAAAAGTATAAAGCCAACACTCGCTAGACAAAACCACGCTGCGCTAACTCTCGTGTGCACCAATGTTCCCGAATCCAAATCTGGAACAATAAAAGGCAAGTTGCAAGACGATCGCAACCAGTGGAGTTCCATCTGCGAGGCGATTGGCATTCAGGGTGAGCCTGCAATGCTGCAACGCGTAGCGCGTCACCCGACCTCAGTGCACTCTGGTGAACCTCGAATTCTTCGAGTAACACTAAACTCAGCAGATGAGACAGAGGCTGTCCTGCTCTCAGCAGTTCGTCTTCGCAACTCACCGAGCGGAGTGCGCGTATTACCTGATCTACCTTGGACAGACCGCGCAAAAGAAGCAGTGGAGCAACGCGGTATTGCTACTAGGGATAGCGAGAAAACAATATTTGTTCATGGTGTTCCCGAGCTCCTGCATGCTTTTGATCACGATGCACAAACACATGACCGAGAGCAGTGGTGCTACATCCGCGAAGCACTCTCTGTTAACAATGTTATTGCCAAATCCCTAACAAGAGTTCCGTTATCACCTAACTACAAGGGCTGCGGTCCAAGGCTAATGAAGGTAATACTACACTCCGAGGGAATGACGCAAGTTCTGTTGGATAGCTGGTTAAAGTTTCGAGCTAGGTTGCCAACATAAATACGGCTAAAGGCAGCAGGCGAACGACCAAAAGTCGGAAGAAATTCGTTGGAACTAGCAAACCCTGCAAATTCTATATTTGCACAGTCCTTCGGCGAGATCGACACAACAGCGCCCACGTCACACAGGAGGACCGAGCACAGCACGAGTGAACCATCAGTTCAGGAACGCTCAATAACGTCATGTAGCACGACTGAGATACACAAACCAAAAAACGATTAATTGCCGGCCACCTAACGGCCGGTTTAAAAGAGAACACAAACTTGACATCTATCAGTGAACTCCTAACCACAAAAGCCCTACCTTGCATGTACACAAACGCTCAAGGCCTTCGAAACAAGTTGGCCAAACTTAGAGAATTCCATGCCTCACAACCGCGGGACCTCGTCATGATTACAGAGACATGGTTAAACCCTGAGATAACCGTCTGTAAGATCAAGTTACCCGGTATGTCGCTGCTTCGGACCGATAGAACCGGAATGGGTGGCGATGTGATTCTTTACTATAATACAAGCCTCCGATGTGAAGTTATCGTTCACCCGGAAATCCGAGCTCTCGATTCGCTTTGGTGCCGCCTTTGGTTGCGAAACAAGGACACATGTCTACTAGCCGTGGTTTATCGAAACCAAACTCAACGTCGAAAATGGACTCCAAACTGTACCACGTTTTTCAGTTTGCTCTGAACAAATCCTACACCCACATTCTTATCGCGGGAGACTTTAACGTGCACGACATAGAAACGCCGGCAACTGACGGTACGCAGTTTAAAGCCTGTTTGCAAGAACTTATTGCTAGCCACCCTCTTTACAACCACGTAACCTCTCCCACCAGATTTCGAACTTCTAACAAGCCGTCGATACTGGATCTTGTGCTCACTAACGAAGAATTCATGGTTAGCGGGATAGTTACAAGCACACCACTGGGTCGTAGTGATCATGTCACTCTACTCTTTGATTATATATGCTATGCCGAGTACCCGGAAAAGGAGGAGGATAAAGTGCACACTGTCACGCACTACAATGTGTTGTCCAAGCTTGTTAAGGATACATCTTTGACTTTCTTAATCGAATGTCCCCCAGATCTGGCCTGGGATATGTTTACAAGGACTTTGAGCACACTGGTAGCGCAAGCATCGGAACAGAAGTCCTTCCAACCCGAAAACCAGAGTAAGTCATTTCTGAGGAGCAGAACAAGTAAATGTATGTCCCGGAGGGATTTGGCATGGCGAAATCACCAGGGTTGCCCGAATGCCGAAACCTGGACTGCATACGTGACACATCGTAACTTCTGTGTGAAACTGATCCGCGAAGACAAGGTCACTCATCAGCAGAAGTTAATGAAGCGATTCTGCACTAACCACAAACTCCTGTATAGGCACATTAACGGCCTTCGAAAGGTAAAGCGAGGGGTTCCAGCGCTAGTCACGGCTGGTGGATACACGCGGTCAGCAAAGGAAGCAGCTGATGTCCTACGGTTTTATCACTCCCAAACGTTCCAACAAGTGTCGAGCCCAAAAATTCACTTCATTTCTAATACTCCACCATCTGGTTTAGAAAACATCACCTTCACTACGGAGGCTGTGTTGAAGAAGATATTATCCTTGCGTATCCACAGTTCTCCCGGAGCTGATAACATCCGACCAAAGGCTCTACAGGCAGTAGCTAGTGATCTAGCAGAACCACTGGCTGTTTTCTATCAGCGATGTCTAGATGAAAACCTTATTCCACCAGTATGGAAGCAAGGGGTCATCACTCCTATCCATAAAGAAGGTAGCCGCACTGATCCTGCAAACTACCGTCCAATAACACTACTTCCCGTACTATCCAAAGTGATGGAATCAATCGTCGCAGACGCGCTGATGCAATATTTGGAAAGCCACAATTTAATAGCCCCAGAGCAACATGGCTTTCGTCAAAAGCATTCGTGTAATACTAACCTATTAATTGCACGTAATAGCTGGACTGAAGCTGTTGATGATGGAGTTGGAGTCGATGTCATCTACCTGGACTTTTCAAAAGCGTTTGATCGTTTAGACCATCGAGTTCTCCTTCAGAAGCTTCGGAACTACGGCACTGGCGATCCAATGCTGAGTTGGATTAGCAATTTTCTACAAGAACGACGGCTAGTAGTGAGTGTCCGAGAATCATTTTCTCATGCAATCGACTTGACGTGTGGAGAACCACAAGGCTAGGTTCTTGGACCTCGTCTATTCTTGGTGTTCATTACCGATTTGGCGAGATCAGTTACTTCCGATTTCTTATTTTTCGCTGATGATATCAAGATATGGCGAAGGATCAGAGGACCGGATGACCATGAACGGCTCCAGTGCGATTTTAACACAGTGTCGAACTGGTCAGTTAAAAACGCTCTACCGTTCAACGTAGACAAATGTCGCGTAGTACAATTACGCCATAGACATAACTACACCTACATACTTGGGACAAACGAATTGCAGAATAGCTCCCAGGAACGTGATTTTGGTGTGATTGTACAGAGCGACCTCAACTGTTCAAAACAGGCTGAGGTAGCTGCCAAAAGAAGCAACTAGCACGTCGGCATGCTGCGAAGGGCATTCGGGCGATTTGACCCATCAATCTTCCCAATGATGCTCAATTCCTACGTGCGCCCGCATGTTGAGTACGCAATCCAAGCTTGGCAACCTTGGTTGAAACGCGACCTAGAAGCGATAGAGGCACCGCAACGGAGAGTAACAAAGAACGTGAAGGGCCTGCGGTATCACTCTTACCACCGAAGGCTGAAGTTGCTGCGAATTTTCAGCGGACGCTATCGAAGGCTGCGCGGCGATCTCATATTAGCGTATCAGATATTGTGCGACCTCAAACACGTATGCCGCCACTTGGTGAAACTTAGCCACAACACGCATCTCAGGACTAACTGCTTAAATTTGAAGGAACAATATAGCCGTCTAGAGTGTCGACGGAATTACTTTTCCCTTCGGGTTTGCAAATCATGGAACGCACTCCCAGATTCAGTACTATCCTCTCCTACCCTGGATGTTTTCAAAAAACGATTAGATGTTGCTCTCAGCTCCCAACATTTTGTTACCTAAGCTCCTCTGTTATGGATTACGCCAAGCATGTTTTCAACAGGACTAATGTATCAAATGGACCTAAGTGAGCGACCGTATTTTATTTTCTCACTGCTTACCTCAACTATCACTGCGTCCCAATATCATTCTGAATGTTTACGCGCGATATTTCTTTTTCATTTTACACTGATGTTAATTATCAAAGTATTCATCTCGGCAGATGTTCGATAGATGACCCAAACATATTTTAATTGCATCATATTCACCGCTACCATCCTACGGGACGTGTCAAGTACTTGCTTTTATCCCGTGATAAATCATTGTTCATTGTTCATTGTTCATTGTACAAGAGTAGCCACAAGAGTAGTCACACAGGCTTTGTGCGGTGAAAGGTACGTAAAAATATGGTGGTAACGTACGATGACAAAAATTCCTGTACCTATGATATACCCTGGTGCACAGTACTAAGTTATATATTGTCTGACAGCCTTGAAGAAGCTCTTTCGGAGTGTATTCCAAAGGTATTAATGAAACTCAAATAAGCAGTTACTCAAGTTGGCCTTAGTGAATAGACTTCCGAAGATTATGTTTGTTTTGTACCAGAGTGTCGATGGACATACATCGAAAATATAGACCCCGTTGGATAGAGCTCAGTGATCCGAATCGATTGAGCGTACTTCCGAAGAGGTGACACAAGAATGTGAAGGGGTAAGTCCAATTTAGCATAGCACATGATTGCACGATTAGCACGCACACGCTGACAATTCTCATATGATAACCGGAGTGGGGAATGTAGAACCCAAATTAAAAGTTGACAGAAAGGAAGAAGATTATTCGGGTATAAAGTGTCCTAGCAAGCGCACTACATGCTCACCAACACAGGTTTCCTACCGCTAGATTGCAGAGAGCGCAGGTGTGTGCATAGATTGGTTCGCGTTATTTCTTTCGTGTTAAACAGATCATATCACGTAATGAAAAACGGATGAAATGTCGTTCAGGTTTTTTTAACAATGCAGGACAGATATGTCGTGAGTGGGAAGAGCGTTCCATGTTCAGGAAACCTGAGGGGAGGAAATATTCTGTAGGCAATCAAAACGGCTGCATTGTGTGGCCAGTTTGGATCGATTGCCTCTAAGCTTAATACTTTAGGTGAATTACAGCATATCACGACATACGTAACTTATATTCGCCAGTATTAGGTGCACTAGGATGAGATCTCCACACTGACGTAGACATTCACGACTGTACCATCCAACAGCTTACGATTTGAGTTGGCAGCAGAAGTGAAACAATGCCGTAACGAAATTGGTCGCTGTGTGTTGCGGAAAATTAGACGCATTAACTTAGTTCATTTGTTGTGGAGTTCTCCGAGCTGGGCAACTTGGTTGCAGACGTTTTGCCACCATTCGAGGTGGCATCTTCAGTGCGGGATTGATAGCAGGTAAGTAGCAGTAGCTGGTAGAAAGCAAACCCAATAATGGATACCGTCAGCAACCACTCCGTTCCTTATATAGACATACGGGGCTATTAATTTTGCCTCGTTCTCATTGGTGAATCCTTGTGTTCAGCGGTTGTGCTCGAGTCATTGTCATTGACTGTGGAAATGTTGTTGCGACGTGGTTTGGATTATCGCACTCGGATTGGTGCAACAGGTGTGGGTGAGTAGTCTGGGCTCATATTGACCATGCTGTTCATTGTCCGTGTGTTGGATTAGGTTCTTCCGGACAAAGGTTGTTGAGCCTCTTGAACTCTCTCTGTCTCAGCGGTTGATATATTGGATCGAGGTCGATATGGTGTTCATGTATCCTGGTGGACAGCTTCCTTCCTGTTTGGCCCACATAGTGCTTTTCACAGTTTGCGCAGTTTATTCTATAAACGACATTCCGTCGTTCTAGTGTCTCTTGCTTTCCTTTTGGTTTTGACAATGTTTTCCTCAGAGTGGCGGTTGACTTGTGGGCTACCATGATATGATGTTGTTTGAACAATCTGGCAGTCATTTCAGACACGTTCTTTATGTATGGCAGAACTATACATTTCGTCATAGCTGACGTAGGTTCGGTTTTTGAGGGCTTGCGGTTTAAGCATCTTCGGAGGAAACTACGTGGGTATCCGTTGCGTTCAAATGACTTGAATAAGTGTTTTTCTTCTGCTCGTTTTGCTTCTGTAGTACTGCAGTGAGTTGCTATTCTATGGAACAGTGTCTGCACACAGCTTATTTTGTGACATCTTGGGTGGTTGCTGTTGAAATTCAAAATCTGATCGGTGTGCGTGCTTTTTCTGTAAACTGAGGTTTGCAATTCGCCGTCCATTTTTCTGGCTACTAACACATCCAAAAAAGGAAGTTTGTTTTCCTTCTCTGATTCCATGGTAAACTGTATGCCATCCATAGCGTGGTTAAGCAGTTGTTGTGCCACTGATACTTGACTACGTTTGGGTATCACAAACGTATCATCGACGTAGCGAACCGAAAGTTTCGGATTAAGCATTGGTAGTAGATCCTCTTCCAATTTTTGCATGACAATCTCTGCGATGAGTCCGGATACAGGTGATCCCATCGGTGCACCTTTCACTTGTTTATACCTTTTTCCGTTAAATGCGAAGTAAGTTGAGAGGCATAAGTTGAGAAGTTCGCATACGCTTCTTGTCGTCATGTTCCCAATCTTTCCTCCGCTGTTGTCCAGACGTTCTGCGATAATTTCTTTGGCCAGCTGTAGGTTGACGGAAGTGAATAGGGCGGTTACATCGAAGGACACCATGGTTTCATCGTGTTCTATTCGTAGGTCTTTGAGCTTTGTCAAGAATTGTTGAGCATTGTTAATGGAGTGTGGCGATTTACTGATTAGGTGCTTGAGGCGCCTCCATAGTTCCTTTGCCAGGTAGTAGGTGGGCATGCCTGGAAGTGACACAATTGGTCTTAAGGTTGCTCCATCCTTGTGTAATTTAGGTAGTTCATAGAATTGTGCAATATTCGAGTCGCGAGCCCTCATCTTTTCTCGTTCTTCTTCCGATATTTCGTTTGACTGCTTAAGCTTCGCCAACACTCTGTTTATTTTGTTGGTTAGTTGCGATGTTGGGTCATTCTCAATGCATTGGTAGATTGTAGTATCGTTCAGGAGCTGCTCTGCTTTCTCGGTGTAATCTGCTTTATCCATAATTACTGTCATCCGTCCTGTATCAACAGGTAGGATAACAATGCATTAACCTAGTGTTGGCAGAAGGAACGTCGAACATGGATCGTGTACTCCACAAGGTGCATTTCCGAACAAATTAAGGGTTCCAACTGCCGAACGCCCTCCGTAGGAGGCCAATGTGCTAATTTGCTCTTCCCAATGCCTTTTCGACCTTCAACCAAGATCACCCCTCACAACCACTCCCAGATCGATAACCTAGGAAACACGTTACGACTGCAGTCCCCAAGTTGATATTCATGTGTATGCTGTTAAACATCTGGTCAAAACATTACATTTCGCCAATCTGAATGGAAGCTAATTCTCAAATTGCCACCTGTGAGCCTTGCAAAGTAGCACTACACTGCCGCATTGTCGTCCGTTGTCTTAATGTCATGCCATATCTTGACGCCGTCTGCAAATAGTAGGAAGATTGTTGAGGAATATTAGGAATAAACATGGTCCCAGTAACGAGCTTTGTGGTACACCAAAGTAGACTTTAACTGGGTGGGAAATTGAGCTGCGGACTCTCAAATTCAGCTGAGGTTGAATATGAAGCTGCTTCTTGGACCCAACACTGGATCAACTATTTATTAACTTCAAAGCTTGTGAAGGAGAGTAAGGTGGCCTAAGTTTTTTAACACTTTAGAGAAACCCAGTTAGACGACGCCGAATCCTACCCTAGCATCGACAAATCTTATGTAGCTTGCTCTGGCTAGCAGCACTCATGTGGCGCAAAAGCGATTTCGACGGAATCCGTGCTACTGTGTCACTACAATGTTGTTACTCTCAAGGTATCGCATGAGCGCCTCTGCAACACTACCTCCCATTAGTTTGGATAGCAAAATGAAGGGGTTATTGAACGATAGTTCGAGGACCCTGCACGGTTGCCAAGCTTGTAAATAGGAGTTACTATTCTATGTTTCCACAACGAAGCCATGAGATGAACACAGCCAAGATAGTGAGAAGATCGTTAGGTGGAAGTACAGAGGCAGTTTCACAGACATGTATTGCGTTCTCACAGACCAGTACCAACTCCAAAGAAAATCAGTGCATTATTAGACGTATCCCCTCCAGCTGTTTGAAGGCCGTTAGCAAACTGAGAGAAAGGAAGATTACCCTACACGTTTCACACCCCACATTACTGCTGTGACGATAGCATTTTGGAGAATCCCCTACAAGGATGAGCGTTGATAGCGAGACGCAGCTCATGCGTAGACTGTTTAGAAGAGCCTACTTTCAGACTCCAGATTTAATGTCACAGCTACTAGTCGGAATCGGATATGGGGAGTTGCAGAGCGGGATGGATGTTGGCTTAAGTATTTGGAAGTTTGTGGAAGTAATGTTCCGATACTTCTGAATTTGAAAGAGAATAATGCACCGGTCTACATGGTACAGCTCTTCAGCGTCCCCACCTTCGAGCACTGGACCATTATCTTCACTGTCCACACGTTATTGCCTGTGTACTCACTTACTTCATACTGCTGCACGTCTTCTACATTGGAGGCGCAATCGCCTTCTGAAACGACCCTTATCTATTTTTCTATCAATTCCTGTGAGATATATCACTGATAAATCATTGACGGTGTACCTAACAGATGGAGTGCAAAATAGCTACATCCGTGTTCATAAAAGACTTCTTACGGTCTTTGGATAACTCTTGAAATAACTTTGATATATTGCACAACATTGTAGGTTGTTGGAGTAAACACTATCACACGGAGAGTCTGATTATAGTAAAAGGTTGCCCAATTAACCAACACTCTTCTTTCACTTTCGTGACAAGTTTAGCAGTCAATTGGCGCATTGTTCAAAGTTGCCGGATACCAAGTTCAGATGCAAGGCAATTCGAACTTATGCAGTGACACAGTTGGACCGCCTCCTACGCTGACCCTTGGTGGGGATCAGCTAGAAGTCGTTCAAAAATTCAACTACCTGGGAAGTTGTATCAGCGCCTGTGGGATTGAAGATGAAATCAAGAATCGTATAGCAAAAGCTCGGGGCGCTTTTGCTAACCTTCGCCACTTATGGCGCCGGCGCGACATCACTCTCACCCTGAAGGGTAGAGTGTACAATGCAGCAATACGTTCGACCATATTGTACGGTTGTGAAACCTGGCCGCTTAAAGCAGCGGACCTGAAGAGGCTAGTTACGTTCGAACACCGGTGCCTTCATAATTTAGCTCACGTTTGGTGGGAACACGGCGTGAGCAACGAGTGTGTTCGATGCCTTGTTTATGGCACAGGAAAAGGAACTGAGCAGCTCAGCACCGTTATTTCACACATCAGGCTCCGATGGCTCGGCCACGTGTTACGCATGCCAGCCCACCGACTTCTGCGACGTGTGTTGTTTGCGCGCCGGGGGTGTGGATGGAAGAAGAGGAAGGGTGGCCAAGCGAGGACTTGGTCCAGAAGAATGAAGACCCTCACTTCGAAGCTGGCCTCGGTTGGAGCGTCTCGGCTCCCTGGTTGGGGTCCGAAAGACGATGAACACGTTTGGTTGGACACACTTGCTGATATGGCTAGGAGCCGACCTCAGTGGCGTTCGTGCTGTGAGTTTCTTTGTCCCACCTCATCCCTCTTAGCCTCCCCCTCCAACCATGATCTCATTACTTAGCCTTATATAAGTTTGCATAATAATTTTTTTGGGTGCACAGCAGCCGGCTGGTAGCTTACCGGAACGATGCCCATCCGTTACCGGTAGCTCAGCCAGCTTTCACCAGTTGTTTTTTTTCTCCTTTTTTCTTTGTATTGCGGCACAGTAGCTGAGGTGTTTCCCACCTCTAGCTAACGTGTATGATGATGATAATGATGAGTGACACAGTTGGGATTCAGAAAGTGAATAAAAACAGCCAGCATACTAATGTTCTGGTCCGGAGTGGTCGCTAAATTATACCAATCTGCACACCATACTGACCGCATTATCTGGATTGAGCAACAGAATCCATTAAGTTTGGTTCTGCGGCACTCAACGAGGTGCTTTACAAGTGACTGCCGGAAACTTGGAGTTCCTTGGATTCTGAACGACAGTACTGAATTGGTTAATATCCAGCTTGAATGTCTGCATTAAATGAGTCATACTGATCGATCATTCCTTTGCGCCAAATCCAGTCCTTAGTGGTGCCATTCCAGGGAACGAGTGACTCTTCGGTTGTCACGTCCGCCTGCACTACAAGGTGAGAACCGGAGACTGATTTCGATGGTCATGTGCTTGTCGAACAACCGAAAGTCAGACTAGCGACTAGGAGATCGATCACTCACACTCACTGACGCTTCGTACGCGCCACTCTGCTAATTACATGCGCAGTGACGATGTCACCTCGAGTGGTGACGAAACGTTTGCAGTCCACCTGCCGAGCTCAGCGAACACTGGGACCACCAACAGAACAACCAGAGCTACCAACCTTTGCTTCCATTAAGAGCAAACTTTCTGAGGTAGCCGAGAGTTGAATATTTTAACGTCACTTTGTTTGACTAACTAAACCTTTGCGCCACCACATTTAGTTGTCCCAAACGATCGTCCATTGCATCAAAAACTAATGTGCACTTTAACATGAGCCGATGTTGTGATCTTCACGCCCTCAGTCAGGGCGAAACTTTTATCGCCGCTCGCGGTGGCAAAAGTAGCTGCTACTCCACGGAGTACGCAGGACGAGCAACGATAGTTGTAGTGTATTACTTGAACTACTGGTAATGGGTACATATATCTTACTCTCTACTTTCCATCATTTGATTAGTTTTCATCAAGCGATCACCCAAAAACAACGTTGGAAACTACTCCGTAAAACTAGAAAAACCTTCTCAACTATCCACTTACGTTGTACAAAATTGTCAAGCCATGTATTTGGTCTGTGTCTCACACAATCAAGCCATACACCATTTCCTTATTTATTTAAGCTTCTTTACGATTTTCGACGTGCTGAAGTTTTCAGTCCAAGGTTTCCGACTCAAGGAAAAGCTCTTTTTTGGGGGAATTGTGCGAAATCTAGTAAATGAAATTCGCAGTTAAACACCAAGCATTATACCCTGCAGCGCTTCAATCACATAAGGGTTAATGAGAGTTAGTAATGAATCTACCTGTTGACTACACTTCAGCGCGGGAGGCGATACTCTTCCAAACATCACTTTTCCGATTTGACGGAATACTGGATGACGTGTTGCAAGAAGTCATTGGTTAATCTATGTCACGAAATGTATGCAATCTTTGCGAAGCTTGATGGTTCTAACCCTCTTGTCCGCCCCGTCTTTAAATATTGCAACGACATTCATGGAAAAGGGTGATATCGAAACCAAAGAAACATGCAAAGGGACCATTATCAGATGCCTGTTTTATAAAACGTCTGCGCATTACTATCCGGAACATTAGCAATGGCGTTGTTACGAATTGCTCTGGTCTCAATGATTGAATTACTATTAAATGATCAAGAAATATCTTATACACAAGGTGGCATCTCCAATTGCTACCCGCACAGTTGCTTTCCAACGACAGTTGTATATTAATTGTAAGAATGCGAATGACAGCTATTCTCTCTAATTTCCTTCCATCCGACACAACATCCTACCGAGTAGCCTACCAGCAACTGGCAGGTCCTGTGCAAATGTAAGAGGATTCCATACGTGATTGAAAGCTTCTGAGACCAGAACGCGATAATGACCAGGTGCCGCCAAAAAACATTGTGCAATGAATTCTTCCAGGACGGACCAAAAACATGAAATACGTGGGTAGGAACCAGTACAAAACACACTGCAACGACCGAAATCGGTTCTCTTATAATGTATTAATAACGCATGCATAACGGTATCCTTATCTTGCTTATGAGAGAGTGTGCTCATGTCCGTTTGGGATCAGCCTGTCACTAAGCCGGATATTATACCTATCTTAGCTGTTATCACATAACAGACTGCACAACATCCAGAAACACAAGAGGCGCATGAGCCGAAATAGTGCCCTGTGATTCTTGGGGTTTAAGTGTTTCCTTTATAGAAAAGTGTCTTGGGGAGTTTCGATTATTTTAGGAAAAACCTTGTGAATTTTGTTGGATTACTTTAGGAACCACGTTGCACGAGTTATTTTTACCACAGTCAGTGTGTAAACAGTAAAGAATATGCCGTGATGTCAATTTAGCAAACGTAGAATACCTATGGATGATAAACCTCTGCATTTTCAATAATAAGCTGAATTCTCTACCACGGCTAATCAGCCTGTATCATAGCCAACTAAAGGGAAATATTGCTCCTCCGTTGTTCCGGACCCTGGCTCGTTACGAGACGTCGCTCGTGCTCCGCTCTCTGCTCGATCCGCACAGCTCGAAATGCCTTATCTCGTCTCATCCATTGCGTACGTTTGTATTTCCATATTAACCCGCTTTTGTTGTCTTTCCGGTTCCCGAGTAGTTTTTGGCTACCGTCTTCCTACCCCCGTCCTTTCTCGAAACTGATTTTCCTCCTCGTACCTTTGTCGGAGAAGGGCGGCATTCACCCATCTTTTCTTTCCGCCATTGTCGATTTGGAAATCTGCTCCTTCCCGATCCAGTATGGCGTAGGAGCATTCGCAGATTTCCCTTAACTTGCTCGCACCTGGCTCTTCATGAGCTGACCGATCATTGTTCCGTACCTAGAATTCTTCTCCTACCCTAAACGGCGTCCACTTAGGACCTTCATGCCTGACGTCGAAGTTCCTTTTACTGCATGTTTGTCGGGATCTAGTTGCTCTTCTAGCAGTCACTTGCGGTCCTTCGTCATGCAGTGGCTGGATGTTTAAACGAACCCGGTTTCGCTAAGCACACAACGGGCGCAATCCGTGGTTCTCTGCCAATCCGTAATTTGATTAGAGAAACTTTGCTGATCGACTGCATGCTGATGCAATACACAAGCAAAACTTTAGAAAATGCATCCTCGCATGCCAACTTTGTGCACGTTATCTACGTCTCCACAGTCCGGCTAAACCATTCTGTCATTCAGTTGGCCTGCTTGTGGTTCGGTGAAGTGCGTCTTGTCTAAAACCGCCTTAAAAGCTTTCGGTTCTAAGCAGGGAACTTAGTCGGTGAAAATCAACTGTGGTATGTGGATACATTGAATTTGAATGCCTGCGACACAGTTTCGCTTGTTGGATCTTTGATTGGTATGGCATCCACCCAGCGAGTGAACTGGTCGATCAGCACTGGAACGTATCTGTTTCCTAATCGACTCACTGGTAATGGCTCAGACATCTAGTCCCCATCACTGAAGTGGCTCACTGACTTCCGTCGATCGCATCGGTGGTCTCGGTACATCCATCTCGCAACTCGTTTGGCAGTTTGGGTAGCTTCAAGCACTGTGTCCTCTTGATCCATTTACTGAGCGCAGCTGGAAGACATAAGTCGCAAAACGTTAAAATTCCAATTTCTCTCATCTGCGGAACTGTTGGAAGCCGTTCGTATCCTGCTGCCAAAATATTGCTTAAAGGCTTCCTTTGACCTTGATGAGTTGCTTGTGCGATCGAACTGATGTATTGGGTAGATGTGGATTCCTTTTTCACCAATGTGTCACTGTGGGAGACAGTTTCCGATTTATGCCGCTTCTTGCCGAGACAAAACTTGTCCATAGGTCTCATGGAGGAGTATCTGCGTGATCTAATTCTGTTATGCACACATAATGTACGGTCCGAGTTTGCAGGAACTGCGCACAAACAAATTGATGGTGTTGCAGAGTAGCCCGTTAGAACCAGTTTTGACGGGTATTATTATTGGCCTGATTGATAGAAGATTTGCTGTGACTCTCAGTGAAGTGAAGCTTTACAAGCGGTACGTGGATGACATATTAGTCTATGCTAGTGACGAGACTTTTGAGCGACTTGTTGCTCTCTTTAATTCAGCGCACGCTAATATCCCTGTGACACATGAGATCGAACAGTAAGACAGTCTATTTTTTTTGTATGTGCTCTTTAGGTGGAGGACGCACTGTACACTTCAGTGCACTGTCTTCCCAAACCCGACTTGGAATGGGCAGAACCTGCACTTCCTTAGTTTCCCTTCTGTTGCATACAAACGCCGGCTAGTCAAAATCCACTTATACAAAGCCAGACTAATTTGCACTACAGACACGTTCAAGTCTGAAGAGGACTTTTTACTTAAGACTCATGTCTGATGGGTAGCCAGACAGGTTCATCCAGGTTCACAGCCGACCGATCACGGAGAAATCGTCGGTTCAAACAGCTGCGAAAAAGAATGTTTACTTGTTTCTACGGTTTAAAAGAGATCATTTAGCCAATGACATCAAGCAAAAGATAATGTCTGCACACTCACGTACCTACTCCACGGCCCAGTTGGGACTGCTTCACAGCACGCGAAGACAGGTTCTCAACAAACATCCGAACGGCCTATCAGGCAGTGTGGCCTCAAATGTAATGTACCAGTTCACCTGTAATTGCGGTGACATTTATATATGCAAGACTGACCGTAGACTGGCCATAAGGATGGCGGAATACCTACCAACTTAGCTAGGGCAATAGCTGGCGCAACAAACCTTTGCGGATAAACTGATGAATCGGAGTCCTGCTTCGACCATTGCGAGGCGTCTCGTTTTGACTCGTCAGCACGTTGATCAATCAACAGCGTCCAAAATACTGATGCGTGATCAGAACCCAAAAATACTGGATATCACTGAGGCTTTACTTATCTCTAAGTATCGTCCGGTACCGTGTGCATAGAAGAAACTGAAGTAACCTGCTAGACAACCTTGGTTTTGATTGCTTATTTTGTTTCAATCTGGGTTCCACATGTCGGCTTCTGTTGATTCCTAATTGTATTGCGCTTACTGCTGCTAATAACAATTGAAAGGTTAACAGTTCGTGACTTATGTCTACTTTCTGCTCTCAGTTTGGGCTTGCCCTGATGTCCTTCCGCATTGTAGGCCAAAGGCCTCTCCTCCGTAGTAATTCAAATAATCTTTCGTATCCCATATGGGTGCCATCATGAGTTATTCGGATCATCCGCTCTCGCAGATTCGGTGGAACTAAAGGTACTTTTCTTTTGTCGGTCGCAATCACCACATTATCGTTTTCGACCCCCTGTCTGTCCCAGATCCTAAGGAGTTCCTCTACCTCCCGTTAGGTAACCTCCGGCTTGGTGCTAGCCTGTCCTTTGATCTTCTAACAGGTTTCTATCCCCCACGGTGACCGCACGCACCGCTATTTTGTAGCCCGACATGCGGTGGCCCAACGGCAGGCATGCCATCATGTCGGGTAGTATATTCTGCGTTCCGTCTACGTGCTCCTTGGAGAAGTTAACTTTTCACCGTCATTGAGTCCACAGTGCAAGGAGCATCCTTGAACCTTTGGCTGTCATTAGCCATGTAAGCGGCTTATGGTCAGTGACCACTCATAATTCATTCGCTAGTAGGTATGCTCGCCACTTATGCATGACAAAAGGATGGCCAGACATTTTTTCTTCGTCGTGGAATGCTTCTGATCCGCCACTGTTAGTACTCTACTAGGATATTCCACCATCCCAGCTGGTTGGGACGACATCGCACCGGTTGCCACGTTAGTTGTGTCGACTGCCACAGTGAATCTCTCATCTGGATTGTGTGGCCGTGGGCATGTTGGGACTTCTGTTATGCACGCCTTTAATTGGGTTAAAGGCTTGATCCCATTAGGCTGTCCACACAAACGATTCGTCTTGGTGAAGCAGCTTTAAGAACGGGATGATCATCTCTGCCAAATGGGGTACAAACTTCAAGGCATAAGCCACCACACTCAGGAACCAACGGAGCTGACACTTGGATTCTGGCACTGCAAACTTGATTGTCTCGCCTTTCTCCGGAAGCGGATGGACCTGACCATTGCTCAAAATGTGGCCCAGACATACAATCGACTCCCCAGCAGTCTGTGACTTCTTGCGACTGAGTTACAGACCAGGTTCTTTCAGACTTTGTAGTGCTACTGCAAGCCTGAAACCAAGTAAGTGCTCTGTCTCGGAGAAGATGACGATGTCATCCTCGTAGACCACCACGCCTTGTAGGTTCTCCAGGACCATCAGCAATAGGAATCTGAATGTCTTTGCATACTCCAAACGGCATTTTAAGTAACTGGTACTGATGGCCATTCACACGGAGAGCCGTCTTGTGTTGATCTTTCTCCACGGTGTGCAGCTGCCAATACCTCGATTGGAAAACTGTTAATGATATCTGCTTGGCGCTGGGAAAGCTGGAGAAAACTTCTTACGTCAGGTCCAGCGGAAACGCATACTTTACGGTCCCTCTGTTCAATTCTCTGAAATCAATGCAAAATAGACAGGCATTGTCGGCCTCTTTCGTCAGTAACATAGGTGATGAATGCGCACTGCAAGTTTGCCTGAGGATCCCTTTCGCTTCCAGCGCTGCTACACTATTTTATATCGCCCTCACCGTACTCTGCGGTATTCAGAAACGGCTTGCACTGACCTCCAGGGACTACTGTTATTCAAAGTTCCATTCGTTGTTTGGTAATCAGCATCTGCGCTCGTAAATAAGTGGGCATACTTGCTCAGTACACCTCTGTATTTCAGGGTTCTAGCTATCAGGCAGGACCTTGACGACACCTACTCGGTCGGCTCTCCCAGTGTTCATCTCAGTAGTCTCGTTGCCTGCGATTACCAAATCGTTTCCCAGATTAATTGTGGCACCGAGCCGTTCAAGGATGTCGTTTCCGATGATAGTTTCTGTGGTCTGTTGCGATGAACATAGTAAGTCTGGTGAGCGTTTCGCTTATCCTGATTCGCAACCGCTGTGTGACCGTCGCCGCCAAAGGATATCCAACAACGGTCTGCCTCACGAATAAGAATTAAGCTTCTGGACTCTTTTAAACCTCTTTATATTGGGCAATACCGATCCCCTGCCCGTTATGAGCTGGACCAACGTAAATACAATAGATAACTAGAGGACAAATACCCGCCAAATACTGGGCCAGAATAACGAGAAACAATGCACAAACTGCAGTTGGTATGGGATCTAGCCACATGACAAAACTGATCGCATCGGAAACAGCGGCGAATGTTTCGTTTTCCATCTTCATTTCATTGCGGAATCTCTCTTGAATATCCCACAACAATAGCTTCCCCTATATTCCGGGCGGTTGGTTTACACTGTGTTCCAACTCGGAATGTTGGATTCCCTTCACAGTCACTCGCTCCAATAAAATTCTAGGCAACCGTCACTAGGTCCTTTGCCTTGCTCTCTCCAGCCATCGCTGCAAAACTTTACTTTGCCATGGAGTGGGTTTGGTACGCTTCGCACAAATTGTTGTTTGCGAAGCCCGGGGAGCGCAATAGTCATAGGTTTGTCCAGCTGTTGGCAATACACCATTTAATCCTCCTGTCGTTCCCAGATGATTGGGTGCAAATTCTACAGTGCTCAAATTCTAGCGATTCTCTTTACAAAGTTCTGCACAAAATGCACCCCTTATCTAAGCGAACGAATGGCCGGATTGTGGCTTCGAAGTGAACATTCGCACCGCTTTCTCTTTTCTATCCAACAGCGTGCCCCAAGTAGCTAGCAAGTTGACGTCACCTTGGACCACTTTGTATGGCCTCAAATTAATCGAGTTACGTCTCCACGTCTGCCTGCGAAATTGCACTAGACATGATTGGTAGCGGCATCAGTGTAGCGGGAACGACGCGGGATGTGGACGGAGCGAATATTGCCACAAAAATGCGCAAGCTAACCAAGCGCACACCCATGCAGATTTGGGACTTGTTTCCTTCCCACGAAGCAACGCGGATGAAGATTTTTGCGACGGGCCATTACACATACCTTCCGAGCTTGAGTCTAGGGAATAAAATCTCCATGTTTCACACAATATCTCCGCTTCGCTATGTTCGATTCGGGCCAGCCAGGACTCGTTCGAATGCCCGCGATTTGCTTTCCTGCAGCTGCATTAGGAGGCCCGCGTTCAGTCACGTTGGCTTTGCTAGAGACTTGTTTGTCGAATTAACCGCTTCTCGACAAATACCTCTGTTAGTTACCAGACTTCAATCGAAATTCGCTCTTGGCTCCAACCGCAAGACTCGCACTGCCTTGTTTAATTCATCGCGCCCGTTCGTACTTCCCCATTATACCGTTTATGTTGTCTTTCCGTTTCACTAGTAGTTGTTGGTTTCCGCCTCACCCCTATTAGTTTTCCGGTGAGCTTGCCTAATACTTCGTGTTGCAAAGTGCTTATCCATGCATTCCTTGAAGTCTGGCACCGACTTTGCTTCCAATACTCGTGGCGACATGTCGTTCCATATAGGCACTACTCAACGTTTGGAGCCGAGATGGTAAGCTGCCCACTTCAAATCTGGTGCCAAAAACCTATATCGGTGTCCTCGTGTGCTAGTTGTTGTGCGCTTATGGAATACTGGCCTCGATATGGCGTAATTACCAAGAAGAAATATCCGGACTATCATGTTGAGGTCAGTACACACCCGAAGGTGAAAGAGGATGCAAAGTCCAAGCTCTTGCACCGGTCCTCCTATTGCACCCTATCTAAAGTGGAATGAGCAAGGTGGCCACATGCTGTACTAGTTCAATCTTTTGTACTTTGCTTTGAGTGAGACGATAGTATGCGCACCCGCCATAACTTAGCTTTGGTCGTATGACTAAAACGAAAAAGCGAGTGGCAGTCACTTGTGACCACGGACAAAAACTGCGCTTGAGCCCCAAAAAAAGTGAAGGCCATGATAATTATCTTGAATGCCCTACCCTGTGATATTTTGATCCTACTTGTGCTTCTCGTTACCAATAATCTTCCTACAAAACAAATATCATGCGTTGGTGCTCAATAAATATTACGTGATTCGATATTAACTTCATTCTGCGTTCACTTGCAATCTGAGGAATAGTCATCTCCCGTTCCATCGCCCATAATTTGACCTAGTCTTAAAATTGTGAACAAACTTCATTATCGCTTTACATGGCAAGGGCTGATCTTATCGGAGCTTTGCAGCGTTTCGATCTCCGACCCTTCTGAATGTGTACACTGAGCTGTGGACAATGTGTCTACACTGAGGAGATTTGAGCGCGGCTTACCTTACCTTGCGTTGGACTCTTGATCTCATGATATTGCAACGTTGAGATGCATGGAGATCACCCACATGGAAACCACCTTTTTTGTGCTTCTTATTTTTGCTTTACCAGTTACAATTGCACCATTAACATCAGGCCACCACTGTGTGTAATGCACAGATAAAACGCCCACGGCTGCAGCGTTCATTCTGGTTAGTCAAATATTTTCATTTAGCTGTCATGTAAAGGCGGCGCTATGAGTATTCGCTAGTCTGTACCACGTGTGAGTTGTAACTATGCTTGTGAGCTATTTTGAGTTTATTGGATGCTTTTGGTCCGGATTCATGCTGCAAGCACAGAGCTTTGAGGAATCTTACATTTCTTGTTTCCAATTTTTGTGAGTAGTACGGTTATCGAGTCTAGGTTTTGTTTTCGTTTGACTCCGGTGGAAACGCGTTAACTCAAGTTTTCCCACTGACAGATTGCTTACAGGCCGTTTCAGTCAATCCTGTTTGTTTTGTGCACAGAATATAGATTCCAGCCTGACAGAACATCAATATATTTCACATAACGCATGGGATGCAACAGATGACCGGCCACAGTGCAGGTTTGACAAAGTATACCCTTACGCAAGCTCATGTAGAACAAAGTAGCCAAGTTTATCCCGAGGTTGACCTCCGCCGGCCACATGGAAGCGCGGTTAGTGTCACGCTGAAGCTGGTCACAATAACGGGGCTCACCGAGGAATATTGGCAAAGCATGCTGGACGCATACAAAGTGCACACTACTGCACAGCTACTGAATAACAATCTTCATCCATGCGCAAATCTGCCTTTCGCCATAGAAAGTCAACAATGTACTACTGCTGATAGTACTTTTATCAATGGCGAATTGTTGCCAGCACCCGGAAATGGATAAGACCGCCTTTCGTATATCAGTTGATCCCAACCAAAAGGACATAATAAATAAAGAACAGTACTTTGTTCGTCCTCAATTGTAAGCCGTGATCTAGGACGTCCGAAATGCTCCCACATTCCTACCACAATAAAAACTGTCCACACACCCACATGGGCCTGGCGATGGTACACACAAACCCGATATTTGGTCATGTACGATCAATCAATGTAGTTTATTTTGGCCGTTAGCCTGTTGCGCCGAAGCTGTGTGTTGCCTAGTAAATTACTAATCTAGCCTGCATGGATCAAATGTTTTCCAACGTCATCCTTTCAAGGACAATAATAGAGCCTGTTTCGCAATTAGACCCAAGCGACAGATGTACTGCAATACCTCGAACATAACTAGTGAATATATGCTCCATGGTCATTATGTGGTGCATTGAGACTGTCAACCTCAAATGGATTCATATCGTTTGGACCCATTATCATACTTTGTGAGGTGGTCATCTGTTGACCGTGGACCAGAACCGAAAACGTTGAAACACATTCATTGTGAGGGTATCCAATCCTATCTGATCTATATGGTTCGAAAACTATTGGTTAATAGATATATGCGCTCAAGTTCGACCCAGCTCAAGGTCCCTTGCAGCACGCGGATTGATGTTAGTTATAGGATGCATTCATATTACTAGTCAGGTAGCCTATTGTCAGTAAAGTCGCTGATATCCGTGTACGTGCGCCCACAATTACGAAACGTTTTATTGAGACTTCGTTTTCTCAGAAGGTTTCGAGGTTATTGCGCAATGATAGTTGACGAACGATAGCTAACAACTTTTTCAGATATTGTTATTCTCGACACCATGTTTAGTACAAAACCATATGCCAATTATTGTTTACTCCACTGAACAACTTTGCAGTCTACTCTGTTAAGCTCTGAATTCCTTTACTGGAGCAATTTCACGGCTAGCAAGTGAAGAGACTGTCTGGATTTGGATACCGCTATGTGTTGCCCAGGGAAAACACGACAATAAACAACCTTTCTGCTTCGGATATTTACGATACAACTAAATGAATACTTAACAGTTACTCAAACTAAAGATCTGTTTTCACTTACTTGCACAGACGAATGGATGTAGAAGAACGGGCCTGATACCATCTAAGCACTGGCGGAAAGCGCTATATTAAAAGTACAGTTAAAGATGGTGAGAAACGCTTGGTGATGCAAAGTGAACCATTAGGCTATTTTGTCAGCTATATTAGCTCTATCGCTGATTCCTTCGACCTATCTTGTCACATCCGTCAATAGTACTCAAATTGATGGCCCACCGTTGGCCTATACAAACGTGGGCACATCGATAGTTTGGATACATGAGATCTATCTCTGATTTTCTCTTCGTTTATACTGTTAAATTTTTCGTGTTACACAGATTGATGACCCATTGATAGCCTATGCAAAAATGGGCACATCGATGATTTGGGCAAATAAAATGTATCATTGACGTTTACTTCATCTACACCGCTTCTTACTGTGCTCTTACTTAGCTTGAAGACCCAATGATTGCATATGAAGAAGATGTGCAAGTCAGTGTGTTGGGTGTATTAACTTTCTATTTAGGTTAAGTGAAATACTTTACTTGCGGTACCCAGCTTGATGAAAGACATAAGCGTCGGCAAGATATGGACCTACTAAAAGGTTTGACTATTGATGCCCTACCACTGACCCAGCTAATTTATGTACGCAATTCCATTTGAGATGTGTTATCATATCTTGCCACCTGTGTGAGGCAAGTCGTTTATTTTTATTGATTTAAATGTTTCATAATTGAGATGGTGCTCAGTTTAACTATTTGCCGTTAAAGTGCTCTCTTTCTTGCTTACACACTATCAATATCTTTGGGTTGACATTCACGTGACTGGTCGCATAGTAAACGTGCCCTCCTCTGTCACAGAGTTCCACGTATTCCGCTTCACATAGCGCAGTCATCATACACTCATTCGAACTGGATTAACTTCATTTGTCCAGTGGGCATGATTTTACGAAATTCTTGTCCAATAAAAGTGTTTTTTTATCCAAGTTGTTTTAGCGCGCTTCGTGCTTTATCTAGACGCGCCAATCTAAAGACTTAACAGTTTTCGCTGCTGACAATGTGATCGATCAAGGCTTTCCGCGCTATCTGGTGGTCCTAGATTTAGATTTACATGAGCATTTCTAACGAAGCTACGGTTCAATCTGTGGGTTATATTGCATTTGCCCACCGTCGGCAACTTTCGCCGTCATCCACCAACTACAAGCCAAGTCCAACAGCTTTGTCCTATAGGACCAAAATGGATAAATAAGCTAGCCAAAGTCCGTGTACTTATGTCCTCGTTGTGGCACACTAAGCTACGGTCACCAACGTCCAGAGTGCGACTGGAACCAAGAAAGCGAGTGTCACTGCCCATCAACCTCGTGTGACCACACAATGGCAGCGTTCGTTTGCAACGAGAGCGCTGAATGGAATTGATTCCACCTAATCACAAATATGGTGAGCAGAGCTGTACACGCCTAGTCAGAAGTGACATTAATTTTTACTCTTGCAGCCTTCCGTTTCATCCCCGCTGTGCTGGTTTTTGTCAACAACAGTATAAGATGTACGCATGAGTAGGGGATATCGCTATTGATAATTAGGGCAGTAATATTTTGATGTACATCAAAATATCTCCGCCCTAACAGTTTCTAGATGATGTGTCGTACATAGCTACTGTTATTGGACGTCGTGTCTTTCAGGGCCAACCCTGTCCTCTGCAACGTTCGTAACTTGCATGGCAGTGGAGGATAAGACACACTATATCACAGTTAGCTTGTAAATCATGACGATTCGAAGCTGTCCCCCGTGGCCCAGTGGCATAAGCTGCTGACTGGCGGTGCAAGCCGCTGGTGATCATGGGTTCGAATCCCGATGGATACGATGGATGCGCACTACTGATGATGCCCAACAGGCAGAAACTGCAGTCTAGTGATTTTCCGTACATGTGGACGACTACCTGATTTGGAAGCTGGCTGTGATGAATCTCAACAATATAAGAGACTAAGCAACCTGAATGTTGCGCCTTGATTTTGCCAAAGAGGAGGTGCAACCTCAATCCTCAAATGTGTAAAACTAACTGAAACAGTGCTGCAGTTGGTGAGCTTCAGTGCTTTGCCATTAAAATCTAACAACACCGATCTTGGTGTAAAGCAAACCGCTTCGGAAGCTGTCCCTAAGTCGAATGCTTACTTCAGGCTTGCTAACCGCCTAACGACACCTGCGCCACATACTCGGATAATTACAAACCTTATAAGTAGGCAAGACACATCCGGCTTTACTGTTATTAACTCATCCCTAGATGTCATACCTCACGAGCTGGTCACAATACCTAAAGTGCAGAATTGGACAACATAGACATGGAACGCCTCGATAAAATCGTCTGAAGAGAAACTACGTCCATTTTCTGGACCAAGCACGAGTGATGCGACGCCGTTTTCATGAGCTTCTTTAGTGACCGCCAAACAATCCGTTAACATCCACAACCCTCAAAGTGACATTTACTAAACTGAACCACTGTGCGTTAACGGTCGTATGCACTAACCTTTCTGAGTCCAGAGCTGGCACAATAAAAGGCAATTCGGTAGATGATCGCAAGTAGTGACATTTCATATATGCTGCAATTGGTATTCGGGTTAAGCCAACTGGAATACGAGGCTTAGCGCGTCACCCAAGTTCAATGCACAACGGCGAACCCCTATTTCTTCGAGTAATCTTAAACACAACAGACGAGACAGAGACAGTCCTACTCGCAGCAGTTCATCTTCGCAACTCCTCGAGCCCGGGTACGCATACTACCAGATATGCTTTGGAGAAGACGGTCAAAGAAAAAGAAAACCATGGCGGCCCTTCTACAAACGAAATCAAGAAAACCAGATTTGTTCATGGTGTCCCTGAACTACTGGGCTCTTTATATCAAGAAGCGCAAAAATATGACCGAAGGCTGTGGTGGTACCTCCGCGAAGCACTCTCTCTGGATGACGTTATCGCTAAATCACTAACGAGCGTTCCTTCATCCCAAAGCTACATGTCCTGTAGTCCAAAAATATCGAAAGTCGTGCTGCACTCAGATGGATTTATAGAAGTCCTATTGGATAGATTGTTGAAGCATGGCTCCAGATTACCTACTAAGATTAGTATAAAGATAGCAAGCGCAAGACCACTATTTGTCAGCGCTTCATTGGCATATGCAAACTTAATATTTCCCTGCAAAGCCGTGCAATATTAAAAAAATATAGCATCAGAGACACCTGATGGGACAGCGAGATACACGAGAGAACATCTCGATCTGGGATTCTCCGTGATACTATGCAGCCAGTCAGAAATTCAGGAACCAATTACCCACGCAAAATGACTAGCGGCCGACCGACAAATGGTCTCCTTAAATCTGAACACCAGTTCGATGTCCACACGCACGCTTCTAACATCAAAAACACTATCATGTTTGTATACAACACTTAATGTCTTCTTAGTAAGTTGGCCGAATTTGAAGAATGCCAGACATCACAACCGCGAAATCTCATTATGATTACTGAGATCTGGTTACGCCATGTGATAGCAGATTCTGAGGTCAATTTACATGGTATGATGCTGCTTCGAAATGTCAGACCTGGTATAGGTGGTGCCGTAGGTTTGCATTACAAGGCCAACCTCCGGTGTGAATTTATTGAACACCCAGAGATCCGGGCATAAGATTCGCTTTGGTGCCGGCTATGGTTGCAGAACAAAGACACCTGTCTTGTAGCTGTGATTTACGTTCCACAAAACTCCATGTGCGAAATGTAATCCAAACTAAACCACGTTAACCAGGTTGATTTAAGCAAGACATACAATCAAATACTCATCGCGGACGACTTTAATGTGGACGAGCAAGACATATCTGCAACCGGTAGCATGCAGTTCAAAGCCTGTTCACAACTGGGATTTTACAGCTACCCTCCGTTCAACCACGTAAAAACTGCTACCAGATTTCGACCTACTAACAAATCGTGGTTATTTGATTTTGCGCACCAACGAAGAAATCATGGTCGAGGAAAAAATTGCAAGCACACCACTGGGTCACAGTGACCATATAACTCTACTGTTTAACTAAGTATGTCATGCGGAATATCCCGAGGAAGAGGTTGGCACAGTGTACCCGGTCACGCACTAAAACGTGTTATCCGCGCTTGTTAAGAAGTTATCTTTGATCTTCTAAACGTAATGCCCCAGAAAACAGCCTGGGACAATTTCACAAAGACATATGGCACACTAGTTAGGAAATCGTCTGAGCAAAAGTCCTTCAATCGTTAAATAAGTAGGAAGTCATTCCTGAGGATAAGAACACGCGAATGCATGTCTTAGGGGAGCTAAGCATGGTGAGCTCGCATGGGCTCCCCACATTCCAAATCTGGACTGCCTATGTAGCACAGCGCAAATTCTGTGGGTGTTTGCTCCGAGAGGACAAGGTAACGCATCAGCAGGATTTAATGAGGAGATTTTGCACGAACCGCAAACTCATACATAGGCATGTTAATGGGCTTTGTAAGGTACAGTGCGGAATTCCAGCACTGATCACGACCATCGAGTGCATGCGATCAGCAACAGAAACAGCCTATCTTTTACTGTTCCATTACTCACACACGTTCCAAAGCGTACCGCGCCTAAAGATTATTCCTTTTTCTATTGTCCTACCATCAGCGTTAGTCGCTATTACTTGTACTGTGGAATGCGTATCAAAGAAACTGTTGTCCCGGCGTAACCACAGGCCTGCTGTTGTCGGTGAAATTCGACGGAAATAAACGATTCCACCAAGTATCTATGCTCTGCTGAAAACACATAATCCCGAAGTTCCCCTTAAGCCCATTTTAGATGGTATGAGTTCTCGAAGACACAAACTAGCCCGATATGTAACAGTTTTTTGGCAACCTCTAACTAGGAGAACAAATACGTTCGTACGGACCTGTTATGAGTTCTCACGAAAGATAGCAGGTCTAGCCATCGTGCAAGACGGAATAATCTTTAGTTTCGACGTTAGCTCCTTATTCACTAAGGCGACCAAAGATGAAGCATTTGGTATAGCAGAGCGTAGTCTTACTAAGGACAATAGCCTGGAGCAGCGCACGAAACTCATGGTAGACCAACTAACGGGTGGAATTAATTATGCCTTTATATGTCATATTTCACGTTCCAATCAGTACTCTCAGGAACTGGGACTTGCGATGGGGTCACCAATTTCCCCCATGTTGTCAAAGTTGCACATGGAAGAGGTTAAGAAGTCAGCGATGTCAAACGCCAGTAGTTCTTCAATGATTTGATGGCGCTACATGCAGGATAAGTTTGTACTTATAAAGCGAGATATGAAATATGAGCTTCTAAACATAAAAGTAAACTCCACAAGGGAACTAGAATCATGCACTGACACAGCCATTCCTCGATTGCTTAGTACATAGGAACGGTGGAAGGTTAAAGAGGAAGATATATTGCAAGCCGACAGATAAAGGCAGAGTGCTTTAGCACAGTTCAGGTCATCCAAAACAAGTCCATGCCGCTATCGCATCCACTCAGTTTCACAGAGCCCAGATTCTGTGTTCAGAGGAAGAGGACAGGAATGTCGTTCGTAAGGAGACAGTGAGCAAATTAATAGACGGTGGATATCCTGGGCGGTTAGTGAAACCTCAGTTGCAGGGAGCGCTAAATTCACCTCCGCGATGCACAACGGAGTGGAATGGGACTGTAAGAATCCCCGATAAAAAGAGAACCTCAGAAGCAAGCAGGCGAGTACTAAACAGGAAGAAAATAAGAGTGGTTTTTCAAAAGGGTCAAACGCTCTATTCAGCACTTGTGCGCTTAAAGGATCCGCTTCCCAGAGATAGGACGACAAATTGTGTTTAGAAAATCAAATGCAAATACTGTGAACACGTGTATATTGGTCAAACAGCAAGAGAGCTGCGCATGCGGTTAACAGAACATATGAGGCAGACTTGAGGTCCACTGAGAAAAGAACCTAAATACAGGGCCCTACTAAATGATTTAGCGTTCGTCGTACATGAGCTAGACGCAGGACACGAAATTGATTGTGACAATGTCGAGATATTTAAGAGTGGAGTACCAACAAGAAGCCAAAGGTTGTTTGCTGAGGCGATCGAGATTACTAAGCCTAATAGCTGTGTAAACAGAACGGACGGAGTGGAGTTATCGCACGCGTGACGGGCTGTGTTATCCCGGCCAGTCAGAGTGGGTGTCTGCGGAGGAACTCAGGTCGGATTGCGGATCAGCAGCTGCAAGCAAGGAATGCCTGACATGTGAACGACCTGTGAAGTGGATCAATGACAAATGTTTGATGCTTGTGTTTTCACTAGAGTAACCATTTGAACTATTGCACTATTGACACAATTATCTAATGGTTCAAGTTATTTCCTGCAATTTTCACCCTACTTTCTCAGAAAAAGCTAAGTCAATTGCGTACTGATCCACTTGGCCTGAAGAAGCACCTGCGCAAGAGCGAAAGGTTGCCATAATAAAATCGTACAAAAGCCAATTTGTATTAAAATCCTTCTGAATCCATCGACCAGAGGCTTTACAGGCAACAGACAGTAATCTGATGGAACATCTGGCTATATATTATCAGCACTGTATGGAGGAGAAACATATACCAGCAACACGAAGTGAGGGGTCATCAGTACTATTCATAAGGAATTCTCATTGACCCAAACAATTACATTCTGATAACACTACTCCCTGTACTCTCCAAGTTTATGAAGTCTATCATCGCTGATGCACTCATGCAGTATCTGGAAAATCACAAGGTGATAGCACCAGAGCAACATGGCTTCCTCAAAACCACTCCTGCACTACGAACCTGCCAAATGCACGCAATAGCTGGACAGAAGCAGATGCTGGTGGAGCAGGAGTCGATGTCATTTACCTCGACGTCTCAAAAGCGTTTTATCGTTTAGATCACCGAATTCTCCACCAAAAATCTTCAACTCTATGTCGTTTGTGAACCACTGCTGCTTTGGATAAGCAATTTCCTACACGAAAGTCGGCTGGAGGTGAGAGTACGAGAATCTATGTACAACGCGATTGAGGTAAAATGCGGCATACCACAAAGCCCGATGCTCGGGCCCTGGCTATTTTTGATTTTCATATACGATCTGGCGAGGAAAATTACTTCCAGTTCTATTCTTCGCGAATGATATCAAGTTACGGCAAGCGACAAAGAATCGAACGACCATGAAATGCTCCTGCGTGACATCAACACGATTTCAAACTGGTCAGTTCTGAATCCACCACCGTTCAATGTGGAACAATATCACGCTGTTCCATTGCGCCATAGGCCTGACTACGTGTATAAGTTTGGGTCACATGTATTGTAAACAACTTCCCAAGAAGGCGACCTTGGTGTGAGCTCAACTGTTCAAAACAGTCAGAGGCAGCTGCAAAGGGAGCCAACCAGCACGTCGGCTTGCTGCGGAGAGCATTCGGAAGATTCGACCCATCCATCTTCCCCATGATGCACAACTTACGTACGCCCTCACGTTGAATACGCCATCCAAGCTTGCCTACCTAGGTTGAAACCTAACTTATAAGTGTTAGAGCAACCACATGGCAGGGTCAAAAGGAACAACAAGTACCTACGAAATCTGTTCTCCCATCAAATGCTAAGTCACTAGAATTTTTCAGTGCTCGCTACTGAATGCTGCACGGGCAATATCTTGCACGGTAGTGGTGGATGAGCTGGCTATATCGCAGTTAGGTTTCAATTCGTATTGATCGGCAGTCTTCCCCCATGTCTCAGTGGCATAACCTTCTGGCTATTTGGCGTTAGCATCTAACGGTCATGGGTTCGATGCCTAGTAGGTGACCGATGGATGCGCACCACTGACGAGCCCCAATAGGGTGAAACGCGTGTATGGTGCGTTTCCGGATTTGCAGCTTACCTATGCGGCTTGGAATATAATTGTGGTGAAACAACTCTCATCATGCCCAAAGCCGTCTCTTCATTAGTGATTTCATATTAGTCTACTAAATAATGACTGCCTCTAACCACGTTTGCCGTCACTTTTTAAAACTCAGCAATAATGCCAAACTCAGAAGCAACATTTTAAGATGTTGCACGCCGTATGGCTGCCTATAATGTCAAAGGAATTGTTTTATTTTCGAGTTGGACAAAGCTAGAACTATCTCCCAAACTTAGTTGTCTCATCCTCCACGTTTGGTAATCTCACAAAATGATTGGATAATGCTCTTGGCCCCCAACACTTTGTTGCCAAACTGTGCTATTTTAGAATATATTAATTTTACCTTCAAACCGGATTAACATGTCACACAAACCCTTAGGAGACCTTATAGTGTTTAGTATTCTCGTTTTAAGTTTTCTCACGTAGTACATCAACTATACCTGTCCACATGTTACCTCGTCGTTCAAGTTCAATTTATACATTACTATTATTTAGCAGTGAATATTATAGATAATCGCTCAAGCAGACAACTCATATATCATTCGAATATTTAATATTAGTTAAAAGATCCCGCGGGACTTGGCAAGCAACTGCATTTTTATCTGGCATACATTATTTTCATTGTTGAATTTTTCACATTTTTGTTACCATAATTATGATCGTCTTTAATTACATTTTCTTACGCATATTTGCCATCGCCCCCCAAAGCTTTTATTTTTCGCAAGTTTGTAACACTGCTTATATTGGTCCGAACGGTTTGCGAACGTCGTCCATTCCAACGAACTGTATAACGTGATTGACGGTCCACAGAACAATCGAAAATGAAGTAAGTTTTTCTTGTACTTCAATCCTGTAAACGCAGTTTTAGTTCCTTCTTACCTTATGCTCAGCTAAAGTTTGTTGCTCCATCTCACCTAGTTGAGAATACACCAATTAATTACTTAATTAATTAGATTACCTATTTCAAGTGGGGTTAGCAAACCTCTGCTACTAATACAAGACTAAGACCTGATGGGTCTGAGGTTGTTGCTCAACAGTAGCCAGTGTTATTCACAATGACCAATGACTCACTGTTTGTTATTGCGAAATCTTTCTGTGTGGATGAACTGTGCCACATCCTCAAACTAGTCCACGATTCGCTCATTCAGAAGTGAATGCCGGTCTGTTCGTTCCGGCCCGGTATCGCGTCTAAAACAGATACTTTTATGTAATCACGAGGAAACTAGTTTTGGTGTAACTAACCGTGAGTTAATCACAACCTCCAAATCGGATGTTTCTCCACATACCCGGAAAACTACTGGACGGCCATTTCGATTTGTTAGAACTCGTCAGTAGTGTGCACCCATCGGCTCCATCAGGATCAGAAACTATGACCACCAGCCTACAGAACAATTGGCAAGCAGCTTAGGCCACTGAACCACGGGGGAATGCGCCTGACCACAAAGGCTTACAAGCTGAGATATAGTGCGATTTATCATCCATTGCTATCCTTTTCCGGGTATGTGGAAAACTATCTGATTGTGAAGCGGCGGTGATGATCGCGCAATTTTTAAATGTTGTGTGTTATTTCCTCCTGGAGTCACATTCCGGAATAGAGGTTGTGCTTGCTTTTGCTCACCGGAATAAAATAACCAAGCTAGCAATCGGATCGTGGAATGTTGATAAAATTCGTTAGCGCTTTTATGCCTGCATCACAAGGCTACTAGGTGGTGAGCGCAGGTTATAATGTAACCCGTCGAGGAGGCAGGATGAGGGTGTAATCATTCCACACAGCAAATGCTTCGGATACGTCTACCAATATATTCTGGTGTTCCAGGTTTAATTAACAACATAATTTCACATAGCATGATAGCTAATGATAGATACCGAACCGTTTTTAAGCAATGTCCATCTTATTCTGTGCGGAACCTGTCTTATTTGGTTTAAATACACAAAACGAATCCACAACAAAATAGTGTGGTATATTTTGAAAACGAATATTCCCTTTAAATCGTCACATCATTCATATATCATGATAATCTGTGTGAAAACACGAGATAACCACGAGTGAGATATTTTTATTTTTGCTCCCTCAAGCCTGGGTACTATGGCTGCCGCCATTCGTCATGTTTAGTAGCGACCAATTTGCAGTTCTTGATGTCGAAGTTACTATTCTTTACAGACCATGGTAAGATTTGACAGGCAATCAAGCGATATGTGGACCATATAGCATTTAAAAGTGATCTCGAACGGGTTTACGAGTGATTGACGCAAAACATGTTTGAGTTTAACCCAGTCAAGTGCAAAATAATGTGCATAATCTATCAGCTCATGTACAAATATGGACTAAGAGAACACGTTTTTCAGCGCGTTTCTTATGAAACTGATCTCGGGGTGCACGTTCGGAAGTACCTCGGGTGCTCGAAACCTGCAGAAAAAGCAATGGAAAAAGCCAGCCAACAGATGGACCTATTGCAGACGGCGTTTGACTGGTTTGCGAGTAGGTAATTTTCTTAACTGATAAGCTATTACTTGAGTCCATGTGTATGATGCACCATGCAGCTGTGGCACCGTTGTTAATATAATGATCTTACTGATCTTGAGAAACCAAAACGGAAGGCGACAAAATATTAAGGGATTGCTCTGCCGCCTTTACCAGTTTGGACTAAAGTCCCTACTAGTTTTCGGTGAACAATATCGTCATCTACGATGTGTTTCAGCTCGGCAACGATCCCGAAAACCCATTCCCATCTTAAGGAAAATTAGCAGTAACAGATCATTGAGAGACTGCCATTTAAAGTCCACTATACAGTAAGGCCGTTTGGCATGCCGTCTGGACATTT
This sequence comes from Dicrocoelium dendriticum, assembly GCA_944474145.2. Classification (NCBI taxonomy): domain Eukaryota; kingdom Metazoa; phylum Platyhelminthes; class Trematoda; order Plagiorchiida; family Dicrocoeliidae; genus Dicrocoelium; species Dicrocoelium dendriticum. The sequence goes on along the minus strand of OX104068.1, from coordinate 9,773,113 downwards.
ATCACTTCGTTGATTCCAGCCGTCGAAGTTGCTTCCGCATTCTGTCATCTCCGCTCCTAACTTATCCGAGCTCCGAGCTCGACTTACTGATGCACTGCAATACTTGAATTATCTATTTTAACCTAACTTACTGGAACACGCAACAAGGTAACCATACTGTGTGTGCATTTGTAATTCGCGGTAAGTCCACCTCTACAAGTTTTTTGATACATACATTTTGATCTCAAGTTTTACCTACAGAGAACAATTATGCGTGACAAATCTATGGTTCAATTGTTGTTCCACTGCTCAGATGCGCTGTTGCCAGTGGTATCCTCGAAGTGCATGAGCCACCTCTACAAGGAAGATTTTCGTCACATTGCAGAAAATGGTAATTTCACCTTGCTTTTAACCAACCGTTTCAGTCTGTTCCGAACAGACCATAAACGAGATTATCTTCAACACAAATGATATTTTTGTTCAATCCGTCAATCCATCATTCGCAGTGTTCGGATGGTTCAAACTGTGTGTGTGCAGCTTCGAAAATTAGTTATACAATTCAGTTAACTAGACTTGCTAGTGCGTTTTAGAGGAGTTGCTGTAGCCAGTTGCCAAGTTAGTCGCTTTGGGCGCCTGCGGGACAGCAACCAACGAAATGCTCGCCCCATTAGGACGCGTCAACAGAGCACGATTTCCTTACTCCTTTGGGATTCCTCTCCACGACCGGTGTGTCTAGAAATCGGAGGCAAACTACATTACAACATAAGTGATGGAGTTGGAATGTCATAAATGCACTCTAGCTGTGATATAGCACTGTTTGCTAGTTACCTTCACTCAATAATACATAATTATAAGGGTTTATGGTTGAACCTTATTGCTGGGAATTTCCATACAAGCCATCGCTAAATACATGGGCTGTATGGGTCAGCATGTGCTGGTTTACAGCAACAAGACCAACTTTTCACATCCCACTTGAAATAAAACAACAATCATATGAGAAAGACGAAAGGCTCTCAGCCTCCCACTTCAGCACATGAAAGTGTCCATTTAAGCTTAAAGGTCAATAATACATTGAGTAGTGTTTCATTTGACCTCGTCACCAAAGTTCGTTAAAATTCTTTTATTTCTCTTAGTTGTATTGTGCCTTTCCAACTGCCTCCCATATTCCACTTACTTGGTGAAGTCACTGGTGTAGGATAACCATCTAGCATTTATTCAGAACCCTATACCAAGCCACGGGAAATTGGTTTGCATGAAAATAGGAGAGACACACAAGCTCACATTTCCCCAGGCAGAACTCAGTCTGTTGTCTTAGGTTTTGTAAATTCACATGTATCCAAATGCGCTTTGTTTCTTCGGTGCTCAATAGGCTGGGCGAATTTTGCGTGGTACATTATCCGTCGTTCACCCTACAGATACGGTTGGAATTTAGTTTTTGGGAATAACATTAACCAAATAAGAATCGTAAATTGGTATCATATAAAAAAGAACAGAGCAATCCGAACTTAAGACTGGTACCTACCATCAGGTAAATTGCTTCTTGCTGGTGTGTGGCAAGCGTTTTTCGAAGAACATACTCATGCGAATGACTGGCAGGTTTTATTTCTACAACCTACTCGTAAAAGCGGTCACTTATGAGTTTCTTCACAACATAGCCGTAACAACAGAATGCTAAACCCACTGAACACACACGTGACACGCACATCTCAAACTTATAGAATCTTCATTCTTCCCCAACCTCTTGAGTTTATTACCATGTTCGGAACACTGTTGGACTCTGATAACCGTATACTCAGTAACTGCTGAAACAATACAGACTCATAGTAATGAATATTATCCGATCACTATGATGGGTGCATTGTCTTAGGCAACCGGGTACTGCGGTATATTAGCCGTGTTAGTACTAACATTACAATATCTGTCATTAAGCAAACGAATTTTATTAAAAGCAAAGCCGTGTTGTTAACGCATTTCACCGCATTCAGTTCGTGTTGCAATCGATTCTGGATCAACAGGTGGTATACGAACATTTAGCCAACTTGCTTGGAGGGCGCATCCGCCTGTGACGTATGAGAATGCACC
>OX104068.1:9735812-9770553 GCA_944474145.2 Dicrocoelium dendriticum | reverse complement strand
TATGACTGGCCATAAGGTATGGCGGGGAACACCTACCAACCTTAGCTAGGGCATCGCTGGGCAACAAAACCTTTGCGGGATAAACTGATGAATCGGAGTCCTGATTCGTCAATTGCGAGGCGTCTCGTTTGATGTCAGCACGTGATCAATCAACAGCGTCCTAAATACTGATGCTGATCAAGAACCAAAAAATACTGGATTTCACTGAGGCTTTACTTATCTCTAAAGTATCATACCGGTACGTGCTGCATAGAAGAAATTGAAGTAATCCCTGCTAGACTTACTTGGTTTTGATTGCTTATTTTGTTTTTTTTTCAATCTGGGTTCACATGTACGGTTCTGTTGATTCCTAATTGTATTGCGCTTATGCCTGCTAATAACAATGAAAGGTTTAACTGTTTCGTGACTTATGTCTACCTTTCTATGCTCTCAGCTTGGGCTTGACACTGATGGTACTTCCGCATGGTAGGCCAAAGGCCTCTCACTAACGTAGTAATTCAATAATCTTTCGTATCCCATATGGGTGCCATCTTGAGTTTTTCGGATCATCGCTCTCGCAGATTCAGGTGGAAACTAAACAGGTACTTTCTTTTGGTCGGTCGCATCGACCACATTATCGTTTTCGACCCCCTGTCTGCTCCCAGATCCTAAGGAGTTCCTCTACCTCCCGTTAGGTAAAAACATCCGGCTTGGTGCTAGCCTGTCCTGTGATCTTATAATACAGGTTTCTATCCCCCACGGTGACGCACGCACACGCTATTTTGTAGCCCGACATGTCGTGGCACCAACGGCAGGGCATGCCATCATTGTCGGTTGTATATCTGCGTTCCGTCTACGTGGCTCTTGGGAGAAGTTAACTTTTTCACCGTCTTGAGTCCACTGTGCAAGGAGCATCTTGAACCTTTGGCTGTCATTAGCCATGTAAGCGGCTTATGGTTCAGTGACCAACTCATAATTCATTCGCTAGTAGGGTATGCTCGCCACTTTATGCATGACAAAAGGATGGCCAGACATTTTTTCTTCGTCGTGGAATGCTTCTGTCCGCCAACCTGTTTGTACTCTTACTAGGATATTCCACCATCCCAGCTGGTTGGACGACATCGACCGGATGCCACGTTAGTTGTGTCGACTGCACAGTGAATCTCTCATTGGATTGTGTGGCCGTTGGGCATGTTGGGACTTCTGTTATGAACCGCCTTTAATTGGGTTAAAGGCTTGATCCTCATTAGGCTGTCCACACCAAACGATTCGTCTTGGTGAAGCAGCTTTAAGAACGGTATGATCATCTTGCCAATAATGGGGTACAAACTTCAAGGCATAAGCCACCCAAATCAACGGAAACCCAACGGAGCTGAAACAACCAAAAAAAACAACCCACTTTGGATTCTGGCACTGGCTAACTTGAATTGGCTCGCGTTTCCTCCGGAAGCGGATGGACCTGGGCACCCAATGCTCAAAATGTGGCACAGACATACAATCGACTCCCCAGCAGTCTGGTGACTATACTTGCGACTGGTTACAGACCAGGTCTTTCCGACTTTGTAGTGCTAACTGCAAAGCCCTGACCAAGTAAGTGGCTCTGTCTCGGAGAAGATGACGATGTCATCTCGTAGACCACCACGCCATTTGTAGCGTTTCTCAAGGACAATCAGCAATCAGTGAATCGTAAATGTCTTTGCAAAATTCCAAACGGCATTTTATAAGGAAACTCGAAAATGATGGCCCATTCACCACGGAGAGTTGTCTTGTGTTGATCTTTTCCACGGTGTGCAGCTGCCAATACCTCGATTGGAAAAATGTTCATATATCTGCTTGGCGCTGGGAAAGCTGGAGGAAAAACTATTACGTCAGTCCAGCGGAAGCATACTTTCGGTCCCTCTGTTCAATTTCTGAAATCATATGCAAAATAGAAGGGCATTGTCGGCCTCTTTCGGCATAACCATGGGGAATGAATGCGACGCAAGTTTGCTGAGATCCCTTTAGCTTTCAGCGCTGCTACCCTTTTTTATCCTCACACGTACTAGGCGGTATTCAGACACCGGCTTTGCACTGACCTCCAGGCGACTACTGTTATTCAATAGTTCCATTTCGTCGTTTCGGTAATCATGGGCATCTGCGCTCGTAAGATAGGTGGGGCTTACGTGCCTCAGTACTCCTCTGGATGTCGAGGTATCTAGCTATAAGGCAGCAAAGGACCTAGACGACACCTACGCGGTCGGCTCTCCCCAGTGTCTCATCTCAGTAGTCGCGTTGCCTACGATTACCAAATCGCTCTCCCAGATCAATTGCGGGGCATCGAGCCCGATTTGAGGATGTCGTTTCCGATGACTGTTTCTGTGGTCTCTTGCGATGGAACCAGTAGTTTAGCTTCTGTGTGGCGTTTCGCCTATCACTGATTCGCCAAACGCTGATGTGACCGGGCGCCGCGCTATGGATATCCAACAACCGTCGTCGGCCTCACGATTACGGTTAGATTTACAGCTTCTGGGAACTCTTTTAAACCTCCTCGTATTGGACAGTCCCGATCCCCTGTCCGTTATGAGCTGGACCAACACAAATACAATAGTTAACTGGAGGACAAATACCAGCTAAATACTGGGTCAGGATAGAGAGAAACAATGGTACAAATTGCAGTTGGTACGGGATTAGCCACATGACGAAGCTGATGGCATCGGAAACAGCGGCGAATGTTTCGGTTTCCATCTTCATTGCATAGTGGAATCTCTCTTGAATTATCCCCACAACAACAGCATCTCGACTCACATTCCGCCCGTTGGTCTACGCTGTTGTTCCACATCGGAACTGTGGACTCCCTTCACAGTCACCGCCTGCAATAATTATTTCCTAGGCAGCGCACCACGTATCCTTTGCCTTGCTTCTCTCGCAGCCAATCGGCTGCAAAACTTTACTTTGCCCTGGGAGTGCGGTTGGCATCGCTTCGCACAATAATCGCTGTTTGCGAAGCCCTCGCTTTCTGTATCTTTTTACCTGGGAAGCGCATTAGTCCATCTAGGTTTGGCCCATGCTGCTGGCAATTTACACCATCAAATCCTCCTGTCGCTACCAGCTGACTGGGTGAAATTGCTACAGTGTTCAAAGTCTAGCGATTCTCCTTACAAAATTCTGCACAAAATACATCCCTTATCTCAGCGAACGAACAGCCAGATTATGCCTTCGAAATGAGCATACCCACCGCTTTCTCTATTCTATCCAACAGCATGCCCGAAGTAGTTAGCAAGTTGACCTCACCTTGAAGTACTTTGTATGTGTTGATGGCCTCAAATTAATCGAGTTACGTCGTTACGTCTGCGTGCGAAATTGCGCTGGACATGATTGGTATCCACACCAGTGTAGCGAGAACGACGCGGGATGTGGACGGAGCGTACATTGCCACAGAAATGCGCAAGCTGACCACTCGATTAGCCGTACAGATTTGGACCGTGTTTCTATCCCACGACGCAACGCGGATGAGGATTTGTGTGACGGGCCATCCCACATGCCTTACGAGCTCTAGTCTAGGGAACAAAATCCCCATATTTCATCCAATAACTCCGCTTCGCTATGTCCGATTTGGGCCAGCCAGGAGTCGTTCGAATGCCCGCGATTTGCTTTCCCGTTCCTGTATTACGCGGCCCGCGTTCAGCCAGGTTGGTTTTGCTAGCGACTTGTTTGCCAATTCAACCGCCTTCTCGACAAATACCTTCTACCTTGTTTCGGGGCCCAGGCTAGTTACCAGAGTTTATTCGAGATCCGCTGACGACTCCATCCGCAAGGCTCGCACTGCCTTCTCTTATTCATTGCGCCCGTTCGTAATTCCCCACTTTCCCGATTTTTTGTCTTTCCGGTTCCCTAATATTCCTTGGCTGCCGCCTCTCCCATTATTTTGCTGGTGAGCTTTCCTTATACTTCGTGTTGCAAAGTGATTATCCATGCATTTCTTGAAATCTGACACCGACTTTGCCTCCAATACTCTTGGCAACATGTCGTTCCATATATACACTACTCAACATTTGGGGAAGAGTTGGTAAGCTACCCACTTCAAATCTGTTGCCACAAACCAATACCGGTGTCATCGTGTGCTGGTTGTTGTGCGCCTATGGAGTACTAGCCTCGATATGGTGTAATTACCAAGATGAAATATCTGGACTATCACACTGAGATCAATACACATCAGATGATGAGAGAGGATGCAAAGTCCAAACTATTGCACCGGTCTCCCTATTGCACACTACCTAAAGTGGGATGAGCAAGGTGGCCACATGCTGTACTAGTTCAATTTTTTGTACTTTGCTTTGAGTGAGACGATAGTATGCGGACCCGCCAGAACTTAGCGTTGGTCGTATGACTAAAACGAAGAAGCTAGTGACAATCACTTGTGACCACGGACAGAAACTGCGCTTGAGCGCCCAAATTAGCGAAGGCCATGTTAATTATACTGAATGCCCTACCCTGTGACACGTTGATCCTTCTTAGCGATCACTTCCTTGTGCTTCTCGTCACCAATAATTTTCATACAAGACAAATATTATGCGTTGGTGCCCAATAAATATTACGTGATTCGATATTAACTTCATTCCGCGTCCACTTGCAATCTGAGAACTAGCCATCTCCCGTTCCATCGCCCATAATTTCAATTAGTCTTAAAATTGTGAGCAAACTTCATTATCGCGATACATGGCAAGGGCTGATGTTATCGGAGCTTTGGAGCGTTCCGATCTCCAACCCTTCTAAATGTGTACACTGATCTGTGGACAATGTCTCTAAACTGAGGAGCTTTGAGAGCGGCTTACCTTACCTTGCAGTGGATTATTTATCTCATGATATTGAAACGTAGAGGTGAATGGAGATCACCCACATGGAAGCCAACTCGCTCGTGCTTCATATTTTGTTCCGGCTTACTAGTTACAATTGCACCACTAACATCAGGCCACCACTGTGTGTAAGGCACAGATACAACGCCCACGGCTGCAGCGTTCATTCTGGTTAGTCAAATATTTTCATTTAGCTGTCATGTAAAGGCGGCCCTCTGAGTATTCGCTAGTCTGTACCACGTGTGAATTATAACCATGCTTGTGAGCTATTTTGAGTTTATTGGAAGGCTTTGGTCCGAATTCATGCTGGAAGCATAGAGCTTTGAGTAATCTCACATTCCTTCTTTCCAAATTTTTGTGAGTAGTACCGTTATCGAGTTTAGGCTTTGTTGTACATTTGACTCCGGTGGAAACGCGTTAACTCAGGGCTTCCCAATGGTTTATTGCTCACAGACCGTTTCAGTAAATCCTGGTTGTTTTGTGCACAGAATTTAGATTCCAGCTTGACAGAACATCAAGATCTTTCACCTAAGGCATGGGATGCAATAGTTGACTGGCCACAGAGTAGGTTTGACAAAGTATACCCTTACGCAGGCTCATGTAGAACAACTTAGCCAAGTTTATCCGGAGGATGACCTCTGCCGGCCAGATGGAAGCACGGTTAGTGTCACGCTGAAGCTGGTCACAATAACGGGGCGCACTGAGGAATATTGGCAAAGCGTGCCGGACGCATACAATGTACACATTACTACACTGCTACTGAATAACATTCTTCATCCATGCGCAAACCTGCCTTTCGCCATAGAAAGTCAACAATGTACTACTGCTGCTAATACTTTTATCAATGGCAAATTGTTGCCAGCACCCCGAAATGGGTAAGACAGCTTTGTCGTCTGTCAGTTGGTCCCAACCAAAAGGATATAATAAATAAAGAACACTACTTTCTTCGTCCTCAATTGTAAGCCGTGATCTAAGACGTCCGAAATGCGCCCACATTCCTACCACAATAAAAACTGTCCACACACCCACATGGGCCTGACGATGCTACACACAAACCCAATATTTGGTCATGTACTATCAATCAATGTAGTTTATTTTGGCCGTTAGCCTGTTGCGCCGAAGCTGTGTGTTGCCTCGTAAACTACTAATCTAGCCTCTATGGATCAAATGTTTTCGAACGTCATCCTTTCAAAGACAACAATAGAACCTGTTTCGCAATTAGACCCAAGCGACAGATGTACTGTGATACCTCTAACATAACCTGTGAATATATGCTCCATGGTCATTATGTGGTGCATTGAGACTGTCAACCTCAAATGGATTCATATTGTTTGGACCCATTATCGTACTTTGTGAGGTGGTCATCTGTTGACCGTGGACCAAAACCGAAAACGTTGAAACACATTCATTGCGAGGGTATCCAATCGTATCTGGTCTATATGGTTCGACAACTATAGGTTAATGGATAAATGCGCTCAAGTTTGGCCCAACTCAAGGTCCCTTGGAGCATACGGAGTAATGTTAGTTATAAGATGCATTCATATTACCAGTCAGGTAGGCTAGTGTCAGTAAGGTCGCTGGCATCCGTGTACGTGCGCCCACAATTACGAAAAGTTTTATTGAGACTTCGTTTTCTCAGAGGGTTTCGAAGTTAGTGCTTGATGATAGTTGACGAACAATGTCTAACAAGTTTTTCAGATATTATTACTCTCGACATCATGTTTAATACAAAACCATATGCCAATCATTGTTTCCTCCACTGAAGAACTTTGCAGTCTACTCTGTTAAGCTCTGAATTCCTATATTGGAGCAATTTCACGGCTAGCAAGTGAAGGCACTGTCTGAATTTGGATACCGCTAAGTGTTGCCCAGCGAAAACACGGCACTTAACAACCTTTCTGCTTCGGATATTTACGATAAAACTAAATGAATACTTAACAGTTACTCAAACTAAAGATCTGTTTTCACTTACTTGCACAGACGAATGGATGTAGCAGAACGGGCCTGATATCATCTAAGCACTGGCGGAATGCGCAATATTAAAAGTACAGTTAAAGATGGTGAGAAACGCTTGGTGATGCAAAGTGAACCATTAGCCTATTTTGTTAGCTAAATTAACTATATCGCTGATTCCTTCGACCTATCTTGTCACATCCGTCAATATTGCTCAAATTGATGTCCCACCGTTGGCCTATACAAACGTGGGCACATCGATAGATTGGATACATGAGATCTAGCTCTGATTTACTCTTCGTTTATATTGTTATATTCTTCGTGTTACACAGATGGATGACCCATTGATGGCTTATGAAAAAATGGGCACATCGCTGATTTGGGCAAATAAAATCAATCATTGACGTTTACTTCATCTACACCGCTTCTTACTGTTCTCTTACTTAGCTTGAGGATCCAATGATTGCATATGAAGAAGATGTGCAAGTCAGTGTGTTGGGTGTATCAACTTTCTATTTAGGTTAAGTGAAATACTTTGCTTCCGTTACCCAGCTTGATGAAAGGCATAAGCGTCGGCAAGATATGGACCTGCTAAAAGGTTAGACTATTGATATCTTACCACTGACCCAGCTAATTTATGAACGTAATTCCATTTGAGATGTGTTGTCACATCTTGTCATCTGTGTGAGGCAAGTCGTTTATTCTTATTGAGATGGTGCTCAGTTTAACTATTTAAAGTTAAAGTGCTCTCTTGCTTGCTTAAACACTATCAATATCGCTGGGTAGACATTCACCTTTCTGGTCGCATAGTAAACGAGCTCTTCTCTGTCACAGAATTCCACGTATTCCGCTTCACCTAGCGCAGTCATCATACACTCATTCGAATTGGATTAACTTCAGGTGTTCAGTGGGCATGATTTTGCAAAATTGCTTTCCAAGAAAAGTGTTTTTTCTATCCAAGTTTTTTTTAGTGCGCTTTGTGCTTTATCTAGACGCAAGAATCTGTTGAGTTAACAGTTTTCACTGCTGACTACGTGATCGATCGAGGCTTCTCCCCGCTATCTGGTGGTCCTAGGTTTAGCTTCATATGAGCACTTCTAACGAAGCTACGGTTCAATCTGTGGATTATATTCCATTTGCCCACCGCCGGCAACTTTTCCCGTCATCTACCAACTACATGCCAAGTCCAACGGCTTTGTCCTATAGGAACAAATGTGGATAAATAAGCTAGCCAAAGTCCTTGTACTTATATCCTAGTCGTGGCACACTAAACTACGGTCACCAACGTCCAGAGTGAGACTGGAACCAAGAAGGCGAGCCTCACTAGCCATCAACCTCATGTGACCAGACAATGGCAGCGATCGTTTGCAACAACAGCGCTGAATGGAACTGATTCCACCTAACCTCACATGTGGTGAGCAGAGCTGTACACGTCTAGTCAGAAGAGACATTACTTGTTACTTTTGCGGCCTTCCGTTTCATCCCCGCTGCGCTGGTTTTTGTCAACAACAATCTAAGATGTACTCATGAGTAGGGGATCTTGCTATTGATAAGTAGGGCGGTGATAATTTGATTTACATCAAAATATCTCCGCCTTAACAGGTTCTAAATGCTGTGTCGTACATAGCTACTGTTATTGGGCGTCGTGTCTTTCGGGGCCAACCCTGTACTCTGCAACGTTCGGAACTTGCATGGCAGTGGAGGATAAGATGCGCTACATCACAGTTAGCTTGTAAATCATGACGGTCCGAAGCTGTCCCCCGTGGTCCAGTGGCATAAGCTGCTTACTTGAGGTGCAAGCCACATGTGGTCATGGGTTCGAACCTCGATGGATACACACTACTGACGATGCCCAACGGGCTGAAAATGCAGCCTAGTGCTTTTCCGGACATGTGGACGACTATCTGATTTGCAAGCTGACTGTGATGAATCTCAACAATATAAGAGACTAAGCAAGCTGAATGTTGCGCCCTGGTTTTGCCAAACAAGCAAAGCAACCTCAATACTCAAGTGTATATGATCCCTCGTGAAAAATTGTGTAAAACTGACTGAAACAGTGCTACAGTTGGCGAGCTTCAGTACTTTGCCAATTAAATCTAACAACACCGATCTTGTTGTTCAGCAAACCGCTTCGAACGCTGTCCCTAAGTCGAATGCTTACTTCAGGCTCGCTAACCGCCCAACGACATCTGCGCCACATACTCCGATAATTACAAACCTTGTAAGTAGGCAAGCTACATCCGGCTTTACTGTTATTAACTCATCCCTAGATCTCATACCTAAAGAGTTGGTCACAACACCTAAAGTGCAGAATCGGACAACATAGGCATCAAACACCATAAATTAGCCTAAAGAGAAACCAGTACGTCGATTTCCTGGACCAAGAAAGAATGATGCCATGCCGTTTTCACAAGCTTCTTTAGTGACCGCCAAACAATACGATAACAGCCACAACCCTCAAAGTGACATTTGCTAAACTGAACCACGGTGTGTTAACGGTCGTATGCACTAACCTTTCTGAGTCCAGAGCTGACACAATAAAAGGCCGTTCGGTAGATGATCGCAAGTAGTGACCCTTCATATGTGATGTGCTTGGTATTCGGGTTAAAGCAACTGGACTGCGAGGCTTAGCGCTTCACCCAAGTTCAATGCACGACGGCGAACCTCTATTACTTTGAGTAACCTTAAACACAACAGAGAAGACAGAGACAGTCTTACTCTCAGCAGTTCATCTTCGCAACTCCTCGAGCCGGGTGCGCATACTACCGGATATGTTTTGGAGATGAAGGTCAAAGAAAAAGAAAACCATGACGGCCCTTCTACAAACGAAAGCAAGAAAACCAGATGTGTTCATTGTGTCCCTGAACTACTGGGCTCTCTGCATCCAGAAGCGCAAAAATATGACCGAGGGCAATGGTGGTATCTCCGCGATAAACTCTCTCTGGATGACGTTATCAGTAAATCACTAACGAGCCCTCCTTCATCCCAAAAATTACATGTGCTGCAGTCCAAAAATATCAAGAATCGTGCTACACTCCGATGGAATGACAGAAGTCCTATTGGATAGATTGTCGAAGCATCGCTACAGGTTACCTACTAAGATTAGTATAAAGATAGCAAGCGCTGGACCACCATTTATCAGCACTTCATTGGCATATCATCGTTATACACTTCAGCTAGAGGTGGGAAAAACACCTCCGCTATTGTGCCGCAATACATGAAGGAAATACATACATACATACAATACAATACAATACACAAAGGAGAAGTAGCTACAACAGTTGCATGCCAGCTGAGCTACCAGCAACGGATAGGCATCGTTCCGGTAAGCTTCCAGCTAGCTATTAGGCAAAAAGAAAAAATATTATGTTTTACCCTAGGAAATGAGATCGTAGATGGATGGGGAGGCTAAAAGGGATGGAAAGGGACAAAGAAACTCACAGCATGAACGCCACTGAGGTCGGCTCCTTGCCATGTCAGCAAGTGTATCCAGCCAAACGTGTTCACCGTCTTTTGGACCCCAACCAGGGAGCCGTGAAGCTCCAACCGAGGCTAGCTCCGAGGTGAGGGACTTCATTCCCCTGAACCAAGTCATCGCTTGGCCACCTCTCCTCTTCTTCCACCTACATCCCCGGTGAGCAAACAACGCACGACGAGGGAGTCGGTGGGCTGGCATGCGTAACACATGGCCCAGCCATCGGAGCCTGGTGCGGGAAATAACGGTGCTGAGCGGTTCAGATCCTTTTCCTGGGCCGTAAACAATGCGTCGAACACGCTCGTTACTCACGCGGTGTTCCCACCATATGTGAGCCAAACTGCGAAGGCACCGATGGTCGAACGTAACTAGCCTCTTCATGTCCGCCGATCTTAGGGGCCAGGTTTCGCAACCGTACAGTAAGGTCGAACGTACCGCTGCATTGTACACTCTACCCTTCAGGGCGAGAGTAATGTCGCGCCGTCGCCAAAGGTGGCGAAGGTTAGCAAAAGCACTTCGAGCTTTCGCTATACGATTCGTGATCTCGTCTTCGATCCCAAGGGCGCTGATACAACTTCCCAGGTAATTGAATTTCTGAACGACTTCTAGCTGATCCCCACCAAGGGTCAGTGCAGGAGGCGATCCCTGCCAATCTTGGAGAAGCGCTTTGCACTTCGATGGTGCAAAGCAAAGCCCGAAGCGACTGACAGCCAGTGCTAATCTGTCCAGCGCGGCTTGACACGTCTGGGAGCTGTCACAGATGAGGGCAATGTCGTCTGCATACTTTAAGTCAAGGAGTCGTTCTCCTGGGAGTAGCTCCACACCTTCCAAGTCATGTCCTGTAAACGCAATCTCCATGACTTCGTCAATAGCGAAGTTGAATAGGAAAGGTGACAGCGGGCATCCTTGTCTCACACCGCTGGAGATATTAAAGGGTGGCGACAGCCTGCTGTAAGCCCTTACTCTGCCCGTGCTACGCGCATATAATGCTTGGATAATATTTACATATTTCTCGGGCACACCTTTCCTGAGTAGACAATTCCAAAGGGCACACCGATCAACCGAACCGAAGGCACCTTTGATGTCGAGGAACACGACTACGGTGGGCCGCCAATATGTGTGGCGGTGCTCCAACAACTGACACAAAGTGAAGATGTAGTCAATGCAGCCACGACCACGACGAAACCCGGCTTGCTCTTCACGAATCTGGCTTTCACGAGTGCCAGTCAGTCTGTGAAGAATTATGGAGGCGAGTAATTTGGAGGCGATGGAGATCAGACTGATTCCTCTATGGTTGCCGCATTCCGAGCGCGAGCCGCCTTTGAAGATGGGAACAATAACGGAGCGGCTCCAGTCGGTTGGGACAATCTGCTCCCACAGTTTCACTAGTAATTCATGTAAAGCATCCACAAGAGCAGGGCCTCCGAATTTGAAGAGGGCTGGAGGAAGATCATCTGGTCCCGCGGCTTTGTTCAACTTCAACAGTCGGATCTCACGTTCGACTTCTGAGCGAGAGGATGGATCCAAAGGGACAGCCCACGGAGCAGGGCGATCAGTGACCGGCGAATCGGACAATTCTAACCGATTAAATTGCTTTTCAAAATGCTCAGCTCAACGCTCCAAACGTTTTGACAAATTGTGGATAGGCTGTCCATTCTCATCACAAATTGTTTCACTAACACCAGGTCTCCTGCTGCCCGTTTCCCGTATCAGACGGAATAACTTACGATGGTTGCCAAGGGCAGCGGCCACTTCCATCTCTGACGCACGATGAGACCACCAAGATTCGCGGTCTCTCTTCAGGCTAGCACAGAGTTTTGCCCGGAGCTCTTTGCGAGTTTCATTGTGTTCGCTTCCAGCCGGGATATGCCGGCGAGCGTCGATAAGTTCCAGAGACCGAGAAGAGACCCAATGTCCATGTTGGCTTTTAGACATACCAAATGAGGATTTGCCCGCTGCTAGTAAGGTCTGGCGAACATGTGACCAGTGACCATCAATTGTCTCCAGTGAGCGAGTACTCAACTCGCATGTCAGCGTAATTCGATACGCATTCAGAACAGCTGGCTTTGTCAGTTGGCTGGTGTCAATGCGCTCACAGCGTCGTCGTGGGCATCCTCCAAAGCGCATCCGCATGTCAGCACATACAAGTGCATGATCAGTGTCCACACATGTGCTCCAAATCGAGCGACAATTCTGGATGCAGCCTCTCCAGCGGTAACTAATAACAATGTGATCGATCTGCGTCCAAAGCTGGTTCGAGGCTGGTGGGCGCCAAGTCACCCTCCGGCGGGTGCTGTGTCGGAAGTTAGTGCTCGCAAGAAATAAACGAGCATCTTCACACAAATGAAGTAACCGCTCGCCGTTATCATTACGGGAGCCTACACCGTGCTGACCGCCCAGATGCATTTCATCAGTGGACAACTTTCCAACTTGTGCGTTCATATCCCCCGCCAGCACAACATTGTCCGTGCTTCTTCTGTGGCGAAGGAGCTGGGTCAGTTGGCGGTAGAAGTCGTTCTTTACCGAATCATCGCTACAGTTTGTGGGCGCGTAGGCAGCGATGATGAATAGGCATCTATTAGTCCCGCGCGACTTCGAAGCTTTAGAGGAGCCAGCCAATCGGACCGCACACATCCGGCTACTGATTGGAATCCAATCAACCAGAGCAGCTTCAGCCCGGGGACTCAGAGCAATGCCAACACAAGCTTGGCCGGTGCTCGAAGCTGCATTGTCACCGGATAGGCGCAATGAGAAAATAGTGTTTGCGTCACCTGAAGGGGATCGCAGAGTGAGCACAGAGCTCGAGTCTTGCAGGCGGGTCTATGATAAGCAGCAGATTTCGATCGAGAGGGTCTCCAATGTTCGGCAAGTGCTGCCTATTGACAAATCTGTAGTAGTGTGTGTATATTAAGGCATGCCAATCTGAAGGAAAATCGAGGGCTCCAAATGGAAGCCGATGAACTGGAATGGACCGCTTGGTTGGACATGGGCTTGTCGACAGGAGAGGAGTGACGCTTCGCGTTCACATGTGAGTTGAAACTAGAAGATAAATGCCCAGCAAAGCATGTTGGGGGAGGGCCAAGAATCGGGGGTTGAAAACTGGGGGGATATAAGTAAAGTTGGAAGGGGACGGTAAGAGTGAAAAAGCGTAAGATGGGGAATAAGAAGACGGGAAGGCTTGAGCAGTAGCATCCAAACCCCTATCCACCCTGCTCGATGCAGCAGATAGGGCACCGTTGATTATCCTCTGCGGTGGCCAGAGCATCAGCAATTTGTTTGAGATAATATTCATGGTATTGCATGGGCAGGATATTGTCAGGTTTCCCAGGCCTAGACAGGAGAACGATTAGGGTTCTCAACCAAAGCCTTTGGTTCAAAAACCTGACCGCAAGGCAGCGGGTTTGGCGTTGGACTTCAAGGAGTCCGTTTTAAGGAATAAGGTGCCACCCTCATTCCAACCCCCAACCTGGAGGACCAGGAGGCTGAGTTTGTCTGACCTCTAACCATTGACCAATCTGGTATGAGGGACTCTGAAGGTGCAAAAGCACCACCCAGCATAGCTCAATGTATCGCTGAGGCACACAAACCATCGCACCACGGTAAGGTCCAGCCTCATTGGCATATGCAACCTTAATAAAATATTTCCCTGCAAAACCGTGCAGTTATAAAAATTATAGCTTTAGCGACACCAGACGGGACCGCGAGATACACGAGAGAATATCTCGATCTGGGATTCTCCGTGATACCATGCAGCCAGTCAGAAATTCACGAACCAATTACCCACGCAAAATGATTAGCGGCCGACCGACAAACGGTCTGCTTAAATCTGAACATTAATTTGTTGTCCACACACACGCCTCTTACATCGAAAACACTATCATGTTTGTATACTAACACTTAATGTCTTCTTAGTAAGTTGGCCGAATTTGAAGATTGCCAGACATCATAACCGCGGAATCTCATTATGATTACCGAGACATGGTTACGCCATGTGATAGCAGATTCTGAGGTCAATTTACATGGTATGATGTTGCTTCGAAATTTCAGAGCTGGTATAGGTGGTGCCGTAGGTTTTCATTACAAGGCCAACCTCCGATGTGAACTTATTGAACACCCAGAGATCCGTGCATAAGATTCGATTTGATGTTGGCTATGGTTACAGAACAAAGACATGTATATTGTAGCTGTGATTTACCTTCCATAAAACTCCTTGTGCGAAATGTAATCCAAACTAAACCACGTTAACCAGGTTGATTTAAGCAAGACATACAGTCACATACTCATCGCAGGCGATTTTAATGTGCACCAGCAAGACATATCGGCGACCGGTAGCATGCAGTTCAACGCTTGTTTACAACTGGTATTTTCCAGATAGCCTCCGTACAACCACGTAACATCTGCTACCAGATTTCGACCTACTAACAAATCGTGCTTACTTGATTTTGCGCTAAAAAAAGAAATCATGGTCGAGGGAAAAATTGCCAGCAAACCACTGGGTCACAGTGACCATAAAACTCTACTGTTTTACTAAGTAAGTCATCCGAATATCCCGAGGAAGAGGATAGCACAGTGTACCCGGTCACGCACTAAAACGTGTTATCCACGCTTGTTAAGTAGTTATCTTTGATCTTCTAAACGTAATGCCCCCGAAAACAGCCTGGGACAATTTCACAAGGACGTATAACACACTAGTTAGCAAGTCGTCTGAGCAAAAGTCCTTCAATCGTTAAACAAGAAGGAAGTCATTTCTGAGGAGAAGAACACGCAAATGCATGTCCTAGAGGAGCTAAGCATGGTGAGCTCGCATGGACCCTCCGAAATCTAAAACCTGGACTGCCTATGTGGGTGTTTGCTCCGCGAGGACAAGGTAACGCACCAACAGGAGTTAATGAAGAGATTCTGCACGAACCGAAAACTCAAATACAGGCATGTTAATGGGGTTCGTAAGGCGCAACGCGGAATTCCAGCACTATCACAGCTATGGATTGCACGCGATCAGCAACGGAAGCAGCCTATCTTTTGTTGTTTCATTACTCACATACGTTCCAGAGAGTAAGGCGCATAAAGGTTAGTTCTGTTTCTATTGTCCTACCATCAGCATTAGCCGATATTACTTGTACTATGGAAAGCGTGTCAAAGAAACTGTCGTTCCGGCGTATCCACAGCTCTCCTGTTGTCGAGAAAATTAGACGAAAATAAACGATTCTACCATTTATCTATGCTCTGCTGAAAACACATAAGCCCGAAGTTCCCGTTAAGCCCATTGTAGATGGCATCAGTTCTCGAAGGCACGAACTAGCCCGATATTTAACAGTTTTGTTGTAACCTCTAACAGGGAGAACAAATATGTTCCTACGGACCTCTTATGACTTCTCACAAAAGGCAGCAGGTATGGCCATCGCGCAAGAAGGAATAATGTTTAGTTTCGACGTTAGCTCCTTATTCACTAACGTGCCCAAAGATGAAGCACTGGGTATAGCACAGCATAGTCTTACTGCGGACAATAGCCTGGAGCAGCGTACGGAACTCATGGTAGACCAAATAATGGATGGAATTAATTATGTCTTAATATGACATTTTTCACGTTCCAATCAGTACTCTCAGGAAGTGGGACTTGCGATGGGTCACCAATTTCCCCCATCTTTTCAAAGTTGCACATGGAAGAGGTTAAAAAGTAAGCGAGGACAAACGCCAGTAGTTCTTCAATGATTTATTGGCGCTACATGCAGGATAAGTTTGTACTTGTAAATCGGGATATGAAATATGAGCTTCTAACCAATCTGAACTCCATTATTGGAAACATAAACTCCAAAAGGGAACTAGAATCATGCACTGACACAGCCATTCTTCGATTTCCTAGTACATAGGAACGGTGGAGAGTTAAAGGAGACGATATATTGCAAGCCGGCAGATACAGACAGAGTAATTTATTAAAGTTCAGGTCATCCAAAACTAGTCTATGCCGCTATCGCATCCACTCTGTTTCACAGAGCCCAGATTCTGTGTTCAGAGGAAGAGGACAGGAATGTTGTTCCTAAGGAGACAGTGAGCAAATTAGTAGCCGGTGGATCTCCGGGGCGGTTAGTGAAACCCCAGTTGTAGGGAGCACTAAATTCACCTCCTCGATGCACGAAGGAGTGGAATAGGACTATAGGAATCCCCGATAAAAAGAGAACCTCAGAAGCATGCAGCCGAGTAATAAACAGGAAGAAAATAAGTGTGGCTTTTTAAAAGGGTCAAACGCTCTATTCAGCACTTGTGCGCTTATAGGATCCGCTTCCCAGAGATAGGACGACAAATTGTGTTTATAAAATCAAATGCAAATACTGTGAACACGTGTATATAGGTCAAACAGCAAGAGAGCTGCGCATGTGGTTAACAGAACATATGAGGCAGACTTGAGGTCCACTGAGAAAAGAACCTAAATACAGGGCCCTACTGAATGATTTAGCGTTCGTCGTATATGAGCTAGACGCAGGACACGAAATTGATTGTGAAATTGTCGAGATATTTAAGAGTGGAGTACCAACAAGAAGCTAACGGTTGTTTGCTGAGGCGATCGAGATTACTAAGTCTAATAGCTGTGTAAACAGACCGGACGGAATGGAGTTATCGCAGGCGTGACGGGATGTGTTATCCCGGCCAGTCAGAAGAGGTGTCTGCGGAGGAACTCAGGTCGGATTGCGGATCAGCAGCTGCAAGCAAGGAATGCCTCACATGTGAACGACCTGTGAAGTGGATCAATGACAAATGTTTGATGCTTGTGTTTTCACTAGAGTAACCATTTGAACTATTGCACTATTGACACACTTATCTAATGGTTCAAGTTATTTCCTGCAATTTTCGCCCTACCTGCTCATAAAAACTAAGCCAAATGCGTACTGATCCACTTGGCCTGAAGAAGCACTTGCGGAAGAGCGAAAGGTTGCCATAATGAAATCCTACAAAAGCCAATTTGTATTAAAATCCTTCTGAATCCATCGACCAGAGGCTTTACAGGCAACAGACAGTAATCTGGTGGAACATCTGGCTATATGATATCAGCACGGTATGGAGGAGAAACACATACAAACGACACGGAAGTGAGGGGTCATCACTACTATTCATAAGGAAGTCGCATTTACCCAAACAATTACATTCTGATAACACTACTTCCTGCGCTCTCCAAGTTTATGAAATCTATCATCGCTGATTCACTCATGCAGTGGCTGGAAAAGCACAAGGTGATAGCACCAGAGCAACATGGCTTCCGACAAAAGCACTCCTGCACTACGAACCTGCCAAATGCAGGCAATAGCTAGACAGAAGCAGTTGATAGTGGAGCAGGAGTCGATGACATTTACCTCGACGTCTCAAAAGCGTTTTATCGCTTACACCACCGAATTATCCACCAAAAATCTTCAACGCTATCTCGTTGTTGAACCACTGCTGCGTTGGATAAGCATTTTCCTACACGAAATTCGGCTGGAGGAGAGAGTACGAGAATCTATGTGCGACGTGATTGAGGTATAATGCGGCATACCACAAAGCCCGATGTTCGAGTCCTGGCTATTTTTGATTTTCATACACGATCTGGCGAGAAAAATTAATTCGGGTACTACTCTTCGCGAATGATATCAAGTTACGGCAAGCGACAGAGAATCGAACGACCATGAAATGCTACAGCGTGATCTCAACACGATTTCAAACTGGTCAGTTCTGAATCCACTACCGTTCAATGTGGAACAATGCCTCGCTGTTCCATTGCGCCATAGGCGTGACTACGTGTATAAGACTGGGTCACATGTATTGTAAACAACTTCCCAAGAAGGCGACCTTGGTGTGAGCTCAACTTTTTAAAACCGTCAGAGGCAGCTGCAAAGGGAGCCAACCAGCACGTCGACTTGCTGCGGAGAGCATTCGGAAGATTCGACCCATCCATCTTCCCCATGATGCACAATTCTTACGTACGCCCTCACGTTGAATACGCCATCCAAGCTTGCCTACCTAGGTTGAAAGGTAACTTATAAGTGTTAGAGTAACCACATGGCAGGGTCAAAAGGAACTACAAGGACCTACCAGCCCTGTTCTCCCACCAAATGCTGAAGTCAATAGAATTTTTCAGTGCTCGCTACTGAATGGTGCACGGGCAATATTTTGCACGGCATTGGTGCATGAGCAGGCTGTATCGCAGTTAGGTTTCAATTCGTATTGATTGGCAGCCTTCCTCCATGTCTCAGTGGCATAACCTTCTGGCTATTTGGCGTTAGCATCTAGCAGTCATGGGTTCGATGCCTAGTAGGGGACCGATGGATGCGCCCCACTGATGAACCCCAATAGGATGAAACGCGCGTCACTTGCTTTGCCGAATTGGCAGCTTACCTATGTGGCTTGGAATATAATTGCGATGAAGCAAATCTAATCATGCCCAAATCCGTCTCTTTATTAGTGATTTCCTATTAGTCTACCAAATGTTGTCTGACTCTAAGCAAGTTTACCGTCACTTGTTAAAACTCAGCAATAATACCAAACTCAGAAGTAACTTTTTTTAACTTTTTGTACGCCGTATGGCCACCTAGAATGCCGGAGGAATTGTTTTACTCTTCGCGTTTGACAACTCTGGAACTCTCTCCCAAACTTAGTTGTCTCATCCCCAACTTCGGTATTCTCACAAAACGATTGGATATTGTCCTTGGCGCCCATCACTTTGTTGCCAAACTGTGCTACTGTGGGATAAGTAAATTTTACCTGCAAACTTGATTAACATGTCACATAAACCTGAGTAGGCCTTATAGTATTAAGTATTCTCGTTTTTAGCTTTCGCACAGAGTACATCAACTATACTGTACCCATGTTGCCTCGTCGTTCGCATTCAATTGTCACATTAGTATTATTTAGCAGTGCATATTTTAGATAATCGCTCAAGTAGACAACTCATAGATCATTTATATACTTAGTTTTACTTAAAAGATCCTGCGGGACTTGGCAAGCAACTGCATTTTTAGTTGGCATACATTATTTTCATTGTTGATTTTTTTCACACTATGGTTACCACAATTATGATCTATTTTAATTAAATTTTCCTTGCGCATATTAGCACTAGCCCCCCAAAGGTTTTATTTTTCGCAATTTTGCAACAATGCTTATATTGGTCCGAACGGTTTGCGAATGTCGTCCATTCCAACGAATTGTAAAACGTGATTGAAGGTCCAAGAAACAATCGAAAATGAAGTAAGTTTTTCTTGTACTTCAATCCTGTAAACTCAGTTTTAGTTCCTTCTTACCTTATGCTCAGCTCAAGTTTGCTGGTCCATCTCACCTAGTTGCGAATACACCAATTAATTAATTAATTAATTAGATTACCCATTTCAAGTGGGGCTAGCAAACCTCTGCTACTAATACAAGACTAAGACCTGATGGGCTGAGGTTGTTGCCAATACGTAATCAGTGTTATTCACAATGACCAATGACTCGCCGTTGGTTCTTGCGAAACCTTTCTGTGTGGATGTACTGTGCCACCTCCTCAACTTAGTCCACCATTCGCTCATTCAGAAGTGAATGCCGGTCTGTTCGTTCCGGCCCGGTATCGCGTCCAAAACAGATACTTTTATGTAATCACGAGGAAACTAGTTTTGGTGTAACTAACCGTGAGATAATCACAACCTCCAAATCGGATGTTTCTCCACATACCCGGAAAACTACTGGACGGCCATTTCGATTTGTTAGAACTCGTCAGTGGTGTGCCTCCATCGGCCCCATCAGGAGCAGAGCCTATGAACACCAGTCTACAGTACAACCAGCAAGCAGCTTAGACCACTGGGCCATAGGCGTATGCGCCTGACCACAAATGTTTACAAGTTAACTGAGATAGAGTGCATTTTATCATCTACTGCTATCCTTTTCCGGGCGTGTGGAAAACTATCTGATTGTGAAGCGGCTTTGTGGATCACGCAATTTTTAAACGTTGTGTGTTCTTTCCTCCTAGAGCCACATTCCGGAATAGAGGTTATGCTCGCTTTCGCTCACCTGAATAACATAACAAAGCTAGCAATCGGATCGTGGAAGGTTGATGAAATTCGCTGGCGCTTTTATGCCTGCATCACAAGGCTACTAGTTAGTGACCGTAGGATATAATGTAACCGGTCGAGGAGGCATCCAGGATGAGGGTATAATCATTCCACACAGCAGATGCTTCGGATACGTCTACCAACATATTCTGGTGTTCCAGGTTTAATTAACACGATAACTTCACATAGCATGATGGCTAATGACAGATACCGAACCGTTTTTACTCAATGTCCATCTTAACCTGTGCGGAACCTCTCCTAATTGGTTTAAATACACAAAACGAAACCGCCCCAAAATCGTGTGGTATATTTTGAAGACGAATACCCTCTTTAAATCGTCACACGTCATTCATAGATCATGATAATCTGTGTGAAAACTCGAGATAACCATGAGCGCGATATGTTTATTTTTGCTCCCTCAAGCCTGGATACTATGAGTACGGCCATTCGTCATATTTAGTAGAGACCAATTTGCAGTTCTTGATGTCGAACTTACTATCCTTTACAGACCATCTTAAGATTTGACAGGCAATCAAGCGATACGAGGGACAAATAGCACTGAAAGGTGATCTCGACCGGGTTTACGAGTGATTGACGCAAAATATGTTTGAGTTTAACCTAGTCAACTGCAAAATAATAAGCATACTCTACCAGCTCATGTACAAATATGGACCAAGGGAACACGTTTTTCAGCGCGTTTCTTATGAAACTGATCTCGGGTTGCTCGTTCAGAAAGACCTCGAATGCTCTAAACCTGCAGAGAAGGCAGTGGAAAAAGCCAGGCAACAGTTAGGACTATGGCAGAAGGCGTTTGGCGGGTTTGAGCGAACCTAAGTTTCTTAATTGATAAGCTCTTACATCAGTCCACGTATAGGATGCACCATGCAGCTGTGGCACCGTTGTTAAAATAATGATCTTACTGCTCATGAGAAACCAAAACGGAAGGTGACAAAATATTAAGGGATTGCTCTACCGCCTTTACCAGTTTGGACTAAAGTCCCTACTAGTTTTCGGTGAACAATATCGTTATCTACGAAGTGTGTCAGCTCCACAAAGATCCCAAAAACCCATGCCGCAGTTTATGGAAAGTCAGCAGCAAAACACACCATTGAGAGACTGCCATTAAAAGTCGACTATACAGTAAAGCCATTTGGAATGCCGTCGGGACATTTATCATTTCGTTGATTCCAGCCGTCAAAGTTGCTTCCGCATTCTGTCATTTCCGCTCCTAACTTATCTGAGCTCCGAGCTCGAGTTACTGATGCACTGCAATACTTGAATTATCTATTTTAACCTAACTTACTGGGACACGCGACAAGGTAACCATACTGTGTGTACATCTGTAATTCGCGGTAAGTCCACCTCTACACGTTTTTTGATACATACCTTTTTGATCTCAAGTTTTACCTACAGAGAACAATTATGCGTGACAAATCTATGGTTCTATTGTTGTTCCACTGCTCAGATGCGCTGTTGCCAGTGATGTCCTCGAAGTACATGAGCCACCTCTACAAGGAAGATTTTCATCACATTGCAGAAAATGGTAATTTCCCCTTGCTTCCAACCAACCGTTTCAGTCTGTACCGAACAGACCATAAACGAGATTATCTTCACCACAAAGGATATTTTTATTCAATCCGTCAATCCATCATTCGCAGTGTTCGGATGGTTCAAACTGTGTGTGTGCAGCTTCGAAAATTACTTATACAATTCAGTTAACTAGACTACCTACTGCGTTTTAGAGAAGAGTTGCTGTAGCCAGTTGCCAAGTTAGTAGCTTTGGGCGCATGCGGGACAGCAACCGACGAAATGCTCACCCCATTAGGACGCGTCTTCAGCGCAAGATTTCCCTATTCCTTTGGGATTCCTCTCCACTACCGGTGTGTCTAGAAATCGGAGGCAAACTACATTACACCATGAGTGATGGAGTTAGAATGTCATAAATGCACTCTAGCTGTGATATAGCACTGTTTGCTCTTTACCTTCACTCAATAATACGCAAATACAAGGGTATTTGGTTGAACCTTATTGCTGGGAATTTCCATACAAGCCATCGCTAAACATACGGGCTGTTTGGGTCAGCATGTGTTGTTGGTTTACAGCAACAAGACCAAATTTTCACATCCCACTTGAAATAAAACAGCGATCATATGAGACAGATGAAAGGCTCTCAGCCTCCCACTTCAGCGTATGAAAGTGTCCATTTAAGCTTAAAGGTCAATAATACAATGATTAGTGTTTCAACTGACCTCATCACCAAAGTTCGTTAAAATTCTTCTATTTCTCCTCGTTGTTTTGTGCCTTTCCAACTGTCTCCCATATTCTACTTACTTGGTGAACTCACTGGTGTAGGATAACCATCTAACATTGATTCAGAACCCTGTACTTAGCCAAGGGAAATTGGTTTACATGAAAGTAGGAGAGGCACACATGCTCACATTTCCCCAGACAGAACTCAGTCTGTTGTCCTAGGTTTTGTTAATTCACATGTAACCAAATGCGCGTTGTTCATTCGGAGCTCAATAGGCTGAATGAATTTTGCGCGGTACATTATCCGTCGTTCACCATACAGATACGGTTGGAACTTAGTTTTTGGGAATAACATTAATCAAATAAGAATCGTAAATTGATCTCATATAAAAAGAACAGAGCAATCCGAACTTAAGAATGGTACCTACCATCAGTTAAATTGATTCTTGCTAGTGTGTGGCAAGCGTTTATCGAAGAACATACTCATGCGAATGACTGACAGCTTTTATTTCTACAACCTACTTGCAAAGCGGTCACTTATGAGTTTCTTTACAACATAGCCGTAACAACTGAATGCTAAACCCACTGAACACACACGTGACACTCATTTCTCAAACATATAGAATCTTCATACTTCCCCAACCATGTTCGGAACACGCTTGGGCTCTGATAACCGTATACTCAGTAATTGCTCAAACAATACAGACTCATAGTAATGCATATTATCCGATCACTATGATGGGTGCATTGTCTTAGGCAACCGGGTACTGCGGTATATTAGCCGTGTTAGTACTAACATTACAATATCTGTCATTAAGCAAACGAATTTTATTAAAAGCAAAGCTGTGTTGTTAACGCATTTCACCGCATTCGGTTCGTCTTGCCATCGATTCTGGAGCAAGAGGTGGACTACCGAACATTTAGCCAAATTGCTTGTAGGGCGCATCCTCCTGTGACATATGAGAATGCACTAATTGATTCTACATGATTTCTGGATTAAGTTAATTTCTCTTCATTGAACTTTTCCTAAGAAGCCTTAAAAATAAGCAGAAAAATATCTTTATAGAAGGAATCTTGGAGACTCAGGCAGATGACTATGTACCTCTTTCGTATTGGAGTGTCTGTGCGCTACCTCAAATGGAATTTGAAGGAAGAGGACCCGTATTTAATGTAGTTATTGCAGCAGTAACATTTCCGCTGCAAATGGATTGCACACGTCTACAACAGTCTGTCGCTGCGGATGGATGAACGACTGGTTTTACAGCCATTAACCCGGATTAATTGATACATTCAACCGGACCATATTTATACCTCGACAGCCTACTTAAAAAAGCAAGCTGTACCGAATCCACCCATCCCTGTGACCCAAAAAGGGATGAGTCGTGTTTCACGATCACTAAACGCTTCGTACTGGTTATTTGATGTTCAGACAAAGAGGTCCATCCAGGTTGTCTGAAAAAATGCTGATGAACTGTGCTGTCGTTTCCATGGTGTTGAACGGAGAGAAACTGGACAAGGAGAGATGTTAACAACCACGGACATGGTAGAGGGATAGTGTTTGCCGCCCACCATTTTATTGCTATTACCCAAAGCTAAGGTGTAACCGTGTCTAATGGGCGCATGACGGATACTTTCATGTGCCAATGTCTTCCAGCCCAATGCTTGAGCCCATGAGAAACACTAAGTGTGTGGGTTCATGTGACGTAACAAACTTAAGACAATGAAATAAGCTCAGTCCGGAGATTTGTGAGCGTGACCTCCGTGGTCCACAACACCGGATGTTAACAGTCGAGTTGCGGGTTTGGGCCCTATAGCGACCAAATGGAATACGCACTGCTGACGATTCCCGAAGGGATAAAACAGCTGTGCGGTGCATTTTCGAGTGTGTGGTGATAGTCTGCCTGAGTCTAGATGCCCTGAACCTTTGCATGTAGTAATGAAATGTGTTGAACACTTTGGTGTCGAATCCATTCAGACTGGTGTATTTTATTAACGGAAACGCGGTACTCGATTGCGCCTTAGGTGACGCATCAACTACAATGGGTAGCGAGGAACAACTCGTTTGCTTGTGGTCCACTTGCTGGAGACACCGAGAAATTCTATGAATTAAATGAAATGGTGAGCTTGGACGAAAAGTTCCCCTAATAAATCATAGAATTGCTCACTTATAATTGCTTCCAACAGGTTAAAGTGCGTTAAAGTCAGGATAAAAGACTGCACGCCTCTTTGCTCTCGAGTGTACCTAATCCGACTCAACGTGTGCTAGTTTGTCCTACATGGAGAACAAGCCCAGAAACTGAACTTGTGTGAACACCGCAGCTGAAATTATATGTAACGATGGTTAAACATCGCACACGAATGAATCAGCAAGCGAACTGACTGTGATCGTGGAGTTCAGTGATCTCATAGAATTACAAGAAATTGCGGATCTTCATTCAGGCAAGGCAGGTAGCTACTTATTTGGCCTCTGAAATTTTGCAAACATACCTAGGGAACTTTAATAAATGTCCAGCTTACAACATAATGTAAAGGCTTGAAGTCGAAGTCATTCGGACGCAATGAATAGGGGTATTTCTGTTTCACATGTTACAAATGAATGACATTTACTTTTAAACAAATTAAATTTATTTTGACCAATAACCGCTCATAGTAACCATTTGATTCCTTCTTTCGTAGGCTGCTATCAAATGCTCATGTGGATGTTGACCTTGTGGTAACAAAATCAAAGTAATTAAACAAGCCCGGGACATGTCCCTTGCGACATATCACGTGAACTCAGTGCTACCCAGCCACCAAAGGAATTTCTATCTGAGACATTCGACAGCCTCTTAGGTTGACCTTGATAGTTGTTAGAATTATGCAGTTTAAAGTCTATGAATCATAATAGAAGGATAGCCCCCTAGACTACCTTCCCTTCACCCTCTTTGCTGATCGAGACCAAATATCATGCATTCAGTTTCTCGTATTGGTTGTTAAGTGTCCTCTGAGTTTGATCTCAGCTAAGGCTATATCACCTCATTTATTTTATTTCATAATATAAATTAGCTTTGCTTGAAAAAGTTTTCGTGTAAAAAGCGGAACGTCGTGCTCCAAACAAGTACATTGACCCGTCTTTCAAAAAGCCTTTCAAAATGATGACTTCTCGATTGATTGCAAACATATTCCAATATAACGTTAGCTTAGCGTCATTTATCCTGACAGATAACGCCGCCAAAAATTATGGACTACCCTAACTGGGCGCAATTCTATGAGATTACGTACAGCTCTTCTACACAGGTCGTGACTTCGGGAGCTAGTTTGTGGATATTGAGCTGTTCTTCGAACTGAGTGAGTATAGTGTACAATAATCTCTCAGGTCGGAGAACAGCTCAAAATCAGCATGCACACCCCGAGCTACGGATATTCTCATTTATTACAAGCTAGATTTGTCTTCTGCGAACTGGAGTTGCCCGAACAGATGTGAATGAGTCGCAACAAACTGCAATTAAACACTGGTACTACCTTTGCTGCTGTTCTCTCTGGTCAAGAGTGCATAGGCAGCATGATGGAATGTGAAACGTCGTTGGACGTAGACTCTCACTGACGGTGTGCAAAAAAGTAGGAGACTGTACATGTGAGCCCAATTGATCTGGGAATCATGTCGATAACCGTCAACCACTACGTGCCGCGTTCCAATCCCAAGTAAGCATATCGCCAGATTTTAAAAGTGATCGCCTATGAATATGACGCAACACTACGTCGGTTGACATTCGCTCCAAGATAGTTGGATAACTTTCCAACTGATACTAAGCAGCCAACCAAAAACTTTGATGTTGCGGGACGTCGCATGGAGAGCTAACAAGGACCCACAAACTCCAAAACCTGGACTGCTATGTGACACAGCGCAATTTCTGTAACAGCTTGATCGGCGAGCACAGGGTAACGCATCAGCAGGAGTTAATGGAAAGATTCTGCACGAACCGCATAATCTTGTACAGGCAGGTTACTAGCCTTGGCAAAATGAAACGCGGAATTCCAGCACTGATCACAACTATTGGGTGCACGCGATCAACAACGAAACCAGCCGATCATATAATGTTCCATTACTCACATACGTCCCAGAGAGTAACGGGCTCAAAGGTTATTACTGCTTTTTCGTCCAACCATCAGCTTTAGACGACATTACTTGTACTGTGGAAAACATGTCAAAGAAACTGTTGTACATGCGTATTCACAGCTCTCCTGGTGTAGAGAAAATATTGGACCAAAGGATTTACAGGCAACAGACAGTAATCTGGTGGAACATCTGGCTATATTTTATCAGCACTGTATGGAGGAGAAACATATACCAACAACACGGAATTGAGCGGTCATCAATATTAATCATAAGACAGGACGTCACACTGACCCAAACAATTACCTTTTGGTAACGCTACTCCCTGTACTCTCCAAGTTTATGAAGTCTATCATCGCTGATGCACTCATGCAGTATCTGGAAAATCACAAGATGAGAACGCAGAGAACCATGACTTCTGCAAAACCGCTCCAGCATTACGAACCTGCCATATGCAGGCAATAGCTGGAGAGAAGTAGTTGATAGTGGAGCAGGAGTCGATGTCATTTACTTCGAAGGCTCAAAAGCGTTTTATCGTTTACTCCACCGAATTCTCCTCCATAAACATCAACTCTATCGCGTTGGTGAACCACTGCTGCGTTGGATAAGCAATTTCCTACACGAAAGTCGGCTGGCGGTGAGAGTATGAGAATCGATGTTCAAAGCGATTAAGGCAGAGTGTGGCAAGCCACAAGGCCCCATGCTCGGTCCTGACTATTTTTGATTTTCATATACGGGCTGGCGAGGAAAGTTACTTCCAGTTCTATTCTTCGCGAATAGTATCAAGCTAAGGCAAGCGAGAGAGAATCAAACGACCATGAAATTATCCAGCGTGACCTCAACACGATTTCAAACTGGTCAGTTCTGAATACACTACCGTTCAATTCGGAACAATGTCACTCTGTTCCATTGCGCCATAGGCCTGACTACGGGTATGAGCTTGGGTCAAATGTATTGTAAACAACTTCCCAAGAAGGCGAGCTTGGTGTGAGCACAACTTTTTAAAACCGTCAGAGGCAGCTGCGAAGGGAGCCAACCAGCACGTCGGCTTGCTGCAGACAGCATTCGGAAGAGTCGACACATCTATCTTCCCCAGGATGCACAACTTACGTGCTCCCTCAAGTTGAATACGCCATGCAAGCTTGCCTACCTAGGTTGCGATTTGACTTAGCTGTGTTAGAGTAACCACAAGGCAGGGTCAAAAGGAACGACAAGGCAATACCAAATCTGTTCTCCCATCAAATGCTGAAGTCACTGAGCTTTTCCAGCGGTCGCAACCCAAGGCTGCGCGGCGATCTCATATTAGACAACTAAATGTTTTTTGACTCTAATCACGTCTGCCGTCCATCGCTAAAACTCAGCAACAACACCATGCTCAGAAGTAACCCTCTGAAATTTTGTGCGCCATATGGCCACCTGGGATGTTGAAGGAATGGTTTTCCTCTTCGAGTTTGGGAAAGCTGGAACTGTCTCCCAAACTTAGTTGTTTTTCCACCAGCGTAGGTATTCTCAAAAAACGGTTGTATCTTTCCTTTGGCTCCCGTCACTTTGTTGCTTAAATTGTGCTACTTTGGATCATATTAAGTATTCCTTTAAACCGGATTTACATGTCACATAAACCAAAGGAGGCCATACAGAATTGAGCATTCTTGCTTTTAATTTTTTCTCACGGAAAACATCAATTACGCCTGTCCCCATCTTGTCTCGTCGTTCTCTTTTATTCCCGTTACACTTCAGTTATGCAGCAGCACAAGTGCCTAATAATCGCTTAAGCGGACAACTCATATATCCTTTGAATTTGCAGTTTTAGTTAAATCATTCTGCGGAACTTGTCAAGCAACTACTTTTTTACCTGGCATAAATCTTTGTTGATTGTTCTGCGGAGAGTGGAAACCACCTTTGTTACCTCAGTGCCCACCTCAGCCTGTGCCATCTTACTGACGTATAACCTAATCCTGGGTGCTCATCAGCTAACCATATAGTCATCGACCAAATTACTAGCAGTCTGGACAACCGTACAACTTGGTCTTAAACCCGTTGCTCATCGCTAAATATTTTTAATTGCTAATGTGTTTTTAACACTTTTTGAACGAAACCGTTAACGTCAGATCGTAACGCAGTGTCCAAAACTTTGCACCAGTTTTGTGGCAGCGAAATCTTAAGCGTCTGTGAAATACCTAGGAGTACCACCGATCAATCAACCTACTTGATCCCTTTACATAAACGAAACAAGACCTAAAGTCAGGAGACTATTGCAATGTGTTACTCGTCTTAGAAATTCCTTCTTACCCAAATGTCTCTATTTACCTTATATCACCGCGTGCGTGTTGACCTATTAAACCCACTTCTCTCTAGAAATATTCCGTCTATTTGAATAAGTATCTCAGTGATTACTAGGTCAGTGAAACATCTACCCAAAATATTGGTGTTCCAAATACGGAATTGGTACCAATAGTATACCCTACATTTTTCAATACTCGCAACAAATTTTGTCGGAAATTCTCAGTAATGTTAGTCATCTTCATAGCGTGCTACCTGAATATTTATCAAGCCATTTACTAGACAGAATTACAAAAGATTTTTGCCCGTACACGATCCTACGGTACGCCAGTAGCCCCATATTTTTCATTTGTTTGGTGGTCAGTATTTAATCAATCAAGGACCGGTGGGCAAATTACTTCAGTTATTTTGGTCCTTGTAGCATCTTCTTACTTAATGTCGTTTTATACCTTGTCTTCTTCTATTATTCTATTTCACTAGTTATCCAAATCTGGCATATCTCTGCGTCTCAACTAAATATTTACTCGTCGTGGGTACATAATGCTTAGTTTTGAATTTAACTTGACATTGCTCTTTGTTAACTGGAACTGGACTCTAGAGCATCGCGCCCAAATGATGACGAAGCTGAGTAGGAGGCAGAAGATCAGTGCTTGGCATTACAAGCCTCGTATAATGTATGGCATAACAGGGCACGTCATTGTCCAAGCTATGCCTACTGAAGATTACCGGAGTTAGGATTCAAACCATAAATTCGGTGAATTCTAGCAAACACCTCCACCAACCAGTAGCCAACCTTCGTCCGTAACACTTATTACGTTGGGCGGATGCTCGTCGTTGGGTCTTTAAACGAGCAGTTCTCCGCATGTATTAGAATATGCAGTCTGGAATTGGGCCGATATTTAATCTGAGGTGCAGATCGATTCGATCGATCGCCGGAACCATGTCTAAAGTTTTGTTGGCTACCGTTCCTTCACTCAACGGCAGTAACCGTACTTTCCCCGGTTTTTGAGCTAGGGAACGTCTAGGGGGATTAATGACACACTAACCACGAGCAATAATTGATGGACTTAGCAAGCCGCGCTTTTCCGAATGGTTACAAAGCTAGTGTTTTCTAGCTGACATGCATG
Source organism: Dicrocoelium dendriticum (assembly GCA_944474145.2). Classification (NCBI taxonomy): domain Eukaryota; kingdom Metazoa; phylum Platyhelminthes; class Trematoda; order Plagiorchiida; family Dicrocoeliidae; genus Dicrocoelium; species Dicrocoelium dendriticum. The sequence goes on along the minus strand of OX104068.1, from coordinate 9,740,518 downwards.
TTGAGTTGACGGTTCAGGAATTGTGTGGTTGCAACCCTTGCATGAGAAGAGATACCTCAGTATCCTAGCAAATAGGTGACAGTTAACTGCGGCCGAGTTTATAAAACCAGCGGTTTGAAACCATTGCATTTGGAGCGCATTTAAACTATTACCATTGCAGTTTCCTTGCAATATGGAAACGTACCGAAATCTATAGTAAATCCCTAATCGACCCAAGGATATCAACACCCTGAAGTACTTCAGTAATGCTGCTGCTCTCCAAACGTAATCCGAACGCTGTTGTGACATCTGTTGTAGATTCAGTAATTGTATAAATTTTCCAAACAGGTACTTAGGCACAAACATATATCTCAATCTGATTTCCCCACTTACTTGCAGATTCCGGTCCAAGATAATTGAAACTACGACGAACACGTTCCCGACGATGGTGCAGATGATGATGACGCCAAGCGATACAGCGGTCAGAACAAGATGTACAGTTCCATAGAATGGTCTGAAGGTAGCCAGCGTGACATTATCCGCATGCATAATAACGAGCATTAAATGCGGCCTTGATTGTTGTGGAGATGCTATGACAACACACTGCCCATGTTCTCCTCACGGTGACAGTCTTCCGATATGAACTGAAATTCAGCCATGTGGTATCCTGGTTTTAGCCACACTGGCCGATTCACCAGCAGACCGACGGTCATAACAGTGACGACAAATTTTCTCTGGGGAAACGGCGAGCAGCAGCAGCAGCAGCAGTCATCAGTCACACTGGAGCACAAATGATCAGATTTGCCAATTGTGGGGGAAGTGGTTATTCGTTTCGTCCAATCAGGTTGTCTCGGCATATTATAAAAAGCTACAACGCTTCCGGAATATCGTTAGACGCATAAAACCAGTAGTGGTGATTAATCACTAAAACTGCTTTGGGTCCTATGAAACAAGAATGCTTTTTGCTTCCGGGCATGGCAGATACTTGCACATTTAGGGAAGTACACACTATCACGTTATACGCCTCCTGTTTGCTTAAGCATCCAATTGGTTTCGTATAGCACAGGGTACTTTTTTACAATTTTTGACGTTAGTCCAATGTGACACATTATAGTGTCAGATTCCCGGACACAGCTCTATCACCAACCGGTAATTTAGTGGGCGTTATCCGAGTAAATTCCTTGCGCCATGGTCAGCTTTAACCTCATATGTATCGACCCTAGCTTTAATCACACGAATAATCAAGCGAAACATGATGTCAGTTTACGCCAAGGTTCAAAACACCTTTATAAGTCAGTTGTGTGTGGCGTACAATGCATGATCAAGTTAGAATCACACATTAACCGAGATTCCATACTGATATCTGCCTAACAGGCAAGCGGGAGGCAGGGCGTTGAAGTCCGACGTCCGTACACCCCATGGAGGAGCTCTCAGAGGTTTATCCACTAACCAACGAGCAACAAAGAGCAGGGCTTTTTTAGAGGACGCAATCCGGGCGGGGCGCCATCTACACATTCTTAAGCAAAGTACATCCCTACTCATTTGGCATATTAGTATCTAGCCATGAATTACAAAATGTAAAATTCCTTGATAGTTTCCTGTAGCCTCTCTTCCAGAAAGCTACATGCATTTTGTTGTATAAGTACTTGTAACGCCCAATTGGCCTGTGAGTGCTAGACTCAATTGCAGCGTTACTGATGAAGATTGTCTTTTCTTCACAGCTATCGCTGATATGCTACCTCAGTGAAATGGCATCTAGCCGACTTCCGTGATAAGATTCTGTTTAGATCTTGCTCCGAAAAGCTACCGGGAACTCACCCTTTCCCGTTAACATTCCTACACATTCTAACAAAGAATCCATTTCTTCCGGTCATTCAGAACATCGGCCCATTGTCAACCTCATCGCTTTGCCTCCTACTAAATGGAAACACTCGAGGTGAATCTAAATGGTTACTTTCCAAAATTCACCAATTTAGACTAAGGACTACTGAACATTCCAACTCTCCGATTTTTACGGCTTGTCAATCCTGCTCGCTTATTTCTGCAGACGAGCTGAACGCTACGCTACTTACAGCTCTCGCTCATCTGCCTCCGACGTTCTGTAGCAGCTACGCAAATATTTTACATGGCGTTCAGCTCTCGTTCCCTCCGCAGTAAAACTGTATTTGGCACATCTCTTACATGTGATAACTGATGTCTAACATTGGAGCCTCGGCCTGCAGCTTACAGTTAAAACCAACGTTTCATCACTCCTGAGGCTTCAATGATTTCGTTATATATTTTTTTCAGACACTTCATGGTGCACGGGTTTGTGTGAACCACAAATTCTGAGGTGTAAACGTTTGGTTTCATTTAGGATCCACAGGAATTTTGTGAAGGTGGTAGCGCTTGAAGTAATGACTTGCAACCAAAGTTTCTCCATGGACGAAATTCCTTTTTAGTTTTAGATTTTCAAAAACTACTCCTTGGTCTGCCATATATTTTGGCCTGAAGAAGCTCTTGTGTCAAGGGCGAAACGTTGCCACAATAAAACCCTACCAAAACCGATTTGTATTCAAACCTTCTGAAATCATGTTTTGACAAACTTATGCTCTGGATGATCACTTTGACTCCACAAACCCCATGTATTAGCCTCGAAGAGATTTAACCCTTCCGCCCATTGCAGTACAGAGTTTTCTTAAACTAACAGAAAAATCTGACAGTCACTGATGCAAGCATTTACTTACATGTAAATGGAAAGCTTCGTCGTCATATTCAGCGTTTCACCACTTTCTGGTTAATATGTTGCCGTTTTTCGGAATTTTGCTTTTAGTTGCTGAACTATGTCATTCCGGATGTAACTCGCCACAAACTGCCTTTTGAGCAAAGCAAAGTGAAAAGGAGCAGTGAGTAAGTATGACTTAAAAAGCGTACTTGGAAGTCTCGTAGGACGGTTGGAGAAAACAGTACCGAATCAAAAGGTATGTGAGTTATCTACCCAGCGTCTACGGAGTTACGTGTGTTGCTAGATACTTTGAGTGCGAACTAAAAGTTGTGTGCAAGCATACAGAACAACACGGGGTGTAAAGTGTGAGAAACTACAATCTGATCGCCTCCTCGGGTTCAGCTGACATAAATCTAAAAGAACGGCATAATTAATGTCATCCACAATAACACACTTTAGGTGCTGGGAGCTGAGGGCAACGTCTAATCGTATTTGAAAATGTCCAAAGTAGCGGAGGATACAGCTGTGTTTGTGAGAGGGAGTTCCAGGGTTGCCAAATCCTGAGACAAACAATTCGGTCGACACTGTAGGCGGCTGTATTGTTCCTCAGTTTCAGACAGTTACTTATACGCTTGATGTCTTGGCTACGTATTCGGCAAACGCCGGCAAACGTGGTTGGAGTCACACAATATTTTGTACACTAATATGAGATCACCGCGTAGCCTTCGATAGCGTCCGTTGAAAGCTCCATGCAACTTCAGTCTTCGCTAGTAACAGTTATTTTATAGGCCCTTGTTAGCTTACGCTGTGGTGTCTGTGGTATCTCTAGGTCACGCTTCAACCACGATTGCCAAGCATGGATGGCGTATTCAACGTGAGGGCGCACGTAAGTATTGTGCATAATAGGGGAAGGTTGATGAACCAAATCTCCGAAATACCCTTCATCACAGGCCGACGTGTTACCTCAGACTGTTTTGCACTGTTGATGTAACTCTGAACGAGCACATTAAGTATGAGTTCGTAGGAAGTAGTTTGCAATCGGTGTGCAGCAAGGCAAAACGTATAGTCATACGTATGGCGTGGCTGGACAACTTGACATTTGTCTACACTGAATGGTAGGGCATTCTGAACTAACCAGTTCGACACCATGATAAGATCGCACCGGAGCCGTTGGTGGTCGTCCGGTCCTCCGTGTGTGCTAAACTTGGAATGCTCTCCCTAAGTATGTCGTCTCTGCTCCCAATCTGGCGATGTTTGTAAAACGAGTTGACGATGTGTTGTCTCATTTGCATTTCCTTTTATGACTTGTTAGCCTGGGGCTAACAAACACAATCAAACGATGTTTCCAAACTCCCAATCAATGGGTTTATGGATTTATACTTATAATATGCGAACATCCCCGCTATTCTACATATGTCTATGATGAGTCCACCAAAACGCTTTTCACTTTAGCATGCAATTTAATTTTCGCAATTATTTTCATCCCTTGGGACTTGCTATGCATTGCTTGTTTACCCATAATACACCATTGTTCCATTGTTCCATTGATCATTCGCCATATCTTGTGATCATCCGCGAAAAATAGGAAATTGGAAGCAATTGGATCTCGCCAAGTGCTTAATGAACACCAATAATAGACGAGGCCCAAGCACCGAGCCACGTGGTACACCGCACTCAACATCAATTGCAACAGGCTGAGAATCGCTGACTTTCACTTCCAACCGACGTTTGTGTGGACAATTAATTAGCTAACGCAGGATTAGGTCGCCAGTGTCATAGTTCTAAAGTTTATAAAGAAGAATTTAGCGGTCCAAGCGATTTAAAGCTTTTGAGAAGTCCGGGTAAAGTACATCAACTCCTGAGTTTAGAGAGGCTTGGAAACAATCGGTTGGTATAGTAGTTTGGTAACGTTTCGCTTTTGACACAAGGGCTTCGTCAGACCAGGTGAATCGGTGTGCAATTTTACTATCAACTGCTTCAGTCCAGCTATTGCTTGCAAGTAACAGGTCAGTAATACACGAGT
>OX104068.1:9588347-9735317 GCA_944474145.2 Dicrocoelium dendriticum | reverse complement strand
TCGGGTCTTGTAAAGTTATGCTTTTTATCCCATCATACACCATTGAACCATTGAACCACTGAAGTTGAAAGCTTTGGGAGTATTCAGAGGGTGGTATCGCCGACTTCGAGGCTACTTCACAATGACCTAGTTGATTTCACGCAATCCGAAGCATGTTTGCCGCGCTTGATTGTAACAGCAGTAACGCCCAACTTAAAGACCAGTCCTTTAAATGGACAGAACATAACAGCCTCTTAGTGTGCTGCAGGAACTTCTTTTTCATACGCGTATGTCAATCATGGGATGTTCTCTCCGAATCTGTTATTTTAGCACACACGGGAGCCATATTTAAAAATCGGTTGGATGATGCTCTCCGTCACTTACTTTTGTTACGTGACGCTACTCTCCATCGTGCTCTCGGAAAATACGTTGGATTTACTTTTTTCGCTTATTGAAGCTATGGAGACGCTCGGGGTGCAGGGTTTCTGTATCAAAAACGACAAGTTCCTTATTTTGACAACAAAACTACTAACTATTTTTTCAGTAACCATTTTCGTTAACGCAGCAGGCCATCCGACGGGGGCTTGTAATCAATACTCATTAAGCCGTGTTAAATCATTGTTCATTATTCCTTGTTCACTGTGACACAGCGGTCAAAACCGTTAATGACCGATTGAAAGAGCTTTTGAAATCTCGAAATCTCCGTTCGTATTGAAGCAAGCTTTGGTCAATTAGCTCAATGGGATGGTAACTGACCAAACAGCTGAATATTATGCATTACCTGCCAGAAAACCTTGCAACCCAAGACCGGTTTATAATTTGTCTACTCTTAGCAGCTACATATAGCAGTCCCTCGGAGTTTCAGTGGTAGTACTTTCAGTGGATATCCAAGAAACTGCGCTTCCAATTCTTGGCAGCTAAACTTTAGGATAGTATGCAATTTCGAAAGCGGTCAAGGAATGCAGTGTTTTCTGGAGAGCAACACCTACTTTCCATCTACTTCCCCAATTACGGTCCCAGTAATGGCATCGACAAACGTTCACTTAAATGCGGATCGCGGCGCACATTGGGGTTACAATCTAATCGCACAACGGGTACTTCAAGATGACCGCACTTCACGGAGTCTACTGTTTTACTAACAGAATAGCAAATCAAACTAAGGCCTTCCAAAGGGCAAAGCAAGTTTAAAGAACAATATAAGCGAAACGTAGATCGTGCCCGAAACAAAGCCTCAGACGTAACTTACTACAACGCAACTGACCGCAACTAACAGAAACCAGACTAACCATTCTGTGCAACTGCACTGGTACATAATGAATTCTCATAAGGCCGAGTATAAATCTCTGACTCATATTTGACTCCGGACATGAACCACAGGTTATCTGTAAATCTCATCCCTATCTAGATTTTCTAAAGATTGACCCATCTCATCAACCATAAGCTTACATTTGTCAGTGGATACCCCTCCTATTAACCAGTTTATCTACCGCCTCTTGCTCCTAACCACAAGAATACTATAAAAGAGAACACCTTTCCTTTGCTCACTGCTGTGCAACGAGGTTTATTTCCAAGGTAAGTGCATCAAGCCTTTCCCGTCCACCCGGTGGTTTATGGGTAGTGATCACAACTAAGATCCCAATAGTCCCAGATTCGATGCTCCCTATCTCTATCTGATAACATAACATCAAAATGCGTCATAAGAGTGCAGTGCTTTAGGGTGGGTAACACCCAATTTCTACCTGTGTTATTATTTACGGTCCTAACGATCGAAAGACCATGGTTCAGTTCGATGGGAATCATGAGCAACATTGAGATTGCGTGTCGCAATCCATCCTTACAACGTGTACTTCCAAATGACCCACAAAATCCATCAGTAACCGTGCTGCCAATCGTCGCCAGTCGTGACGCGGTGGCTTAGGGTAGCAGTCGAAAGTAACATCACACTGGTCGCCGGGTTCGATGCCTTTTATCTACTGAGGTAAAATAAGATCGGAGCGCGTTTTGGCAAACTACCACATATATTACGTCTCATAGCAAACTACCAAAATACACCCTAAAATCACCATCCTGCAGAGCGATAACCGGGGAATTACAACGAATTTATTAACATCCCCCACTACAGTGTGCAATCCGCCGGGAGCATCACAACGCCTCCAGATACAATAAACCAAATTGTAGCTTGTTGATCGCTCAGTTTATGAAATTTGCTCCTATACGGTGGCAGCTGTTTGACAGTAAATAGACTCAGATTTCTGGATAAAACTTAAGAATAGATGAGCCACGTCAAGCTATTTCCACTTCACTCGCTGGCTCTTCGGAGAATAATATATTATCGCACCGCAACCATACTCAGCCACGGGCTCATTTTGGAATCCGGCGCCCCATTCATCAACACCTCTAACCATTTAATTGATGACCGTCCCGGACCTAGTGACCCAAACATAACAGGAATAAACATTTGTTTATCTGCCACATTATGTAACTATCCGAATGATCTCCTTCCGAGTGGCGCACACAGAATAATGTTTAATTGTGTACATGTGTTAGTTAATAAAATGCACATACTAATTCGCTTTGTTGCTCTTTATTACACTTATATGCTTACAGGTGACCGAAAATAGCTCACACGAAAAATGCCTACAAGGGTAAACGCGCACACTGCCTACGACGAACATGCAAGTGCACTAAGTCGATCGCTTTGTACATGTATACCTGTCCTATGTACCCAACCCTCCATGACTCATTCTGAATATTCAACAGACAGGGCGTCACTCGCCAAGTGCAGGCTGCCGAAGCCTCAACGATTCCGTAGCTCTAACGCACTTGGTTTGACGAGCCCGAGTTTGTGGTTGGCTTAATCTTGGCTTGACGATATTGGTAACCACGTCAAATGACGGCTAGCCATTTTGTACGCAATAGTACTGCAGATGGAAGGATGTCTATGTAATAAATGTCCCACTCAGGAAGTCTCTTAGACGGAAAATTTGAAGCAGTCTGTAGTAACACACGGTTCGTTTCAGTAAACTCACAATTGTACACAATCGTAATCGAATTTACTTCATCCGTTGCATTCATCGCAATGAGGCTGGACTCCATCGCAATAAGGCTGGATGTTACTGTGGGGCGACGCTTTGCCTGCTTTAGAGATCCATTGAGCTATACAGGGTGGTGCTTTTTGAACCTTCAGAGCCACTCATACCAGATTGGTCAATGGTTAGAGGCCTGAAAAACTCAGCCACCCGGTCCTCCAGGTTGTGGGTTTGAATGAGGGTAGCTTCTTTTTCCTTAAACCGGACTCTTTGTAGCCCAACGCCAAACCCGCTACCTTGCGGTCAGGTTTCTGAACCAGTCTTTGTTTGCGAAGCCTAATCGTTCTCCTGTCTAGGCCTGGTCAACCTGACAGTATCCTGCCTACGCAACACAATGATTCTTTGTCAAACAGTTTCTTAATACTCTGGCCACCACAGATGGTAATCAACGGTGCCCTATCTGCTGCATCGAGCAAGGTGGATAGGGGTATGTATGCCACTGCTTAAACCTACCGCACTTAGGCTTTTTCACTCTTAACGTCCCGTTCCAGCCCAACTTGTTTCCCCCTGTTTTCAACCCCCCACTTCTTGGCCCTTCCCCACCTTGCTTTGTTAAGCTTTTACCTTTAATATTCACTCTCATGTGAACGCGCAGCCTCAATCCTTCCATGTTGACAAGTCTCTCTCCAAGCAAGCGGCCAAGCTAAGTTCACCGACTTTCATTATGCATGCCTCAGTGTATGCACATTGCGTCCGATCGGTCAACAGGCAACACTTGCCCGAAAAATAGAGACGCTCACGAACGAAATATGCTGCTTATCGGAGACCTGCCTGCAAGACTGGAGCTCTGTGCTCACTTTGCGATTCCCTTCAGGTGACACCAGCAGCATTTTCTTATTGCGACTACCCTTGAGGATGCAGCTTTGAGCACCGGCCAAGCGGGTGTTGGTATTGCCCTCAGTCCCCAGACTGAAGCTGCTCTGGTTGATTGGACTCCAATCAGTAGTTGTGTGCTCTTATGGGCGGTCCGATTGGCTGGCTCGTTCAAAGCTTCGAAGTCGCGCAGGACTAATAGGTGTCTATTCATCATGGCTGTCTATGGACCCACAAACTAGCGATGATTCGGTGAAAGATGATTCCTATCGCCAATTGAATGAGCTCCTTCGCCACAGAAGAAGCTCAGACAATGTTGTGCTGGCTGGGCATATGAACGCTCAGGTTGGAAAAATATCCACTGATGAACTGCATCTGGGCGGCTAACATGGTGTATGCTCCCGTAATGATAACGGTGAGCGGTTACTTCATTTGTATGATGCTTGCCTATTTTTTAGCGAGCACTAATTTCCGACATAGCGCCGGCCGGAGGTGACATGGTGCACACCAACATCGAACCAGCTACGAACGCAAATCGATCACATTGCGATACGTTACCGATGGAGAGGCTGCGTCCAGAACTGTCGCTCGATTTGAAGCACAAGTGTGGACACCGACCATGCGCTTGTCTGTACTGACATACGGATGCGTTTTGGCGGACGCCGATGACGACGTTGTAAGCACACTAACACCAGCCAACTGGCGAAACCAACTGTTCTGAATGCCTATCAAAGGACGCTGTCATGCGAGTAGAGTAAGCGCTCACTGGATGCAATTGAAGCTCACTGGTCGCATGTTCACCAGTCCTTACTAGCAGCAGGCAAATCCTCATTTGGTAAGTCTAATCGCCAACATGGACATTGGGTCTCTTCACATTCTCTGGATCTTATCGATGCTGTCCGACATATTCCGGCAGGAAGCGAACACAAGGAACTCGCAAAGGGCTCCGGGCAAAACTCCGTGCTAGCCTGAAGAGAGAGCGCTAATCCTGATGGTCTCCTCTTGTTTCAGAGATGGAAATGTCCACTGTCCTTGGTAACCATTGTAACTTATTCCGGCTGATACGGAAAATAGACAGCAGGAGACCTGCTGTTAGGGAACCGATACGTGACGGGAGTGGATAGCCTATCCACCACTTGTCAAAAAGTTTGGAGCTTTAGGCTGTGCACTTTGAAAGGCAGTTTAAGCGGCCGGAATTGTTAGATCTCTCCGCGGTCACTGATGGCCTCGCTCGCTGGGCCTTCCCTTTGGATCCACCCTCTCGCTCAGAAGTCGAACGTAAGATCGGATGGTTGAAGTAGAACAAAGCCGTGGGGCCAGATGATCTTCCACCAGCTCTCTTCAATTTCCGGGGACCTGCTCTTGCGGATGATTTATACCAGTTAATATTGATACTGAGGGAGCATGAAACTGTCCCAACCGACTGGATCCCCTCCATCATAGTCTCGATTTTTAAGGGATGTTCACCAGCGTTATTGCGGCAACCATAGAGGAACCAGGCCGATCTTCATCGCCTCCAAATTGCTTGCCTCTGTCATCCTTCACAGACTGACTACCAGTTGTGAAATTCATATTCGTAAAGAGCAAGCCGGGTTTCGTCGAGGTCGTGGTTGCATTGACCACACCTTCACTTTACGTCAGTTGTTGGAACACCTTCACATATATTGGCGGCCCACCGTTGTCGTGTTCCTCGATATCAAAGGTGCATTCGATTCGGTTGATGGACGTGCATTTTGGGACTGTCTACTCAAGCAAGGTGTACCTGAGAAATATGTAAATATTATCCGATCATAATACGCGCGTAGCTCAAGCAGAGTGAGGATTTACGGTAATCTGTATTTGCGCTTTAATATCTTCAGTGATGTGAAACAAGGATGCTCGCTGTCACGTTTCCTTTTCAAGTTCGCTATTGATGAAGTCACAGAAATCGCGTTCACTGGACACAAGTTAGAATGTGTGGATCTGCTCCAAGTGGAACGACTTGTTGTCTTAGATTATGCTGATAATATTGCCCTAATCTGTGACAGCTCCCGGACGTGTCAAGCTGCACTAGACAGATTACCACAGGCTGTCTGTCACTTCGGACTTTACTTTACACCCTCGAAATACGAAACTTTCCTCCAAAAATGTCCTGGACCGTCTCCTACGCTGACCCTTGGTGGGGATCAGCTAGAAGTCCTTCAAAAATTCAACTACCTGGGAAGTTGTATCAACGCCTGTGGGTTTGAAGATGAGATCACGAACTGTATAGCAAAAGCTTGATGCGCTTTTTCAAACCTTCGCTAGTTATGGCGGTGGCGCGACGTCACTCTCACCCTGAAGGGTAGAGGATACAATGCAGCGGCACGTTCGACCCTACTGTACGGTTGTGAAACCTAGCCGCATAATGCAGCGGACCTGCAGAGGCTAGTTACGTTTGAACACAGGTGTCTTCGCAATTTAGCTCACATCTGGTGGGAACACCGAGCGTGTTCGACGCCTTGTTTACGGCACAGGACAAGGAAATGAACCACTCAGCACCGTTATTTTAAGCACCAGGCTCCGATGGCTCGGACATGTGTTACGAATGCCAGTCCACCGGCTCCCTCGACGTGCGTTGTTTGCGCCGGGTGCGTGGGTGGAAGAAAAGGAGAGGTGGCCAAACGAGCACTTGTTGGAGAGGGCTGAAGGTCCTCACTTCGGAGCTGGCCTCATTTGGATGTTCTGAGCTCCCTGATTGTGATCCGAAAGACGATGAACACGGTTGGCTGGATACAATTGCTTAAATGACTAGAAACCGACATCAGTGACGTTCGTGCTGTGAGTTTCTTTGTCGCACCTCATCCGTCTTAGCTTCCCCCTCCAACCACGACCTCCCTATTTATCGTTGTATAATTTTGCATAGTAATTTTTTGCTTCATAATAGCCGGTTGGTGGCTTACCGAAACGACGCCTATCCGTTACCGGTAGCTCAGCTGGCTTGCACCTGTTGCATTTTTCCCTTTTTTCTATATTGCGGCACAGTATCTGAGGTGTTTCGCATCTCTAGCTAACGTGTATAATAATGATGGTAATGATCCGTTGCACAGTTAGAAGGCCGATGAGAAAAGTGGACTTTCAGTTCATGACATTTTGATAAAGAGAAAACACACCCACCGTTGGCTTCTTCGCAGTTCTGCGATACAATCTGCTAGTTTCGCTTCCCCAACCAGCACTGTACACCGATGTCACCAAATAGGGGGACTCTTGTACGCTGACATTGGAGGAGTATCCCTTTATGATTCCGTTCTTCTGGACTGATCTTTGTGCCCGCCGCCTTGAGTTGCTCACGCGGAAAATCGCCCACTCTCACATTACTGTGTCACGTAAGGAGACTGTTATTGCAATTTTTACGCTGAAACAAGTAGCATTATGTTACAACATGTCTCGAATACTACCAACAAGGTCAATTATTGCGAGTTTGTTAGCCTTTGCGTGTGTTTCAACTCGTCAGCCGAATTCACTCATTTAAGGTACTTCCTCAACCGCGTAAGTACAACTTGTGGAATGAATCGGCTAGGCACATTATCAAAGAACAAGGTCATTGGCCGAACATTGGTGATGGAATGTTTATTTTATGCTGCACGGGTCCCTGGTCGGTTATCTACCTCATCAAGCAAAGCAAGTCTAGCGAGGAATTGGGTCCGGTCGCGCCAAGTGCGTTGGAAGCAACGAACCACTGATGCTCTGGCAAAGAGTAGTCGGCGGACAGTGCTCTGTCTGTTGTGTATGGGGGTTTGACATATAGAGCATTCGTTTACGTGCAAAGCGATCAAACTGGTGCACTTGCGTCTTCGCCATATACTGCGTGCGTCATTTTCCGTGTACGTATTTCTCTGTGTACAATTTTTTTTAGTATGAACATCTTTCCTTGTTCGCATCTTTCCGTGTACGCAATGTTCGGTGTACGCTTTCATCATGGAATTATTATTAAATTCCACTGAATATCCTTCTGCGAGTTGGAATGCGGTAGACAATGGGTAGAGCTCAAAGTTGAGCTCTAGAGACGGCCGTCATGGTAGAGGAGGCAGTTACCATGTATACTGTTTGAACAATGTAAAATTTGTGTATTACCGTTAAAAAAGCGAATATTTAGCTAGAAGCAGCACCGGCACAATGGAAAAGGAAAACATGATGACAACAGGAAAGGCGCTTAGTTGGACCCATCATAACGTTCATATTGAGACATGCCCACATGAGCCTACTTCGACTGCATTGGGAAATGTAAAAAGTGCCAATTTCATTCTTTGTATTACACAGCAGCTTCCAGTCACTCATGATAGGTAAGCATTATCTTTGCACATGCGAAAGCATTTGATCGCGTGCCACACAAACGGATAAAGATATATTTTTTGGAGTCTAGGACCCACTACTCGGTTGGTTTTCCTCATACCTGAACGGTCACTCTCAAAAAGTCATCTTAGGCGACCATCGTACTTTCCCATGCTTAATTACCAGTGGGATTCTAAAAGGAAGTGTGCTCGATCTACTAAGTTTCCTACTTTATATTAATGACATCAGTATGTATATCAAATAAGGCGTACAGTTGTCATTGTCTGATGATATGAAGAGTGTTCCTTTGACATACTACTGCTTACTTAAGGTAACAACCATTCTCCTGCCATGGTGCGATAAGTGGATAATAAAGTTCCTAGCACAAAAGTCAATTATTCTGTCGAGGTTGTTTGATCACGGAACGATGTATCACACATATTACGGAACGCCTCTATGTGCAACTCTCTAAACATGAACTCGGAATCAGGCGCTCCTGTATTTTCAAGTTTTCTGAGCTGATTGAATGCCGGATAGAAAGAGTCAGACAACACATGACTAAGATATCTTACAAAATGCATGCAAGAATTAAAAGTTTTACTATCCTCACTCTAACTGCTGGAGTACTGCAGTGTAATTTGCGAAAGTTTAAAGGAAGTGGGTAGGAAAGCTATAGAAAGCATACGGCGGTCATTTGCTAATCATGTATTAAGCAAAACCTCTAACCTGTACCCTCGGGAACGGTGCCAGCAACTCCATCTGCATCTGATTTGGTTGCAAAGACTTGATACTGTTGTTCAATCTGTTTCAGAGCACTAAGTACTGAAATCTACCCACATTAACATCGCAGCACAGTTCTATGCGGGACCTTCGTAACAAAGACTATCCTGGTTATACAACCATTCAGGTCAGCTTTGAGATCCAATTTCTTTCTAATCAACTATGCTGCTCTGTGGAACTATATCGTTTGGGAGTATGCAATCATTTCGTAGTAAGCTTAGAAACTACGTTTCCCCGGGTGACGATTAGGTTATTTTACTTTGGTGGAAGATCAATTGACGATCTAGTTACTTAAAACCCAGATAAAGTCTAATGGGTGAAATTCCAAAACTTTGCTGACTGTAAGTAACCTTCAGTGTTCACAATAACATCAAAGTGCACAAATGCTTTCCACTTTCGCGTAAAACACAAACATGCATGGTCAGAAACGTAGGCGAATATTAGAACGGGACTTCATGTTGCCCATGCAAGAGCATGGTATTACCTGGAAATAAATATATATGATCTGTGCCAACTAAAGATGCAACTTCGTACTAGATTGGAAATATACCTATTATTACTATTATTAGCACTTTCAAAAAGGCCAGTCTATTTGTACTCAAAATCACTATATGACATTTACAACAACCTGAGTAAAGGTGACTTGTAGGCCATTACAAACGTTCAGCATGCTTTCACAGAGAGTATAATTGATTATTCATTGGTTGCTAAGACTGCATTGAAATTAGTGTTTCTTTCATAAGCTCATATGATGAAAATTCGGCAGCGAACCGTGTACACTGAAACTGTGAATAAAAACCAGATATGTTATTGTGTTCGTCCCAGTAGCTCACAAACTACATAGCACAATCGGCAATCCGGAGTAGCACCAGACACGTTTCTCCCTATTGGGACTCGTCAGGGGTGCTCATTCCCTTGGTCTGTCCTACTGGGGATCGGACCAATGACCGATGAAGGCTGACACCAACTAGCCAGCAGCTTAAGCCACTGAGCCATGGAAGAAATTGCCCGGGCTCTATAATTTGCAAACTAACTTGGATATAGCGCGACCTAGCTTCCAATGCCACAAAAGTTACCGGTTTGCAGATGACAGTGGCTAGCCTCAGAGGTCCTGAGTTCCTCCCACTAGACGCTATGTCCATATGACATCCGAGACACTGAATGCATAGTCACTTTACCCAGCTTCAGGACTAGTCTGAGGCAATATGTTTACCTTCTCACTTAAAGCACCGTATGGAATAAGCTGTCTAAAGAAAGCAAGTTTACTGAATACTTTTTATGTTTATGATAATGAGTAAGGTTTAGCTCCCAATTGATAGTACGAAAATCTACTGCATGTTCAAGGTAACTATGGAAATCTTTCTTAATGCCTAAGAATATCGGTTGCGTACGTGTCACAATGGGTACATCAGCACACGCGGATCTTTAAAATCGTGCTGTTTCAACTTGTCACTCGACCTGGAAATCCGAATTGGAACCATTGTGACAAATCTAAATTAGTACTTATTTTTGCGATCCCACCCGACATATTAATCAGACGAGTCAGTTAGTATCTGCAGTATATTTTCGAGGAGTGCACCGTTTGTTTATTTTTTGAAAGGCATGTATTAAGTAAATAAATAAATGGGTATTTCGCAGGAGGGGCGAGGTCCTTCCATTTTTAAAGAAAATTTATTTTATACCGCTAGTTTCGTCAACATCTAATTTATGAACTTATGTTCAATATGGATCAGTGATGGAATGTCTTGTGAAATATGCAATAACTTACAGAATAGTGGAAAGTTAGTTGTCACATGTTTTTTGATATGGATCGCATAAGTGAACCCATAGAATACCGAAGGTTGAAAATTTTGACGACATTTGGCATGGAAAGAAAATACTTTAAACGTGCTGTATATATGGACGGGCTCTCGCTGTTCCTTGATACCACAGTAGTTTATTCCACAGATGGGTGTCCCTCAAAAAATTTAGACACATATTTTCCATGCGCTTCTGTAAGAACAAACCTTTATTTTATCACGTGTTGGATAGGTTGAATCACAGCCTTACTGATCGAGGAGACTCGCGAATATATTATATGGTATAAAAGATTGCGATTGCTTTTAAGCTGTTGAAGCAGGAGTGGGTAGAGTTGGAGGTGAAAACATCACTCCTCATAGGCGACCGTCAATGATCACCCCATAATTATTTTGATAATACAGCTCTGGATGTTTTCCACATCATCTCCATCTGTTTTGCCTAGATGACTATGTAGGACGATGCGGTACTCTAGCTCAGATTGCACTATAAGTTTGATTGATGCAAACCGTTTGTTTGGGATAGTGAGTATGACCTAATGTTGTAGCTTTGATGATGTATGATGTGCTTGAAGAAGCTAAAGATGCTGGAGTATCGAATTCTCAAGTATCGAGCGAAATAGGCTCGGTACCATTAAGAGTGCTGAATACCTTTAGCGTGCTGTATCTGAGATAGAAAGCCTAAACTTTTCTGCTCTGTATTTCGTCAAGAAGCCAGGAAAATGCAAAAGAAGTACTGCCACGGGTTACCTTGAGCACAGCATTTTTTAACGCTAGAACCATGCAATGGATTCATGTACATCTAGTCAATTCATATCCTAGAAAAAGTAGACTTTCTGCACCCAAGTAGGTGCATTTTTAGCATGTTACACAACCATTTTGAATGATGAAGTATATGAAATTACTGATGAGGTGAAAAATAAAATGTTTAAAAACTGTTTTCACAGACTACTCGAGTCATGTAAGATGCCTATATATCGTCTTCCAGAGAGACTAACAGAAAGTGGTGATCAGCACACAAATAAGGTTTTTCAGTTTCTTCTTCTTTATTTGTATATAGTAATAATCATAGGTACAATGTTAGGGTTCATTCGTGAGTAAAAAGAAAACAACTGATTACTCCTTTAAAGCGATCAATTGGCTAGGTGACTGATTATGTGATGGAAGACGCGGGAGTTTGCTGGCTAAGTCCGCATCCTTCCCATCCGCTGGTAGACCATGGCAGTTTCAACGACTGCACCGTTACTCGCGTAAAAAACTTTGCATGGTGCCGATAGTTTTTTGAAAGAAAATGATTGTATGGCATCTTAAAGCAACCTTTCCCCCGATAGTTTTGGTTGGACAATTAACAAGTGGGACAGTTAGTGTGGAACAGAATTGTCTTAAGATGTAGAGCGAGAAAATAGAATGTTATATTTAGAACGTGTGTTGGCAACAGATACTGTGTTTGATAGGTCACAATGTGGTGGATGAAGGGGGTTGTTTAGAATTTTGGAGAAAAGTCTCGCACATGCGTCCGGATACACGCTAAGAATAAAATCCACCATGAATTCTAAACAATCCACTGCTTCTCGTAATACGCTTTATGGACCTTAAAATTATTGCGTAGTCATTTTAAATAATTCACGGAAGATTACAAAGGAGCAGTAGATTCACTGCGACAGATTGCATGCGGTCACAAATCTAAGAACCAAAGCACGAGTTCCTAAAATTACTTTATGTGGAAGGGCGTACATTGATAGCCACCTAACCATATGAAAGTTTTCGGCAGCATGAATAGACCAAATTAATGTTCGGGATAAAAAACCGACTATATATTTAATATTTTGACGATCTGGCTATGAACTAATCACTCACTGCCTATAGAGAAGTGGCGTCCAAAACAACTGGTGAATTACAAACTCGGCGAAGCGAGAATGTTACCCATGGCATATAAAAGTTTTCAGATACAAGAATCGGAACGATGGCCACAGTAAAACCACATCTAGATCATTACGAAAAGTAGACATTTTCCCAGTGATTAAAGCAGTGCATCCCAAGACGATATTGCCGGTATACTTGCATCCAATAAGAGTAGGTGGTATGGAGAGCATTGCAATTTATAAAGAAATTAACGCGAATTAATATACGGTTCATTGTAACACACCAATAATAGAGAGAGAAGTAGGAGATTTCGCTCCATTATTCTGGGGGAATTGAATGCGGTTTGTGAAGGAGTCTGTAAACCAGCTGCAAAATCTTTTTGAAACCCAATTCGCAAACAGCTGGCTGGGAAGGTTTACTCCGTCAATGTTCCCCTAAGCATATGTATAGCCAAGAAACAGAAGGCGCACTGACCCGAATTTCCCATGCAGTGCAGATGCTACAGAATGCAAAAGGTATGATTTAGCATGTAGTCTGAATCGGCTAGTTCAGTAAGCGAAGTGGAGTAGGTCGCTGCGTTAATACGTGTGAAAAACTGAGGGACAAGTAGTTTCTTTAAAACCTTTAACATCACTGATTTAGTTGCGATTGATGGATAATTGTGGGAGTCCCTCTTGGACAGAGGCGTTATCCTTACAAATCTGCAAATGTTAGGGATATTGCCACCAATAAGACAACGGTTAAAATGGTGGTTAGAAGTTCCGCAATATACTATACACAGTGCTTTAGGACAACTGGTGAGTTTGCATCGGCTCCAGTAGCCCTATTCACCTTCAGTTTTTTGAGTTCTTAGCAAACCATAAACCTTCCAGATGTGACTACCGTCAGTGTTGGTGAATGTGAGGCCTAGAAAGATACCCTGTAGAGAAGAACAGAACTCATCTTTGAGTTTGCTTACCTCGACGTTCTAAGTGCTTCTAAGACCCCAAAGATTGCTACAATCGTGATCGCTCAGCCCAGTCTTTAGGTAAAGCGCTCCAACCTTGTTGTCGCGGATTTGATTGCCAAGAAGAATCTATTGACTTGCGCAGTCATCCTGTATGTATAGGCTTGTTCTTTCTTTCTCCTAAGTTGCGGCGACAGCCATGAAGCGATTCTACCCATCCGTAGGTAGATGTTCTCAACCAGGTAACACAACTCGAAGCATAAGTTGACGTACTCAGACAAATTGTCGCACTCCAAAAGCAGATTTGCTCACTAGAGAACGGAAAATTTAGCTGTACCCAATGTCGCTAGCTGTTTCTCGATATTTGTGTCGAGCAGTCTCGCCGTCTGATGCGTTTGAATGGCCTTTTTGACAAAGAGACAAATTTGGTTCTGCAGTACAGGACTGGGCAAGCCTTCAGCACGCATTTATCTGAGTTTTCGAGAGCAACCCTAGTTAGTGTAGAAAACAAATGAGTTTTTTTTGTGAATGCAAAATCCAACTTTACTTTCACTCTGGTTTCGAAGTGCACAATCTCTGTTAAACCAACTAATTTGATGGATACCGTGTCACTCTTGTAGAAGTCGGAGTGCGCATTCAATTTTAGGCAATATCTCTGAGAAAATGAAAAGCAAAATTCGTTAACTCAAACGGTGATGTGTTAGGTGCCATTTAGAAATCTCCCGTGACCATAGAAAGAATTGTACTCAAGAACTTTGGTTTACATTGAGTTAAATGGCATCTAACCTTTGATGTTGAGTATGTAAATAACAAAGCAACCGATTTACATCAAAGTTAATCGTAGTAAATTATGACGTCTCTATGAGTATGTAGCTTTTCAGGTCCTTATGACACCATAGTTACTGTATTGAATAGCCTCGTCCTCCACGTCAAGATGGAGTCAACTTTCTTAAAACATCACAACACCTGTAATTGCATGTTCCTTATGCATCATAATGACAGTAAGGTCAGGGATTTTACCGAGCAGCGAACGCACTTTGCTAGAGGGAATCAGAGGGATTTGTTCTCTATTTACAGGTGAAACTGACAACTATCGCGATGTTTTCTCATTCGAACAAAATGTTTCTGGAATACTCTTTATGTTGTTTCTGCCATTTTTACAAAATTCAGTATATCGTTGAAAACACTAGAAATGTTCATTTAAACAAAATTCCGAGAGTGGTAGAATACAATTGGTATGTCCGCAGTAGGTAGCGTAACAAACTTTCTTCCAAGGAGAAAAACAGCAACGGCCGAGTAGTAATCCACGCGACATGATGTTTGTTTAATCGAATGGTTGTCGTTTCATTGTATAAATTCTACTCTTAAAAGCAAGTAAGGCAAATTGATGCAATCATAGCTGAAAAACAACCACAGTGATTTCAACACCGGTTCCAATGAACCAGTAGGGTATGAACAAACCAGTGTGCGGCTGTACACATCTGACCTTGAACGAACCTCAAGGACAGCCATTAATTGATGGGGATTTGCATGATGCATTTGCATCATCCGTCACTGATATACATGTGAGAGATGGTTGCCAGCAGTTGGCGCAAACATAGAAAAATGACCAGACGAACTTAGCTACAGTGTGAGGCATGCACTCCGCAGGCTGTGCTGTCACTTTTGACAGATGGTTTCTAATAAGAAGTACCAGCGATCAAACAACAAACAGATGAAACGTTTGCTAAAACTGAATAATGGAAAAAGTAGCAAACCGTTGAGCCAAACCTAATACAAGTCATTGGCACACGTTGCGTGTGGTATTCGGGTGCCGTTCATTTCATCCCAACGTGTTCACTGCCAGCTGGCTTGATTGACATTCGCTAGGCGCCTTGAAACGGATTCTGCAAGACTACCAGATTCGATCGATAACATTAAGCCGTCAGATTCCCCAAGAGGTTGCCACATGCCACCTATGTCAACGGTCATATCCACAAGACCACCTGTGGCATTTGGGAAGCTACTGTACTTCTTAAGCTCCAGTGCATGTGTTCAATCGTACCAACTCCCGGACATCTTGTTTTCGCTTCTGCATCATCGCCTTGGTCCTTCGACTAGCTAAGCCCAGTGGCAAGAACTCAAAGAGCGAACATGAACCATATACATCGGTTTTTGAATACAAACGCATTTATCTAAAAGCTTTATACTGGAGGTTGAGTGTCACTCACTGTTTGTATTTGTTTCTTGCGCGCATACTCCTGCGGCTCCCAAGCGTCTCCATTCTGTTGAGACGTTAAGATGGTCCGATGTTGGTCCGTTACGGTTTGGTTTTCTTAGCATTTCTATACTCTTGACACTTAGGGTAGTAGTATTTGCCTTTGGTCCACCAAATTGGATGTAAGCTTATCTTCGTGTACCAGCCACAGTGAGCCGTCGTTTCCATTATCAGAACGAATTAACCCAGTAAATATACATATGACACCTGACAGTTTCCTCTTTGTCTGTTTACTTGTCGCGGCTGGCATATTTGCGTCATCTAATTTCGCCAATAACAGTCACTACCGGCAGTTCTTATTGTCCGTAAGGCACTGTTACAGGGGCAATGGTAAGCGTTACTTCTAGTACATATCACCATAGCTCATTTACGACTCGTGATAGTGGTACATAGATTAGGTGTAGATGACCTGGCAAGAAAAATGTACAATGAACAATGCATTTATACGGGTTATGAAGCGTTTGCTTTACAAGTCCTGTTGCATAGTTGTCGGGGATGTCAAATACCAGTACTGATAGTAAAACAGTTAGTATTTTAAATATGATTATAAGGACTTATCGTTTGCTCCGCCGTAGTCCTGCAATCCCCTTAGATCCACAGCACCCACAGTTCACATCGAATAATTCCAGGGCAAAATCCAGGTGTAGGATAGAGACGTAGTGTTAAGTAACAAAGTGTAAGTGGATGAGTGCATCAGCCAACCCTCAGTTAAATATTAGTGTCGGTACAAAGACAACCGATTCTGGGATAGTATTCCACTGGTGAAAGATACGAATCGAATAGAACTTTCTGAGGCACTCCAGGCGGCTATATTGTACAGCAAGTTTCCATGAGTGATTTTGTTGATGCTGAGTCACAGTAAAGGGCGGCGCACATAATGTGGGTATCGTAGCACCAAGTAGGCCATTATCAGTTCGCCTCGTAGTCTACGATGGCTTCCGCTGAATACCTCAGTCGTTACAGTCCCTGCTAGTATGAAAGATTACGCATTCCAATTACATTCTTAGATGCCCGACGTTGTGGCTGCTCCAGTGCAGTAAGGTCGTGTTTCAGTCATGGATACCAGGCTTGAATAGCATATTCGACATAGGGCGAACATACGCACTGAGAATTTGTCAAAAGACGGAGCTGTTTATCTGTCGGAATGCCCGATGAAACAGCCCGACTTGTTGTTTCCCATTCTTCGAGACCTTTTGCGGATTGTCTTGAGCAACCCAAGTCATCTTGAACCAGGACAAGCAAGTCACGTACAACAGTTGATAGTTGCAGTATATTGGTTCCGAACAGGTATGAGTAGCTGGTCTGATGTCGGATGGAGAATACCTGGCATTTGGTGAAGTTGAAAAATGGGGTTGATCATTGATAGACCGTATCTAGGTCAATATGAAGCAGTTGCTGGTCTGCGTTCGCCTGGATCCTGCGCCATATCTTGACATCGTGCGCAAATGTTAGCAAGTTTGAAGCGATTCCTTGTGCAAGGTCATTAATAAACACCAAAAACAAACGTGGACCTAGAACTGAGCCTTGCGGCATACCACCCTCAACTTGTATGGGTTTCGTAAAGAGCTCCGAACTCTGACCACTAATTGCCTTTGAAGTAGTAAGTTCGCAATACAGCTTAAAAGAAGGCCGCTGATCCCGTAACGCTAGAGCTTGGAGAGTAGTATCCGATGGTCTAGACGATCGGAAGCCTTCAAAAAATCCAGGTAGAGCACATCAACCACTTCTCCAGCATCAGCTGACTCGGTCCAACTACTGCGTGCGATGAGTAAACTGGTTGTGCAGGACAACTGTCGACGACAACTGTGCTGCTTTGCGTGGTGATGTTACAGTTTTCCAGCTAAAACACCAGTGCATCAATAACTATGGATTCCATGATCTTGGAGAGTGTAGGAAAAAGCGATACTGGGCGTTAGTTGGAAGGTTCAGTTCTGCTTCCACCTTTGTGAATCGGGGTTGTTATGCCAAGCCGCCACATAGAAGGAAGTTGGTTCTGGTCTAATCAGCGCTGAAAATCTGAGCTAAAAGTCCTGCCAGTTGGCTTGCTGCTGTTTCCAATGCCTCTGGAACGAATGTTCTCGACACCCGGCGACCTATGTTTGCGTAGAGATGTTAGTTTTTGCAACGCGGCCACCGCGGTAAAAGTAAGATTGGTTAGTCGTGGGGAGGAGACAATAAGGTTTGGAAGATCGATTGGTAGCGAGACCCTCTGAAACGTGGAGGCATCTTGCATCCAAAGCGCGTTTATTGCTTACACAGCCGTTCTTCTTAGGCCATGGGCCGTCCTGAGTGGAGGAAATCCTTGCCTCACTTTTCATATGCTATGGACGTGCTTGTACATCAGGTTACGTTTAGCAATGAAGGTTTTTGCGATGTTTTGCTATCAGACGGCTTTGTCTTCTCTTAGTAGTTGGGTGCAGTTGTTACGTTGGGCTACGTAGTTGTCCCAAGTTTCGGATCTTGTAGCTTCTCTGTACACTCGCTATGCTACGTTGCGTACTTTCATTCATTTTCGAGTTCTACTCTTAACTAAAGAAGCGGATTCTCACTTATTGCAACTTTTATTTCTGAAGCCTGTGCAAACTACTGACTAAATTTGTTGACCAATTCGGGCCAGCCGGCATCCTGATGTTCTTCAGCAATGAACGACCAGATTGTAGCACAAAGGAGCTGGGCTAATCGATCGTAGCTTGTGATGGTTCCCACAGCCTCCTCGTTTACATTCGGACATTCTGCATAGCAGACGAAGTTGGAACCGGGGGTTGCCTTATCACTGCGACCCAACAGGCAGTTTACAGTCAATACATCAGTCATATGCTCCTCGTTGGTAAGCACAAGATCTAGCACAGATGGCCTGTTACCTGTCCTGAACCAAGAGAGCAAAGTGATGTGGTTGTGAAGAGGAACGCTAGTTACGAGATCTTGTTGACCTGCTTTTAATTGTTCTCCGATCGTAGCAGGAGTTTCTATACAAGGTATGATGAAATCACCCATGATAAGTATGTGAGAGTAATTTCGCTGTACACTGCCGCTGGGTTGCAGTCAGTTTCGGGTTTAGAGTTGGGGGGAGCGAAACATCAAGACAATAAAGCAAGCGTCCCTGCCTTTTAACTACATCGACACCCAAGGGAGTCGGGGAACTGCGAGTCCGAATCCTCCACGGCTTCCCACTGTAAGTCGCTTCGGTAATACGGAATTACTGCTCTTTTATAAGTCAATCTTTCCGAATCAGCGACCTGCTCGGTAGCGAAACTTCGGCGCCAGTCATTCTCATGTGCAACCACGTCTCGGTGATATCTATGACATCATATGATCCGGAAGCTAGGCGGTCTATCAGTTCGACCAGTTTATTAAAAAAACCCTGAGCATTCGTATAAAAGCAGGCCAGTTTCTCGCTCGCTAGAAGCCCACAGAGCGCTAAAGGCGCCAAGTGTGGGGGAATGTTGGCCCATGTAAGGTTAGCAATTACTCCTTTTTATTGGGATGATGATACCTTGTCTGAAACTTGGTTCGGCCCAAATGAATCCAAATATTCGTTTAGACCTACGTCAGAGTCAATTAAAGCAGCACTCAAGTTACGTTTCTGTAAATTCATCTGTACGCCTGCTAGTTCAGGTGCTTTAATATTTTAACTGCGCAAAGCTTCTGTCACTTTTAACCGAAGTTCAGAAGGAAGAAATTTCTGATTCCTCCGACATCAATTCGAAACACTCGTTGTTTGTTGCTATAATTGAACCACAAGTTTTAAGATTCTAGAGCCGCATCCTCTATAATTTGGTGAGAAAGCTATCCTAGTGCGCGATAGCGCTGCAATATTATCCAGAGAATGTTTCACGAATGAACTGCAACTCTTCTAAATCGTGCTTCTAGCCCTCTTGAACATTGGTAGGAAGATGTTCTGGCACGCCATATATGAAGATTGTGTTTAGGCGGCCCTGATTGCTGTACCCCTCTTCGGTGTTTCTTTTCGATTGTCACGCGTTCCAAGGGACATCGGGATAAATGTGCTTCCTAAAGTCTCCGTGTTTGAGCGCGCTTGCACAAAGAAAAACGTTTTCTACGTCGGTGGAGTATTTAAGTGTTACTCAAATAAGTCTGGGTTCTGCATAGTGTGGGGAGTTCGGATGACGAGTAATTCGTAAGAGGTTTATGGGCCTGGGTTTACCACTCATCAGCACGCACAATGAGTTTTATTGCTCTTGGTCGTCCGATACCTTATCCCGCAATGTGTTGGCAGTAGATTCGGGGACATTTGAGCATATGTTATGGGGACCCAACGTCCCTATAATTATTAAAGGCTGAAATTACGGAAGGCTGAAAACTCGATTCACTCAAGTGCACATGTACTCAGAGCAGACAAAACGCACACGTTCAATCAGCCTTCCAACTCGTGTAACATGCACATTGTTTAGCCTTTGCACCCAGAAACAGTCTTGTTTCCAACCTAACACGCATTGTTGTATCCAAGCAACATGCATTTTTCCGGACAACTCTCGCCAAACTTCCAACATTTCTACTCAGTTTACGGACTTTGCACATTTACATAAAACCATGTTTCTTGTTTCCAGGGTTTGCTTACGCAAACCCTTCCAAGGAAAACCCTTTTCATCACCGTTTCGTGATATAAAAATGAGGCTGTACAACGCTAGAATCGCCTTAGCTTTGGCCAGTAAAAGCGCCTTTCGCAAAGGCCTGTCTTGTTCTTGATTCAGTCTTGGGTTGAGAAATCGTGCGTAGAACTTTGCGTTCGGTCTAGGAAGCCGTTCGACTCGCGTGAATTAATCTTTCGCGGCTAAGTTCCGAGAACCCACAGACTTCGAGCTTGTCAGTTACTGTTCGTCATCCGTCTAGGAGAGTTGGTATCACATTGTTAGAACCTGACGTATTCAAGAGGCAGTATTCAACAGCATACAACAGTCCAGGCAATATTTTTGGATCCCTTTTTCATCGCTCTACAAGGTAGGCTACTCTTTTGTTCTGACCTGCCGACAAGCATTGTTTGTTTACTGTTTGTCCCCCTATTTGCGTTAACGGTGTTTGCAACAGAAGGGGCCGCAACGGCGGCCTCCGGGCTGACCTTTGCAGCAATCTCTGCATATGCAGCTGATGTTCCGGGGGCTTTGTCTTGACAAGAGATATTTTAACAACAGGTACCGAGGGTTGGTGTTCAGCTGTTTCATCCTTGTTAATGCTGGTTATCAGGTTTATTGGCAATTACTTAACCGGACCTTTCGAATGTTGCCTGATGTTCGTTGTTGTGAGTACTGTTTGACTCTCGTAGGTACAGTCAGTTTTCCCCCGACCTTCTACCACATTATCAGAAGACAGCAGAGATGGAGGCGCGTCAGACTGCGGCTTAGGGAAACCGGATTTTGCAGCAGTCCTTTGCTTAGAAGCCGCCATGCTTCTCTGGTGCATACTCGCTTTAATTGAAGTACTCTTATCGGTTATCCCCTGCTCGGCTTCTGCGGTTAACTGTTCACTGTTCTGAACTAGGATAAGCAAGCACTTCACGCATTTGATGGTGGAGCACGCAGTACAGAAGCATAGTACATTTTGGGAGCTATTTCGCTCTGGTTACGGTTGTTGAGACACTTCGGATCATACTGTTCCAAACAATGCGAGCAAGCCAGACCTATTGTAACTAGTCGACGACATGCTCCTAACCCTTAAATGCCTTTCGCTTGGAGTCTTTTCGGATTCGTATTGCCGCTATTCAACATAGAGTCGTTATCTAACCCGGTGGGTTGATTGGCATTCGGTACTTTTCCAGGTTTGATAGCGGCGCACATCGGTCAGGGGAGCGTGGTGGTTGCAAGGTTAAATGAGCGGTTGGCATGGTCGTGCGGTCCGTGTGATGGGTTGTACGGGGCACAAGCTGACAATGTCACAAGGAATGACCAGTGACTGGAGCCTTCTAACTGAATCTGAACACAGCACTGAACAAAGCTTGAGAGATCACAAATTCTTTCATAGCGACGTTGAGAAACGTCGGATCCGAATAAGCTTAGGGTATTTGGATTGCCTCGAAAATTCTGTATCAAATGGTGTCACACAGAAAGGCACTCGACCGAATGTGATGGGGTTATCCGCTTGTGCATCGTTACGAAGGTCAGTGAAAACGGCTAGTGATGGCACGGACTCTGATCGTAGACGATATTTTTACGTATGATGGATTAGTGTGTACGGCTGGTAACTCCGGTTCGAATGAGCATACATTGACAAGGCTGCGAGAAGAGGGAGAGAGGATATAGAGGAATAATCCAAGTGAACCAGGGGTACATATCTCACACGTGTGTGTGGATAACCTTGGCGTTGTAATGTAATCCATTCAGAACATTGTTTCTTGGTTTCAACTCAAAGAACCCTATATCGGCCGCCCAGCAGAGCTTACAAATTATACGTTTGCTATACCCTGGCTGGCAGTATGACGCTCAGTCATTGTCGCTGAAGATCGATGCATTTCTATGCTTACAATCGGGATTTGAAACGGCACGGGAGTTTCGGACGATAGCTTGCTGCTTTTGGTGGTGAGGTGCCTTCAAAAACCACCGTGTTTGTGGGTTTGCGTAACTCAAGCGTGATACGCCTCCCTGGCTGATGAGGCACTGTGTGTACAGCCTGTGGAAGAAACCACTGCGGACAGCATTGCTGCTGTGTAAGCGATGCTAGAGAAGGGCGCGCGGGTAACTGTGGAACAGCTAAAAAATCTAGCAGGATCTCATCCGGAGCAGTCCGCACCATCCTACATGGGAAATCCAGCCTCAGAAAAGTTTGCACACGCTGGGTACCTCATCAGCTCAGCGAGAACTAGAAAGCAGTTCGAGTGAATTGTTGCTGCACAAAGTTTGTCAGGTTTGATGAACGTTCCTACGCTGTAAAGCATATCCACAGTGGTGATGAGACCTGGATGTACCGTTTCGACCCAGAAACCAAGCAAAAATGGACTCATTAGGCTACTGTTGGTGGGGCGCCGCCTCGGAAATTTCGGCGTCTACTTTGTGTGCTCAAGCGAATAGTGGCTGTGTTCGTGCCCATTATCGGTCATGTGGTTGCTGTGCCGCTCCTACGGCAACACATATTCACCGGAGACGGGTATGCGACCCACCGGCAGGGGTAAGTGTTACAACATGCAACTAGGTGTCGTCCAATTCTCGAGCACGATGAACTTTGCTGCACCATGACAAAGTACCTGCACATGGATCCCATGTCGTCGTAGCTTTGCTGGATAGAGAAAGCACCTAAGAGTTTGGCCAGCTCCTGCAGTTTAGGTCTGAATATGTGTAACGTTTCTGTATTCCCAAATTGCAAGCGTATGACGCGTGGATTCCGCTACGGGTCTCCAGAAGATGGCGTAGGGCCTTTCTTGAGCTGCTTGAAAAGTTACTGGCTTTGGTATGACCCAGCTCTTTTTCTAACTGCTTTGAGGGCATGGAAATGTGCTGGTGGATAGTACTTCGTAAAAATGCAGCGCTCATTTAGTTGCAACAAAGAAAACTTATTGTGTCTCCGGGACGTTATTGTTCTAATCTCGTATTTGCAGTGTTGAGGAAAAAACGACCTAGATGGTAGTATTTAATGTCAAATTAAGCAGCAAATAACTATTTGCCTGAGCAGGGCGACAAAAATTACACTCACCTACTTTCTCTCGCGAACCGCGAAAAAGATACGACCTTTTCCTCCCTATTTTGAATCCCACCCTAATAAATCTACTCCCCCTGTCCAAGCCACTCTTCGCGACTTATTTTACCATTATTCATAAATGATATGTTTTAGTTTACTTTGGTGCCAACTACCGGTTTGTGTAGGAATTGGTTTTTTTCAGTCAGCAGATTTTCAAACAGTGGAGCGATATTACAACTGTCCATCTGCTTTCTCGCTGCTGGATTGAAAATGTGCAAGAAATGTTGATACTGAGTGTCAGGGACAATGGCATCAGGAACAAGCAGACGGTCTGAATAAATATTAGTAGAAAGACGAAGTTCAACCCTAAACAAAATGTCAGGATCTGACAATGCTAGCTGCGCTTCAAGACGTGTAGTCTTAAGCCTCCAGATGTTACTGCTTAAAACGACCAGGATGTAGGTATCCACGTACAATCCTAGATATATCTGCTTCGTGCTACGACCCCGTAAATGAACGGAAAGACCGATGTCAATTTTAAGGCAAGCAGCTTCGTGACCCCGTCAGCGTATGTGTGCTAATCGTGCAATCCTGTGCTCTGTGTATAATTGGACGTATCCCTTCAAATTCTTGTGCCACGTCTTCGGAAGTACGCTCAATCGATTCGGATCACTGAGCTCTATCCAACGGCGTCTATATTTTTGAAGTAAGTCCAACGACACGCTAGTACATCACAAACTAAGTCTTCGGAAGTTTATTCACGAAGGCCAACTTTAGTAACTTTGCTTATTTGAGTTTCATCAGTACCTTCGGGATACCATTCGACAGACCTATTTTAAGACTGTCAGACAATATATAACTTAGTATTGTGCACCAGGGTATACCATAAATACAAGCATGTTTGTCATCTCACCTTACCACCATATTTTTACGTGCATTTCACTGCACAAAGCCTGTGTGATTTTGCATACCCGTGCGCCTAGTGACGCACCACCACCAAACCCGCTGACTGGAGCAGACAACTGAGGCAGCCAAACGACGTGATCAGCGCAATCTAAGTGCATACCGACCATTGATCCATGGGCCGGAGACGTTTGTCAACCGGGAATCCAGTGAGCAACAAACCTAAGGTCAACCGGGGCTCAGACAAGCGGGGAACTGAAATCCGCTCGAAAATCACGTGTTCGTTCTGTGCCAATTCATATGCCGCAACAAACGTGAACATTACACTTAACGAAGCTAACAGCGTATCGACAGATAGCTTGTGGTTTTGTGACGTGTGTTCAAATAGTCCGATAATTAAGATTGTTCAAAAACTAACGATAAGGTGTGAAGCATTGACTGTTACGTCTGCAGACCAAAAGGAACTGATCGCAGCACTGGGAGGGAAAATTTCAGAACTCGAGTTGCAGATTAGTGCATTACGTAGCCCGAATCCCCGACCTGTTAAAAGGCAAAAGCTCTCTAGCGAAAGTGCTACCCAGTCCAGCGAAAGCCAAAGATCGTTAGTGAAAAACAGCAGTGAAAACAGGCCGCTTGAACGGTACCCCAAGTCTCACGTAATGCGCCAAAGCATGCAGAGTTACGCACAAATTGCATGCTCACCTCCGTCAGTAGCTAGTCAACAACAATTGACCCCTACAGATAGCGCAACCAACGGCGTTGCACGTAAAAATTCTTGCTGTAGCCTTGGCGTATTGTCCACGGAAGACAAGCCAGATATCCCCACTCGACAAACCTACGCTCAAAAGGAACTACAGAACAAACAATTACTACGCAATCAAAAGGCGATGACAGTAATATGTTCAAACGTCCCAGAACCCACTAGCGAATCGCTAAAAGGTAGACAAGCCGAGGAGCAAAACCGGTGGGCTGAAATAACCAGCGCACTCGGACTGAAAGTTCTCCCAACTGGTCTTACACGCCTTTCACGAAATCCATCATCTCCACACTTAGGGGAACCTCGGTTACTGCGAGTAACGTTTGGCAACACGCGTGACCTGGAAGATGTTCTCTTAGCAAGCCACATGCTAGTGAACTCTTCTGTCAGTGCCCGCATTTTTCCTGACAGTCCATGGGCAGAAAGACAGAAGCATAAATCCAACCCTAGTTCGTCACGTCAAAATGAGATGAAGAAAGTGGTATTGGTTCATGGTGTGCCAGAATTGAAGCATGACGATAGCAGTGAACGACAGAAGCACGACATCGAAGAATGGCGGTACATCACAGAACTATACGACATGAAGAATGTCGTGGCTTTTGACGTCACTCGTCTAACTGCTTCCACAAACTACCAAGGTAGCGGGCCACGAATTTTGAAAGTTACCTTGGATGCGCCTGAACTGGTATCAGTGGCAATCCAAGCATGGCATGACAAAAGGAAACTTGGGCCACCAGAAGTACTGTTAAGACCATTCCTTCAATCAGCACAGACCTCAGATACAGATGAGCCAGCCTCAACTGTACCCATCTCAAACCAGCCAACTGTGCCAACAACCGTTTCAAAAAACTTCAGCAGACCGGCACTATTTGTGCCGGTCACTCACAGCGAACCGAGCTCCTGATGCGTCAACAAATAAAATGCTGCTACACCAACACTCAGGGGTTGTACTCTAAGCTCTCGGAGCTGCGCCACCGACATGAAACAACAACTTGGGACCTCATAGCAGTCACTGAAACTTGGCTCTCAAACGACATACTTGATCCGGAGATTGAACTCAGTGAGATGTCAGTCATTCGAAATGATCTTCCATCTCGCGGGGGCGGTGTTGCTCTCTACTATCGAGATTATTTGAAATGTGAGGAACTATCCGAAAATGCCCTTGTTATTCCCGACGCACTATTTTGCCGACTGCACCTAGCAGGTCGAGATGTTTTTTCACAGAAGAAGAGTGATGCTTGCCTCGTAGCCGTTATTTATAGACCTCCGAAATCATCAGCAGACAGCGATAACATTCTGTTAAACGCCCTCCGCTATGCTGTTTCACAAAAGTACTCTCACTATCTTATAATGGGTGACTTTAATGTTCCTTCAATAGCATCAGTGTCCCCTAATGGGCCATCATTTAAATCGAAACTCCTCGAATTCATGGATGTGGCAGTTTTGTATAACCATGTGCATCGACCAACCAGACATCGCGGTTCAAACAAGCCATCACTCCTGGACTTAATCCTGACTAATGAAGAGTTGATGGTTGAGTCAGTAGACTACGATCTTCCACTGGGCCGTAGCGATCATTCAGTCCTAACATTTGGTTACGTATGTTATGCCAGTATTGTTGCTACAGAAAGTGAGACTCAACGAACTATTACGGACTATTATAAGCTGCGCAGCTTAGCAGCAACCGTTGACTGGGACCTACAGACGCACAGCTCAGCGAATGACGCGTGGAATGAATTGAAAGACAAAATTAACTGGGTCATACAATCAGCATCGAAGGTTATAGCATTACGAGCATCGCGCCGGACCAATACGTGGATCCGGAGCAGAACACGTAAATGGATCAACAGAAGAGATGAAATCGGGAGGCAACATTTGCTAAGCCCATGTGATATCACGTGGCAGGATTACAAAGTCATCAGAAACTACTGCACGTCACTCATTAGAGTCGATAAGTACGAATGGCAGGAGAATATGGTGCTGAAATTTACAAATAACAGCAAACTGCTCTACAGATTTGTGAATGGCAAAAGAAAGGTTAAGCCCGGAATACCACCACTGAGGACAGCCAGTGGCCTAACAACTACTGCTGTGGATGCCGCGAATGCTCTACCCTTGCAGTTTGGCTCGGTAGCTACAAATGTCATGGAACCTTCGCCTTATCAACTGCCAACAAATGTCGTTGGCTTATCCAGCGTCACCTTTACTCCAGCAACTGTTGCAAGCAAACTACAGTCTCTCCGGGAGTACAGTGCCCTTGGAATCGACATGATCTGCCCAAAAGTACTAAAAACCCTTGCTCCCACCATAGCAACACCACTTACAACATTTTTCCAGTGTCTGCTTAACTCCCATACACTCCCATCTGAGTGGAAAAATGGAATTATCACTCCAATATATAAAGGAGATAAGCGCTCGGATCCTGCTAACTACCGACCTATTACTCTCCTTCTTGTTTTGTCAAAATTATGGAATCGGTAATCGCAGATGGACTGACGAGATACTTTGAAAGTCAACAGATAATTTCCAATGCCCAACATGGGTTCCGAAACAGACGATCTTGTCTCACCAATTTGTTGATTACTCGGGACTTATGGACCAGGGCGGCTGATGAAGGAGTGCCCATAGATGTGATATACCTGGACTTTTCTAAAGCATTCGACAGGGTCAATCACTTCTTTCTCCTCCAAAAGCTTGCTGACTATGGTATCAACGGTTCCCTGCTCACCTGGTTGGAAGACTACTTACACGACAGAGCAATCAAGGTAAGAGTAGCCGACACCTATTCCGAAAGCCTTTACGTCTCCAGTGGTGTTACACAAGGATCCGTCCTCGGCCCGCTACTATTTTTAGTCTACATTAATGACCTTACAGCAGACATTCTATCTCCAATGCAAATATTTGCAGACGACGCTAAAATATGGAGAGCAATTCGCTCAGCATCCGACCGTGTCTACCTCCAGGAAAATCTGACCCGGATTAACAAATGGGCAGAAAAGAACCAGCTCCCACTGAACGCTGCAAAGTGCCACCTGCTGACGGTGCACAACAGCTTCGTTAACACATGCCTTTTAAGGCAACACGTCATGCAACATGTGACTAGTGAACGCGACTTAGGTATAATCGTGCAAGAGAGTCTTGGAAATTCGCTCCAATGTTCGAAAGCAGTAAGTGTAGCGAACTTGAACTTGAGACTTTTGAGGCGAGCTCTCGGCACTTTTGAGCGACAGCTAGTACCATTGTTGATTAACTCCTACATTCGTCCTCATGTTGAATATGCAATTCAGGCCTGGTGTCCATGGTTAAAACGAGACATCCGCCTCTTGGAACAGCCCCAAAGAAGAGCCACAAAAGCAACGCGTGGACTATCCGGTATAAGTTACGAAATGTGTCTTCGTGTACTCGGTGTGTTCTCATTAGAATAACGACGGCTTCGCAGAGATCTTACTCTCACATACCGGATATTAACCGAAAGCGAGCATCCATGTACATCACTGTTGACTCTAGCCCCATACCAACAAAACCGAGGCAACCACCTGAAACTAATGACGCAACACTCTCGTTTGAATTGTAGAAAGTATTTTTTCTCACTTAGAATCTGTTCTCACTGGAATGCATTACCAAACTATGTGGTGAACGCACCAGACATGACGACATTCGAAAGACTCTTAGATTTTCATCTTAGTGATAAACGATACACAACACTTTGTTAAAGTGCAATGATTTAACCACTGATACTTTACGTTCCACGTTGGAACATTTCGATGTTAATTTTCTTATGCATTTCCATCCCGTGGGTCTTGTAAAGTTATGCTTTTTATCCCATCATACACCATTGAACCATTGAATCGCTAAACCAGCGTTATCGTCCGCGGATTAGAACTACTTTACTAGAAAAGGAAGTAGTATATGGTCATAAATCTGTCCCGTCACAGTGTACACATCACTAGCCGATGAAAACAGCGGAATGCTTACTGTTTCCTGAATCAAGACCACCCAAGCGGATCGAATTGTCCCAGTTTCAAATGAAATGCAGT
Source organism: Dicrocoelium dendriticum (assembly GCA_944474145.2). NCBI lineage: Eukaryota > Metazoa > Platyhelminthes > Trematoda > Plagiorchiida > Dicrocoeliidae > Dicrocoelium > Dicrocoelium dendriticum. Next base: position 9,706,184 of record OX104068.1, on the reverse strand, counting down.
TTGGTTCATCACTAATGGGAACAACATGACTCACAAAAACGGCAACACAACTTGTTCCGAATCAAAACATCCGCAGCAGACAGGCATGGAAACAATGTGTCTAACTAATGCACTTTCCACATCAGTTGTTGGTGAAAACAGTATGTTGAAATCAAGGCCAAACGGGATGCTTAATCAGGTGTTTTGTGGGCGACCTCATAAGTTGAACAGACAATATGAAATATAATTCCACCCAGGAATGTGTGCCATATCTTAGTTGCATTTAGTCGCTATCTGTGCTGTGTGCATATGCCGCGCACAAGCAGTCGGTATAAACAACTTCGCTAAAACGTTTGTCGTAATTTCGTGGTGCAGGGCACAGTCGTTTTCAAAGTTTCGCCATTCATTCCGTCAGACGTACACCAGTACGTTCGCTTTTGCCTTAGTACACGACTCATGAAATAACTTCGATAAGAATACACCAACTGAACTGCGAATACACAGAATGCATTTTATTTTTAGCTTTGTCGGTCATCTTCGAATCTTCCATGACCACTACATAAATTTTGTCTCATTAGACCTACATGATCGAATCATAAGGTACTTTGTTGTAGTCGACTCACCGCCCGACCAAATACTAAACGGATCGAGTCAGTAGGAAGACGGATCTGTTTCTGTTAAGTAGCGGATGGCGAAATAACTGGCGCAGTACTGATAGCAGAGACAATTAGAGGATTTTCGGTTTGTCCCGGTCCAAAAACGGAGATCGCATGACTGGTTTCCTTTTTCTTTGAACTCGTCAAATGGATATAACCTGAGCTGGGGTGGAATTCGGTGTATAATAGTTAACTCCTGAAGAATTGATGGCTTTGTAACTGGAAGTCTTGATCAACACTTGACTGGGGATAAGGAATTCATAAGTATGTTTGTAGGACCATCCGTGTGGTCGGATTGTAACCGTGTACTTCGAAGTAGACTTCGGTAATTCTTATCACCAGGACCGTATCCGAAGTAGGGGGATTTTGGTCTTGCACTCTCCCAACACTGACACCCCTCCACTTTGGATACCGTCCAGGCGATCAGAATGACCGATATCTACTTCAAATGAAATCGTGGTTTTAGTAGTAGTTACGTGTTGTAATTCAAACCATATGGCGGTCGCTCCAAAACCAAATTTGACAGGTGAGCCAAGTTCCGAGAGATGAGACAAGAGGACAAGAGTGTGAACAATACTCTCCATCAGCATCCCCTTAGTCTAATAGTTACTGGTTTGCCCACTACGATTCAGTGTCTAGTGAGTATATTCTTCAACTAACATCCTAAGGTTCCTGTTTCAAAGCGCAGTCCTACCGGAAGAGTGCAAATAAGTACTAAACCAGTCGTGAAGTGTAGTGTTGAAAACGGGAAAAAGCTAATGATTTTCCACTGCTACGGTTCAAGCGACTGATCAGCGCCACCGATCCGTTAACAAAGAATCCAGCAAGTATGTGGTGCGAAAACCCGCAGACTTGTTTCAGCTATCTGGGATACAAAAATATGTAACGAAATGCCTTGCATCCATCCGAAGATAAAAGGTGGGAAGACATATGCTAAGGTATGTCAACATTTCTATGGTCCGCACGACCAACATCACGTGTGCCGACGTTTAATGCAACTCAGCAGTAATACAAAATGAGAGGTCACTCACTAAAACTGGTAGAATTGTCTAGCTGCCAGGATTCCCGCAAGAACATCTTTTCCTTCCGCCTGTTACCCATGCAATGCCTTTCTCTGATCGGTCATTTCTGTACCATCACTATCCATATTTAAAAGACGTTTGAATGAGTCACTTACTCATCTACGCTTTGTTATCTAGTACTTCATCCCCATCCTATTCTTGGAATTTACTTTAGAGTTATTTGCTGTTAAATATTTGGGCCGGGAAACTACAGAAGCCGCAGGAATACAGCGAAACAATCGATAAGTCCCTCTGTTAAACGTAAATAACCCACCTTGTTTGCATTTTTCGATAACCCTGCAAAGTGATCCAACAGGACATGTACAGCGTTGTTTGTTAACCCGTATAAATTTATTGCTCATTATTCAATGTCATAAACTGAATGATGGCGTCGTCATGGGTATCCCTGTGGGAACAGGATTATCAGACATTTGCTTCGGCTGGACAGAAAATACTTTGCTGCCAATGTCGGGAAGGCTAAGTTAGAAAAGCGGTGGCTAGGTGACATCCTATTCTTCACTAGCAGCAAACAGATTACGCGGCTGTTGACAATTCTGAAATCCATTTCTCCCAATCTATCGGTGTCCCATGATTTTGACCAACACGGAAGCCGACCGTTTTTTCATAAACTCTTTAGGAGACAGGCCGATAATACATTGCAGCGCATTGTTCATCGTTAGGCAATTTGAACTAGGCAGTAGTTTGACTATTTTAGTTATGCCTCGGTCTCATGTAAATGTGGCCTAGTGAAAACGCTCTTCCACAGAGTCGGACGGCTATTCAACCTCGAAATATCGATTATTGAAGGGAATTTCTGTACAGAACAGTGAAAAATGGGTATACTGAGATGGTTACTCAAATACACGGGAGGGCTCTCCCGGAGAAAATACCGGTCTTAGCTGCGGAATACGAATATTTGTTTTTGCCTTTCAAAGGAGGTCATGCATCAAATGATATGAGGCACAAGGGTCGTTCCGCTCTTACGTGCACCTACGTGACCGTACAGTTGAGGCACATACATACGGTGCGAAGCCTTGCTCTTCTTGCCTGCCAGCGAAACTCATCAGGCAGTGCAGCTCACTCACCTGTAGTTGCAGTAACATTTAAATAGGCAGGATTGACCACCAGTTTCTCCAGTGGATAGCTGAACATGCGCCAAAGTGGTCTGATAAGTTCTTACGCTACGATACGGCACGGATCCGACGAAGCAATGGAGCCCAGCGTCATCTATTACCAAGTACGTCTTGGGAACTCAAATTAGGTGAACCCGGAGACTGCGTTCAGAGTGTTACTGCGCAATAACAATCCGATAATTTTGGTAGTTAGTGAAGTATTGCTAATTAGGATTTAGCAACCTGTGTTGTGTGCACAGAAACTATTGAGACAATCAATTAGGTCACCGTGGCCTGATTTTGACATTTTAATTGCCGTTCCAGTGAATCGCTCTATGTGAATCCCAAGCCTCAGTAGTGTGTATTTGCATATCGTACATGCAACAGTAGGATTAGTCGCGTACATAGTGTTCTATGCTGTCACAGAGACGATTTTCCCTATCATAAAGAAAATACGTATTATAACTTTTATATTAACATGTATTATAATTGCGTTGGTTGGGAGTATCGTGTAGCGACAAAGAAAAGCAAAACAAGATTACTGGAGCATGTTCTTTGTTGATGGTAGCTTTAAAGCGCCAAGTCGAAGTAAACGTTTGCTTGTACGAACGTTGACTGTGTTGGTTTCAATCATCCATTCTCTTTGGCGTATATTTGACACAGTGGAATTTTAACACTACCGGTCACCCCCGCTCACATGCGCTTATGCTTCCCATAACACGTTTCTCTCTTGGCGCCCTTCCAGCTACCAAAGTGGTAAAATTTCTTTAAGAAAAATGTATCTGCCTCGTCCCATTGTCCTCGGTCGTCTAGACACGGTTACCGACAACCACAATCATTGGTTTATGTACACATTGCTCCTGTGAACTAAGTAATGTAACATCCGAGAAAACCCATCAAATTGTTAAATCATATTTTGAATAAGAAATCCTCCACTTGAAGAAAACCACATCAGACGAATGATGGCCGACGAACTGTATGTTAGTGTTTTTACATACATGGCGGTCTGATTTAGTGCCTTTGAACAGTTAGATATAAATGCGGATAAGCCTTTACTGTGGTGAGATGTTACCGACGATTGATTTTGACGCCACGTTTCTTTTTTTATAAACATGTGGATAAACCGAATTCTGTTAACAAACATAGATTTTGCGATGTAGTTACGACTAGACGAATGTGTCCATACGTTAATTAGCTCCGTGACATACACTATTACCGACAAGGGGCAAAATTGCAAATGAGGTATATGTTGGAGTGAACTAAACACGCGTTGAGGAAGCGATGGAGAAGGAACAGGGTAGGCAATATAACACCGGTAAATATTTCTTGCCTTCTATAATTTTGTCAGCTTTTGACGCTGGAAAGTCCGTTTTTAGACTTGTGTGACTTTCCGATATTACAGGAAAACCTAGGTGTATAGAGATCAAAAGCAATGTAAACTAGAGGATTGTTTGTGTTGGTCCACTGTCATGGCATCTTTAAACAAAACCGGATATAGTTGCAATCTAAAGATTTCCGCAGCAGATAGAATGCCTTGCTTCATGTAATGAGTCGTGCAGTAGGAGCCTACAATTTGCTGAGACCTCTGAGAGATGAACGCCCGACGTAATGTCTATTTGTTAAGCATGATATATATCTTAATGTAAATATATTAACTCAACACTGGAGGAAAAACTTGATGGATAGTTTAAAGAATAAGCATTATTGAATACTGGCATCACAATTTATGTACTGGCGATTCGAATTGATAGGACGGATATCATAAATGTAATCAGGGGAAATGATTCATCCAAGATGCGAAGGAGCAGAATGCAGGAGCCACATATAAACAATCACTTGGATGTCGATGTCATCGTTTGTACACACTGCGAACGGTTAAGATGATACAGGTCAGGATAAGTAGAATAGCAAAGGAGATTTAATTGGTTCCAAGTGGAGATCATAAAATTCAAATGTGCTCACAGCACTGAACTTTCTGAATACCCGTTGGGGATTTTGAGACACAAGCTTGCCTTGAATCGTCATATACTTAGGAATGACACTTGGTTACTTTGATTTGTGGGACTGGAGTATACGCCTACTACATACTGCTCTAGAACCATTACGACAGTGCCCAGCAAGGAATACTAGACAGCTTATTTTGACGAGGAGGCCATGAACGGCTGGCTGCAAGGCACGTTTGTACAGCCCGATCTTTCAGAACAAATTAGCAATATGCACTTAATACATTATCTAGTTTTTACAGAATGCAACCTCAGCAGATGAAAAGCCAAACCAAATTCCGGACCTTATTCTATATCTCACGCAGGGTGGTGGTGCATAATCGAAGTTCCACTGCACTTACATCTACCATTCGCAATATTTAAGGCAAACTACTGTGCTCGCACTTGTCCAACTCCGAATTACCAGCGCTATCCAATGGAGCTACCGATGCAGGATTTCCTAGCACACGCGAACATTGCATCCGTTATTGCAATATCAACAAGATTTTCACATCGGTCCAGTGGCGATTCATACATTAGATACCAGTGCACATCATAATTTATAACCTCATTCGCTAGATTGAGCATAGCGCCGTGCAACGGATCATGGGCCACAAAAATCAGACACACAGTATGACAGCTGCAACAATTAATGCGGCCACTATCTAAACATTGGCCAAACTAGAGTGAATCATACAACACAAAACAAAAATATCCGCCATATTTAATCTGACCTGATCGACATCTACACCATTTTACAGGCATCCTAGCGTATTCTACCAAGCTTTTAGCATGACACATTTTCGAAATCACATGCAGTGCTTTCAATTTAGCGAGGCTAAGAACGCTGTTTGCCAATGTTGACTCATTGGTCATAGGACGTTAGCCAATGGGACACCGGTTGGAACCCCCGAGCATAAGCGACCGACAGTGCAATGAAAGTGGTCAAGCACCACCTGTTCTCTCTTGATGCCCGTCTGAAGGAAACCCCGATGATTGATCTCCAAACCGAAATCGTCCAATGGGCGACTTGTGATGCCTGTCTAGGGAGGCGATCCTAGCTACCGCACGGTCCGAAACTTATGCTGTAACCAGTGCGCAGAGACATACTAAACAGCACATAAAATGATGTATACTTAGTGATCGCTAGCGACTACCTAATGGTGGCTTATTCAGCGGTCTAACCATGGTGACGTAGACAGGCAATCTTCTAACTGGTATTCCGCAGTCTCTGAGATCTGAGGAAGTGAGGCAGGTCTGCATTCGCGGTTGGTCAGGCATGCGCCATGGCTTGAACACTGTACACCCAAACCTTAATCAGCAATAGCTACTAAACGGTTAGACAATTTTGTGCGATTGTTATTACAACGATCATGGGGAACACTGTTCGCACTGAAGTTGGTAGACCAACTTGAAGCTGAACATCGCAACTTCTATGTTTGCTTAATTCTATCACAGTTGATGACTAAACACAAACCAAGAGGATTCCAAGTGTGGCGTTGACACGACGTTAGTGAGTGTTCGGTTGTCTCCAGACCCATGGGCGACTTTGTTAATCAGTTATCGCTTCAGTGTCTCCAGGTATGGCGTTATTTAAAGACCATAGGAACCTATGTATTCATAGAATAATTGGGCTTTACTTCCATACGGTCGATCATACGGGTTGAGACGCTTTGACAAGTGGCTCTCCGAATGGCACCATTAAAAGCACAGTCAATGCAGATGGAACCTCCCTATAACGTCCATGGACTAGCATGCTATCCTCATGAAATCGACATTACTCAACAAAGAACCACCTAAAGAGGCTACGATGACTACCGTATTTATACATGTCACATCGTCCTGCTAGAAAAAACGCAAGGCTACTAGTCAGTGGTGACACAAGCACTTTACTCTGGTACTTCAGGTGCGTACTTGAAACAGACAAACACCGTTGTCTCACCCACGGGCGTTCCTACATTGTGTTTACAATCATTTACAAAGGCAACCGCGCCCACTAAGCCTGCTATGGACCACTGTTTCAGCTAGTCTTAGAAGCAGTCATGTGTGCACGCCGTGACACACGTTGTTTTCGACTTGGCAACTACTCCGAAATATTCTGTCATTAAAAAGCAGGTAATTCCGGAGGCATTGTTAAAGGAGGAAAATTACTTCAAACCCTATGCTTACAATGAGTATGCAATGCTCGTTGGCAGATCACATTAAGGCCGTAGGGTCAGTTTGTATTTCCAGCTTATCAATCACTTGGAAGTGAAGTGTAAATTTCATGTTGGAACGCAGGATTGACATGCATCTTACGACCTTAACATAATGGGAGGTCCATGGGTCCTAAAGCGGTAACTGATTACTGAAGTGGCCCACAGGTGTGGAGACGAACGAACACTCGTTACTGTCGTGTCACCGCCACAATAGAAACCCACCTCTTTGGAAAAATGGCTACAGATCCACTGATGGTCTTACCTACCCAGCGAACTTCGCTTTAGTATACAATTCGCCGACTACATCAGGAGTACGTAGCTACGCTATTCAAATGAGTGTACGGCCAAATGAAACAATAGAGCACAGGAAATTTGCAGCTGTAAAGGCTTTAAAAGGTCTATTTATGAACAACTCCTAGCTTTACCTCCGTACAAAGTACTGTATTGTTTCTGATTACCTTACACTGCCTTAACAATCACACGTATTTCCTAAGTAAATTTGAACACCTATCGATTCTCCGCAGTTGCACGACTACACTATACATATGGTATCACGTGTGGCCAGATAGGCAAGCGAGCAAGGAAGGCAAACGTGCCGTCAACCCGAAAGTCTTCAAAGTTTCACCTCCAACAGCTTGCAAGTATTGCAGCCTCAAGACAATCAACCAATCCGCCTCTTATCACTACTCAATTAGATGTCATTTCGCTCGTGTAAGCCTTCAAAGCTTCTTTTCCAACAGCCTGCAAGGGTTGTAGACTCAACAAAACTACCAATCCGCTTCTTATCACTCACTTAGATGTCATTTGCTCGCCTCGTAGTGAAACCTCCTTACGCCTGATTGGCAGCATGACCAATCACGTATTACCTCTCCGATTGGCTAATAACCGTCGACATCATAGAGGTGTGCTGGCACACCCATTGCGATCAACAGATGGGCGACCGACAAACGGCGCCAATTGTACAGCGAACCAGCAAGCATACTACCAGCCTGCAGGTAACTATAAACAAGACAGTCGTTCCAAAATATGCACTTGTTTAAAAGTAACAGCATATTGTGTGCCGCACCAATGCGCGCCTAAAGGAAAGCCGAGGCGTTCTATCTGAATTCTTTTTTCAATCAGCGATTTTTTTCATATTTCATCACAAATCTCGTAAGAATCAAATGATTTAACTGTCAACTGGGTTTATTTTCCAAGAATAGCATATCCCGAATAGAAATTATCGAGGTTATTATTTCGTAAATGATCCTTTGGCAATTTTTAAGGAGTTAACACACAAAGGCATGGAGTGAATGAGTTTTTTGCAAAGTTCAGTCATGCTTTCACTGCGAGCCTGGGTCGCTACAATTTGTTCAATGAGAAGTTGCTTGTTTGTAATAATTTTTTCATCTCTAACTCTAGAATTTACCATGAATTCTCTACGGGGTTCATGTCAGGGCTATTACCAGGACATGATAACACTTCTATACCACAACACTCAAGAAAACGGGTGATTTCACACCCATTGTGACATGGAGCAATGTCATGCATACGAATGAAGTCTCCTGTCCCTGTAAATCCTTATTCCTTTGACCATTCACACAGTTGAGGGATCAGCTGGTACTCCAATAGTTCTTTGTACTGCTGCTGGTTCATGTTACCCTGGACGACGGAGAGCCGCCCAGTTCCGTAAATGATCATAGAGCCCCATATCATGACCTAGCAGGATGTTTGACTCGTTGAATGATGCAGTCTTCCCTCATCCGTTCGCCAGGTACTCGGCGGACATATAGTGATGGATGGTCAAGTCACATGATGATGCACTCATCACTGAAAACCACCTAAAATGAAACACAGAAAAACACAGAAAACACAGCAAAAGTAGTGTAGACACAATTTTTCCGGAAAATTGTTATGAACATAAAACTGCTGCTTCTTACCAGCTCTCAGTCTTTTTGGACCATTTTGAAGCTGTTTGGCTTTATTGTCGTTTTTCTTTCATTTGTTTGGTCAACTTTTGCTTCTTCGGAGGCTTGCAAGCTCGAACTCAAGAATCCAAAAGTGGGCTTCTTACAGTTCTCCAAGTAACTGCAACATCACACTGTTCCAAAATCCCTTGTAGTTGTCTGTTAGATGCTTTGAGATCTTTTAGGCATTCCCTTAGTAGAAGTGAGTCGCCTCGAGCTGTTTTTTCCCTTCTGCGACCACAGTTACCGGAACGTTTAGAGGATAGAGGTAACTTCTGTTGCGATTTCTTTCGAAGTCGACATACAGACGTTTGGCTGACACCATTCTTGGTTGCAATTTCTACTTCTTTAACATCTTCTTTCAATAAAAGTTCATTTTATGCACCCTTTCGAGGGGTTAGGTCACGTAATTACACATTAAAATGCCCACACCATCTAAAAACTGGCGATCAATATGGTTGTGTCGTTACTTGAACAGACAACTTGAAAAATAACAATAAAAGTAATGAAACATACCCATAAATTAATCCGAAGCCAGAAAAATGTAATCCTGACAAGTAGACTACAGCTGTAAATAACAGAGTATGATAAAAATGTAACCGTTCGTTTCGATAACTACTGTAAAAGTCACATCAACCAATTTGTAATCATTTACAAAATATCACATACTGTGCCTTTGTGTGTTAACTCCTTGAAAATTGCCAAATTATCATTTACGAAAGACTAACCTTAATACTTTTTATACGATATATGTTATTCTTGGTAAACATAACCATTTTACATTATATCACTTGATTCTTACGAGGTATGTGATGAAAGAGGAAAAAACTTGCTGATTTAAAAATTCCAATAATTTGGTCAGTAATGTATCTTTCGCTATGAAGAATCTAATGGAACGACCTTACAGCCCCGTTCACCTGGTAAATGACTGTAACCTGCACGGCCTAGAAAACCCGATCAATCTGGGTGAACAATTCAATGCGAATCTGCAAGAGCTAATCTTTGGTCCACCGCTGTACAACCACGTCACCTCCAACATGTTTCAAGACAGGAAAAAAATCCCGACTAACTTGGACCTCGTGTTTACCAACGAAGAACTCATGATCGACGTAGTAACGTCAGGCCCTACTTTGGGCCGCAGCAATCACGCGACAGTAGTGTTCCAATACATGTGCTATGCAAAGTATCATAAAAAAGTAATGAAGAATCGTACGTCATATATATATATATATATATTAAACACTTTCACCGACGAATTGTACTCCATCGACATCAAGCTCATGGTGCTGTAGAACATGCGGTCGCGACTGGCTTAGTCAGGCAGGCCGAGTGAGCCATGAGCGAGGCCACTCAGGACTACTACCGAAGCGATGACGGGTCCTGCAGAGAACGTAGGCGGGACCGGCGTAACGTTTTTAGGTACGCTGCATTCGATTTACTAACCACGTGCTTGCATGCTAAGTGTCTTTCTTTCAAGTGGTGGATTTTCAATTTAGCCTTAATGCTTTCCTTTCTCATTTAAATGTCTACCTGTACTCTATTCCATTAACTTGCACACCTCACTTAAGCCAATTGTACTCGATTTCCATAACATTTTTGTGTTCGTTTCATTTCATAAAGTATACTTCCTGACCTCGTGCACTTATCTAGGATTCGTTTGTAAACAACTTATTTCATATGCTCATTAACTTAAGATTTATGTCACCGTTTCCTTATGCATCAGTCGAGTTATTTTCCTTGTCTCTCTCTCAAGTGTTTGGCTGTTGTTTGATATCCCCGATGTGGCTGCGCTTGATGTGCATGTTGACAAGGTTCCTACCTGTCTATTACCCACTACCTCGTTCATACTGGCTCCAGGAGACAGTTGGTCGTTGCTGGAGGGGACGGGGTGCACGGTCCTTGTGGCCGTGTTAGGCTTGAAGAGTGGTTCCATGCACTCAGTGTGGAGCGGACCACGGTCCAGCCACCGCCTTTTGGGCGCTTGATTCCCAAGTACAGTGTGCTTGTGTTTGCCTGTGAAGGAGTGTGGGCCGGCTCCGTTGGTGAAATGTGGTTCCCATCCACATGCCTCCCGGTCTTATTCCTTCGGGTTTACACTGGATATGTGGTGTGTGGTTGGAGCTGTGGGTGGTGCAGCGCAAGCCACCCATGGTCACTCTGTAGGTGCAGGCGTCCTGTGGATTGCCACAGTGACAGGCAAATCCGAAACCGGATGCCGCCAACCATATATTAACCAATCCGAACTCATTAGTGCAACAAGTTGGTCTATCTAGCTGAATGTCTCCCTTAAGTGGCCTGCTGGGAATATGTCAGTAGATTCAGCTATCTCGTAGCAAAAACATCTGAAACCAAAATCCAACTGTCGGAAAAGATGTTTGTTCCTAAGGAGCGGCACTTAAGGTCTTGGCATGGCACACCCTCATAGTCTCTCCGAGGGAGGTTAGTTGGGCGTCTATACAATACAAAGGAACAATTGTGTTATGCTCGTCCCGAAGGATAAAGAAATAACAAGATCTCGTCATAAAATTTTACTCTAACCCAAAGTTGCTATACAGACACATAAACAAATTGCGCCGCGTTAAGCGCGGCATTCTGGCTCTGCACACAGCATGCGGGTTAGCATAAAGGGCACAAGAGGCAGACAACGTTCTTAGGCAACAATGTAAGATTGCCTTCTAGTTTGCGTGAGCATCCTACAATATGCCTACACGGCTCATGATGCCATCAGACCATAACCACATATCTTTCACAACCGCGGCTTTGTTGAATCTGCGGCTGTTCTTGTGCGAACACAGCTCCCCGGGTGAAGAGGGCTTTCGAACGAATGCATTGAAAGTAACCACCATGAGCTTAGTTGGACCCTAAGCAACATTCTTTCAGCGGTGTCTTAATGAGATGCACATCCCTAAGTAGAAGCACAGGAACTTCCCACCAATCTACTAAACGGGCAGCCGTGCAGAACCAACGAACTCTCGCTCGATTAGACTACTTTCAGTGCTCTCCAAGTTCATGGAGTACCTGAAGTACCTGAAAAATCACAAAATTCTCGTTCTGGAGCACCACGGATTTCGCTAAAATGGGGTCTGCAACAATAATCTCTTGTTAGCTCGTGTAACCTGGACGGAATCTATGGACGCGGATGCAGTCTACCTGGACTACCAAAAGGCATTTAATCGCCTGGGCCATCGTATTTCTTTGATCACCATTATTTGGCTTGCGGCCGCTCTTTAACTCGGCTCTCGCTTTGCCCTCTTTGTCCACTAATTCTCGCCACACAATATTGTGTTTGCTCTCGTTCGAACCAGTTTGACGAGCTCTACTCAGTGCTTCCAAATTCTTGGATCTAACCTGTGTGGATTATACTCTTGCTCCAGTCCGCAGTTTTCGGCATATTCTTTGCCGATTTTTACATGTGTAACTACATCAAACCGGAGATTTTCGGGAGAGATTTTGGTCTTATTCGGAAGAAGCTGAGGGCTCCTAAACTACGCGGCAACCATCCCTGCAAGTTGCATCATAACAAAGTTACATTCATTTTGCTCCGCTCATCAACTGAACCGCTCTAGGGACGCTTATAAGCGCACCACCTGCATCCTCGCTTAAGTCAGGCCGATTAACACACGTTGCCGCTTTGTGTGTGTTTAACTGCGAGCCGATTGATCGCCGAACCCGACAGTCTGCGCGTTACGAGCTCCAACTGCCTCTACGGCCTGACCTAGGTGCGGTTACGCAGCCCTCAATTCGTGTGCTTGTTCTGACGTGTTTGTGCATCACGCTTGACGCAAGGAACACTCATCTAGGTGAGCGCTCAGATAGTCCTTGCTGCAAACGATAAGAGGACGACTAACATTCCAATGGTTCAATGTCACCTACGTTGCGTAGACAATTGCAGTAAAGTCCTTAAGGTCGGTGCAACTTGTTCTAGCTGCTTTAGACCGTGCTGTACGCAATGTGTGGGTAAATCCATCTACGAAGTGAGACAGACAAAAAATTGCTGACACAATTTGTTTTCGCCCAAAATGTCAAGTCATTCCACTTGTCAACTGTTTACCTTTGCTTATGAAAAGTGTGGTATAATGAATGTAAATACTAAGATCCATCCCACGGAGGTAGATATGGCCACGGAAAGACCTCATCCAGTCAGAGTAAGCTCTAACTCTAAGCCGAAGAAGAGAGCTACACGCTCCAACCGCACTGCAGCGTCTGTTACTCTAAATCCACCGGGTCACCTCACTCCCATAAGTGGACAGGCCTCAAATATGCCTGCTTCCACTTCTCCAAACATAGACGCTTCACCTGGAGATTCAGCCTTGCCACCGACAGCTCAGAGCCGAAGGCCATCCGGTGCAGATAACAAGCAGGTAACCTACGCCTCGATTGCCTCGAAAAACGCACCGAGAGCGACACTCATAGGTCCATCTTCTGTACCGAGCGCACGTGCGATGAAGCAGCTTTCACTGTCAGCTCTAGTGTGTCTTCTAAACAACCCAAATTGCCGGCAAAATCCATAAAACCAACACTCGCTAGACAAAACCACGCTGCGTTAACTCTCGTGTGCACCAATGTTCCCGAGTCCAAATCTGGCACAATAAAATGCAAGTTGCAAGACGATCGCAACCAGTGGAGTTCCATCTGCGATGCGATTGCTATTCGGGTTGAGCCTGCAATGCTGCAACGCGTAGCGCGTCACCCGACCTCAGTGCACTCTGGTGAACCTCGAATTCTTCGAGTAACACTAGACTCAGCAGATGAGACAGAGGCTGTCCTGCTCTCAGCAGTTCGTCTTCGCAACTCACCGAGCGGAGTGCGCATATTACCTGATCTACCTTGGAAAGATCGCCCAAAAGAAGCAGTTGACCAACGCGGCATTCCTAATAGGGATAGCAAGTAAACAATATTTGTTCATGGTGTTCCCGAGCTTCTGCATTCTTCTGATCACGATGCGCAAACACATGACCGAGAGCAGTGGTGCTACATCCGCGAACACTCTCTGTTGACAATGTTATTGCCAGATGCTTGGCAAGAGTTCTGTCATCACCTAATTACAACAACTGCGATCCAAAACTAATGAAAGCAATATTACACTCCGAATGAACGACACAAGTTCTGTTGGATAGCTGGTCAAAGTTTCGAGCCAGGTTGCAAACGAAGATCCGGCTAAAGGCAGCAGGTGAACGACCAAAAGTCGGAAGCAATTCGATGGAACTTGCAAACGCTGTAAATTCTTTATCTGCACAGTCCTGCGGAGAGACCAAAACAACAGCATCCATGGCACACGAGAGGACAAAGCACAGCACCGGTGGAATTCTGTTCAGGAACGCTCAATAATGCCATACAACTTGACAGAAATTCATACACCAAAAAACGATTAATGGCCGGCCACCTAACGGCCGGCTTAAAAATGAACACAAAGTTTACATTCATCAATGCAGTCCTGGCAAGCAAAGCCCTATCTTGCATGTACGCAAACGCCCAAGGTCTTCTAAGAAAATTGGTCGAAATTAGAGAACTGCATGCCTCACAACCGACTGACCGCGTCGTGATCACAGAGACCTGGTTAAACCTTGTGATAACTGAGATCAATTTACCCGGTATGTCACTGCTTCAGACCAATAGAACCGGAAGGGGTGGCGGTGTGCTTCTTTATTATAATACAGACCTCCGATGTGAAGTTATCGACCACCCAGAAATCCGAGCTCTTGATTCGCTTTGGTGCCGCCTATGGTTGCGAAACAAGGACACATGCCTACTAGCCGTGATTTATTGCCCACCAAACTCAACTGCGGAAATGGACTGCAAACTGAACCCCGTTTTCCCGTTTGCTTTGAACAAATCCTACACCCACATTCTTATCGCGGGAGACTTTTACGTGCATGACATATAAACGCTGGCAACTGACGGTATGCAGTTTAAAGCCTGCTTGCAAGAGCTTACTGCTAGCCACCCTCTTCACAACCACGTAACCTCTCCCACCAGATTTCGAAAGGCTAACAAGCCGTAGATACTGGATCTTGTGCTCACTAACGAAGAACTCCTGGTCTATGGGATAGTTACAAGCACACCGCTAGGTCGTATTGATCATGTTACTCTTCTCTTTGACTATATATGCTATGCAGAGTATCCTGAAATGGAGGATGATAAGGTGCATACTGTCGCGAATTATAATGCATTATCTACGCTTGTTAAGGATACACCTTGGACTTTCTTAACCGGATGCCCCCAAGATGTTGCTTGCGAAACATTTACAAGGACGTTTAACATGCCGGTAGCGCACGCACCAGAACAGAATTCCTTCCAACCCAAAACAAGTATAACTCATCTCTGAGGAGCGCAACATGTAAAGGTACGTCGCGGAGGGATTTGACATGATGAGATCACAAGGACTGCTCAAATGCCGAAACCTGGACTGCATACGCGCCACATAGTAACTTCTGTGCGAAACGGATCCGCGACGACAAAGTCATGCATCAGCAAGAGTTAAGGAATTGATTCGGCAAGAACCGCAAACTTCTATACAGGCACGGTTATGGCCTTCGAAAGGTGAAGCGGGAGATTCCAGCACTAGTCACGACTGATGGGTGCGCGCGATCAGCAATGGAAGCAGCTGATCTCCTACGGCTTCATTACTCCCAAATTTCCAGCAGGTAACGAGCCCAAATATTCTCCTCGTTACTATTACTCCACCGTCGGGTTTAGACAACATCACCTTCACTGCGGAAGCTGTGTTGAAGAAGTTGTTATCCTTGCGTATCCACAGTTCTCCTGGAGTCGACAACATCCGACCAAAGGCTCTGCAGGCGGTAGTTAGTGATCTAGTAGAACCACTGGCTGTTTTGTATCAGCGATGTCTAATGGAGAACCATATGCCACCAGTACGGAAGCAAGGGGTCATCACTCCTATCCATAAAGGAGGTAGCCGCACTGACCCTACCAACTACCGTCCAATAACACTACTTCCTATACTATCCAAAGTGATGGAATCAATCATCGCAGATGCGCTGATGCAATACCTGGAAAGCCACAACTTAATAGCCCCAGAGCAACATAGCTATTGTCTAAAGCGTTCATGTAATACTAAGCAGTTAATTGCACGTAATAGCTGAACTGAAGCTGTTGGTGATTCAGCCGGAGTCGAGGTCATCTACCTGGACTTCTCAAAGGCGTTTGATCGCTTAGACCATCGAATTCTCCTTTAGAAGCTTCGGAACTACGGCATTGGCGACCCAATCCTGAGTTGGATTAGCAGTTTTCTACACGAACGACGGCTAGCGGTGAGAGTCCGAGAGTTATTGTCCGATGTAACCGATGTGTTGCGTGGTGTAGCACAAGGCTCGGCGCTTGGATCTCGTCTATTCTTGGTGTTCATTAACGATTTGACGAGATCAATTGCTTCCGATTTCCTGTTTTTTGCTAAGGCTATCAAGATATAACAAAAGATCAGAGGACCGGACGACCACGAACTGCTCCAGTGAGATATTTACACAGTGTCAAACTGGTCAGTTGTAATACCGTTCAACGTAGACAAATGTCGCGTTGTGTACTGGCGCCATAGCCATAACTACGCATTTTTGCTTGGGACAAGCGGATTGTAGACCAGCTCCCAGGAACGTGGTCTTAGTGTCCTCGTGGAGGGCGACCACATCTGTTCAAAACAGGCTGAGGTAGCTGCGAAAAGAGGTAACCACTACGTTGGCACGCTGCGTAGGGCATTAGAGAGATCTGACTTATCTATCGTCCCAATAATGCACAATTGCTACGTGCGTCTGCATGTTGAATACGCTTACAAGTTTGACAACCTTGGTTGAAGCACGACCTAGAGGCGTTAGAAGCAGCACAACGAACAGCAACAAAGAATGTAAAACGCCTTCGCTATCACTCATACCAGCGAAGACTGAAGTTGCTGGGAATTTTCAGCGGACGCTATCGAAGGCTGCGCGGCGATCTCATATTAGCGTATCAGATATTGAGTGACCCCAACCACGTATGTCGTCATTTGCTGAAACCTAGCCACGACACACAGCTCAGAGGTAACTACTATATATTGAAGGAACCATATAGCCGTCTAAATTGTAAAGGTTATTACTTTTCATTTCGGGTTTGCCAACCCTTGAACGCACTCCCAGACTCCGCTGTATTCTCCCCTACATTTTACCTTTTCAAAAAACAAATAGATGTTGCTCTTATCACCCAAGACTGTTTTCCAAACTCCTAAATTGTAGATTACGCCGAGTATGCTTTTCTACATGATTCATGTATCAAATGGACCTAAGTGAGCTACCATATTTTACTTTCCTCACGTCTTATATCAAAGATTACTGCACTCCTGTGTATTTCTGAACGTTTACGTTCCATGTTTTAACTTTACACTGATGTATTCATCTCGGCAGACGTTTGGCAAATGACCCACAAATCTTTTGATTTCTTCGTATTCATCCTAATCATCCTACGGGACGGGTCAAGCACTGGCTTTTATCCTATGATAAATCATTGTTCATTGTTCATTACACAAACTTCAGAATCATGGTTTTGGCGATACCGTTATAGCATGGTTAGGCGACTTTCTCATCCAACGTCACCTGAATGTGAGGGCTCGCGGCCATCTATGGGAACCAATGGAATTTTATTGTGACGTACCTAGGGGGCCCAGTACCCGGGCCACACCTGTTCCTTGTTTTAATAAATGATCTTGCAAATGCGCTGTCTTCAGACCAGCTGAAATTTATAGATGACATGAAGAGATGAGGTGCTCTCGCCTCAGTGGATGGTCATACAGCCTTGCAGAATGACTTGGACAACGCATATACAAGGTCCATCGAGAACATGGTGTAGTTAAACATCACAAAGTGCAAAAGTCTGAGCATACGCCATCAAAGTGCTCACAACTACAGCCTAGGTCGAGAAATTTACAGCCAGCTTCTCATGAGTGCGATCTCGTATTGCTTGTGCAAGAAGATCTTGCGTGTTTAAGGTAGACTGAAAGAGCTTCTAAGAAAGCAAACCAAAATTTCGTCGAGCGTTCGGGAAGCTTTTCTCCTTAAGCTTCACAAAAATAAGTAGCGTATACGTGAGGCCGCACACGGAATACGCTATATAAGTGTCACAACCCTGCAGAAGCCCCACCCCGTCACGCTGGATACCGCAAAATGCAGGACGACAAAGAACGTTAGAGGTTTGTCCTGCCATCGCTACCCACACAGGCTGAAAACTCTCAAAATATACAGTAGACGTTACCGGCTTCTAACAGGCGATCTCATACTGGTGTATCAGGTTTTAAGGAACACCAATCACACATGCCATTCTCTTTTGAAACAGTCAAAGCACATAGCTAAAGGGTCCTCAGTTTAAGCTAGTCACGCAATACAGCCGACTGGAATGTCGACGAAATCCTTCTCCTTTCGAGTGTCACAGCCTTGGAACGCCCTCTCCAAACATGTACTTAATACTCCTACTTTATCCTTTTTCAAAAAACGCCTTGACGATACTTTGACACATTTTCACTCCGTGATATATCCTATGTTAATCCAAACCCCTTAGTGGGTCATCTATTTCACACGTGCTTTTACTGACGCGGTATTTTGTTCGCGATTTTCACCCTCACCATTCTACTGGACATGGAAAGCATTCGCTTTTACACCCCGCATAAACCACTGGTTCATTATGAGCAGTATTGTAAGATAAACTCTGCAATGGCAGTAAATGTCTTATAACAGTTACCAATGAGGCGAACACTACACTTGGCCTATTTCGATGCACTCAGGATCTACAACATCCAGTTTTCCGACGGAAATCTATCCCTGAGTTTATCGCTTCTCTGGGACTTTTAGTTGCCTTTTCCATGTTGATTAACCGTTTGCATTTCTTTTGAAAGCAGGGGATGGAAATCACCACACTTGTTTAGTAATATGCAATCCCAATTAACCGTGTGGAAGATGGATATCAATTTAACTGCACCTCTATCTTCTCTGCCACCCGATTCGTTCCCTGCTAGTTCTAAGGCTTGGATGAGCTTGAGGGATTGCATATCCGCAATGAATCAGGAAATATCCATCATCCGTGAGCTACCTTTGGTAATATTTAGGTATTACTAGAACTCAATCAATCAGATAAATAGATGGCAAAACATCGCACACTAGTCTGGTATTCAGCAGAGAGCCAATAAAGCACACCGGGATTTAGAATCAAATTCATTATGTTTTATGAGGATAAT
This sequence comes from Dicrocoelium dendriticum, assembly GCA_944474145.2. Taxonomy (NCBI): domain Eukaryota; kingdom Metazoa; phylum Platyhelminthes; class Trematoda; order Plagiorchiida; family Dicrocoeliidae; genus Dicrocoelium; species Dicrocoelium dendriticum. The sequence continues at coordinate 9,687,043 of OX104068.1, read as the reverse complement.
TCAAACCCAAACCCTGAAGGTAAAAGCTGTTGTTGACGTTAAACTTACCATGCAATCGGCAGTTTGGTTAGCTGTATCGTATTCTGGAAAACCACACAATCTCTACCATCTTCTGTGACTCATGGTATCAACTATTTGTCGACCTCATGTGGTTATTTATGCGATGCTTCTTGGTTTCCTCGTAATTTGCACCAGGTATAGCGAGATTTTACTATGGATACTTTTATCTGACACTTGCGCTTATGACTATTATGCGACTTCCGTTTTCCTAACAGTGCCCACATAGTTTCATTCCAATTCCCTTGTTAGAATGGATGACATAATAAACATGAAAAAAGGTTGGACATCGCTCGGATTCATTAAAGCTTTGAGCAATGAGGGACAGAAATCAACCATATCTGAAATGTGAAAAGAAGTGGTAGCCGACTCTACTAACTAATGTGATGAGGTTAGCTGGATTCATGCTCACCTTTTTTCTAATTTAGTCGGTGAATAACGACAAGAGGTTGTTTGGTGGACTTGTAAAGATATGAACCATGCACGCCTCTGGTGCGTGCGAGTGTTAATAGCTGACGTTACACAGGATGCGCATGTTTACCGTGTATGAACAATGAACAATGAATTTATACGGGTCAAGAAGCTTTGCTTTACAAGTCCCGTTGGATAGTTGCACGGGATTTCAACATAACGATAATCAGAATAAGTATAGTAAAATAGTTAATACCTTAAATATGAAAATAAGGACTTATCGTTTACTTCACTGCAGTCCTGCGTTTCACTTAGATCCACAACACCTACAGTTAACAACAGATAATTCCATGATGAACTCCAGGTGTAGGATGGAGACATAGTGTTAAGTAACAAAGTGTAAGTGGATGAGTGCATCGTCCAACCGTCTCTTAAATATTGTTAGTGTCGGTGCAGAGACGACCGATTCTGGGAGAACATTCCACGGGTGACAGACACATATGGAAAAGAAATTTCCGCGGCACTCCAGACGATTGTATTGTTCTGCGAGTTTAAATGAGTGGCCCCTCAGATTTGTATTGCTGCTGAGTTGCAGTAAAGGGGGGCACACATTATGTGGGTCTCGCAGAATCAAGTATGCCATAATCAGGTCGCCTCGTAGCCTGCAAAAGTTTCCACTAAACAATCCTAGTCGTCGCAACCTCTCCTGGTAGGACCGATTGCGCATTCCAATTACGTTCTAAGATGCCCGGCGTTGTGGCTGCTCCAGTGCATTAAGGTCGTGTTTCAGCCATGGATGCCAGGCTTGGATTGCGCATTCGACATGGGGGCGAACATACGCACTGAGCATTTGTCGAAAGATTAAGCTGTTTATTTGTCCAAACGCCCGCCTAAACAGCCCGATGTGTTGGTTCCCGGTCTTCGAGGCTTTTCTGATTGCCTGGAGCAACCCAAGTCATCTTGAACCAGGACACCCAAGTCATGTTCGAGAGTTAATTGTTGCAGTAAATCCGTTCCGAGTCGGTATGAGTAGCTGCTTTGATGTCGGATGGAAAGCACCTTGCATTTACTGACGTTAAAATAAGGGCATCATCACACACGCGATACGTGCGTGCTACTGGTTCATTTGGATTATTTCCCTCTATCCTCTCTCCATCTTCTCGCAGCGTTGTCACTGTACGCTCATTCGAACCGGATTTACCAGCTCTACACAGTGATCCATCATATGTGGAAATATCTTCTACGATTAGAGGCTGTGCCATCACTAACTGTTTTCACTGGCATCTGTGATTAAGCGCAAGCGTTTAATTCAATCGTATTGAGCCGATTGCCATCCTGTGTGACACCATTCGATACAGAATTCTCGAGGCAGGCCGAAAAGCCTAAGCTTACTCCGATCCAGTGTTTCTCAACACAGCTGTGAAAGAATCTGTGTTCAGCGATCTGTTCAGGTTGCAGTCACTCGCCATTCCTTGTGACCTTGTCAGCCAGTGCGGCTGCATTACCCATCACACGGACCGCGCGACCGCACCGACCGCTCATTTGACCTAGCAACCACCACGCTCGCCTGACCGATGTGCGCCGCTCTCAAAGCTGTAAACGTACAGAACGCTAACCAACCCACTGGGTCAGGTAACGACACCAAATTGAATGGCAGAAAGGCGAAACCGAAGAGTCTCCCATCGAGAGGCATTTGCGGGTTAGGAGAATGTCATCGGGTAGTGAAAATCGGTCTGGCTTGTTCTCACTGTTTGGTTTGGTACCATAAGAAATGTGCAAATGTGTCCCAACAACAGTTACGGGAGCGAAATAGCTCCCAAGATGCATTTTGGTTCTTTACTGCGTGTTCTACCATCCCCCTAGTTAAGTACTTGCTTATCCTAGCTGAGAAATGCGACCGGTTAATCGCAGAAGCAGAGCAGAGGATAAACAATGAGATTGCTTCAATGGGAACGAGTATGGACCACAGAAGCGTAGCGGCTGCTAAGCAACGGAATGCTGAACAATCCGCTTCCCCTGCACGGCAATCAGCCAAGTCTCCATCTCCGTTGTCTTCCCCAAATTTGGTAGAACGCCGGTCGAAAACAGACTGTACCTACGTGAATCAAACAGTACTCACAGCGACGAAAATCAGGCACCATTCAAAACGTCTGGTTAAGCAAATTCCACTAGACCTGACATCTAGTATTAACAAGGATGAAGCAGCCAAACACCAACCCTTGGTACCTGTAGCTCAAATGTCTCTTGTCGAAACTAAGCCTCCCAGAACATCGGTTACATATGCAGAGATTGCTGCAAGGGTCCACCGAGAGGCCGCCGTTGCGTCCTCTTCCATTGTAAAACCCCGTTAACGCAAATAGAGAGAAAAACAGCAAACAACCACTTGTCAACAAGTCAAGACAAATGCGTACCATACCTTGTAGATCGACGAAAAAGGGATCCAACAACAGTGACCGGACTGTTGTATGCTCAAATATCCCTGAATCTACCGTCATCACATTGCGGGATAAGTTATCAGACGACCAAGACCAATGGAACTCATTGTGTATGCAGATGAGTATCAAAGCCGACCCCATAAACTTGTTACGAATTACTCGTCATTCGAACTCGCCACACTATGGTGAACCCAGACTTATTCGAGTAACTCTAGAATCCTCCACTGACGTAGAAAACGTTTTGCTCTCCGCAAGCGAGCTAAAACACGAATCCTGTGCGATACGTATCTATCATGATGTCCCTTGGAGCGCGCGACAACCAAAACGAAACACCGAAGAGGGGCACAGCAAGCAAGACCGCCTAAATACAATCTTCGTACATGGCGTGCCAGAACATCCTTCTAACGATGTTCAAGAGACCGGAATGCACGATTTAGGACAGTGGCGGTTCATTCGTGAAACACTTTCTTTGGATGATGTTGTGGCACTATCGCTCACCAGGATACCTCTCTCATCGAATTATAGAGGATGCGGCCCTAGAATCCTAAAACTTGTGGTTCAGTCAGAGCAACAAGCAAAGGATGTTTTGGATCGATGGCGAAGAAATCGGAAACATCTTCCTTCCGAAATTCGGTTAACGATAGCAAAAACTTTGCACAGCTCAAATATTAAAGCAACTGATGCAGCAAGCATCCTGACGAATGTACAGAAGTGTAACTTGACTGCTGCTTTAATTGACCCTGAAGTTGGTCTAAACGAAGGCTGGGACGCACCTTGGCCGAATCAAGTTGCAAACGAGGTATCATTGACCCATCAAAAAAACGAATAACTGCCGATCTCCCATCGGTCGGCATTCTCCCACACTTGAGAGCTTCACCTCTCTGCGGGCTCCTAGAGACCGAGAAACTGGCCTGCTTGTATACAAATGCTCAGGGACTTTCTAACAAACTGGCTGAACTGAAAGATCGCCAAGCTTCCGGCTCGTATGATGTCATTGGTATCACCGAGACATGGTTGCACACGGGAATGACGGTCGCTGAAGTGTCGATACCGGGCATGTCGCTGATCCGGAACGATAGGCTCACAAAAGGAGGAGGGGTAATCCTGTATTACCGAAACGACTTACAGTGCGAAGCCGTGGAGGATTCAGATTCGCAGTTCCCCGACTCTCTTTGGTGCCGGTTGCAGTTAAAAGGCAGGGACGCTTGCCTTATTGTCTTGGTGTACCGCGCCCCTAACTCAACATCCGAAACCGACTACCACCTAATGGCTGCTTTAAGGTGCAGTTTACAACAAAAGTACACTCACATTCTTATCATGGGTGATTTCAACGTACATTGTTTAGAAGCCCCTGCCACGATCGGAGAACAATTCAAAACCGATTTACAAGATCTAGTAACTACTTTACCTCTTTACAACCACATCACCTTGCCCACTCGGTTCAGAACTGGTAACAGGCCATCTGTGCTGGATCTTGTGCTTACCAACGAAGAGCATATGATTGATGCGTTGGTTTTAGACTGCCCGTTGGGTCGCAGTGATCACGCAGTCATCAGTTTCAACTTTGTTTGCTATGCAGAATATCTGAATGATAACGATGAGACTGTGCGAACCATCACAAGGTACGACCGACTCGCCCAGCTAGTCAGCGCCACAACATGGTCTTTCCTCGAAGAAGAACCCCCGGAAGTCGCCTGGCTCGAGTTCGTCAACACATTCAGCCAGCTGATTGCACAGGCTTTAGAGATAAAAGCTTGCAATAAGTGCAAATCCATTTCTTTCGTTAGGAGCAGAACCCGAAAATGGATGACAGTACGCAACGCAGCATGGCGAGTGTACAGAGAAGCTCCAGCATCAGAAACGTGGGACAACTACGTAGCCCAACGTAACCACTGCACTCAACTGTTAAGAGAAGACAAAGCCGCCTATCAGCAGAACATCGCAAAAACCTTCAGTGCTAACCACAAACTGCTGTACAAGCACGTTAATAGCTTACGAAAAGTGAGGCAAAAATTTCCTCCACTCCAAACGACTGATGGCCCAACAAGAACGTCTATGGAAGCTGCAAACGCGCTGCAAATGCAATACGCTCCCAAGTTTCAAAGGGTCATGCCACCAAGCGATCTACCAAGCTTTGTATTCTGCTCACCAGGACTAACCCACATCAATTTTACCGCAGAGGCTGTATTGCGAAAACTGACTTCTCTATGCAAACACAGCTCGCCGGGTGTCGACACCATTCGTCCTGAGGCATTGGGAGCAGCAGCAAACCAACTGGCAGGACATTTAGCTCAGTTTTTCCAGCACTGCTTAGACCAGAACCAAGTTCCCGCCATGTGGAAGCTTGGAATAATAAGCCCGATTCACAAAGGTGGAAGCAGATCCGATCCCTCCAACTACCGCCCAGTAACCCTTCTTCCTATACTCTCCAAGGTCATGGAATCCATAGTTGCCGATGCACTGGTGTGCTATCTGGAAAACTGCAACCTCATCACTCCTGAACAGCACGGTTTCCGTCGACAGCGGTCATGTACAACTAATTTACTAATTGCACGCAGTAGTTGGACCGAGGCAGCCGACGCTGGAGAAGGTGTTGATGTGATCTACCTGGATTTTTCAAAGGCTTTCGATCGTCTAGACCGTCGGATACTACTATCCAAGTTGCAGCATTACGGGATCGGAGACCCTCTTTTAAGCTGGATCGCCAATTTTCTATTTCCAAGGCAATTAGTAGTCAGAGTTCGGAGCTCTTTTATCGGATCCCATACAAGTCGAGTGTGGTGTGCCGCAAGGCTCGGTTCAAGGTCCACGTTTGTTTCTGGTGTTTATTAATGACCTTGCACAGGGAATCGCTTCAAACCTCCTAATGTTTGCCGACGATATCAAGATCTGGCGCAGGATCCAGGCGAACGCCGACCAACATGTGCTCCAAAGTGACTTAGATACAGTGTATCAATGGTCCACCCAAAACTTATTGCATTTGAACAATGAACAATGAATTTATACGGGTTAAGATGCTTTGCTTTACAAACACCATTGGATAGTTGGTGGGAATATCAACATAACAATTATGATGAAAAGGACAGTAAAGTAGTTAATACTTTAAATACGAAAATAAGGACTTATCGTTTGCTTCACTGCAGTCCTGCGTTTCACTTAGATCCACAACACCTACAGTTAACAACAGATAATTCCATGATGAACTCCAGGTGTAGGATGGAGACATAGTGTTAAGTAACAAAGTGTAAGTGGATGAGTGCATCGTCCAACCGTCTCTTAAATATTGTTAGTGTCGGTGCAGAGACGACCGATTCTGAGAGAACATTCCACGGGTGACAGACACGGATGGAAAAGAAATTTCTGCGGCACTCCAGACGACTGTATTGTTCTGCGAGTTTTAATGAGTGGTCCCTCAGATTTGTATTGCTGCTGAGTTGCAGTAAAGGGGGGCACACATTATGTGGGTCTCGCAGAATCAAGTATGCCATAATCAGGTCGCCTCGTAGCCTGCAAAAGTTTCCACTAAACAATCCTAGTCGTCGCAACCTCTCCTGGTAGGACCGATTGCGCATTCCAATTACGTTCTAAGATGCCCGGCGTTGTGGCTGCTCCAGTGCATTAAGGTCGTGTTTCAGCCATGGATGCCAGGCTTGAATTGCGCATTCGACATGGGGGCGAACATACGCACTGAGCATTTGTCGAAAGATTAAGCTGTTTATTTGTCCAAACGCCCGCCTAAACAGCCCGACGTGTTGGTTCCCGGTCTTCTAGGCCTTTTCGGATTGCCTGGAGCTTATAAAAGCATGTTTGTTACTGGTGAGACTTAATTGTAATCTTGACGTGCTAACCGAAGAAATTCTATTGCTTACGAGGTAAATCTATTTTCGCTTCTGCCATTTGTTTTGATGGACTACTTGACTGCGAAGCCCATGCAGCCATTCTTGTGTGCCCCAATAGTGTGTTAGCTTACAATTAGAGAGCCAAAAATGAACACAAGGACAGCGGTCTAAAGCACCTTCATTCAGTTACAATATTACCGTCATTAATGTAAACATGAAAGGAATTTAACAAATAGGTGGTTTTGCCGGTAGCTGAGTTTTTGTTGACATGCACACCACCCTACTGACTGATAGTATCACCTATCATTTCGAATCTCCGTTGAACATTTATTGGTTTGCAAAAGTTGGATTCCTAGCGCAGTGCCTGGAACTCACTGGGTTCAACGACCGATTCAAAAGTGATTCAAGCACATCGATACTGTGCTTCGACAACCCCCCACACATTAGTAGGTTTGGCGAGTGATGCATCTTGCTTGACAATCAACAAGATGAATGGACCTCCTCCGGTTAATGCACAGTTACTTGATATGGGTGAGGAAGGGTTGTTTTACAAGAATCCTTGCCTGGTGTGTTGGGCTGTCGAAAACGTTAAAATACAGTCAGTCTAAGGGAGTTGTATTAAGATTTTATAGTTGAGGTTTATAACATCTAATCTCAGTCGGACCTCTGTCACATAAACAGGAAAGCACTTTACGGCCGTTTCATCATTTCGCACATCATCAGTAATGTGCATTCTATCTGACCCCTGCAGGGCTTGAACACCGAACGCCACAGTTATTATTCCGTAGTGGAAGCCACTGAGCTATGGGTAACGATAACGATCGACGTGATTGAGTTGACAGATGTGATGTAACACCCCCACACTGTTCACAAATAACAGCTGTTATTCACAAAGCAGGACTAACCCCTACCTATGCAGGATGCGAATCTTCTGTTCTTTGCATTGTTTATCAGTGCAAGTAGAGAGTGGGTTACGTATCCACGGTTTTTCGTAGCAGTGGAACCAAACAATAATGTAAGGCGACTGTATGTAGGTCGCTGAGTGTATCATCCAACTGTCTCAATAATGTTTCTTGACTTTACGGAAACGTATACGCAGACGGGGTGTTACAGATATGATATACACATGATAACTTTGAGTAGAAAGATTTTAGCGAATATTTTTGTTCGTCGCAGTCAGCGGACAATTCAGATAAGTCAACTACCTATCCGGAAAAGCACCAGACGGCCGTTTCGCCTTATTGGGCTTCGTCTTTGGTGCTCACCCTTCGGTCCTCTACGGAGGATCCAACCCATGACTGCTAGTGGCTTGTGCCAACTAGCCCGCAGCTTATGCAACTGAGCCATGGAGGATGTCAGCCGACCATCATACACATTATAAGCCGACAAAGCCCCAAACCACTACAATCCACAAAACTAATGATGTGCATGGTGCCTCCTCTTGGATAATCAGTTCTAGCAGTCATATAGTGTTTCCTAATGCTCTTTCCTATATGCGAAGTGACAACAATGGGGGTCAGCGAATAACAACTGCATTACCTGCTAAATCCCATTTGCATGCGAAACCGCTACCTCAAGCCTCGAACTGTCATGTCCCTCCTAAAGGCTGCTCTGCCTAGTGTCCAAACTCATCAAGAATATCGATGGATCCGGTTAACTTGATCGACAGTAATAGGACCGTTGACCTAGATTTATCACAAGCATCGTTGGACTACTCTGTATCGTCATTTTGTTTGGATAGACGCACATCCATTGGTCATAAAGTTATGGGACACGTGCCACCATCTTTGCAACTTACACACAATGTAATTGAGTATCATGACTTCCCGATTCTATCAACGAACCACGTAGACTATGCTGATGTTGGTGCATGGATTGACATCAGTGTGCCTCCACCGCGTAGAGTGAAGCCTTGTATATCGAGCGCAATTAAGCAGATATTACCCACAGATGGAACTGACAGCAATCCACTGATTCCCATCGATGTGTTACGTAATCAACAGCCTATTAGCGACATGATACAGAGGACACAACCTAACTCTCCAGCTCCCACAGGCTACTGCAGTAATCATGGACTCTTTCCCTCGAACCATTTTTTAGAGGGGCTTACTCAGTCTCAACCTCCTCCACTGTGGCCACCACCAAATCATTTCATACCGCTGGCAATACGCCCACTTTTTCAACAATTTCTAACCTGAGTCCAGGCACACATTTTGGAACCCCAGTGTTTATAACAAAACCTAAAGAATCTTCCTCATATCTCACATCTATCTCAGTATTTTTGATAAACATTCTTTCTCTTTACTCTAAGATCCACACACTACGCTCATTTGTTTTGGTGAATAATCCTGATATATTATTTATAACTGAATCTTGGTGCCATGATGGCCTGTCTGACACTCTTTTAACTATTTTCGGATATAAAAATTTTATGAGAAATCGGCCTGGTCGTCGAGGTGGTGGCTGTGTAATTTATCTGAAAAGGTCGCTCGCAGCAGCAACATTCGATAACCCAGTGTGGGAAATGTCCAGGAATCACTCTGGTTTACGATATCAGTTAATCAGCAACAGCTGCTTATGGGATGTATATACAGCCAAGAAGACCTAGAGCCATTGACGATTGCATTTGAATACGCCGCTGGCCTACCATTTTTACGTAAGATTATAGGAGGTGAATTCAATCTGCCTTCGATTTCATGGCCCCTGGGAACCACTCCTCTGAAATGCCAAAATCTTATCTCCTGTATCCAAATGAATGGTTGGCAGCAACACATCTCCCAACCTACCAGAGGTGAACGTACTCTGAATCTCATTTTTTCATTGGGCATACACCAGCAATCAGGGTCAACGTTCTTGGTGCATTTCCGGGGAGCGATCATGACGTGATCAAATGCCGCCTAAGACTACGCATGGCCGATATACAGCAAACGATGCATTACCATTTGTCCAGTGCGGTCAACTGGGACTCTTTCAAGAACCTGGTCCGTTCGATGAATTGGGATAATTTCTTTCTCTCTTCTTGTCCTCAACATGCCACGGAACAGTTTTATAGTATAATTGGCTTCTGCATTGATTCAACAGTACTACTAAAAGGTGCTTACCAAACTAAACATAAATCCGATCGCAAGGCGTTGAAGGCAGCACGAAAGCTTCATAAAATTCGGCGTAAATTCAAATTAACAGCTGAATTTGCGCTATTATTACAGCAGTCGAAGCTCGTGGAAGAACAGAGGCATCAAGGTGACAAAACTCTCATTCTAGAAGAGTACAAAGCTCTAAACGGCCCTAGCAAAACAGTTGAGCTAGCCAAACTATTTCGTGCCCTGGGTTCGTGTTGCAGCGACAATCTCAATTTTATCACCACGTCTGATGGAACATACTACGATGCACCAGGTAACATCTGCGAAGCTTTCAGTGTTTATTTTGCCGAATCGATGCTCAGTGAATCAGCAGATATACCAACATTTATCATGCCGCATAACCATGAAGGTCTATGCACAATGAAATTCACTATAGCGAAAATCACTGGTAAAGTCTGTCGCTTATACTCCTCAACGTGCGCAGGCATAGATGGGGATCCCCCTTGTTTAGTAAAAAGTAGTGGTATTAACTTCCTTCTACTTTTGCTCAACATCTTTACACTGTCTTTTAACAACGGAGTATACCATACTCAATGGAAAACCTCAGTCGTTATCCCTCGACATAAAAATGGCGTTGCCCATGAGGTTAAAAACTTTCGTCCCATCAATCACACACTCATCGTATCTAGAATAATGGAAAGGATAGTGAAAGATGAACTATTTATATTTTTCAACAACGCTAACATTATCAGCAATTCGCAACACGGCTTCATGCATGGTCGATCCTGCGCAACATGCCAGACTGACTTTTTAAACCACACAACGTTTGCTATTGACAAGTGAAACAGTGTCGTAATCCTGTTCCTGGATATGCAAAAAGGCTTTCTTCATATCTAATTGGTAGACAGCAGGTGATGCGCATAGGCAACCATCTCTCTAAACCGAAAGCAATCCCTAGTGGTGTGATTCAAGGGAGTATTCTTGGCCCTTTTCTTTTTCTAATTTATCTTAACGATATATTCCAGCAAATAAGATATGTTGTTGCTTTTATCTTTGCTGATGACATTAAAGTTGTTTACTCACAACCACGTGCAAATATTCAGGAAGACATGCGTCTCATTCAGGATGACCTATCCGCTCTTGACTCCTGGTGCCAACTGTGGAAGTTGTCATTTGCCGTGGACAAGTGTAATATTTTGTCGTACAAATGCCAAGTACCACCAGACAATTTATTGCTACAAGGCGCATATATCTCCCACTGCTGGACAATTCGCGACTTGGGCGTGCGATATTCAGTTATGTTTAACTTTTCTGAACACTGTGACTTCCAAGTTTCGAAAGCCATGAAGACCATCGGTTATATCTGCCATCATTTTTACCTCACGGAATCGCGCATATCGCTTTACAAAACATAGGTATTGCCGTGTATAGATTACTGTTCAATGGTACAGTCTAATCTGCGGAAATCTGACCAGCATGCTCTTGAGAGAGTCCAGAGATGCTTCACGAAACAGCTATGTGGATATAGCTCAAAGTTGATAAATTTGGGTTTGACCCAGTTTGGCTTCGGACAATGAAACTGAACCTTGGTTTTCTTTACAGGATCGTAAATTGTCAAATTTGCAGTCTTGAAAACGGTGTTCATATATCTGTAAACAGCAGATAACCAATACGTAACAAACAGGTAAAGGTCCTGTTTCCAAAATTTACTACGAGAATCAGAGAACGTTTCTTTCTAACCCAATACTCAAAGATTTGAGAAAAAACTTCCAAGTGCTATCAGAACATGCTATAAAATTTGCAATTTTAAGCTTGCGATTATTAAGCATTTCACTGTCCAAAACTTGATCAATATGTTTGGGACATCACAGTCCCTAGACAACGAATTCGAAAACGGTATCCATGGTGCCTGAATAAATTTTCGACACACATACACAACATTTTGGACAACAGCCCCTTTCATTCTACGTCTTTTCTCGGCCCAAGTATTTGTCATGTGATTATCAAGAATCTTGATTCAATGACAGAAAAAAAATAGCAGTACGACTCCGATTACACTGTGTTACATAATTCGCAATTGCGCCCATATTTATTTCTGAAAATGTATTAACGAAATGTCATGGAAAGGTTGTTTCATTATTTGATCTGTTCCTTTTAGCGAACAGTTTCTCGCAACGTCGAGGAATATACAATTTATTTATTTAGTTAAACATAACTAATTAAGTGGTTTATTTCTCGACTATGCGAGACTCGGCCCAGTTTGTTGATCCGATCAAATCGTACAAGGGATATCGCAAATTTATTGATTATTCAGTTAACTGGAAAAGTACCCGTGCTCTGAGTTTAGTGAAGCGCGCTTCACTTAACGTGGTCCTTTAAACTCCCAACAAGCGTAGTATCATTAACATGTTGGAAAGTAGTTTGAGAAGACATAGCGAAGTATCAGTTTTTCGTCAGTTATATACTAGCATATACTTGGATTGTAATGTAGTTTGACATTTTAGAGGGGGGATTGGCAAACAAACGAAGCCCGAAACACTAAAGTCGTGAGCATATTGAGCTAGAGAAATTGTTGTTTCCTATTGTAAAAGGAAAGACACACCAAAGTTATTTTATGGAATCAAGACGCCAAGCAACCAGACCTTTTGGAAAATTTCTCCGCAGTAGTTAGACAAGTTTCGGGGAGGGATATGTTGGAAAAATATGACAGTGAACAGTTTTACCGTTTTACAAACGGAGAAGACGCGTGAGGTAATGTTGCTACTTTCGACAAACTTAAGGTGTTGATGGAAAAAAGCGGTGCGAATTTATACTGGTATGTTCAGCAGCATAGAGTGAGTAAACATAGATATGTGAGGCATACGTGGGTACTTCGTTAGACTGTGTCTGGCATGTGGTGCCAGTTTGATGGTTCGGGTTTGTCCATTTCCAGCGGAAACTTCAGCGGCAGTGTTCTAGGACATGGTGGGTTTTTAACTGACAAGCGTTCTCCCTATAAACATGTAGAAATCTCCGTTCAACGACGCTGGGACTTAACGGATAAGAGTGAAAGCTAAATAAAGTCGTCACGCATTGCTTTGCCTCCGCAAAGCATTGTAATTCTTTAGATGGAATCTGAATCTCTGGGTGGATTGGGCCTCGTTTTTGCAGATCGCCAAAATATAGGTGTATGAACCTTGCAATCATTCACCTGCTCCCAGTGGAGGTGATCCCCTGGTTTCGTCCGCCGCCTTGTGGGTAGGCAATTGAGTCAAAGGCTAGGAGCAGATGCACCTAAGTCAACTCCTTACCTCGACCTGGGCAACAGGGTAGTATCATGCCCTCTTGGAAAAAATTCAGATTTATCAGCCTTTTACCCTTCCGCTCCTGCTGCGTTCCTTGTTCGTCAACTTACCTTACACGCAGATACATCATTTGTTGTCAATCCTAACTTCAATGATTCTGCCTCCGAACCCAGTTTTGCCGACATCCAGAAAACTAAATCGGAAGCCATAATTTAGCCTCGATCTATGTTCCGATGGGCCTGGTTCAACGTACGAACGAGTATTCAGATTACTGAACAAGCTTACCCGGCGCCTACCCTGGATTCTCGTGCTATTGACGTCTGCTGCGTTTTCGAAACCCGGTTGCAGAATCCCAGCAGCGTACGCAGGCTGACGTCCGCTTCTGAGCGCAAAATCAAATGCCAACTGCGTCTAGCCACTGAAGCAGAAGCAACTGCAGCAGTTTTGGCTGGCGTTGGGGTAGCACTAATTAAGAAAGCCAAAGCTGCGTTGCTCGACTGGTACCCAGTTACCAGTTGATTATGCGCAGTTCGGCTTCAGGGCTCACGTCGTACCTATCAACATGGCAAATAAACACTCAACTTGTTTGTCGTTTCTGCCTACACTACAAATGATTGCATCAGCGAATTTGCCAAGAACGATCTTTACTGCGAACATCGCCTATTTTCGGGTAAAGTGGACACATCGGATGTCATAAGAATTGTTAAAGTTTTAAATTCACGTGTTGGTCGCCTGCTTCCATCTGAACCCCACCTTGGAAGTCATCACGAGCTTAACGAGAGACGCACAGATAGTGGAGACCGGCTTCTCAAATTGTACTACGACAATCACCAGTTTCTCTCCAACACCAAGTTCAGGCATAACAGCAGACGTTCCTTAAACTGGCGCTTATAATCGTCAAAACATTTCTGGTCCCAGCTCGACTATATCGCAATCAGTTTTCGTTGGTGAGATAGTACACAAGGTTGCAGGTTATTCTGGTCAACCTAAATCGACGTAGATCGCGAGCTTGTTTGTGTGAAAGTCTGCTTGCGCTTCCATGGGACCCGGAAATAATTGTACCATAAGATTGGCATAAACTGATTCAGTTAACCCCTCTGTCTGATTAAACTATCAATCTAGCTATTGCATGCTCTCACATATAGTCAACCTCAGGATGTTGAGCAACATTGGGTTTGTTTACAAGAAGCGATGCTTTCCGTTGGTTAATCGATTTGTGGTCTCACCCAACACCCTTTGAAAACTTGGATTTCCGTTCGCTGGTCGGAACTGTTTGGCCGCCGTCGAAATGTTTCACCAGAGTCAGCTCATAATTCTATCCGCCAGATTCTCAATCTGCCATTCAAACAAAGCTTACGAAATGACCGCGAGGTTTGATGATCTCAACGTACCACGGGGGTGAAGACCACTGCTCTCGTTGACAACATATTCAAGCAATTCCAGCTCATTTAGTTCACCTGCCCCGGAAGGCCTGGTGTCATCGAAAATATTTGTGAAGCGTATGGATCAGTAAACACGTAGTTGCGAAGCCGCCTAGAGCGTTGAGCCCCAACATTTTCACTCCCAATTCCATCCCCATCCACAGTCAGCTTGTATGCAGAGTACACACAATTGCATGCCTTGGGTTATTTAACTGGAGCCACCTAACAAAGCTGCCTTTTCGTCGAGATTCGACACCTCAAGAAATGCAAGTCTCTCGGATCGGGCAAACTTCCTCCGGAGATGTTCATGTTTGGCGACCCGGCACTCGTCAAGTAGTTGGCATCGCTGTTTTCCAAGATATAGAACGAGGAAAGGATTTCATCCTCCTGAGGTGCGTCAGTGATTGTACTTATTTTAACGTAAGTTGCTTACATATCCCTTTTTAATCACGGAGGAATCTGGCTGGTGCAGGTTGCTTCCAAACTGTCGGTATCCATTCTGCTCCGCAAACTATCCCCAATCCACTAGTTGTTTTACCGCGAAGAACAAGCTGACTTTCGCCCCGGTTAAGGATGCGTGGACCAGATCTTCTTGCTGAGCCAAATTCTTGAACACCACCGTCTCTACCACAGGCAAACCATTGTTGTCTTCAGGAATATTCGTGAGGCATTTGATTTGTTTGATCGGCCTGCTTTATGACACTGTTTACTAAGAAACGTAGTCCCCGTAAAGTGGACTTTCATCGTTTGAGCACTTTACTGCCATGTGTCTGGTAGACTGTGGGTCTATAACAAGCGTTCGTCACTGCTATCACCAGTGGTGTACGATAGGTTTGCAATTGCCCTATTCCTCTTCAACTTTTCGATTGAGGACGTCCTGTTGAGATCTCTGGAAGGCTCCCAAAATTTTGGTGCCCAGCTTCTTCCTGACAACCGAGTGACAGACTTAGATTATTCTGATGATGACGCTCTGCTCGGTGACGATTCACAGAGTGTAGGGCTCATTTCTAACCGTCCGGTGATCGAAGGGGCTAAGCATGGTGTGCGCATTCCCTCCTTAAATTGCAAAGTGTTACTCCAGGATTGGAATTCGTCTGCCCCCTCACTTACCATTGAAGGAACACCGCTAGAGCTTGTAGACAAATTTGTCTATCTTGGAAGTTGCATTGCGGATGATTGCACTATTGGGAAAGTTATATCTCTTCGCATCGCCAAAGCCCGGTCGGCATGTACCAACTTGAGTCATTTGAGGCGTCGTCGGGACATATGTGTCTCCTTACATGGAAGAGTCAACAAAGCTTATATCCGCGCGGTTCGGTCGCAAGGAAATGTCCTGGCCGATTCGTGTGGATGACATGCGTAGGCTCTGCGCCTTTGACAACACATGTTTGCAGCGGATACCCTCTCTGTGGTGGCAATACCGGGTTCGCAACGATGAAGTCCGGTGTCGCGTCATGGGAAACATGAGCCCTCTGCTTGATCACCTTCTCGCAATGCGTCAATTTAGGTGGCTTGGCCACGTTCTACGTATGTCATGCGAAAGCTTACCACGCCGCGCTTCATTTCCTCGTACGGGATTGAATTGGATGATAAGGCGTGGAATTCTGCCAACTACTAGGCGACAAACTATGAAAACCTTGACCTCCTGTCTCACAATGGTCGGCCCACTAAGTCTTCTTGGTTGAGAGCCCCGGATGAGAAATTCAAGTGCCTTGACACGATTGGTAGTATTGCACGAAAACGGAATCAATGAAATGACGGTATATTAAAATGTTTCGAGCAATGTGCTTAGAGCTATATCATTCAAAACGCCAACAAACGGAACAAAACGGTGTGTGAATACAAAAAAAGAACAAAATGACACAAACCCAAAATATTCCTTCGCGCTTCCTAAAATTTCCAATATTTTTATTCAATCCCACATAGATTTTCGAAGGCCCCATATCTATTTATAGACTGCCATATATATATATATATATATATATATATATATATATATATATATATATATATATTTATATACCGGCGGACCATGGTCACTCCAGGTAACAATTCAGTCAAGTGATGATACAGAGGAAATTCACTTATCAGCCACTCGCCTCCGTACCACCCCATGCACTGCTCGAATTTTCCCGGTTGTTCCATGGAGCGAATGCCAGAAACGCAAAGTAAACTAGGACGAATACCGCAAACAAAAGGACCCGAATCGATCATTGTCAACAGTGTCCCCGAGCTTCAGGCAGCATGCGTGGTAGAAACCAAATCGCATGACGGGGATGAACGACGCCATACAAGGAGGAGATCAGATGCTTGCAGCGTTTTCCCTAAAAATGACTGCGTCAGGTTCAGTGCATTGGTTGGTTTGAAAGAGTTATTGAGACGGAATTACTTCGTAGAGACGGCATGGATGAAGTGGAATAAATACTTCCGTTAGGTTGCTAAGACAAGTCTGCCTTATGGATTCGACTAGAGTTCCGAAATATCCGATATATGACAGACTAAATGTACGGGATGGGGGCCTCGGCAGAGAGAACTTGCCTATCCACGAAAAGTCAAATGCGCCGAAACAGACGAAATACTGTCAGAAATTGTGAAAAAGAGTAGACTTCCGTTGCTGAATGCGTAAAGCTTACCGCAATAATTCTACAGCACCACACTATTACTGTTACTAGTGGACAGTTGGATTGCGTGTGGATGGCTAATGAGAATGAGTTTGGATGCAAATCTGACCACGAAGGTATGTAGGCACTTGTGATTATATGACTCATCCGGAACCAGCACCTGTACAACCACAGAAGCACATGTTCAAAAGGTAATATTTAGACATTATATTTCTCGAGCATATAAGCTGTTCAACCTGCTCTGTCATCTCCACGTACAACGAGTCAAAGTTTGACAGATTTAGTAAGATAGGCAACACTTTCAATTTGAAATAAATGCGAATATCCGTAGCTCGGGGTGTGGATGCTGATTGAACGTGTGCGTTTTGTCTGCTCTGAGTACATGTGCACTTGAGTGAATCGGGTTTTCAGCCTTCCGTAATTTAAGCCTTTAATAATTATAGGGACGTTGGGTCCCCATAACATCCCCCTTTAAGTTTGAACATACCGTTTGAGTTTCGGGTCGATCTGTATTCTTTCGGTTGTTCGACGGATGCGTTGTGATCTGCCAGGAGGAATCGGTGGTGCGAGTTTCACCGTTTCCGTCTGTTGCCCTGGAATTCCGAAAGTATCCAATAGTATGTGCAGGGGTGTATTTGCCGACGACTGAGATGGTTTTTTGAGTGTTCCATGTCGCCGTCGAAGTTGGTTTTGATAGCGAACCCAGGTGTCATCTCCTACAACGAAATCAGATAGCATACTACCACGATGGTCCGTTACTGTAGCTTCGATTCAGTGTGGGTGACCAGCCAGGTAGTCACGGGCAAAGACCGGAGCTCCAACAGCGTAGCCTTTGCACTTGGTTTTGATTTTGGATTTCACCGGCGCTACTTTTGTTGGGATTAGTACGTCGTGTGTTGCGCGCAGTTTCCGACCCATCAATGCTTCGACGGGTGATTCCCTCCTGGAACTGCTGGATTAGGTGTGGTCCTGTAGACGAACAGGAAAGCCTGAATAATTGTTTCTGTAGTTCCCTCCCTCGAGCCTTTAAGAGCGTTCGCTTGAAAGTTTCGGCAAAACGTTCCGCTTGAGCGTTAGACTGTGGATGATAGGGTGGTGATCTGAGGTGCTGCACGCAGTGAGAGCGACAAAAATCCTCAAATTGGGATGACGTGAACTGCATTCCGTTGTCGGACACTAGAACATCAGGGAATCCAGGTTGACTGAATATGCGTTGGAGACAAGTTATTGTTGCGGTGGTGGTAGGAGAATTAATTGGTAGGACTTCAGGCCATTTAGCGTACGCATCAACCAGGACCAGATATGAGATACCATCAATTGGACCAGCATAATCGATATGTATTCTAGACCACGGTTTCTCTGTTGGTTGCCAGGGGACTGGTGGTTGGTGTTGTGGCATCATGGCTGCTTGTTGACATCTGGAGCAACGGTGAACCAAATCTTCAATGTCGCTGTCTATCCCAGGCCGATAGACGAAACTGCGAGCAATTGCCTTCATTCTGCTGATACCAGGGTGTGCAGAATGGAACTGATGGAGCACGGCTTGTCGAAGGTGGACAGGAACGATGACTCGATCAGCGGTCATAAGGCAGGAGTCAACGATAGAGAGGGAGGCCTGACGCTGGAACAGGTGCTTGAGTTCTCCTGAGAAGGTAATGTTAGGCCAACATGTCTGAACGTAAACGATAGCTTGGAGGAGGATAGGATCGTGTGCAGTTTCGCGACGTATGTCGGCGGCTGTAAGAGGAAGGCTGCGGATAGTGTCTGGAAGCTGATGACGAACATCTTCTTCGACGGCGACAGCGGCGATCACGATATCTTCATTTACCGTATGTTTGGGGATGAGGCGTGAGAGACCGTCAGATTGACCAAAGTCCTGAGTGCGACAAAAACGGCTTTCGAAATCGTAACCGAGAACGATGACGGCCCATCGTTGAAGTCGACTGGCTGAATACGTTAGAATACCATTCTTGGAGCCAAAGATGGACAACAACGGCTTGTGGTCGGTCAA
This sequence comes from Dicrocoelium dendriticum, assembly GCA_944474145.2. Classification (NCBI taxonomy): domain Eukaryota; kingdom Metazoa; phylum Platyhelminthes; class Trematoda; order Plagiorchiida; family Dicrocoeliidae; genus Dicrocoelium; species Dicrocoelium dendriticum. Next base: position 9,667,884 of record OX104068.1, on the reverse strand, counting down.
TAAGGTGAAACGTCGACCATACAGCATTTTGTGGAACATTTTAACAGCAAGGACGATAGCCAAGGCTTCTTTCTCGATCTGACCGTAGTTCTTCTCTGCGGACGTCAGCGTGCGGGAGGCATGCATGACCGCTTTCTCGGAACCATCGGAGAAGCGATGGGAGAGGACCGCTCCGATTCCGTAATTGGAGGCACCGGCGGCAACTAGAATGGGTAGGGCTGGATCGTAATGTGTCAGCAGCAGATCAGAACTGGGCATAGTTTTCAGGCGCGCCAATGCCTCCTCGCATGCGGCGGACCAGTGCCAAAGAACATCCTTATGCAACAGTTGATTCAGAGGGGCCCGTACATCGTGTAGTGATGGTAAGAAAGCACTGTAGTAAGTGATGAGACCAAGGAAGGAGCGCAGTTGATGAATATCGTTGGGAGGTGGCATCTGGTGAATGGCTTCGAAGTTTACGGGGTCGGTGTGACGGCCATTAGCATCGAAGACAAAGCCGAGATACTTGATTGACCGTAGGAAGAATTGGCATTTATCGGCTCTCAGGCGGAAACCATATTCCTGGATCCGTTTAAAGACCGAGACCAGACGTTCTTGCAATTCTTCTGGGTTGCGACCAACAATAAGGAGATCATCCAGGTATGCGGCCGTTCCTGGAATGCCAGCGATCATTGCATCCATTGTCTGCTGGAATAGGGCTGGTGCGGTCTTGACGCCAAACGGCAGTCTGGTGTACTGAAGGAGACCGCGGTGTGTGTTGATCGTCAAAAGCGGTTGCGACTCCGGAGCCACCTCGATTTGTAAGTATGCGTCTGCCAGGTCCATTTTGGCAAAACACGTCCCGCCATTGAGTATGGTAAAGAGGTCGTTTGGTGATGGTAATGGGTAGCAGTTCGGTTGTAGAGCGGCATTGAGACCCGTAGAGAAGTCGGCACAGATGCGAAGGGATCCGTTTGGTTTCTTGACAACAACGATTAGGGCTGCCCAAGCAGAGTAGGACACCGGTACCAGGACACCCATATCTTCCAATCGTTTACGTTCGGCATCGACCAATGGTAGGGCTGCGTATGGGACCGGCCTTTTAGGACGGAAGGCCAGATGAGCTCCGGGAGCAAGCTGTAACACGGCGCGGGTGCGTGAACAGCGGCCAAGACCATCTTGGAACGCTGAGGCGAACTGTCGGACAAGGTCATCGGTTTCGTCAGTTGGTACGGCCAGAGATTGTACCGCGCTGCAGATGGTTCGGAGAGGTAGATCGGCCATGTCAAGCTGTTCGAGCCAATCGAGACCAAGTAGATTGAGGTTTGCCTTGGCGATGTAGCAGATCCCGTCGAATGTGACACCTCGAAAGTAGACGGTACAATGCAGCTGCCCAGTTAGCTGCACGTGGCCACCACAGGCGCTGGTGGCGGATTGAAGGGTTGGCTGGACTAGTGGACTACCAAGGGATCGCCAGAGTTTCTCGAAGATGATCGTGATGTCCGAAGCAGTGTCCAACTGCAATCGGACGGTCTGGCCATTAATCTGGACGTCGACGAACTTCCTGCGATCTGCATTGACTTGGAATGTGGCCAGCAAGCTCATGGAGCTGCCAACCGGGCCAGTGTTGCATTTGCGTCTGGATCATGACCTCTTCTTTTGACTGTGAGTGGGGGCCAGGCCAGGTTTGGTCCCCTTGGGTTGTGCGGGTCTGCGGGTGCGGGCCAGACCAGGTTTGGCCCTCTTGTGCGACGTAGGATAGCAGTATCCATCACAGTGCTTCCCCTGCCACAACGTTGGCATCGATGCTGTCGGAAGTTGCAATCTCTGTGGAAATGGCCTGCACCACAGAATCGGCACGGATAGGGTGGGGACTTCTCTCGGTTGAGTTGGGAGAGCCGCTCAGAAGGTTGCGGCTTGGGGGCTGCGACCACCTGGACCAGACCAGGCGCAGAAGCGTTCTGGATCATCGCGGAATCGTGTTTCAACTTGCTCAGCGATTGACCCTCCTCGGCCAGGTTGTGGAGTGTGATCGTGCTGTCTTGATGCAGCTCGGATACTAGGCGCGTTCGGATGTCGGCATCATGGGCGGACCGGAGACCAGAAATGAAAAGCAAGCACTTGAACTGGTCTTCTGTGAGCGAACCAAACTGGAACCGTTTGCATTCCCGATTGACGATGCTCTCGTATGTGATGAAATCATCGGCGTCTCGTTTGGTCAGGTGCAGACATTGGTACCGGGTGTTGAACAGCTAGGACTGTTCGCCAAATATCTGCGACAACGTACAGACCGTTTCACCAAAAGGAACATCGCGGGGCTTCTTTGGCAGGATGAAGTTTGTATAACGTTGGTGCTCGACCGTGCCCAGTTTGCGCAGAAGCAGCCGGACCTTCCACGCGTCAGCCTGGGAAGCCAGGTCAATGGTGAACAGATCCTCGTACCGCTTATACCAGGACTCGAAGGTAATTTGAGCGCCAGGGTCATCCAGGAATTCGGAGATGCTGCTGCATATATTGTCAACCGAAGGAGTGCTGCCCGTGGAACCTGATTGAAGGGAAGAACGGGAGAGATTTTCCGTTAAGGCAGTCATTAAAGCAATATGTTGGTCCAAAAGTAATTTAAACTCATTATATGCAACTACCATGGGTTCAGATACTTCGTCGCCACTGTTGAATTCTGCCTCTTGAATACGTCAGGTTCTAACAATGTGATACCAACTCTCCTAGACGGATGACGAACGAGACTCAGAATTATTTCTCGCACGGCACGGTAACTGACAAGCTCGAAGTCTGTGGGTTCTCGGAACTTAGCCGCGAAAGATTAATTCACGCGAGTCGAACGGGTTCCTAGACCGAACGCAAAGTTCTACGCACGATTTCCCAACCCAAGACTGAATCAAGAACAAGACAGGCCTTTGCCATAGGCGCTTTTACTGGCCAAAGCTAAGGCAATTCTAGCGTTGTACAGCCTCATTTTTATATCACGAAACGGTGATGAAAGGGGTTTTCCTTGGAAGGGTTTGCGTAAGCAAACCCTGGAAACAAGAAACATGGTTTTATGTAAATGTGCAAAGTGCGTAAACTGAGTAGAAATGTTGGAAGTTTGGCGAGAGTTGTCCGGAAAAATGCATGTTGCTTGGATACAACAATGCGTGTTAGGTTGGAAACAAGACTGTTGCTGGGTGCAAAGGCTAAACAATGTGCATGTTACACGAGTTGGAAGGCTGATTGAACGTGTGCGTTTTGTCTGCTCTGAGTACATGTGCACTTGAGTGAATCGGGTTTTCAGCCTTCCGTAATTTAAGCCTTTAATAATTATAGGGACGTTGGGTCCCCATAACAAATGCTCAAATGTCCCCGAGTCTACTGCCAACACATTGCGGGATAAGGTATCGGACGACCAAGAGCAATAAAACTCATTGTGCGTGCTGATGATTGGTAAACCCAGGCCCATAAACCTCTTACGAATTACTCGTCATCCGAACTCCCCACAATATGCGGAACCCAGACTTATTGGAGTAACACTTAAATACTCCACCGACGTAGAAAACGTTTTTCTTTCTGAAAGCGCGCTAAAACACGGAGACTTTAGGAAACACATTTGTCCCATGTCCCTTGGAAATCGTGACAATGGAAAAGAAACACCGATGAGGGGTACAGCAATCAGGACCGCCTAAACACAATCTTCATATATGGCGTGCCAGAACATCTTCCTACCAATGTTCAAGAGGCCTAGAAGCACGATTTAGAAGAGTTGCAGTTCATTCGTGAAACACATTCTCTGGATAATATTGCAGCGCTATCGCGCACTAGGATAGCTTTCACACCAAATTATAGAATCTTAAAACTTGTGGTTCAATTATAGCAATAAACAACGAGTGTTTCGAATTGATGTCGGAGGAATCAGAAATTTCTTCCTTCTGAACTTCGGTTAAAAGTGACAGACGCTTTGCGCAGTTAAAATATTAAAGCACCTGAAATAGCGGCGTACAGATGAATTTACAGAAGCGTAACTTGACCGCTGCTTTAATTGACTCTGACGTACTTCTAAACGAATATTGGGATTCACCTGCGTCGAACCAAGTTTCAGATAAGATATCAACATCCCAATAAAAAGGAGTAACTGTCAACGTTACATCGGTCAACATTCCCCCACACTTGACGCCTTTAGGGCTCTGTGGGCTCCTAGCGACCGAGAAACTGACCTGCTTGTATTCGAATGCTCAGGGTCTTTTTAATATATTGGTCGAACTGATAGATCGCCTAGCTTCCGGGTCATATGATGTCATAGATATCATCGAGACGTGGTTGCACATGAAAATGACGGGCGCTGAAGTTTCGCTACCGGGCACGTCGCTGATTCGGAAAGATAGGCTTATAAAATAGCAGTAATTCCGTATTACCGAAGCGACTTACAGTGGGAAGCTGTGGAGGATTCAGACGCGCATTTCCTCGACTCTGTTGGGTGCCGATGCAGTTAAAAGGCAGGGACGCTTGCTTTATTGTCTTGATGTATCGCTCCCCCCCAACTCGAAACTCGAAACTGACTGCCACCTAGCGGCAGCTTTAAAACGCAGTGTACAGCGAAATTACTCTCACATACTTATCATGGGTGATTTCAACATACCTTGTTTAGAAACTCCTGCTACGCTCGGAGAACAATTCAAAGCAGATCTACAAGATCTCGTAACCAGCGTTCCTCTTCACAACCACCTCACTTTGCTCTCTTGGTTCAGGACTGGTAACAGGCCAACTGTACTTAATCTTGTGCTTAACAACGAGGAGTATATAACTGATGTGCTGACTGTAAACTGCCTGTTGGGCGCAGTGATAAGGCAACCACCGGTTCCAACTTCGTCTGCTATGCAGGATATCGGAGTGAAAACGAGGAGGCCGTGCGAACCATCACAAGCTACGATCGATTAGCCCAGCTCGACTGTACTACAATCTGGTCGTTCATTGCTGAAGAACACCAGGACGTCGTCTGGCTCGAGTTCGTCAACAAATTTAGTCAGTAGATTGCACAGGCTTCAGAAATAAAAGTGTGCAATAAGTGTGAATCCGCTTCTTTAGTTATGATCAGAACTCGAAAATTTTAAATGAAATTACGCAACATAGTATGGCGAGTGTACAGAGAAGCTACAAGACCCGAAACTTGGGACAACTACGTAGCCCTAGGTAACAATTGCACCCAGCTGCTTAGAGAAGACAAAGTCGCCTGACAGCAGAACATCGCAAAACCTTCATTGGTAAACACAACCTGTTGTACAAGCACGTTAATAGCCTACGAAAGGTGAGGCAAGGATTTCCTCCTCTCAGGACGGCCAATGCCCTTAGAAAAACGGCTGCGTAAGAAGTAAACGCGCTTTGGATGCAAGATGCCTCCACGTTTTAGAGGGTCTTGCTACCAAGCGATCTTCCAGACGTTGTCGTCTCCTCGCCAGGACTAACCCATCTTACTTTTATCGCGATGGTTGTGTTGCAAAAGCAAACGTCGTTAGGCAAACACAGCTCGCCAGGTGTCGACCTCAATCTTCCAGAGGCACTGAAAGCAGCAGCAAGCCAACTGGCAGGAAAATTAGCTGAGTTTTTCTAGCGCTGCTTAGACCAGAACCAACTTCCTGCTATGTGGAAGTTTGGCATAACAACCCAGATTCACAAAGGTGGAAGCAGAACTGAACCATCCAAGTAACGCCCAGTATCGCTTCTTCCTACACTCTCCAAGATCGTGGAATCCATAGTTTCCGAAGCACTGACGTGTTAGCTGGAAAACTGTAACATCATCACCCATAAGCAGCACAGTTTCCGTCGACAGTGGTTCTGCACAATGAATTTACTCATCGCACGTAATAGTTGGACCGAGTCAGCTGATGCTGGAAAAGGTGTTGATGTGATCTACCTGAATTTTCGAAGGCTTCCGATCGACCAGACCATCGTATACTAGTCTCTAAGCTCTAGCATTACGGGATCAGCGGCCCCCTTTTTTAGCTGTTTTGTGCACTTTCTACTTCCCCGGCAATTGGTGGTCAGAGTTTGGATCTCTTTATCAGACCCCATACAAGTCGAGTGTGGTGTGCCGCAAGGATCAGTTCTAGGTCCACGTATGTTGTTGGTGTTTACAAATGACCTTGCACAGGGAATCGCCTCAAACTTGCTAATGTTTACCCACGATGTCAAGATTTGGCGCAGGATCCAGGCGAACGCCGACCAGCATCTGCTTCATAGTGACTTAGATGCGGTATTTCAATGATCAACGCCAAACTTTCAACGTCATCAAATGCTAGATACTTTCCATCCGACATCAGACCGGCTACTCACACTGGTTCGGAACCAATATACTGAAACTATCAACTGTTGAACGTGACTTGGTTGTCCTGGTTCAAGATGACTTGCGTTGCATCAGGCAATCCACAAAAGGTCTCGAAGAATGGGAACCCACAATTTGGGCTGTATCGACGAGCATTCGGACAAATAAACAGCTCCATATTTTGACAAATGCGCAATGCGTATGTTCGCCCCATGTCTAATATGCTATTCAAGCCTGGTATCTATGACTGAAACACGACCTTAATGCACTGGAGCAGCCACAACGTCGGGCCTCTAAGAACGTAGTTGGAATGCGCAATCTTTCCTACCAGCAAGGACTGCATTGACTGGGTTTTTCAGCGGAAGCCATTGTAGACTACGAGGCGTACCGATAATGACCTACTTGATTCTATGAGACCCACATCATGTGTGCCGCCCTTTACTCTGACTCAGCATCAACACAATCACTCATCGAAACTTACTGTGCAGTATTGCTGCCTGGAGTGCCGCAGAAATTTCTTTTCGATTCGTGTCTGTCATCAGTGGAATACTCTCCCATAATCGGTTGTCTTTGTACCGACACTAAAATGTTCAAATGAAGGTTGGATGATGCATTCATCCACGTACACTTTTTCACTTAGAGCTACGTCTCTATCCTACACCTGGATTTTGCCCTGGAATTATTCGATGTTAACTGAGAGTGCTGTGGATCTAAGGGGATTGCAGGACTACGGCGGAGCAAACGATAATTCCTTATTATCATATTTAAAATACGCTGTTTTATTATCAGTACTGTTATTTTGTTATCCCCAACAACTATGCAACAGGACTTGTAAAACAAACGCTTCTTACCCGTATAAATTAATTGTTCATTGTACGTTTTTCTTGCCAGGTCATTTACACTTAATCTGTGTATCACTATGTCGAGTCGTAAATGAGTTATGGTGATGTGTATTAGAAGTAACGCTTGGTATTGCCCATGTAACAGTGCCGTACGAACAATAAGTTAAGAAACGGCCGTTAGTGACCGCTATTAGCGAAATTAAATGACGCACAAATGCCACCCGCGACAAGTAAACAGATGTCAGGCGTACACTTACTGGGTTAAGTTGTTCTGATCATGGAAACGATGGCTCACTGTGGCTGATACACGAAGATAAGCATACATACAATTTGGTGGACCAAAGGAAAATACTACTGCGTCAAATGTCAATAGTATAGAAGTGTTAAGAAAACGAAACGGTAACGGACCAACATCGGACCATTTTAACGTACCCACAGAACAGGAACGCTTGGGAGCCGCAGAAGTATGCGCGCAAGAAATAAACACAAACCTTGTTCTCCACACAACCTCCAGTATAAAGCGTTTAGATAAATGCAAGTTCGTATTCCAAAACTGATGTATATGGTTCATGTTCGCTCTTTGGGTACTTGCAACAGGACCTAGCTGGTCGTAGGCCCAAGGAAATGATGCAGAAGCGAAAACAAGATGTCCGGGAGTTGGTACAATTGAACACAAGCAGTGGAATGTAAACAGTACAGCAGCTTCCCAAATGCCACAGGTGGTCTTATGGATATGACCGTTGACATGGGTGGCATGTGGCAACCGCTTGGGGAATCTGACGGCTTAATGTTATCGATCGAATCTGGCAGTATTGCAGAATTCGTTTCAAGGCGCCTAGCGAATGTCACTCAAGCCAACTGGCAGTGAACATGTTCGGATGAAGTGAACAGCACCCGAATACCACACGCAACGTGTGCCAATGACTTGTATTAGGTTTCGCTAAAAGATTTACAATTTTTTCCATCATTCAGTTTTAGCAAACCTTCCATCTGTTTGTTGTTTGATCGCTGGTACTTATTATTAGAAACCATCTGTCAAAAGTGACAGCACAGCCTGTGGAGTGCATGCCTCACACTGTAGCTAAGTTCGTCTGGTCATTTTTCTATGTTTGCGCCAACTGCTGGAAACCATCTTCCAAATGTATAACAGTGACGAATGATGCAAATGCATCAAGCAAATCCTCATCAATTAATGGCTGTCCTTGAGGTTCGTTCAATGTCAGATGTGTACAGCCGCACTCTGCTCTGTTCCTAACCTACTGGTTCACTTGAACTGGTGCTGAAATCACTGTGGCAGTTTTGCAGTTATGATTACATCAATTTGTCTTACTTGTGTTTAAGAGTAGAATTTATACAATAAAATGATAAACATTCGATTACATAGACGTCACGTTGCAAAGCTTTTTACTCGGCCGTTGCTGTTATTCTCCTTGGAGTAAAGTTTGCTACACAACCTACTGCGGACATACCCATTTATTTTAAAATTCTCGGAATTTTCTTTAAAGGAACCATTCTAGGGATTTCAACGATATACTGAATGTGGTAACAATGACAGAAAGAACATAAAGAGTTTTCCAGAAACATTTCGTTCAAATGAGGGAACATAGCGCCGGTTGTCAGGTCGACCTGAAATAGAGAAAAAATCCCTCTGATTCTCTCTAGCAAGGTGCGTTCTCTACTCGGTAAGATCCCTGAGCTTACTGTCATTATGGCGCTTAAGGAACATGCAATTACAGGTGTTGTGATGCTGTAAGAAATTTGACTCCATCCTGACCTGGAGGACGAGGCTATCCAATACAATAACTATCGTGTCACAAGGATCTGAAAAGCTGCATAACCTTGGAGGAGGCGTCATAATTTACTACGAGTAACTGATGTAAATCGGTAGCTTTCTTATTTACATACTCAATATCGAAGGTTACCTGCCATTTAATTCAATGTAAACCAAAGTTCTTGAGCATATTTCTTTCCGTAGCCATGAGAGATGTCTAGATGGCACCTAACACACCACCATTTGAGTTAACGCATTTTGCCAATCATTTTACCTGCGATATTGCCTAAATTTGAATGCTCCCTCTGACTTTCACAAGAGTGACACGGTATCCATCAAACCAGTTGGTCTGACAGATTGTGTACTTCGAAACCAGAGAACACGTACAGTTGAATTTTGCGTTCACAAATAAAACTCAGTTGCTTTCTACACCACATTGGGTTGCTCTCGAAAGCTCAGATCACTACATGCTGAAGACGTGCCCAGTCATGTATTGCAGAACTAAATTTGTCTCTTTGTCAAAAAGACCATTCAAACCCATCAGACGGCGAGACTACTCGACACAAATATCGAGAAGCAGCCAGCGACATTGGATACAGCTAAATTTTCTGTTCCCTAGGAAGAAAATCTACCTTTAGAATGCGACTATTTGACTGAGTACGTTTTGCTTCGTTTTGTGTTACCTTGTTGAGAACATGTATCTATGGAAGGGTAGAAGCTCTTCTTAACTGTTGCCGCAACTTAAGAGAAAGAATGAACACGCCTATACATACAGGATGACTGCGCAAGTTAAAAGATTCTCTTTGGCAATCAAATCCGATACAACAAGGTTGGAACGCTTTACCTAAATCCTGTTTTGAGCTATCACGATTATAGCAATCTTTGGGGTTTTAAAAGCATCTATATGTTCAAAGTTCCTACAAGAACATTTAGAACGTCGATGTAAGCAAACTCGAAGATGAGTTTTGTTCTTCTCGACAGGGTCTCTTTGCTTTGCCTCATATTTACCGACACCGGTCCGGTAGTCACATTTTGCAGGTTTGTGGTTTGCTAAGTACTCTAAAAACTAAAAGTGAATAGGGCTACTGACCCCGATGCAAACTCACCATTTGTCCTAAAGCATTATACATAATATTTTGCGGAACTTCTAATCACCATTTTAACGGTTGTCTTATTGATGGCCATATCCCTAACATCTGCAAATTTATGAAGATAGCGACTCTGTCCAAAAAAGACTCCACAAGTATCCATCAATGGCAACTAAATCGGTGATGAGGAAGGTTTTAAAGAAACTGCTTGTCCCTCAGCTTTTCACACGTATTAACGCAGCGACGTAGTCCACTTCGCTTACAAAACTAACCGATTCAGACTACATGCTGTATTATATATTGTGCATCCTATGGAAGCACAGCATCATCACGCCAATATACAAAAGTGGCAGTCTTGCTGAACCAGCAAATTATTGCCCGATAACACTACTTCCTGTGATCTCCAAGGTTATGGAGTCTATTGTAGCTGGGGCTTTGATGATGTACCTGGAGAACAACAAAATTCTCGTTTCGGAGCACACGGATTACTGCAAAATCGCTCCTGTACCACTAATCTGTTGATTGCTCGTGCAAGCTGGACGGAATCTGTGGATGCTGGTGTAGGAGTCTACGCGGCCTACTTGGAATTCTTAAAGGCATGTGACCGCATAGACCATCGCATTCTCCTCCACAAACTCTAGAAATATGGAATCGGTGATCCTGTTCTGGGCTGGATAGGAGACTTTCTCGTTCAACGTCACCTGAATGTGAGGGTTCGAAACAACCTGTCGGAATCCATCGAAGTTCAGTGCGGCGTACGTCAGGGCCAGGTACTTGGATCCCGACTGTTCCTGGTTTTCATAAATGATCTCGCGAGCGTGCTATCTTCTAACTGCTTGCTCTTTGCTGATGATCTAAAGGTATGGCGTACTATAGCTGCAGTGGAGGATCACACGGTGTTACAGGAGGACCTGGACAAAGCGTACACATGGTCCATCGAGAACATGCTGCATTTCAAAGTTACCAAGTGCAAAGTTCTCCGCATGCGGCACAAGAGTATGCACAACTGCGGTCTAGGACCGCAAAGTCTACAGCGGGCTTCTCACGAGTGCGATCTCGGCGTGATAGTTCAAGATGACCTCGGTTATTTGAGGCAGACTGAAAAGGCAGCTAAGAAAGCAAACCAGTACCTCGGCCTTCTTCGCAGTGCTTTCGGGAAGTTTGACCCTACAGTCTTTCCAAAACTGCTTAGTGCGTACGTGAGGCCGCACGCGGAATACGCTATCCTAGCCTGGCCAACCTGCCTCAAGCATCATCTTACCGCGCTACATACTGCACAACGTAGGGCAACGAAGAACGTCAGAGGTTTGACCAGCCTCCGCTAACCACACAGGCTGAAGACTCTCAAAATATACAGTGGACTTTATCGGCGTCTAAGGAGCGATTTCATAATGGTGTACCTGATCCTGAGAAACCCCAACCACCCATGCCATTCCCTTCCAATACTCAGTCAAAACACCCCGCTAAGAGATCACCAGTTTAAGCTGGTCGTGCAGTACATCCGCCTGGAATGTCGGCAAAATTACTTCTTTCATCGAGTGTCACAGTCTTGGAACTCCCTCCCGGAACAAGTAATTAATGCACCCACCCTATCCCTTTTGAAAAAGCGCCTTGACGATACTCTGTCACATTTATACTACGTGCTGTGGCCCATGACCACCAGATGCTGACACTAATGCGCAACAGACAGTGGATAGTGCCATAACCCTATTCGAAAATGAGTCACTCCAAACGCCTTGCACGAAATTTGATAAAAGCTACTACTATAGAAAATGGATTTCTGTATTCCGGCGACCCAAGATGGTTACACACGAGTAAGCGTAGTCCTTGCTAACTTTTAACTTTTTTGCCTTTTACAAGATGAATAACCCCACCCCTTACTGCTTTGTATAAGTACATTCTGGTTTCAAACTCCCTTAATATGGCAGTGCAGTAAAATCTGTAATCGCCCGAACTGATGACTTCATTTTCTCTTGATGTAGCTTTTCTCACTCTACACACCCTACGGGACATATCAAGCACTTGCTTTTTTGCCCGTTATAAACCATTGTTCTTCATTGTTCATCTGCGCTGCATGGGAAATTCGGGGCAGTACCCCTTCTGTTTCTTGACTATGCAAATGCTTAGGGGAGCGTTGATGGAGCATTCCTGCCCAACTGGATGTTTGCGCATTGAGTTTCAAAAGGATTTTGCAGCTTGGTTACAGACTCCTTCACAAACCGCATTCAATTCACCCAGAATAATGAGTTTCTTTATAACTGGTGTACTACAGAGAATCGTATATTAATTCGTCTTAATTTCTTTATGAATTGTTATGCTCCCTATACCATCTACTCTTACTGGATGCAAGTATGCGGACGATATCGGTTTGGGATGCATTAGTTTAACAGCCGGGACAATTTTTACTTTCGTATTGGTCTAGACATGACTTTACTGTGACCATCGTCCCGATTCTGAAAATTTTTATACGCCGTGGGTAACATTCTCGCTTAGCCGAGTTTGCAAGTTACCATTCGTTTTGGACGCAATTTCTCCATTGTTAGTGAGTGATCAGTTCATGGCCAGATTTCAAGTACTAAATATATAGTGGTTTTTTATCCCGAATATTATATTGGCCTATTCACGCTGTCGAAAACTTTCATATGATTAGGTGGCTATCAATTTACGCTCTTCCACATAAAGTAATTTCATTAACTCGTGCTTTGATCCTTAGATTTATGACCGCATGCAATCTGTCGCATTGGATCTACTGCTCCCTTGCAAGCTTCCGTGGATTATTCAAATAGACTACGCAGTAACTGTACGGTCCATAAAGAGTATTGCTAGAAGCAGTGGATTGTTTAGAATCCATGGTGGATTTTATGCTTAGCATGCATCCGGACGCATGTGCCAGACTTTTCTCCAAAATTCTAAGCAACCCCCTTCATCCACCACATTGTGACCTATCAAACACAGTATCTGTTGCCAACACATGTTCTAAGTCTAACATTCTATTTTCTTGCTCTACATCTTAAGACAATTCTGTTCCACACTAACTGTCCCGCTTGTTAATTGTCCAACCAAAACTATCGGGGGCGACGTTGCTTTAAAATGTCATACAACCATATTCCTTCAAAAAAAACTATCAGTAAGACGCGAAGTTATTTACTCGAGTAACGATGCATTAGTCGAAATTGCCATGGTCAACCACAGAATGGGAAGGATGCGGACATAGCCAGCAAAATCAAGGGTCTTCAATCACGTGATCAGCCACCTGGTTACTTGATCGCTTTAAAGAAGAAATTAGTTATTTCTTTGTTGTTAACGAATAAACCCTAACATTGTACCCATGCTTATTACCATATACACAAGAAAAAGAAGTAACTGCAAAACCTTATTTATGTGTAGGTCACCGCTATTAGTCTCTCTGGAAAACGGTATATGGGCATCTTAAATGACTCGAGTAGTCAGTGAAAACAACTTTTAAACATTTTATTTTTCCCTTCATCAGTAATTTCATATACTTCATCATTCAAAGTGATTGGGTGCATAAAGTTTAATTTTTCTAGGATATGAATTGACTTGATGCACCTTAATCCATTGCATGGTTTTGGCGTTACAAGATTCTGTGCTCATGGTAACCCGTGGTATCACTTCTTTTGCATTTTCCTGGTTTCTTGATGAATTACAGGGCAGAAAGGTCCAGGCATTCTATCCCAGACACAGCGCGCTAGAAAAATCCAACACTCTTACTAGTACAGAGCCTATTCCGCTCGATACTTGCGAATTCGATACTCCAGCAGCTTCAGTTTCTTCGACCACATCCTACATCATTAAAGCTACATCATTAGGTCGAACTCCCTATCCCAAACAAACCGTTTGCATCAATCAAACTTAGAGTCCAGTCTGGGCTACAGTACCGTACCACCATACGTAGTCATCTAGGCAAAATAGATGGAGTTGGTCTGGGAAACATCCAGAGCTGCATTACCAAAATAATTATGGGGTGATCATTAACGGAGATTGAAGAAACCATCTCATGTATTCACCTCAGTGGCTGGACTTAGCATGTTAGAGAGCCAACCAGAAGTGTCACTACCTTAGACCTTACATTCACGATGGGAATCGCTTACACTCATGCATTCATTGATAATCCACTACCTGGCTGTTATCACAACACCGTGCTTTGTGATATGACTATAGATTCAACTAAAAGACCAAGTGCAATGCTAAAACTCATTCGTAACCTCCATCGTGTGGACTGGAGCACATATAACCAACTTATCCGTACCATGAATTGGAATACGTCATTCCTAACTCACAACCCTACTGTGGCTATAAATGAGTTTTTGAACAATATTGGTCCTGTTATGGATCTACTGGCACCTACTGTATGGAGAAATAACCATGAACATAGTGGTAAACGCAAGCTTCTTTACAAAGCCAAAATGAAACTAAAGAAACACAAATCGCCATATCGCAGGAGCAACAGCTTCGCAACATCGCTACAAATACATGCGAATTTACTACATTTACAACGTCTAACGCAAACTGCCAAAATCAAAGAAGATATTCGGGTACTCAGAAATCCTTAGCAAGTACGTACATTGATGCAACTGCTCAAAAGAAGGAACCCTAAACCAATTCAGGAAATTGAAAGATTGGCTCTAGACGATGGTTCGATAACGCGCGACATCTTCTGTATGTGCGAGGCCATAAACACTAGTTTTGCCTCCTATTTTGTCCCCAACACTCAGGCATTTCATCCTCCACTTCCAAAAGGAACGACCGAACCATACTGCGATATCCCTCTGACGTTAAGAGAGATGCAAAGTGCCATCGCATCCAGAAAACGATCAACTCGGCCATGTCTAGATGGCATCTCCCCAACTGTTATAAACCTCGGAGGAAAAAACCTCCTTCTTTGTTATTAAACATCTTCACACTTTCACTCACTACCGGCCGCTTTCCAACGCAATGGAAGCAATCCATTATAATGCCTAAGCACAATGGTGGCCCGAGAAATCAAGTGTCAAGCTACCGCCCAATAAATCACATTTCTGCTGCTTCCAAAGCCCTAGAGCGAACAGTCAAGAATATTGTTTAATATCTTACAAGACTGGCTCTGATCAACCTCTCACAGCGTGGCTTCCTCTCAAAACGCTCCTGCGTTACATGCCAGCTACAATTTCTCGATCACCTCACAGCTATGATTGACCGAGGAATGGCAATTATTAGAATTCTCTTGGACATGCAAAGGGCGTTCGACCGCGTGCCGCATAAGCCACTGCTGTCTGCTCTAGAGTCAAATGGAAGTGGAAATCCTCTGCTTAATTGGCTCGACTCATATGTAAACGGTCAAACTCGGGTAGTTAAAATTGGTCAGCAATATTCTACACCGAAACACAGAACCAGCGGTGTCTTCCAGGGAAGTGTGCTCGGAAGACTAGTTTTCTTAATCTACGTAAACAATATGTGACCCGATCAAACATGGACACCCATTTCTGTTTGCAGATGATGTCAAACTGGTTTACTCATTTCATCCAGACCAACGACTTATTTGTTTGAGAGATATATGTGAAGACCTATCCACACTAAATATAGCTAGTGAGTGTTTATTAATGAAGTTCTCCGCAGTGAAATCCCAAGTACTTGGGTACAGATGCCGCCTCCCAGAAGGCTCCATCATACTTGCCGGAAAGGTGATCCCAACGTCTGATTCAGTTCGGGACTTAGGAATCAGATACTCCAACTCTATCAATTTCTCTCAACTGGTACTTTATCAGGTTGCGAAAGCAAGGCAGTTATGCGGATATATCACCAAAACTTTCTCTCTACCTTAAGTATCACTTGAGTGGTTCACTAGTACGACCGACTCCGGAATATTGTACTATCATTCACAGGCAATTGAGAAATACAGAACGGCCCTAGAAAATGTCCAACGGCCATTTACCAAGCTGGTCAAGGGACGCTGCTCAAACGTGAGTTATTATGATCGCTGTCGAAAACTCCAACTGGATCCTCTTTGGCTGTGACGTTCAAATAACCACCTCGTTCTCTTCTACAACATCATAAACCAATCAATTTACGCAGACAGCACCGCACTTGAACTACAAAACAGTGCAGTCTACCCCACACGTAATGGCGGCTACTTGATACGCACAAACCTTTCAAGTCATAAAATTCGGTCGAATTTCTTCTTATTGAAATACACTGATCTGTGGAACAAACTACCCCTGCAGATATACATGTGTACAAGCCATGTCACGTTTCGAAATTTCTTTCAGGCGTTTCTCACTATACCAAACATGTTGAAGATATTTGACACACAGCGAACTCTAGAAACATTGACAGAAGCTGGTATAAAAAACATTTGAGTAGATATTCTCTTATAACTAGCTTACCCACCACATGTCATTACATACAATACTAAATCCTGTGTCTGTGCAGGCAAGTAGACCCTCCCTTTTATTATATACTCCTGATGATGCAAACATCCGTAAATTTTACATATGATGTGCACCGGTCTAGGACCCAAGAAAAAAATCATGATCCGAAATTCTATTAATAAAGTTTTCTTTGCTACTGTGAAACGTATTCACTATACAAATGATCGCTCCCACTTATGGGGCCGTGTACTATCTGTCGGTAAATTTACAAATTTATTTTTTTTATTCACCAATGAGTCGACCCAATCCCGCTTCAATAGCTGAAAAGCAATCGCAGTCTTCTCTACAATATCCTATATTCCCGGGTCTTCTCGATCAGTAAGGCTGTGGTTCAACCTATCCAACACGTGATAAAAAATGTCTGTTCTTACAGAACAGCATGGAAATAGGTGTCTAAATTGCTTATGAGGGACACCTACCTGTGGAATAAACTAGCTTGGTATCAAGGAACAGAAAGAGCCCTTCTATACATAGATCGTTTAAAGTATTTGCTTCCCATGTCAAATGTCGTAAAAATTTTCAACCGGCATTCTATGGGTTAACTCATGGGATGCATATTAAAAAACATATGACAAATAGCTTTTCCCTATTTTGTAACTTATTGCATATTTCACAAGGCATTCCAACCCTGATCCATATCAAACATAAGTTCAAAATTAAACGTTGATGAAATTAGCTGTATAAAATAAATTCTCCACAAAAAGAAATAGCCTCGCCCCTCCAGCGAAATGCCCATTTATTTATTTACTTAATACATACCTTTCAAAAAATAAACAAAGGGTACACTCCTCGAAAATATACTGCATATACCAACTGACTCCTCTGATTAATATGTCCAGCGGGATCGCTCAAAATAAGTACTAACGTAGACTTTCTACAATAGTTCAATTCGGATTTCCAGGTGGAGTGACAAGATGAAACAGCGCGATTTTAATATCCGGCTTGTGCTGGTGTACTCATTATGACACTTACGGAACCGATGTTCTTAGGCAATACATAGGGTCTGATTCTTCTTCAAAAGATTTTCATAGTTACGTTGAAAATGCAATAGGTTTCCGTACTATCAATCGGGTGCTAAACCTTACTAATTACCATAAACATAAGAAAGCATTTAGTGAACTTGCGTTCTTTAGACAGCTTATTCCATACGGTGCTTTAAGTGAGGTAAACATGTTGTCTCAGACTAGCCCTGAAGCTGGGTGATGTGACTATGCATTTAGTGTCTCGTATGTCATTTGGACATAGCGCCTAGTGGGAGGAAGTCATGACCTCGGAGGCTAACCACTGTCATCTGCAAACCGGTAACTTTTGTGGCAGTGAAAGCTAGGTCGCGCTATATCCCAGTTAGTTTGCAAATTATACAGCCCGGGCGATTTCTACCATGGCTATGTGGCCTTAGCTGCTGGCTAGTTGGTCTCAGACTTCATCGGCCTTAGGTTCGATCACTAGTAGGAGAGATCGTGGGAAGGCGCATCCCCTGAGTAGTTCCAATAGGGAGAATCGGGTCTGGTGATACTGCTAAATGCTGATCGTGCTATGTAGTTTGTGAGCTGCTGGGACGAACACAATAACATAATTGCTTATTATTCACAATTCCACTGTGCACTTTTCGTTGCCGAATTTTTATCACATGAGCAAGGAGAAGCCAGTTGACGTGATATTCATCGATTTCAGTAAAGCGTTCGACAAGGTCAGTCATGAGGTTCTCCTTCACAAACTCAGAATGTGTGGTGTCGGTGGCTCACTGCATCGATGGATCCGCTACTTTCTTGTTGGAAGAAAGTGGAGAACACAGGTCAACGACCATCTAACTGACTGGTACCCCTCTACAAGTGACGTGCCTCAAGGCACTAAGCTGAAGCCCACTCTGTACCTGATCCACATCAACGATCTACCTCAGCTTCTCCGGTCGCCGTGTGCCTTGTTTGAGGACGACATGAAAATTTGGAGAGAGATCGACACTCGCGATGACTGTGGCCTACTTCAGCAAGACCTCAACCGCCTATCCACATGGTCTGCGGAAGTTCTTCTCCCGGTCAACCCAGCCAAGTCGGTATTTATGAGCCTGGGGAAGGGTGCTGACGGCCGAACCTACACCCTTGATGGCCAAGCGCTATATCCCACACCCTCCGTGAAAGAGCTTAATGTACTCTCACGCTACGATTTGAAGTCCGTGGACAACACGAACAGGTTATATCGTAACGGACTGCGCATGCTTTGGGCGCTCAAACGTAGCTTCTGCACATGGTCTGAAGTGGTTGCCACTCGCCTCTTCTCTTCTATCATTAGACCAATGCTAGAGTACGGTTCGCCCGCCTACTTTCCGGTTACCCGAGGCGAGACACAAATGATCGAACGGGTCCAACACGTTGCTACCAGTCTCATCCTGAGTTTACGTGGCTTGGGTTATGAAGACCAGTGCGGGAAACTAAGACCCTACACCCTGTCCTACCGTCGGATGCCAGTCGACCTCATTATGACCTACCGTATTCTATATACCGGTGACTTCCCAATGCTAAGGCCAATGCTGCACTTACGAGGGCCATGCAGCACACGCGGACACAGATGCAAACTTGTCGTGCCAGATGTGAAATGTGTTCCCCTCCCATCGTGCTTCGAATGGAGAGTGGTAAACATTTGGAAAAGTTTACCTGAACATGTGATTAAGGCAACATCTGTGCAACAGTTCACAACTTTGTTAGATTTATATTTGCGACTATTCGATTCAGAGAACGATTGCATACTTACGATGACAAATCACATTTGTGAATCCTGCAATATCGTAAGTCAGATATTTTAAATGTTACATGAGAACGACAATGATATTCACGGTTGACAACTTCTATAACATTTTTCACCATATTTAGAAAGAGTTGTGCAGAATTCATTTCTACTTGCTCTGTACTACAGTATCCAGTATTTAGTATTCAGCTGATGAAAGAAACACAAGTGGCATTGCAGTTTTCGCAACCATCGAATAATCAATTGTGCTTTCTGTGAGGGTGTGCTGAACGTTTGCAAGTGCTTACAAGTCACCTTTACGCAGGTTGTTGAAAAGGTCATATACAGATTTTGAGTACAAATAGGCTGGCATTTTTGAAGTTTCTAATAATAATAATAATAATCACAATAATAATTGGTATAGTTCTAAGCAAGTGAGAAGTTGCATGTTTAATTGGCACAGATCATATATATATGTACAGGTAATACCACGCTCTTGCATGGGCAACATGAAGTACAGTTCTAATAGTTGCCTGCGTTTCTGACGATGTATAAATCGTGGATGTTTGTGTTTCACGCGAAAGTGGAAAGCATTTGTGCACTTTAATGTTATTATGAACACTGAGGGTTGCATACAGTCAGTAAAGTTTTGGTATTTCATCCATTAGCTTTTATCTGGGTTTTAAGCAACTAGATCGTCAATTGATCTTACTCAAAAGCATAATGACCTAATCGTCACCAGGGTAAGGTGGTTTCTGAGCTTACTACCAAATGATTGCACACTCTCAAACGATGTGATTCTACAGAGCAGCATAGTTGATTAGAAAGAAATTGGAGCTCAAAGCTGACCTGCATGGTTGTATAACCAGGATAGTCTTTGTTACGAAGGTCCCGCATAGAACTGTGCTGCGATGTTAATGTGGGTAGATTTCAGTAGGTATTGCTCTGAAACAGATTGAACAACAGTATCAAGGTACGCTTTAGTCTTTGCAAACAAATCGGATGCAGTTGGAGTTGCTGGCACCGTTCCCGAGGGTACAGGTTAGAGGTTTTACGTAACAAATGTTTAGTAATTGACCGCTGGATGTTTTCTGTAGCATTTCTACCAACTTCTCTTAAACTTTCGCAAACTATACTGCAATACTCCAGGATTTAGAGTGAGGATAGTAAAACTTTTAATTCTTGCTGAGATTGCATGCATTCTGTAAGATATCATAGTCATGTGTTGTCTGGCTCTTTCTATCTGACACTCAATCAGCTCAGAAAACTTGAAGACACAGGAGCGCCTGATTCCGAGTTCAAGTGTAGAGAGTTGCACATAGAGGCATTCCATAATATGTGTGGTACACCGTTCCGGGATCAAACAACCGCGACAGAATATTTGACTTTTGTGCTAGGAACTTTATTATCCACTTATCGCACCATGGCAGGAGAATGTTTGTTACCTTAAGTGAGCAGTAGTACGTCATAGAAACATTCTTCATATCATCAGAAAATGACAACTGTACCCCTTGTTTGATATACATACTGATGTCGTTAATATAAAGTAGGAAACTTAGTGGACCGAGCACACTTCTCTTTAGAATTCCACTGGTGATTATGCATGGGAAAGTAGGATAGTCGCTTAAGGTGACCGAGAGTGACCATTCAGGTATGAGGAAAACCAACCGAGTAGTGGGTCCTAGACTCCACAAAAAATCTGTCTTTATCCGTTTTTGTGGCACGTGACCAAATGCTTTCAGATGTTCAAAGATAATGGTTACCTAGTATGAGTGCTTGGAGGCTGATTTGTAGTGCAAATAATGAAATTGACAATTTTTACATTTCCCAAAAGGCACTCGAAGTAGACTCATGTAAACAGGTCCCAACTCGCAATAATTGACCTTGTTGGTAGTATTCGAGACTTTCTGTAACATAATGCTACTTGTTTCAGCGTAAACATTGCAATAACACTTTCCTTACGTGAAGCAGTAATGTGAGAGCGGGCGATTTTCGGCGTGAGCGACTCAAGGCAGCGGACTCAAAGATCAGTCCAGAGGAACGGAATCATAAACGGATACTCCTGCAATGTCAGCGTACAAAGGTCCCCCCATTTGGTGACACTGGTGAACAGTGCTGGTTGGGGAAGCGAAACTAGCAGAGCGTATCCCAGAACTGCGAAGGATCCAACGATGGGCACGTTTTCTCTTTATCAAAATGTCATGAACTGATAGTCCACATTTCTCATCGGCTTTCTAACTATGCAACGGATCATCACCATCATTATTATACACGTTAGCTAGAGACGCGGAACACCTAAGATACTGTGTCGCCATATATAACAAGGGAAAAAATGCAACAGGTGCAAGCCACCTGAGCTACCGGTAACGGAGAAGCGTCGTTTCGGTAAGAAACCAACAGGCTATTATGCAGCAAAAATATTATTATGCAAAATTATATAAGGCTAAATAGTGAGACCGTGGTTGGAGGGTGAGGCCAAGATGAATGGGGAGGGACAAACAAAATCACAGCACGAACGCCACTGAGGTCGACTCCAAAACATATCAACAAGTGTATCCAGCCAAACGTGTTCATCGTCTTTCGGCCCCCAAGCAGGGAGCCGATACGCTCCAACTGAGGCCAGCTCAGAAGTGTGGGCATTCATTCCTCTCCAACAAGTCATCGCTTGGCCACCTCGCCTCTTCTTCCATCCACACCCCCGGCGCGCAAACAACGCACGTCGAGGGAGCCGGTGGGCTGGCATTCGTAACACATGGCCGAACCATCGGAGCTTGATGCTTAAAATATCGCTGCTGAGTAGTTTATTTCCTTTTCCTGTGCCGTAAACAAGACGTCGAACACGCTGGTTGCTCACACGGTGTTCCCACTAGATGTGAGCTAAATTGCGAAGACACCGGTGGTCAAACGTAACTAGCCACTTTATGCCCGTTGACCTAAGGCGCCACGTTTCCCAACAGTACAGTAGGGTCGAACGTTCCGCTGCATTGTACACTCTACCCTTCAGGAGAAGAGAGATGTCGCGCCACCGCCATAAGTGGTGAAGGTTTGCAAAAGCGCATCAAGCTTTTGCTATACAGTTGATGATCTTATCTACAAACACACGGGCGCTGATACAACTGCTCAGGTAGTTGAATTTTTAAACGACTTCTGGCTGATCCCCACCAAGGGTCAGCGTAGGAGGTGGTCCAGGACATTTTTGGAGGAAAGCTTTGTACTTCGAGGGTGCAAAGCAAAGCCCGAAGTGACAGACAGCCTGTGGTAATCTGTATAGTGCCGCTTGACACGTCTGGGAGCTGCCACAGATTAGGGCAATATTATCAGCATAATCTAAGACAAGAAGTCGTTCTCCTTGGAGCAGATCCACATATTCTAAGTTGTGTACTGTGAACGCGATTTCCATGACTTCATCAATGGCGAACTTAAAGAGGAAAGGTGACAGCGGGCATCCTTGTCTCACATCGCTGAAGATATAAAAGGGCGAATACAGATAGCCGTAAATCCTCACTCTGCCTGAGCTACGCGCGTATTATAATCGGATAATATTTACATATTTCACAGTTACATCTTGTTTGAGTAAACAGTCCCAAAGTGCACGTCTATCCACCGAATCGAAAGCACCTTTTATATCGAGGAGGCCGAATATGGCTTTCACAAGTGACAATCAGTCTGTGAAGCATGACAGATGCAAGCAATTTGGAAGCGATGGAGATCGGTCTGGTTCCTCTGTGGTTGCCGCAGTGATGCTCGTGAACATCCCTTAAAAATTGAGACAATGACGGAGCGGATCCAGTCGGTTGGGACAGTTTCATGTTCCCACAGTTTCAATAAAAATGGTATAAATCATCCACAAGAGCAAGTCACCCAAAATTGAACAGAGCTGGTGGAAGATCATTCGGCCCCACGGCTTTGTTCTACTTCAACAATCCGATCTGACGTTCGACTTCTGAGCGAGAGGGTGGATCCCAAGGGACGGCCCAGGGAACGGGGCGAACAGTGGCCGCGGAGAGATCTAACAATTCCGGCCGCTTAAACTGCCTTTCAAAGTGTACAACCCGAAACTCCAAACTTTTTGAGAAGTTGTGGATAGGCTGTCCACTCTCGTCACGCATCGTTTCACTAACAGCAGGTCTTCTGCTGCCCATTTTCAGTATCAGCCGGAATAACTTACAATGGTTACCAAGAACAGTGGACATTTTCATCTCTGAAACACGAGGAGACCACCAGGATTCTTGGTCTTTCTTCAGGCTAACACGGAGTCTTGCCCGGAGCCCTTTGCGAGTTCCTTGTGTTCGCTTCCAGCCGGAAGATGTCGGCGAGCGTCGATAAGTTCAAGAGACCGCGAAGAGACCCAATATCCATGTTGCCTATTAGACATACCACATGAGGATTTGCCTGCTGCTAGTAAGGACTGGTGAACATGCGACCAGTGAGCTTCAATTGCATCCAGTGAGCGCTTACTCAACTCGCATGACAGCGTACTTTGATGGGCACTAAGAACGGCTGGCTTCGCCAGTTGGCTGGTGTCAATATGCTTACAACATCGTCGTCGGCGTCCACCAAAACGCATCTGTATGTCATTACAGACAAGCGCATAGTCGGTGTCCACACTTGTGCTCATAATCGAGCGACAGTTCGGGACGCAGCCTCTCCATCGGTAACGCATCGCAATGGGATCGAGTTGCGTTCGTAGCTGGTTCGATGCTGGTGGGCACCATATCACCTCCTGCGGGTGCTGTGTCGGAAATTAGTGCTCGCTAAAACGTAGGCAAGCATCTTCACACAAATGAAGCAACCGCTCACCGTTATCATTACGGGAGCATACACCCTGTTGGCCGCCCAGACGCAGTTCATCAGTGGATATTTTTCCAACCTGAGCGTTCAGATGCCCAGCCAGCACAACAGTGTTTGAGCTTCTTCTGTGGCGAAGGAGCTCATTCAATTGGCGACAGGAATCATCTTTTACCAAATCATCGCTAGAGTTTGTGGGTCCATAGGCGGCGATGACGAATAGACACCTATTAGTCCCGCGCGACTGCGAAGCTTTGAGCGAGCCAGGTAATCGGACCGCCCACAAGCGCACACAACAACTGATTGGGATCCAATCAACCAGGGCAGCTTCAGCCTGGGGACTGAGAGCAATACCAACACCAGCTTGGCCGGTGGTCAAAGCTGCATCCTCACGGGTAGGCGCAATAAGAAAATGCTGCTGGTGTCACCTGAAGGGAATCGCAAATAAGCACAGAACTCGTGTCTTGCAGGCCGGTCTTCGATAAGCAGCAGATATCGTTCGAGAGGGTCTTTAATGTTCGGGCAAGTGTTGCCTGTTGACCGATCTGACGCAATGTGCATACATTGAGGCAGGCAAAATGAAAGTCGATGAACTGAGCCTGGCCACTTGCTTGGAGAGAGGCTTGTCAACATGGAAGGATTGAGCCTCCGCGTTCACATGAGAGTTAATCTTAAAGCTAAAAGCTTAACAAAGCAAGGTGGGGAAGGGCCAAGAATTGGGGGGTTGAAAACGGGGGGGATAAAAGTTGGGCTGGAACGGGACGTTAGAAGTGAAAAAGCCTAATTGGGGTAGGTTTAAGCACTGACATACAAACCCCCATCCATCTTGCTAGATGCAACAGATAGTGCATCGTTTATTATCATCTGTGGTGGCGAGAGTATTAGGAAACTGTTTGGCAAAAGGATCATAGTTTTGCATAGACTGGATACTGTCAGGTTGCCCAGACCTAGACAGGAGAATGATTAGACTTCGAAACCAGAGACTGGTTCAAAAACCTGACCGCAAGGCAGCGGGTCTGGCGTTGGGCTACAAGGAATCCGGTTTAAGGAAAAAGAAGCTATTCTCATTCAAACTCCCAACCTGGAGGACCGGGTGGCTGAGTTTGTCCGTCCTCCACCCATTGTCCATTCTGGTATGAGTGGCTCTGAAGGTGTAAAAAGCACCACCCCGTATAGCTCAATGGATCTCTGAAGCAGGCAAAGCATCGCCCCACAGTAACATCCAGTCTCATTGCGACGGAGTCCAGCCGCATTGCGATGGATGCAACGGATGAAATAAATTCGATTACGATTGTGTACAATTGTTAGTGTACTGAAACGAACCGTGTGTTACTACAGACTGCTGCAAATTTTCCGTCCAAGAGATTTCCTGGGTGGGACATTTACTACATAGACATCCTTCCATCTGCAGTACTCTTGCCTACAAAATGGCTAGTCGTCATTTGACGTGGCTACCAATATCGTCAAACCAAGACTAAGTCAATCACAAACTCGGGCTGGTCAAAACAAGTGAGTTAGAGCTACCGAATCGCTGAGGCTTCGGCAGACTGCAGTTGGCGAGTGGTGCTCTGTCTGTTGAGTATTCAGGATGAGTCATGGAGGGTTTGATACATAGGACAGTTATATTTGTGCAAAGCGATCGATTTAGTGCACTTGCATGTTCGTCGTAGGCAGTGTACGCGTTTTCCCTTGTAAGTATTTTTCGTGTAAGCTATTTTCGGTCACCTGTAAGCATATAAGTGTAATGAAGTGCAACAAAGCGAATTAGTACGTGCATTTTATTAACTAACAAACATTACTGAACATTATTTTGTGTGCGCCACTCTGCACGAGATCATCCGGTTAGTTACGTAATGTGGCACATAAACAAGTGTTTATTCCTGCCATGTTTGGGTCACTAGGTCTGGGAAGGTCATTGATTAAATGGTTGGAGGTGTTGACGTATGAGGCGTGGGATTCAACAATGAGCCCGTAGCTGAGTATGGTCGCAGTGCGATAATATATTGTTCCCTGAAGAGCCATCGAGTGAAGTGGAAATAGCTTGATGTGGCTCATCCATTCTTAAGTTTTCATCCAGAAATCTGAATCTATTTACTGTCAAACAGCTGCCTCCGTATAGGAGCAAATTTCACAAACTGAGCGATCAACAAGCTACAATTTGGTTTATTGTATCCGGAAGCATTGTGGTGTTCCCGGAGGATTGCACACTGTAGTGGGGGATGTTGGTAAATTCGTTGTAATTCCCCGGTTATCGCTCTGCAGGATGCTGATTTTAGGGTGTATTTTGGTAATTTGCCATGAGACGTAATGTATGTGGTAGTTTGCCAAAACGCGCTCCCATTTTATTTTAACTCAGTAGATAAAAGGCATCGAACCCTGTACCAGTGTGATGTTAATTTCGACTGCTACCCTAAGCCACCGCGTCACGGCTGGCGACGATTGGCAATACGGTTTTTGCTGGATTTTGTGGGTCATTTGGAAGTACACGTTGTAGGGATGGATTGCTCGCGATTCCTATCAAATTGAACCTTGGTATTTCGATCGTTAGGACCGTAGATAGTAAAACAGGTAGAAATTGGGTTTTACTCACCCTAAAGCACTGCACTCTTATGACGCATTTTGATGTTATTTCATGTTATCAGATAGAGATAGGGGCATCGAATCTGGGACTATTGGGATTTAGTTATGACCGCTACCCCTAAGCCACCGGGTCGACGGAAAAGGCTTGGTGCACGTACCTGGGAAATAAATCTCGTTGCACAGCAGTGAGCAAAGGAAAGGCGTTCTCTTTTATAATATTCTTCGGGTTAGGTGCAAAGGGCGGTAGATGAACAGATTGATAGGAGGGGTATCCACTGACAAATGTATGCTTATGGTTGATGAGATGGGTCAAACTTTTCGAAAATCTAGATACGGATGAGATTTACAGATAACCTGTGGTTCATGTCTGAAGTCAACTATGAGTCACAGATTTATAATCGGCTTTAGGAGGATTCCTTACGTGCCAGTGCAGTTGCACAGAATGGTTAGTCTGGTTTCTGTTAGTTTCGGTCAGCTGCGTTGTAGTAAATTATGTCTGAAACTTTATTTCGGGCACGACCTACGTTGCGCTTATTTTGTTCTTTAATCTTGTTTTGCCTTTTGGAAGGTCTTAGTTTAATTTGCTATTCTGTTAGTAAAACAGTAGACTCTGTGAAGTGCGGTCATCTTGAAGTATCCATTGTGGTATTAGATTGCAACCCCAAAGTGCGCCGCGATTCGCAATTAATTGAACGTTTGTCGATGCGATCATTGGGACCGTAATTGGGGAAGTAGATGGAAAGTAGGTGTTGCTCTCCAGAAAACACTGCATTCCATGACCGCTTTCTAACTTGCATACTATCCTAAGGTACAGCTGCCAAGAATTGGAAGCGTAGTTTCTTGGATATCCACTGAAAGTACTACCACTGAAATTCCGAGGGACTGCTATATGTAGCTGCTAAGAGTAGACAAATTATAAACCGGTCTAGGGTTGCAAGGTTTTTTGGCAGGTAATGCATAACATCCAGCTGTTTGCTCGGTTACCATCCCATTGAGCTAATTGACCAAAGTCTGCTTCAATACGAATCGAAATTTCGGATTGCAACCCGTTCATCCAACTAGTACATCCAAGAGCTCCTTCAATCGGTCATTAACGCGTCTGACCTCTGTGTCACAGTGAACAATGAATAATGAACAATGATGTTACACGGCTTAATAAGTATTGCCTTACACTCCCCGTCGGATGGTCTGCTGCGTTAGCGAAAATGGTTACTGAAAAAAGCAGTTAGTAGTTTCGCTGTCAGAATAATGAACTTGTCGTTTTTGATAGAGTAACCCTGCATCCCGAGCTTTTCCATAGCTTCAATATGCGAAGAAAGTAAATCCAACGTATTTCCCGAGAGTAGAATGGAGAGAAGCGTTACGTTACAAAATGTAAATGGCTGAGTGCGTCATCCAACCGATTATTAAATATGGCTACCGTATGTGCTGAAACCACGGGTTCGGGGAGAACATCACATGGTTGACATACACGAATGAAAAAGAAGTTCCTACAACACGCTAAGAGGCTGTAATGTTCTGTCAACATAAAAGAGTGGCCTTAAAGTTTGGTGTTACTGCTGAGTTGCAGTAAAGAGCGGCAAACATACGTTGGATTGCATGAAATCAACTAGGCCATTGTGAAGTCGCCTCGTAGTCGGCGATACCGCCCGCTGAATACTCCCAAACCTTTCAACTTCTGCTCATGTGGAAGGTGGTGCTTTCCAGTGACGTATTTAGAAGCCTGACGTTTTGGTCCAGTGCAGTAAGGTCGTGCTTCAACCATGGTTGCCAGGCTTGGATTGCGTATTTGACATAGGGACGAAGATACGCATTCAGCATCTGTCTGAAAATAGAGGCGTAGGTCTGTCGGAACGGTCATAGTAGCAATCCGACGTTCTGGTTAGCAGTTTTTGATGCCTTTTCAGATTGCTTTAATCAACCCAAGTTATCTAGAACAAGGACGCCAACGTCGAGTTCTACAGTTGATCGCTGCAGTAGTGCATTCCTAGCCTGCAGGCATAGGTATTCTGGTGTTGTATTTAGAATACCTTGCATTTGTCCACGTTGCACTGTAACAAATTTCGGGTTGATTAATAATGTACCGTCCTTAAGTCACACTGAACTGTTCTGAGGTGTATCCACCTGAATCCGACTCCATAGCTTGATGTCGTCAGTAAACAGCAGGAAAGTTGAAGCTATATTCTGTGCAAAACCACTGATAAATACTAAAATCAACCGTGGCTCTAGAACTGAGCCCTGGGGCACACCAGACTCGACTGGTATGAGTGCAAATAGGGCACTCTGGACTATCAACTCTAATAGTTATTAGAGCGATACAGCTCAAGTGAGAGTCATGGTTCCCGTAAGATTGAATCTTGGAAAGGAGAACCCGATGATCTAAACGATCGAACGCCTTCGACAAATCTAATTGGAACACCTCAACAGGAACTTCAGCGTCAGCAGACTCGGTCCAACTGCTCCGTGCGAATAATAAACTTGTTTTGCATTATAGCTGTCGACGGAAGTCATGCTGCTTGGGCGCAATAATGTTGCAAGTTTCTAGATAACGCAATGACGCATCGGCTACGATAGGTTCCATGACCGTGGATAATACAGGAAGGAGGGACACTGGGTGGTAGTTTGAGGGCTCAGTCCTACTTCCGCCTTTGTTGCTCGCAGTTCCTGTGGGTTAATGATGTCGATTCCCAAGGAGCTGCGATTGCGCAGATACTTCTGATTCCGCAAAACAGCTTTGGCAGTAAAAGAGATGTGGGTGAGTCCTGGAGGCGAGAAAATACAAGTTTGAAAAATGGCCTGATGGTAAGACCCTCTGAAGTGTAGAAGCATACTGCGTCCACAGTGCGTTTACTGCTTTAGATCTGTGCCAGTTGGAACATCAGTCGTCCGGAGGGGAGGAATTCCCAACCTCAACTAATGATGGCCGTTGACATGCTTGTACAGCAGTTTGTGGTTAGCGCTGAAAGTTTTCGCCATATTCCGCTGCTATGCGACTTTGTCATCTCTGAGCAGTTGAGTGCAGTGATTACGATGGATTACGTAGTTATCACAAGTACCTGGCTTGGTAATGAACTGTACTGTTGCCAGGCAGCGTTGCGTATAGTCATCCATTTGCTACTTCCTCTACTCACGAAAAGAACGGTTTTAGGACCGTTGAAAACCCTTGTCTCTGAGGCATCCGTAACCAGTTGATTGAATTTGCTGACGAATTCAAGCCAAGCAACTTCCGGATGACCTTCGGCGAGGAACGATCAGGTTATGGCACTGATCGGCTTGGCTAAGCAGTCGTAGAGCGTAATGCTGCACATTAACTCAGGGTTCTGGTTGGCATATTCAGCATAGCAGATGAATTCGAAAGTGATGAGTACATGATCACTGCGACCCAAAGGACATTCTACGATCAATACATCAATCATACGTTCCTCGTTGGTGAAAACAAGATCCAACAAAGTAAGTCTATTATTTGTTCTGAAACGAGTAGGCGTAATGATGTGAATGTAAAATGGAACACTGGTAATAAACTCTTGCAGATCGGATTTGAATGGCTCTCTGATTGCAGCAGGAGTTTATTAACAGTGTACATCGAAGTCACCCGTGTTAATGATGTGAGGGTGCTTTCGCTTTAGATTGCATCTTAATGCTGTCGCAAGTTGGCAGTCCATTTCCGGTGTAGAGTTGGAGGGACGGTATATCAAAGCTAGACGGCAGCTGTCTCTGCCATGTAATTGCAGGCGGCACCAAAGGGGTTCGGCGAACTATAAGTCTGAATCCGCAACGACCTCGTACTGTAGGTCGCTTCGGTGATGCAGAATTACTCCGCATCCTTTTTTAAGCCTATCTTTTCGTATGAGTGACATGCCCGGCAGCGAGACTACAACTTCTGACATCCCAGTGTGCAACCGTGTTTCTGTGAAAAGGATAAGATCGCACGGCTTCGAAGGTTGGAGATCTTACTGTTCGGCCAGCTTATGGAACAGGCCTTGAGCATTTGTATAAAGGCAGGATAGTTTCCGGTCTCTTGGAGCACAAAGGGAGTCAGAGCAGTCAAGTGTGGTAGAATGTCGACCGGTGCGAGGTCGGCCGTTACTCGTTTTTTGGTGGGATGATGATGACACGTCGTTTGCAAACTGATCTGGTCAAGGTAGTATCATTCCTCATCCGGACCTACCGCAGAGTCACCCGACCGAACGGTACAGTGATGCTAATGCATAATTGCTGGTAGGTTTTGCTTTTGTAGATTGGCTCATGTCTGGTTTTTGCAAGGATTCAGCTTCTTTTAACCGAAGTTCAGATGGAAGTATTTTATGATGTTACCGCCAACGTTCTAACACTTTCATGGATGCAAGCGCTGACGAAACCAGAAGTTTTAGCATTCTTTGGCAGCTTACAGACCTGACTTCCACTGAGTGATGGTGACCAATTGTTTGTCTCTCTATCCGCGTTAGCGGTGTTCGCAACAGATTGAACGCTAAATGTAACATCCCGGGGGAAATTTGCAGCGGTCACCGCAAATGTGACTGAAGTTCAGGAAGATTGGGACTCGACCAGAGACCAATGGGTTGTGGACACAGTAGACTCGGGTTCGGCTGTCCCGTCAACGTTAATACTACAAGTTGTCAAATCAGACTGTGATTGATCGATCACGCGTTTGGAGTGGTGTCTGGTTTTCGGGGTCCTGAGTATCGCTTGTAAATCAGAACTTCTGTTCCTTTGGGCCTGGTTTGCTTCCAAAATTGATGGATTTAACTGCAATGGGGATCTTGTCAATCGTTGTTCGAGCGAAGAAAACCTTGCATTAGTGCTTCGCGTTGAAGTCACTGTGTTATCATGGTGCTGACTCGCTTTAAGTGATATAATATTAGCGTCTGTTTGTTGCTGAAACTTTTTCTGTTACTCGCTCGCACTTTTGGACTAGAGGAAGTACACATTTGACTATTGGGATGATTGAGCACGCAGTACAAAACCCGATCTCGTCTTGGGTGCTGTTTCGAGCTCTCATGTGTTCAAAATAATTTGGAACCCTGGTAGCCCGGCTTGGCTGCTCACCAGTTGATCGTTTTTCCGAGCTTGATAAAGGGATTGCATACGTTTCACTACCATGCGTGCTGACATCATCAGTGCGGTGATATGCAGTGTATAATCTCTGCCCATTTGCTTCCGCGGCTGAACCATGGACCACGTGGAGAAAATCGAAATTGCCACCTTCAAAAGTCACCTACCCGTCGATGACGGACTGACGATTCAATAAGCAAGGTTATACACTATCTATAACCGCACTGAAGATGCCACCTCGCATGGTGGTGAGAAGTATGCAATCCCTTTATCAAACTCGGAAAACGATCAACAGGTGAGCATCTACGTGTTGTTGGGAAAGCTTTGCAAATTTTGGATGGTACCATCTGAAGCAGTGTGTTTGGCCCTACTCGAGCAGTACTGACGGGGTGCGGCTTTATTTAATACACTTAGGTGTGTTAAATGTGTACAATCATCCCATTCCAACTGCGGATGGCTGCATCCGTTCGGTTATTTTTGGCTGTGTTGACAAGATCACTTTGCGTTGGCTTTCTGCGCTCATTGGAAGTATTTCGTGGAAATTGAGAAACAATTCAGTTTCATTTCCGATTCTGAAATTTCAGACCAGAAATACTTGTATTTCATCGCTTTGTTTCGGCGATTTTGTTATCGTCATTTTCTCCGTCAATTGGCCGTTATCTTGTTTTCGGATTGTTCACCATGCCGAAGCAGTCATCCTGTGGTACTTGCTCCAAATTAGTCGGATCTCGTGCAAATGCCCTCACGTGTGTTTTGTGCCAAGCTAAATACCACATTTCATGTGTTGGATTATCAGTTGAGCATTTTCGTCGTCTTTGCGAGATCCAACACGATTTCCACCTAACTATATGTGAAAATTGCCGAAAAAAGATACAGCCAGAAAGAGTAAAGCCGACGTGTAGTCCTCAGCGTTTCGTTGCGAACAGCTCCGTGTGTTTGGCCCAACAACCTAGCACGAAGAGCCTTCAGGTTAAGGCTCCGCCATCCTCCTCTACCCGTACCAACTCACCGGAACGAAGTCCAACCGTTGTGAGAAGCCCAGTTGCACCTGGACTAAATTGTTTACCTTCGTTGTGTCCAACGGACACTGATGTCCCAGCAGGTGAAAGTCTGAGTACTGAAGATCAGTGGAAAGAACAGAGAACGTAATTACGATGGGACGTTGGGCGTTTACTTTCTGTAACTCAACAGTTAGCCAAACCACGTGAGGTTGGTAGTGTACTTCGCCCAGCTAGGTCAACCTCGTCCGACCAGAGACGTTATAATCTCGTGATCTTTCACGCACCGGAGCCCAGTGATCCATCACCCCAAGTGTGCTACGATCACGATGTCGTTTTTACAGGGTCTAATTAATAGACTCCTCGACGCTGGTGACGACTCGGTAAAAGTGAGGCAGGTTACCCGTCTTGGAAAACAAGGTGATCAACAAAATCGGCCTATGAGAATCACTTTTGTGGACGAAGCCAGTCCAAGACTGATCATGTCCCGCCTAAGTAGGCTGAAAGGTTTGAACATCCATGTTCGTCCTGAGCTGGACCCAGTAGACAGGGAGCGGCTCAAGTCTGCCATCATTGAGCTGAAAAGACGTACTGGTGTTGGGGAAACAAATCTTCATGTCACAAATTTTCGGGTGGTTTTCAACAATCCGCGAATCAGGATAAACAGGCTGCTCACACTTCAAGCACGCCCTGCTGCGAGCAGCCTTCACAAACGTTTGCAGTATTATAAATAAGCGCGATGAGCCTTGTTGTTTCGTTGCGTCTGAGCAGCCAGACGTAGTGGGACTCGCAGAGACATGGCTGCATGCAGAGTTATACACCAAAAAACTTGAACTCAACGGTTACTCATGCTTCCGATGCGATCGACTAAATAATGCCCACGGTGGTGTCTTACTTTACATCCGGTCTTCCCTGCGTGGGAGACTTGTGATCACCTACCGAAGCGACGATGGTTTGTGTGAGCTCCTGTGGTGCTCCATCCGCTTCAGGCACGGAGAACTGCTTGTGGTCGCAGTTTATCGCAGCTTCCTGAGTCGTTGTTTGGATTTGCTGCCCATTCTTCGGACCCACATGAGTCGTGCACTCTCTCTACTTATGGGAGATTTTAACTGTCCTCGAATACGATGGCCTGATGTGTATTTGATGCCTGGACATAGTGAGGTTGAAGCAAAGTTCGTGGATTTTGCAGTTGAAACTGGTGCATCGCAACACATATGCCAGCCAACACGCATATCAACACGTTAAACCCCGTCCTGTCTCGACCTGATGTTAACGAGCTACGATCAACGAGTGCGTGACGTCCGGATCCTGGAGCCCCTGGCTACGAGCGACCACTCAGTACTGATAGCTGATATGGAATTATCTTTGCCTTATTCACATCCGCTGCAACCTGCTCCCAACTACTGGAAAACGGACTTCGATGGTCTAGCTCGAGCCGCGAGCCAACTGGATTGGTCTCTGTCACAAACTGCATCTGTGGAAGATTGTTGGATTTTTATAAAAGTGAGATTAACATCATTGTGTTCCAAATTTGTGCCATTGAAATGTCGAAAGGTTGGACCGATCAAGCCTCATTGGTTTGACAAGGAGTATGGAAATCTGGCTCGGAGGCGGGGCAGACTGTGGGACAAATTCCTCCTCTCTGGCTCTGCCAATGATTACGAAGGATATAAATGTCAGCGGAATTTCTGCAACAGTGCAAAAAAGAATAAGCGTCGTTATTTCGAAGAGCAGCTCGCATTAGCCGCGAAGACCGCCCCAAAGAGAATCTTTGCATTCGTGAAGCGACTTCTGAAGCCGGCAGGTGATGTGCCAGTGCTAGATTGCACGGATGGACAGCCCCTAACCACCAGCGCTAAGCGTGCATCCGCGTTGGCGGCGCACTTTGCTTCTGTATTTGCGAATAACCAGGTGTCTGTTCCGAGTTCGATGCGTACCGCTTTTACCGAACTCGATAGTCTGCATTGCAGCGTTGAAGAGGTAGGTCAACTACTCGCCAACCTTGACGGCACCAAGCCTGCCGGACCTGATAGGTTTCACCCACTGGTTCTCAAGTCAATTTCAACCATCCTCTCTCCTGTCGTGACTGAACTTTTTAACAAGTCGCTATCCGAAGGTTTGTTGCCAGTTGATTGGTAACGATCGGAGGTGAGGCCTATTCCGAAAGGCGGCGACCCTAACAAAGTAGACAGTTACAGGCCAATTTGTCTGACACATATTTTGGCAAAGGTTCCTGAAAACTTCGTGAAGAAGGGATTGCTGCAGTTGCTACAGTCAAACGAGGTCCTGACGCCCGCACAGCATGATTTTACGCAAGGTCGCTCATGCATTACGAACCTGCTTATGACTAGGCATAACTGATTGAAGGCAATAAGCAAGGGAAAGTCCGTCGACGTAATATTCATCGATTTCAGTAAAGCGTTGGACAAGGTCAGTTATGAGGTTCTCCTTCACAAACTCAGAATGTGTGGTGTCGGTGGCTCACTGCATCGATGGATCCGCTACTTTCTTGTTGGACGAAAGTGGAGAACACAGGTCGACAACCATCTAACTGACTGGTACCCCTCTACAAGTGGCGTGCCTCAAGGCACTGTGCTGGGGCCCACTCTTTTCCTGATCCACATCAACGATCTACCGCAACTTCTCCGTTCACCGTGTGCCTTGTTTGAAGACGACATGACGATTTGGAGAGAAATCGACGCTCCCGATGACTGTGGCCTACTTCAGCAAGACCTCAACCCCTGCCTACATGGTCTGCGGAAGTTCTTCTCCCGGTCAACCCAGCCAAGTCCGTGTTTATGAGCCTGGGAAAGGGTGCTAACGGCCGGACCTACATCCTTGACGGCAAAACACTATATCCCACACCATCCGTGAAGGACCTAGGTGTACCCTCACGCTACGATTTGAAGTCCGTGGACAACACGAACAGGTTATATCGTAACGGACTGCGCATGCTTTGGGCGCTCAAACGGCACATGGTCAGAAGAAGTTGCCACTCGGCTTCTCTCTTAAATCATTAGGCTAATGCTAGAGTACGGTTCGCCCGCCTACTTTCCGATTACCCGAGGCGAGGCACAAATGATCGAACGGGTCCAACACGTTGCTACCAGGTTCATCCCGAGTTTACATGGCTTAAGGTATGAAGACCGGTGCGAGAAACTAGGACCCTACACCTTGTCCTACCGTCGGGTGCGAGTCGACCTCATTATGACCTACCGTATTCTACATCTCCGTGACTTCCCAATGCTAAGGCCAATGCTGCACTTACGAGGGCCATGCAGCAAACGCGAACACAGATACAAACTTGTCGTGCCGGATGTGAAATGTGTTCCCCACCCACTGTGCTTCGAACGGAGAGTGGTAAACATTTGGAACAGTTTGCCTGAACATGTGCTTGAGGCAACATCTGTGCAACAGTTCAAAACATTGTTAGACTTATATTTTGCGACTATTCGATTCAGAGAATGATTGCACAGTTACGATGACATATCACAGTTGTGAGTCCTGCAATATCGTAAGTCAGATATTTAAATGTTACGTGAGAACAACAACGATATTCACGGTTGACAACTTTATAACGTTTTTCACCATATTTCGAAAGAGTTGTACAGAATTCATTTCCGCTTGCTCAATAATACAGTATTCATTATTCAACAAATGATGGTTTTTCAGCTTTGCAAAGAATATCGTAACTAACGTAAAAATCGCAGTAAATTGCGGCTCACAAAAGTGAGATAGCATGGTCAATTGGTAATCGCTATCAGACTCTGACAGTGAAGAAACGTATTTTCAACTATGTTTTGAAGTGCTACAGATCTTCTCCTTCCATCATATCGATCGAGCAGTCTGTACCAAACACTGACCACTCGCCGTTCAAACCACATGTGATGCGGAACTCACCTTATATCCGACAGCACTTGGTTATACTGGTGTCCGCATGTGTCGCAACCTTGGGAAGTCATTTAGGTGCAGAATGCGGGCAGGTCCTGTTGAGGCCGACTTGTACCCTGCGAAAAGCCAGGGTATACAGTCTCAGCCTCTCGCATCTGTCTTCGTACGGTAAGCGTCGTAAACTTGGAGTGAGTCTAATTGCGAGGTGTAGAATCGGTCAGGTTTTCTGAGAGTCAGCCATATTCCATCATTGGTCTGACGGTGGAGTAGAAGACGCTAGTGGCGATTTCTTCAGAACAAATGCAGGAAATGCGTTTGAGTGTCCAGAGCATTCGCAGTTCGTCGTGGTGTAGTTTATTCGTGTTGTCCACGGACTGCAAATCACAACATGAGAGCACGTCTAGATCTTTCAAAGGAAGGTGTGGAATTTAGCACTTGGCTGTCGCCACCATTCACCAACCTCATAAATACCTACTCAGTTGGATTGACCGGAAGGTGCAGGTCTGCTGACCACATGGAAAGGCCATTGAGGTCCTGCACAAGTAGGTTGCAGTTATCGGATGTGCTTATCCCTTTCCACATCTTCATCTATAAAAAGGTACGAAGTGACCGAAGAAGCTAAGATAGCTCGTCGATATAACGCGGGAACAATATAGGCCCCGAAAGCGTGCCCTGGGGTAGGCCGCTTGTCGAAGGATACCAGTCTGTCAGGTCGCTATCGAGTTGCACACTGCAATTTCGTCCAACGAAATACTCGCGGATCAACTGGTACGGTGAACCACCAATAATGCATAATATCAGCGTGTGAAGAAGGACCTCATGATTCACCTTGTCGAACGCTTTGCTGAAATCGATTTCGATCACGTCGACAGACTTCACGATTCATTTCTTGCAACTATTCATGCCTCGTCATGAGCAAGGTGGTGATGATTGAGCGACTTGGCGTGGTATCGTGCTGTATGAGCGTCAGGAGATATTTTGACGGGAACAGATGCAGCAGGCTCTCCTTCACAAGTTTCGCAGCAACTTTGGTCAAACTAGGTGTCAAATAAATTGGTCTGTAACTATCTACCATGCTGAGGTTACCACCATTTGGAATCAGCCTTGACACCTAGGATTTCTAGTTAATCGGCAACGAATTTTTGGACAGCGACTTGTTGAACAGGTCAGTCAGAACAGGGTTGATTTTGACCTATAAGGACTTGCGAATAAGGTGGTGGAACCCAGCCCGTCCAGCATGCTTAGTGCAGTCAAGGTTAGCGAGTAGTTAACGGACCTCGTCTACGTCACAACCCAAACTGCCGAGTTCAGTGACAGCAACGCAAGTCGAACTTGATAGACACCAGGTCATTTGCAAACAAGGAAGTGAAGTACGCGGCCAAGGCGGACGCACACTCACTGCTGGAGGTTAAAAGCTGTTCGTCCGCGCCCTCTATCACTAGGAAGTCATCTGCCGGCTTCACGCGCCGCTTCACGAATGCAAAGATTCTCTTCGGGGTGGTCTTTGCGGCGGTTGCAAACCGCTATTTCAAATGCCAACGCGTACTTGTTTTCTCCTTGTTTCAAATCCTTCCTTGTTTTATACACCTTGCAGTCGTCAACCTAGGTAGCGCGAATAAAGTCGCCTCACACTCTTCGCTGTCGTCGAGCTAGTTTATTATTTTCCTTGTCGAAGCAATGTGGCTTTACCGATCCGACTCTCTTACACTTTAGATGTACAAACAATTTACACAATAACTTTACTTCATTATTTATAGCTACCCGGTAAGCTTCGGCAGTAGTGGATTGTAGCACAGACCAATCTATTTGTCTGGCGGCTCAAGTCAGATCTTCGAAAACCGTCTTTCAGTAGTTAAAAGCTGGCTGCCGTACGTGGGATAGCTGTATCGGCAGCTTCATGATGGCAATAAAAACTGAGTGCTCGTTTGTTGCAAGCAGATTCAGGATAAGAATGTCGTACATATTCTGTTCACATTTCGTTAACATTGTCTAACCATAAATGAGATCAGCTTGACGCTATGCGCGTCCGTGGGCAGATGGGTTGTGCTGCCCCAGTTTCAACAGCCACATCAAAAAAAACGCTTCCACGCCCCATTATCCGGTAATAAGTTGAACATTCTGCTCTTCAAACTCCAGTCCTTTGATATTGCTGATTTTCTCTTACGATGGGTTAGAAGCTTTGTTTTGCACCCCGCGCCTGGAAGTACGTGTGCGTGATTCGCTGTCAGATCCAAACAAATTTGTAAGTGGAGTACCACAGGAAACAGTAGTAGGACCGAGATTATTTTTGAAGTCTGTTAACGATATCACACACACACCAAAAGCTCGAACTGCCTTCGTTATTTCGATGATATCAACATGTGGTGGATGATAAATACACCAGACGATATCACAGTAATTCAAGCTGATCTGGATAGAGTATACGCATGGTCAACCCAGAATCTACTTCAATTCATTGTGGACAAATATAAAATGCTGCACCTAGTGCACAATTTGGTGCACTCTTACTAACTCGGCAAGCAGCAGGTCCAAACCTCTTCTGGAGAGAAGTGTCTGGGAGTTTTGGTCCAGGT
This sequence comes from Dicrocoelium dendriticum, assembly GCA_944474145.2. Classification (NCBI taxonomy): domain Eukaryota; kingdom Metazoa; phylum Platyhelminthes; class Trematoda; order Plagiorchiida; family Dicrocoeliidae; genus Dicrocoelium; species Dicrocoelium dendriticum. Next base: position 9,628,866 of record OX104068.1, on the reverse strand, counting down.
CGACAGAACAAGTTGGAAACAGGCTAAAACGGCTTTTAGGAGGGGCATCCAAAATGTGGACCTACTGAAACGTGCATTTGAACGATTCGACCCTCCGATGTTTTTACAATTTCTTGGCTCATAAATACGGCCACATGTTGACTAAGTAATACAAGTCTGGCAGCAATGACTGAGGAGAGATGACACCGCCTTGGAGATGCCCCAACGCCGGGCAACCAAGAATGTCAAGGGTCTGTATAATTTGTCGTATGAACGAAGGCTACAAGTGCTCGGGGTCTTCAGCGGACAGTATCGGCGATTTCGCGGGGATGGCATTTTGATTTATCAAATTTTGAGAGATTCCGACCACACGTACCGCTACATACTAGAGCACAGTCATGACAGCAAATTGAGAGGCCAACATCTCAAACGGACACTGCAGCTCGGTATGTTGGAATGTCATCGGGATTTCTTTTCCGTACGTGTTTGCCGTAGGTGTAATGCCCTAACGGAACCTGTCCTATGTGCTCCCACGCTGGCAGAGTTCAAAGCCCGGGTTGACCGTGCACTTATTTCGCTGCACTGTAGTACATGACCCATTACCCATGGATAAACACAAGTGTATGTAAGCGATTTCACAGGAGGTCAAATCACAGCTTCCATTCCACTTTTTTTACCTCCACCATGTTTGCACAAGAAAAAGATACGAGTTTTACCAATATCCCATTTGCCGTCATTTCTCTATGGATTTATCTTGCAGTTACGGTTTCTACTACAAATACTGCACTAAATTCACTGGTGTAAACCGAATTCTGCTAACAATTGCCTTTTATATTAAATAATTTCACCATAACCATCTTACGGCACCAGATATGCATTAGCTTTTTTACCCGTATAAAACCATTTTTCCATTATTCACGCCACTGTATTTGAAAAAAATTGAAATCGTCTATGAGTAGAAAATGGGGGCGACTCATGTGGTCCTAGAGATGCTTCAGCCAATCCAAAGCACGGCTCAGGGGACTGTGGTAGGATGAACCCACGTGCAGCACTTGGCGCCTGAGGTGGATGGAGCACGACAACTGCTCACCTAGTCCATATTTGGTCCGGTGAGCGCTCACAACTCTTATGCACAGAGAAGACCGGATGTAGAGCAAAAAGCCACCGTGGGTAATCGATAGCTGACCACAATGGAAGCATAAGTAGCCATTAAGCTCAGTTTCCTGAGTGAGTGCCTCATTGGGCAACCATGTCTTTTCGAGTTCATTACATCTGGTCGCTCGAAAGCAACGATACGGAACAGCTTTCCGCGCTTGTTCATGAGGCTGCGATAAGAACTACCGGGCGTGTCTGAAGAATAAACGATCGATTTATCTCAATTGCCTTATTGTGTAACTAGCCGAAACTTTGCATTAGGTATCTTTGTGAGCAAGATTATAGTAAACCGCATGCTTAGCATTTCTCAACTGCAAGAAGCTAGAGATCTAGCTAGCTAAAATTGAGGCAAGCATCTGAAGTTAGTGGGACAAAGTGGTGCCGTGATATTCAAGGCGGATTAATGAATGTCGTCGAGTTTTTCCGCAAGTTAAACATGGCACCGCGCAGTCACAGAAAAGACATTAAGGATGATAATTTCGGCCGAGAAAACAAGGAAAATTTTCAGAGGTTTTATCTGTTGTTGGCCAAGGATGACCATGTTCTCTGTGGACATTTGTTGACAGTTCAGCAAAGAGAAAAGAACAACACTTCTTATTTATTTCCAGATATTAAAAATGAATTGGCACAATGTTGGCAAAGTAGGTGGCGTAGGAGACTGTCGATCAGGTTAAGAGAACATGCATTCTTACTTAATGCTCGCTAACATTCCCGATGTATATAAAAAAGTCAGATGAGTGAGGAATCGCGCTGCGTAAAAACGGATGCAAATGAAGGGAAGGTACAGGGTTGGTTTCTCCGCTTGATTGAGTTCGACAGCTAATGCGCAGAGGAAATTTCTGGAATGTCACAAATGTAGACTGATGAATGCCGCAGCCAGGCATCTGAAAAGGCTGCTTTTATGGCGGTCTACCTATCAGAGATCCAGAGACGCATCTGCGAATTCAACCCCAAAACCACATTCGCCATGCACAAACTGTCCCATAAATCTGGCGCGCCAACATACAGCTTCTGAGACAGTTCACTCCGTTACATGCGTTGGCATAATGGATGGATTAGTCTCGTTCGTTTCTACATCTGCATATTGCTGGAAAGTCTCCATTTAGGTGGCTGGTCTAAGTATCAAACAGCTGTGGAAACTGGATGAAGTGGTCAAGCAGACGCTGTAAACGTGGTGATGAAATCCTCGTAAATGGATACTGCTCTGAAACATTTCGCAGAAGAAAAAGAAAATGATACCACAAGATCAACTACATTTCCAATTCTCATCTGGTACTATCGTTTCTGTTTATTTCGTTTTTAAGCATTTGGAGATTAGTTCTCTTAGACAACAAAGCACAGGATTATCTTTCAGCAAAAGTGCTGGATCTGCAGTAAAATCCTTTCAGGCTCACAGCGTCATGGGTTTGCCGTTTTCAGAATAGAGAGAAAACAATGGACGGTGTAATAAATGCATCCAGAATCTCTGCTTTGAAATGGAAATAAGCATTAGGCGTGTAATCTGCCGAAATCAACGAATGGATGATGAAAAACTAACGAAAGGATAGCATTTGATGCCGAGTTGGATTCGAAAATGCTGTTTGTCGTAGACGCATACCGTAAATTCCTGCAAACTCATGACCTTGCAAAGATAAATACTTTCCTTGCACTTCAAATCCGCTTGATGATTATAATGATTGTCCGCATAGGGAATTTAAAGAAAAAATGGGGTTCTTTGTCGGAAAAAGTAGGTTTCAGTGTTTGTGAAAGCTTCAGCGAACCACGAAATCAAAGGAGTATTTGAACTTTTGAGCTCTATTCATAAATTGTACCTTTGGGAATGTGTACCAACTACTGCGATCTTGTTGCACAATTTTCTTATCCGAGCCATTATCATTGACAGCTGTGAGTTCTCTTACTAAAACAAGCTCAGAAAGAGTCATCTTAGATCAGCACTGAACCAGACAAGGCTCACAGGTTTGGCAATTCTCTTCATAGTGAGGGAACTTGTCAAAAGACTGAATTTCGATAGTTACGGATACACTTATCGTAAATATAACACGAAAACTGCTTACAATACAAATATTGTGCACTAGTATTGTAGCCATACAACTAACTTCATTTTTACCAGCAATCTAAAATTAGAGCTTTGCTTGTCGTTATATGAAACGAAATATTTAAAGGTTGTTCACAAATTTGAGGGCTTACGGGGGGGCGAAAATCTTACGACCGTTCCGCGCGGCAAAAGCCGTTGCAACGCCACTACTCAGTGGCTTATGGGTATTGGTTTCGGCTAACATCCCAATAGCCCCGGTTTCGATGTCTGCCATTCTTGCAAATGTGTGACGTGTTTCATTCAGTTTGTGTACTAGAAAGCGTTCCACTGATTTCTGCAGCCACTGTGGCATTCTAGGTGATAAGTTGCGTAGCTTCATCTCCTATTAGAAATCAGCGAGAATATTTGTAGCTCGGGATGCGGATGAGGGTATGCGAGTGTTCTCCGAGCTGGCTGATTTGGCTGCAAACGTTTCATCGTCAGAATAGACGACATCATCAGTGCGATTTATGCGGGCCACTTGCAGATCCAAGTGATTATTGATCACTTGATTCGAACGTCAGGGGTCGATTGGTCCACGTGAACTGACCGTGTAGTCAGCTCTCCCGTACTGTTGGCTAAAGTCCGCCTCAATGATGTTCTTTCGTCCAGTTGATCTGGGGCGGACTATTCTTTTGACCATCAGTGTCTCATAGGCAGTGTCTAGATCTAAGTGCCTGTTGATTGAGTTCTCTCCCGAGTACCAAGCCTCGATGAACTCGCGTGCTTTTCGACTTTTTGCTCTGTCTATGATCCTGACATTCTCCAAATCAAATTGATGATTCTCGGCGTCCGTATGTACCGACATCGGGGAGTTCTGATCATGTCGGCGGCTAGCTAGGCTATGCTCATGTAGCCTAGTGCCGAGCTTTCTTCCTGTCTGGTCCACATAGTATTTGTTACAATTTTTGCAGTGGATTTTATAAATCACACCACTTGTTTCTTCTATGCTAAGCCGGTTCTTGCCATTGAAGAGGTTGTCTCTGATGGTTTCTGTCGGCTTGTGAGCAATTCTGAAAACTCGGAAAACGACACACACAGACCAAATCTTGAATTATCGCAGCAATCATCCAACAGTCTACAAGCGCAGCTGTGTAATAACTCTATTTACAAGAGCACAGACCCATTGCAGCACTCCACAGCTAAGAAAAGCGGAGGAAGATCATCTGTTCGAAATGTTTGCACGGTATTGATATCCTGGAAATTTCATTCTACGTTGTTTAACACCAATACAACGACCGACACAAGAACAAACCTCAGAAAAGGATAAAAGGACAATTACTCTACCATACATCAACGGCATCCCTGAGATGGTGGCGAGACTCCTACGACCTTTCGGAATCAGAGTTGCTCACAAGCCGACAGAAACCATCAGAGACAACCTCTTCAATGGCAAGGACCGGCTTAGCATAGAAGAAACAAGTGGTGTGATTTACAAAATCCACTGCAAAAATTGTAACAAATACTATGTGGACCAGACAGGAAGAAAGCTCGGCACTAGGCTACATGAGCATAGCCTAGCCATCCGCCGACATGATCAGAACTCCCTGATGTCGGTACATATGGACGCCGAGAATCATCAATTTGATTTGGAGAATGTCAGGATCATAGGCAGAGCAAAAAGTCGAAAAGCACGCGAGTTCATCGAGGCTTGGTACTCGGGAGAGAACTCAATCAACAGGCACTTAGATCTAGACACTGCCTATGAGACACTGAGGGTCAAAAGAATAGTCCGCCCCAGATCAACTGGACGAAGGAACATCATTGAGGCGGACTCTAGCCAACAGTACGAGAGAGCTGACTACACGGTCAGTTCACGTGGACCAATCGACTCCTGACGTTCGAATCAAGTGATCAATAATCACTTGGATCTGCAAGTGGCCCGCATAAATCGCACTGATGATGTCGTCTAGTCTGACGATGAAACGTTTGCAGCCAAATCAGCCAGCTCGGAGAACACCCGCATACCCTCGTCATCTCCTATATTACCTGCATTTTCTTTATTTGCTATTCTAATATTTTGGCCCGTGGTGTTGTAGGATTTCACCAAATGAAGTTCAGCGTCGAAGTATTATGGTAATCAAAACGTGAGAGTTTGAAAACGTTCCTGCTTTGGGTTTAGTCCAAATCCACAGCATGTTGGCTGTTAGTTTTCACCTCTGCTTGTCGGACACTAACATTACAGGCAGTGGTTTTGTCATCGGGTTGGGCTTGTTTCGTGTTCTTGTCTTTTGTAGGGACTTTCGATCATGTTAGATAGTGATCCACCTAAACTTAGTGTTAGCAGGTGATTTGTTGAGCACGACGTTCCTATACTAAGTTTAGAAAAATTGGACATGCGTATATAAAGTTACATTTTCTTGGACGTATATGGTGAAGAACGGCCCCCCGCACATTGCAGGTGCTAAGCGAGACATGCTTCAAGTTTTCATGTGTCAGTTTCTCAGGTGTCTTGGAACTAACATTTCCAACCAGATTAACTTTTTCTTAGATCTCAGTGATGATTACAGAAAGAATCGATGCACCAGCTTGCAGCTGATTTGCATCAATTTCTTCAGACACATTGCTTATGCATGCTATCAAAGTCAGTTTCTCAAACACTTGACTGAGCTAGTTAAACTTATTGTTCCATGCGGTCTTCTCAGTTTCCAGTTTACTGACTTTGATGGTAATTTCAATTGTCAGATTGAGCAGCTGGACGGCGCCCGTATTTTGGATACCTCCTGTTAACTGACTCATACTTGTTTCCTTGTGATATTCCACAATCAAGTTTGCATTTTGGTCAAAAGTATCTGCACTTTTCGAATGGTGATCCTGAGAAAAAGGGTTTAAACTAAGCTACCTGACACCTGGAGAAGCTGCTTTCGTTAGAGCATACATTTTTCTCCGCATCTCAGATAATGAAAAAATGAAAGCAAATCAAATCTCCGTGCTCTGCTATAAAAAGGTAATAAAACGAGAAAAACATTCGTCAGGAAGAGGGTGTAGACGGGAGAAGTAGGAACTATTCGTTAAAACACTATTCGGACGAAGAATTATACCGAGACATAATTCTAAATGGAAAAATATGGCATAGGCAAAGCGCAAAGTTTCTAAATCTAAATGTTTCCAAACCGTATACGAAATTGAGGGGATAGTATTCAAACCAAAAACAGCAAACCAGTCACTTTGACACAACCTGCTTAACCAGTCATGTTGAAAATATCAATTAGAATTTCTGTATCGTTTGACCAGCTGTATCAATCAGGGCCGAAGGATCTCATCATCATCACCAGTCAAGGAAGAACATTCGAGGGTGCTACAGGGCGGTGTGTTAAATAAAGCAAACTATTCAAAGTTACGAATCCTTTCGATGACTGATTTAAAGCACATTTCGCCAATCGCTTCAAATTTGTTCAAAACGGACTCTACAGAATCTCATCGTTATTTTCTATCAGAGGTGTGATTCCAGGTTCTGTTTATTTTCCACTGCTGTTTGTGGTGGAAATTAATGAGACATTTTTAAAATTGGAACCCCACATCAATTTACCGAAGAGATACAAGTAACTTAACATCTTTAATTTATCAATCAGAAGAGACCCCCAGGCTCTCAAAACATGATGCTTCAATTGGAGACGGTCGTTCAACTTGGGCAATCGCGAGACCTTGGAACATCCTCCTGGAAAGTTTTGGACACCATGTATCCCAGCAGGAAGGTAATCCGATTTCCCAGTGGGATACATGCACTCTCCACTTTGGGGAACAAATTGCAATCACAGCAAATGAAATGCCTTAAATAGCGAAGTAATGAAATACTCTAGAAACCACATCTCAAGGTCTAAGCAGTCTCCTGTTAGAACACTGTCATATGCCACTTACCGGTTGCAGGAAAGGTGGTCGCAAATACTTAGAAATTGTAAAGCGAACTCTTTACACTTCATTTAGAAACTCACAAATATCCAACTATTCGGAAAGCGGCATAGTAATAACAAGTCATAGTGGTTTTTAAGAATGGAGCTGGATCTGGTTTCAGTTTGACAAAAGATGCAAAAAGTACTCGCTTCAAACGTTGTTATCCACTTCAACCAAGGAGGTGTGACATAAAAACGATATAGATTTACTTTCCATTTGTACACCAGAAAAAATAAGCAGCAGTTTTTGTTTGGTCAAAGTAGCAGTTGACACCGTTCACAAGCTGGGGGCTATTAATGCGCGGGTCAAAGCAGGCGTTCAGTAACGTGTATAGGATTTAACAGCGTGCCAAATTGAAACACTAAGGAGGCTGAATCGCAGAACGGAAACTATGTGCAAAGATATAGCTGAAGCCTAAGGACAAAAGGCTACACCATCAACTAACAAGCTGAATAGTACTCTTCATTTAGATGTCGCTGATCATTACAAACAAACTCAGGAACTCCACATCTCAAAGCAAGTAACTCAGCGTGATAGATGCAAAGGTGACGCGCAGCAAAAGCTCGATCATGGCAATACAACAGTTCGCAAACTGCAATTGATTTCTGAACTTAAAAATCCCAAAGGTGCACCTAGCTTTTCTGTGGCGTTTCTTTCACACTTGTTTGGTCATGCGAAATCTGAAGTTCTACCTGCAAGTAGAGATTGAAGGAAAGCAACAACCGGGTCCGTTTAACCTCTATGCATCCTCTTCGCCTCAATATATGTGGGTATCTTTATTCGACCGTTACTACTGGGAAGTGTAGCCCACAAATTTACTTACTATCTTTTATTTATAATTGCAATGCTAACCAATTCTACGTCATTCTTCATTGTTTAGGCTTCCTTACATCCGACTCGACATTCCTATGTTCTGTAACTTGTCGTGCTAACTTTTGCTCCTATCTCGCTTCATCCGTTCACGCGTTTTGCAGCCCATCGATTATAGTCCGCTGTGTCCAACTTCAATTGTCTTCGGATATCTGCGCTTACTTTTGCGCACCATCTCGGACTAGTAGTTACTAGTCCTACAGAGAAACCCGCAATTGTCTGCATCAAAATCCACTTACAAGCAACTAACCTTTTCGTCCAAACAGCTACATGGCACTTTGTATTAGTTGTTATCATGGAAAGCCGTGACTCTGCAGGCCAGCACTCTTAACTTGCATGGCATTCAAGATGTCGCGATACATCGCAACTAGCTTTTAAATCATGAGGGCCCGCTGCTGTAACTCATGACATGGGGACATAAACAATGGATATAAACACAAACAGCTAGTGTCCACATGACATATATTCGGTTTCTGAAGGAGCCAAACGATAATCACACTTGACAAATCGCCACAGGACCACATAGCTGTCCAGCACTTTTGCGAGCCCTTGCGATACTATCTGACTGAGAAGCTACTGAAAAGAACCCTCAATTATCTATACCCTAGTCTTCTACTCACAATTAAGGCATATTTTATCAAATGTTCGTTAACTTCCCCGTACTTCTGCCTCTGCCTTCGGTTTATCCGTCGTAGCTAGCCTAGGATTCCCACTTTCAGTTATTTCAGTCAATGGTAACTTTCTGTGTAACTTTCTGTGTATACTTCATCGCTATATTCGAGTATACCAGCTCTAACCCTGTATATCTACAAAGAGATACGCCAGTGCGTCAAACCGAAATTCGCTCATTTAGCTCAGATTCTAGACCCGCTGATATTATAAAGCTTCTATGATTTACAGACACGTTGTATCGATGCGCAAGAACAGACAATATTTCTGCGTGTTAAACTGAATTCAGCCGCTTACTATGGGTGAAATGTTCAGCAACGGTTGGGAATGATAGATCAATACCAGAAATTGTTGCTTAGTTGCACCAGCAAAGCTGTCACGCCCTACTAAGGCAAAGCTAGCCTGGCCACAAACTCAAGCTATCTGCGTAGGCTTGCCTTTAATTGCCGCATGACAGAAGTCTCAGCACAAAGCAATGACTTGAGATTGTTTATTAATGACCTTGACAGTGGATTTTCGCAGATCGAGCATTCGAGTACTTGCCGAGCAACAGAACTAGTAGGTTACTGTGCATCACTTAGAGTTCAGTTCAGTGGAATGTGTTAGGCAATCCGAATAAAGAGCCTGGTCTCTATCCGGCCGATCTCATTCCAAACCGCTTAAAGTTTTCATCGTTTGTATGTAAGCGGCTGGAGAGAATAGCGAAATTTGCTGAACTCAGAGTGTTCCGCTGAAATGTTGTGTTTTCTTACGCTTTTATGATTGTAGTTTTATTGCCTAACTCCCCAATCTTTATGGCCCCTTTCAGTTGTCTTAGTGTGTCTACCCAACATATACTCAAATGTGGTGGAAACTGGATGCCGCAAAAGAAGTTGCATCAAAACATTTTTATTGCACCCCTGAATCTACTTCACTCGTCGACTGTTAATTTCATTAATAAGTCGTTTGTACACATGAACTGTGCCGTTGTGAGTGCCGTCTCTCGGTGCCCCGAAAACAAACACAGCTTTCAAACTTTAATGTTCGTACGCGTTTAAGTACAGCTCACTGAAGTAAACGTAATCTGATTATACTACAGCGCACATCGAATAGGTAACTGCTGATTTCTGTCCTTCTGTTGGTTGCTCAGCAGGTTGTTTTGCTGATATTTACCCACACTTTTTTATTCCGTTCGTGCCTCGTTGCAACTCCTGTAAGTAGTCTCCGTCGTAGTGGTCACTAGTCACCTGATACTGGCACCCGAGTAGGTGTCATATTCGAAGGTGGTATATGCTGGCCTTTCTTTCGGTACGTCGTTAAGTACATGTAAAACTTGACTATTTTGCTGCCACATTGTTTTGAGGAAACCGCGCTTTTCTTTGTTTTATTCGGTGTTTTAATAGTCATTTGCGTCGGTTTTATCATAAGTGTTGATTTTCACTATTTACTTTTACTGTCTTACCGGGGTCACCTGAATTTGCTTCTTTCTGATATTTTTCCAAAATGCTCCAAACATTTGGTTCAATGATTTCGAGATATTGCCTGAAAAAGAGTCAGTTTAAATGTGTTAGGTACTCAGAGTTACCCGAGTTCGATGCATTCTTACAGACTGCTGACTGGTAACCCCTAGTATGCCAGGGCACACGATAATGGGCGAGTAGACTGCATTAGTAAGGTAAAAATCAAACCAGAAATGATACACCTGGCAAGTAAGATGAATTCTAAAATCACAAAATATTACCACAATCGATTGTTGAAACATGTGTGATTTCGAAAAACATGAAGATTTCACATAAGCTTCATGTGTTTGTGGACTAGACGACAAGAACAATGTTCTGTTTTGCAAAATAAACACATGTTTCATGAGTTTATGAGTACAAGTGCACCTTTAGTCAATAGAGCTCTTCACTCGGAACGTTCTGTTGGTTCGCTTTTTGGTGCACAGTTACAAAGCTTAAACATAGTTCCTTGGAACAGTCGGGCTTTTGGTCATTCGGACCCTAGACAATACTAAGATTGAGATGGCTCTACCCTAACAAACTGGTTAGTCGATATGCAAACTGCTCGTCGCACTAATCTGCATGCTAATCGTGGCACTAGTCCAGCACATCGAGTTTACCCACTGAGTGCAGTAATGTGCGAAACGAAGAGGTATGGAGATTTAGATAGTCTAAAGCCCAGTAAAATCGCTCCGTTTAAAATGCTGGAGGGAGGGTCGCAATACGAAATAAAACTTTACGGAGAATGTTTGTACCCATTATGTTTAAAACAAATAGCACATCATCTATGAGCAAAGTGAATGAGATTAAGAGCACAGTCCGCTATCATAAATACTAGAAGCTGGTATAATTATGCTTAAAGGGACCTGACTCCATGGGGACGTGGAAGACACAGTTGTAGCGACGGGGTGATTCATTTGCCATCGTGTCGACCGATCATGTGCAGACTGGAAGTGTGGCGGGGATGTTATCACACATCAATCCCACATTGTGCATGACAAAAAAGGTGATTTTCGCTTCTTTTTCACGTATTAACTGCTTAATTTTGAAATATAAACAAAGTGTTTAAGCGGCTATCATTCGATTCTGCTGGCAATTGTCAACATGTTTCCCAGTTGCCCTCCATTTGAAGTAGCGATTTTACTATCATTTGTCTTCAACTGTCATCGACCAAATTGGTTACACACCGCATTTTTGCTGGTGATTTCAGCAGATTTGATGCCACTTTTCTCACTGATATCAGGCTGAAAAATATCATTAATTCCCCACCTGAGTTCAACAAACCCTGGATCTTACATTTGTCAACAAAGTAGTACTATGTTTTCGTGAAATCAGGCGTCGATTGGTAGCACTGATTACTCAGCGGCTAAGTTAGCTCCACTCGTCTAAAGCGAGATAAATCAGGTGCAGGGCATTTGCTGTAAAGATCGTTGGCTTAAAAGAAGACTATGTGCATCTCAAAACATATACCGACTGCGAGGATTGTTGCATCCACGGACTACTATATTCGTCCACACATGTATCTACGTATTGTGACCAGTTAACGCGCAACATCAACAGCTGATTTGATACCTATTGTCCAATGGAAACTATTTTCATTTGTGCAGATCGGTTTTCATCTCCTAAACAAAATGTTTTTGCAATCTCAAAGAGAAAGCGTTCAAAAGGAAAGATCAATTTGAAGTGAAATCCATTTCTATTTCTATCAAGGTAGAGTTGCGCAATCAGGCCATCTATATGCCCAGACTATATTCAGAAATAATAGCTGTCGGTAGGCCTGGCGGATGCTGAAACAACTTAATGGAGTCTCTCACCATGTGTCGAATCCATAGGCGGACGTTTAAGAATTGAACCGAAACTTTGTTGATTCAAAGACAACTCCACTTCATACTCTTCATCCCCCGATTTGACAGACCCACAGCCTCTTTATCTGCCGAGGACAGAAATACAGTGCACAATAAACCGCTGCGGAAAAATGTCAACAAAGCAATTGGCCCGCATGGACCATCTCCCGTTGTACTCAAGGTGTGTGCCGAATTCTTTCTGCAGGGTTTTGATGGCTGGTACACGTTGGGCGGGAAAGCGTGTAAAATTGTCGACTGCTGCAGAAGTACTAGAATTCCCCCGGTGGCAAAGAAAAGTTCAAATAAATGGCAACCAATCGCCTGCAACTCCGTAGGCCTGAAGAACGTTAGATTATTTATGAAAGGAATTTGCAAAATCCTTCAGATGATCCGCTCCAGTCTGCAACTTGTATTGTGAAGTCTACTCAATGTCATTTGCCTGCCTTGTATGTTTAGTGCTGGGTTCAATGAACAATAATAAAAGTCCGTACGAAGATAAGTACTTGACTACTATAATTTTTTCGGCCGTATAAAACCTGATCTGCTTTTGTGCAAGCTAGCTCATGCCGGAACTCAAAATTCTGTCGTCCATTTGCTGAGGAACTATTATACTGAGCATGGCCAGATTGCTAGATTTAGGAGTTAGTGCTTCTCTATCCAATGTAGCCACCGTAGTTCTTCAAATAGCCATACAGTCTCTTTCCCATTTTCCACTTATCTCGCCTCAGTACCCGCTCCTAACGAAGCGATATCGCTAAAATTTGCAGACGGAGTGGTTTTACATAACCAGAATTCGACCTCAGCCTCATCAAGCAGGTTACAAGCCTACCTAGATGATCTTGCATTATTATCCAGAGCTCAGCATTTATCGGTAATTGCATTAAAATGCAGTGAGGTTTCTCTGTCCACTCACAATGACCGTTGTTATTAGGAACTGTTAATGGCTCATCCTGAAGTTTCCATAGATGGTGAGCGGTTGCACACCATCGCGTCTGTGAAATATCTAGGTGTTCCACTCAATCGTGATCTTGCTTAATCACTCCATATGAAGGAACTTTCCACAAATATGTGGCTTTCATACTATGCTACGTGTTTGCCCTTCGCCTTTGTATCCCGCTACTAAATACTGCGTTTTAGCATCGCTAGTGCCTTACTCCACTGAACCTATTGCTCCCCTGTGACATTTCCCGATTCTAAAGAAAGCAATTCAAGATCCTAGTGAAGATATTAACGCAACTGTCACGATGCATCATTATTCCAAAGCCGAAAATTGTTGACATACTGGTGACTACGCATAACATGCGAACGTTTTGCTGTAAAATACTCACCGATGCTAGTCACTCTACTCATGGTGAACTGACTGACTTGGAAGCAGGTTCCACAAAAGGACAAATGTATAGCTTCCTTTATGCCTTTAAAAGGGCTTACCATACATCTGTTATTTCGTATTTGGCACGTTTGTTTGTGCAACCTGACGTCAGTTGTTCTGGAGTGTAGAAAGGAGTTTGTATTGCAACCGTATTGTTTTCTATGCCACTTAGTAACTTACTTGTTTATTTATCGTTTTTAATTTTATTATCTTTACAGTGCAGTAGGCAGGTGTACTAGCCGAGTATCCAGTCTTCCGGGTGTATAAAGCTCTTTCTTGAATTGAATTTAATCACAAAAATAAAAGTCTTCGGATCAGGATACGGCGCTTTTGCACGTTGACCACATTTAAGGTGCTGCATTTGTAACTGAGAAAATCCCATTCCACGTAGGTCTCATTGCACCCAGGTAGAATATCTCCCTAATTCCTTGAAAGCTTCAGTCCCACCGAAGAATTATACCGCTATAAACATTAATGAAAATAAACATTGCACAATCTCACAGCATCATGTTTTACACGCTGTTCGGCTGTTTTAGAGAGGGCGAGTGGCCCTCAAGTCTATGCTCACAACTCCTCCGGTGGCAAAAAAATGGGTTTTACGTGAAAGATCGATACCCTTGCTTCCCTTTCCTTACTGGAATGAGAGGGAGCACGATAGACATTCGAAACGCGCTTGGAACCGACAAGTTCCAAAGGGGCAGTGACTGATAAACCTGGACCTGAGTCCCCACCATCGTCGTTGTTTGCAGTACGACTTTACACTCTCGACGCTCAAGCTTCATCCGGAGTTACTAGTCCAATTCTCGTCCTACATTCTAGTGCTTACGCTCATTCGAACCAGTTCGACAAACATTACTCATCACTCACCGGCTCCTGAACCTAAGTTTGGTGAATTGTATCGTTGCTCCAGTTCATAGACTTAACACATTCTTTGTCGAGACTCACGATTATAACTACATCATTCTTGACCTCTTCGCCAATAATTTTAGAAGCGTAGGACTCCTAAACGATGGTTGCAGGCTTCAGCGCAAAAATTCTAATGGGACTGTTTACGTCGATTCCCTAGTAAGCGTCAACGTGAAGCTAGTGCTTGTCAGTGTCTTGGTTGTTCGATCAATTAACGTAAGCCGATCAATACACGCCGCGCCTTTGTGTGGGTGCATCCGTGCAACGACGAGACGACTGAACGCTGGATCCGGCAATCTGCACGCCACAGAAGTGTAAGACAGCCATTTGTCCCGGCATACTGACCTAAGCGCCTAAACTAAGAACCTGACCACTGAGTAAGGTTCAGGAGTGATTTAATCTTCAAAGCTAACTTCATGTAATCTCAAGGGCGAAAGTGGTCGACCTACTGTGGCTTAAACCCCTGGTGGAAAAATAAATAAAGCATTCAAAGCAGGACTTTCCTCTTCTATCTGCTGCACTCACTTCCATTCCAAATGTGAGAACGTTGCAACAAGCAGGATGTGATTGCACAGCAACAGACCAGGCATACTTTGTTCTGCGTGAAGTGTATTACCATCAGATTATTTAAGACCGTTTTTGACAGCTCACACTTAAGTTTGGAGAAACGCATGTGCACATGTTGTATTCGAACTGCCATTGGACACGGATGACGCTAATCCATGTATATATGTATATCAAGTGAATCCGACGAGGATATGGCCAATTAAGTGCAGGGAAACGACACTCGAGCAAACCGAAAATAACCTTATCAGAAAATAAAGAAGGTAAGTTTATGACAAACTCATGTTGATTTTAGGTGTTGCGAATTCAAGGCAAATTTGATCGATGCGACTTCCGTGGAGTGCTCAAAAAGGCGGTTGCTCAAGTGCAGGAGAAAGTACTATTGCGCGCGGAACAGAAGCATGATGCGGACGCTCCCATACGATTCACTAATCCAGGCCAATAAGGCGGCGTATGTGGTAAGTTTGCCTGCGTGATGGGTAATCTTGCGTTTCAGAAGCATTTGTTGTTTGAGCTCCCCGGTGTGGATGCGCCTGATGTGAATGTTGACAAGGTGCCTACCTTTCGATTACCCACTACCTCGTCCATACTGGCTCCAAGAGACAGTAGGTCGTCGCTGGAAGGGACGGAGTGCACCGTCCTCGTGACGATGCTAGGCTCAAAGAGTGGCTCCATCCTGTGTGGAACGGGCTACGGTCCAGTCACCGCCTCGTGTGCGCCTGGTGTGCATGGTTTCCCAATTAGGCCGGAATGCTTCTGTTCTGCTTGTCGAATGAGTGTGGACCGGCACATCTTTGCACTATGTGGATGTCCACCTAGTAGGCCTTTTATCTTTAGTCAGAGGTTGGGCTTACTTACTACTGGCTCCAAGTCTTCCATTACAGCTCAAGGTAACATCGTGCGGTTTTCCTGCTCTACTAGCCAAAGATCGAGAGTCTCCGTTTTCATCTACATTTTCTCGTTGCTTTAGGGCTTGAACACTTGCCGCGTTCAGCATACAATGTTACATCCGGCCGTTAACTGTGAGGCCTGCTGGTTCCACTGGTATCCAAAGGCGATACTTTGTGGTGGTGCAAAACGTTCACACCGTGAAAATCCGCTTGGCTGTGCCTGATGTACTTAGTCGCTAACTTAACAGACGCGTGAGGTAGGGTTACCTCCAATTCCGTTACAAAAGAGAATAATGCACTGCATGGGATACTCACGAGTTGTTTATACGTTCTTATTTGCACAGAATGCACTATGATGATCTATGCAATCGTTTGCACACCAGGCTACCTATTTAGTAATCCAAGGAAAAAACGCTTGCCATCGTTCAGGTTAGCCAGACACCAAACTTGACCAGACAAAGTTGTCAAAGAATTTGCGAACAAGTATGCTTTTCTGAATTGGTAAACTTGTAAACTTCGGTACCTACTCGCTCTGTTTTTGATTAACTAACATCTAGCAAACCGGAAAAACCGAGGACCCTAATTAGGACCAAACACACTTCACTTTTTTGTCACTTATTGACATTTCTCTGCTTGCGTTAGGTTTTCCACTTATACATATCCCCACGCTTCAGTTCGGCAGCCTGGCCCCCAAGAGCCATTCATTCGAGGATCGTCACAGCCAACGAAGTGCAGACTCGTCGATTCCCACTAGGACGAAATAGCCGTCTAGCGCTTTTCTGGAAGTGTGTTGGCTATCTGATTGAGTCTAGCTGCAACAAATCTCCAAAAACGAAGGATACCTCTTGATAATCATTAATAATCAGTTTTTGTTACCTTAACAGTTAACCTCCCAACTCATATGGTGGCGGCTTGCAAAGGCACTCGTAGCTTTGGGGACCAGCTCTGTCCTCTACATATTCACCATTTGCGGGACAGTAGAGAGTGAGCCGCTCTATTTCGCAGTTCGATATCAATTGTGACGGTCCGTCACCACAATTGGCTAACCTAACAACCTCTTCTTGATGCCAGCTTGGTGGTTCGGGTTTAACCCGTTCCAGCAGATAGTTCGGTGGCAGTGTTCCAGGACGTGGTGGCTTTTCGCCTGACAAGCTTTCTCTCTATGAAAAGCCAAAATGTCTGCTTAGCAACACTGCGACGTGGCGGATGTGAATCGTCACAAACTAAAGTCAACACCCCGCGGATATACGGAAAGTGATATCCAACCCACGAGCATCAATCGCTTATTCTTACATTCCTGACGATTACAAGCAGTCAAAAATGCTGCGGCACATTCATAAAACACAAGCTACAAAATTACATTCATACACCATTACCTAAGTATGTAGACCCATGCACACATCCACTGTCAAGCCAGACATGTATTTTTGTACAGATTTGATCACCCTATGTTAGTTTAACATGATCATGCCTGTAAACATGTGCCTTGCATTGTCCAGAATAAAAATTAATTTGTTTATTTATTTATCAGGGACTCAGTGGCATGGGTCACTGACTCGTAAGAATATGGCCATAGGCCCGAATCTGGCAGGATGCGGCTTGCGTACAACTGTCAAGTCCCAATAGGACTAGACGGCCGTCTACCCATTTCCTGGATGTGTGGTGGCTTTTTGGTTGAGTAGAGTTGAAACTAATCCTCCCCGTAAACTGGAGGTTTAAGTGCTGTCTGCATTTTCCTGACTGAACAATGCTTCGTAGTCTTATTATTATTATTATTATTATTATTATTATTATTATTATTCGTAGTCTCGTAAGCTCACACTACGGGATCACTACAGTGAACCTTAGTTATGTACTTGAAAAATCAATAAAATGAAAACGACACATTGATCCATCATTATCCATACAGTCCTGTTTAAGTAAAGGATATACTATCGACACTCGTGAAGGGTGGACATACAACGAACATCTCAGTCCACAATTCCATGACGAGATCCCCGTTTATGGATCATAGTTATTATCCCCCATTGGATTTCAAAGGCCATGGTTAGCCCTCTAGAAAAGCCCTTTTAGCGACTGGAAAGGTTATTTCCACTTGTTTCCCTACGCTGCTCCCTGGGCCCATAGTTGCCTGATCCCGTTTGTCACATTCGTTCACTCACGTGCTCTTTTGTGACCCTCTTGAATGGAGTCTGTCGCGTTCGCTTTTATTGGTACTCGATTTTATGCTCACTGCAGAACAGATATTTTCTAGTCCTATAAAGCTACTCGTGAGAGACGTAGCATATAGCAATCACAAATTGTCACAATGCAGCACAACTTCCAGTGCCTTCTGAGTCATAGTAACAAGCATCGTAAGTGCATTAATGAACTGCCTGAGAAGCCGATCTAAACGCGACAGAGTAGAATGGGTTTATTACAAATTTATCGTGTGTCGCTAACGTGATAACTGTTCATGGAGGCTGAACGGAGTAAACTGATAGTCGCGCAGCAGGTGGTGTTCTCTATCTAACCTAATCGAGACCGTCTACTCGGTTGGTTTTTCATATACAGCTAAGGTAAACAATTAAGAAGGCGGAATACAAATCTGGGATGAAATTGTCAGCCTGTTCCCTGCAAGATATTTGAGACGAGTCTAAAGTTCTCTCACTGGCACAGTGAAAAGAGGATGCGTCAAATTCTAGGTCATTACTGATCCTTGGTTATCTTAAACGAACTCGGGAGAGATAGTGTCTCGGAACTTCTACCTTTCGTGTTTTATATTAATATATAGACGCCCAATGAGGGAATTTGGCAAGCAAGAGGTTCTCCAACTCGAGCTTGATAAGGCTCCAAAATGGCCGATTTAACATAGGTATACATCCAACACGGATATGTCGTTCTGTTCAAATGTTCTGTACAAACGCTCACATATAGATTCATGAAACAAATAGCTTGCGAATCAACTCCCCGGTATGCCACTTGGCGTGCTCAAAAATAACCTCAACTGTCCGACATAGCTTGACGTGATTATAACATGGAAGTCAAGCAGCTTCGGAAGGGTGTTGTCCCGCTACACCGAAGAGTCCACAACACACGGCAACAAAGAATTGCACAATATTCTAAACAAGCAGAGACTAAAGACCATCGTAATTTAAGTGAACATGTGTCTGCGACAAGTCCTCTTCAGGCTTTTCTACAGTTATATACAAATAAAAACAAAATAGGTAGACAGACGTTATCATTCGTTAGTCCAGAAGCGAGTTACTTACTGACAGCGGATAAGACAGCGGCTGTCTGTTAAGTTACGACAACTGTCCTCGCGGATCAGAGGTAGTCATGCGCTTGGGCCAAATTCGTCCCAACCCGCTAGCTAGTTTCTTCTGGATGCACAGCTCCGGGTCATACAGTCGAATCGCAATTGCTACCAGTAGCTTCCAGTATTCGTTTACGCACGTGGTTCCGTCGTAGTTTCGCTCGTGTACTGCAGCTGGAAAAACATCGGCTTACGTTCTATTGTCAGTACTATGGTCTGTTTCCTCTTATGTTGTATGTAAATAATAAAAAGCATGTGTCAGTTGTACGTCGTACCGGCGCATCGCTGCTGCGCGACCACCACCAGTAGCAAGCAAGCTGATTATACCGCGAGGATTCCCATCCCCACACGGATTCGAACCGTCGCCGCAAGATTACGGGACAAGCTCGTTACCACTAAGCTACGGGCGACCCTATAGGCTACGGAATTTAATAGAACTTTTGAGTAGCCATTCTTCCTCAGCACCAACCGGATGCACTCCAATTCAACAGGAATCCTGTCTCCCGAACAAATTTGTTCGGTCTGAACCACTAGGATATGGATCAGATTCCGTTCAAAACTTAAAGGCAAGAAGCTGTAGAATTTTCTCTACTGTTCAGTCCACGTGAATTTCCTATACACGCGATGTTGCAGCGTACGTCCATCATGTCTTTTCAAAGCGACGTTGGGAAGTGAAAGAGGCTGTTTCTTCCACTTCGTAGGTAAAATTTATTGTTGAGTGGTACTGATTGAAGTTGTTTTTTACCTCACCAATACTTCGGAGGGCTTGAAATACAACGATGATTTCATTCACATACTGGTACTATAGACTGAGGTATTTGATTGTTGCCATTAACTTGCACTGTTCCAGCATGCCCTTGAAAACATCGGCGATTAAGGAACCAAGTGGGGAACCATCCTAGTGCATAGAGAATGGTACTGCCATTACTGCGTGCCACAGCACTTAGTGCCACGGTCTCATATATTCTTAAATTTCCTAAACGATTTACCTATGGCAGTCATCTTGGCTCTCCTACTCTAAACTGATAATAGTATGATTTGGTGAAAGAGCAGAGTATCGGATGGCCACGAGGGGTTCCAGCTCGATCATAAGATGGTTTAAAACTGGGCAATACTAAACATCTCATATTCAACTTAGAAAAATATCCTTTGGTTCAAATAAACCATAAGCTTACAAATATATATAGCCTTGGGTCATACAGCTTGCAGATTCGTTTTAAGAAACATTTTCTTGATGTGCTCATAAAGGTACCTGTTCAAAACTAGCTGAGGTGACTGCAAGCAAAGACAACCAACCAGCAAGTCGGCCTGCTTCAGAGAACATTCAGGAATTCAGACCCCTCAGTCTTCCTGAGGAGGCACAAATCTTACAATGAACAATAATTTTATACGGGTTAAGAAGCATTACTTTATAAGCCCTGTCAGGCGATCTGGTGGTTGGTTAAAAATCGTTAATGCAACATAATGCAGCTAATAATTCTAGTGTCAAAAGAGTGCACTTTCCATACGTAATGCAACGGACCTGCACTCCGACAATTTCCATTGCTTCAATAGGCAAAAACCTAAATCCAAAGTATTTCCCGAGAGTAGGATGGAGAGTACCGCCAAGTAAAAAAATGTAACTGTTGGAGTGCGTCATCCAATTGACTTTTAACTATGGCTAAAGTGGGTGCTCAAACAACCGATTCGGGGAGGGAGTTCCATGGTTGACACACACGAATGAAAAAGAAATTTCTATGGCACACCAGACAACTGCACTGTTTTGCTAATTGCAAGGAGTCGCCGCTAAGTTGGGTGTTACTGCTGAGCTGCAGCAAAGAGTGGCACACATGGTTTGGATTGTAGGAGCCTTTAAATCGGCTGTTGCCTTTCTCGCCAAACATCATTTTTACATTAGCTACTGTGTATATCTCAGTATTTCATCAGTACGCTGACAGAAATTTTTTCAAAATACTTCCAATTTCACTGAGGCTCTTGACCCTATCCAACCTTGAACATAGAGGCCAGATATGGCACACGATCCGCGATCTTTAGGCACAAAATTCTACATCAGTTGAAACGAATTTTGAAGAAAGTTTTTCACGAAACATTTTTCCGTTTTCAGTGGATACAAATCACAAAGATTTAGTCCAGTTTTTGGAATGGTTGCTCGATCGATCAATGACAGTGAATCCTCAATTTTCCACCCATTGTAAACTACCTTTTTAATGGTAACCCATTAGTAAGTTTACAGTTGATAACGTAAATGCCGAAAATGAACCCTTTTGGGTACATAAAGCTTATACTGACTTGACTTGACTGCTCCTCGTAGTCAGCGATACCGCCCACTGAATACTCCCAAACCTTTCATCTTCTGCTCATATGGAAGGTGGTGCTTTCCAGTGACGTATTTAGAAGTCGGACGTTTTGGTCCAGTGCAGTAAGGTCGTGCTTCAACCATTGTTGCCAGGCTTGGATTGCGTATTTGGTATAGGGACGAAGATATGCATTCAGCATCTGTCTGAAACTAGAGGTGTAGATCTGTCCGAACGGTCGTCGTAGCAATCCGACGTTCTGGTTAGCAGTTTCCACTGCCTTTGTGCAGGCACCGCAACCTAAGTATGTTGACGAACTTCGATCTTTCTTAGGAATGTTATCACACTATCGTCGTTTTTTACCAGAGCAGCAGCTATTTTAGTTCCTTTGAACGCACTACTACATAAGAACCCCGTCGGTGTGGAATGGTGAGCATCAGTCGGCTTACATTCTTGCTAAAAACATTTTTTGCATTAGCGCCATTTTTATTGCACTACGATAGAGAAAAGCCTGTGATCATCCCGTGTGATTCCTCTCCATACGGAGTTGGAGCGGTTTTGAGTCATAAAATGCCGAATGGCGTCATTAATCAGATTGTTTTCGCTTCGCGTGCCTTACAACTGGCTGAAACATATTACTCACAACTGCATCTAGAAGCCTTATTAGTTATCTTCGGTGTCAAGAAATTTCATCAGTATATTCTCGGCAGTCATTTTGAGATCCAAACTGATCTCAAAACGTTGATATCCTTGTTGGGTGAATTCAATTGAATTGATAAATGTTTTCACCTAAAATTCAACGATAGGCCCTAATTCTGAGTGCATTTGATTACAAAATACTTTACTTCCGGGGCTCTGACAATTGTACGGTAAGTGCCCTGAGTCGGTTACCGCACACGACTTACTTAGGGCTAGTAGATGAACGGATGGATTTAGTTCATTTGATGCAGTACCTCGACAGTATCCCTTCGACAAGTGACGTCATACATCGATGGACCGATCGAGACGATAACCTAACTTGCGTGATCCGTTCTGCGAACTTGGGCTGACTTAATAGAATTCCGGCTGATTCGAAACTCTTTGAGCTTCGCAAAATGGAGCTGAATATACGCGATGGTTGGTTAGTTTGGGACTCATGTTTGGTTCCACCTTTGAAGACGCGCTCGTTCATTCTAACTGAACTGCACAATGGGCATCCAGGTTCTGTCCGAATAAAAGCCCTTGCATGTGGCTATTGCTGGTGGCCCGGCTTAGATGTTGAAATTAAAAGCTTCCTAAAAGCTTGGGACCTCTGCCAATATTATCAAACGAAACAATCCTCAGATCCAATACACCCTTGGCTTTGGCCTGAAAAGACATGGCAGCGCATCCAAGCAGATTATTTTAGTCCTTTGAACCGAACATTTTTCCTGTTGCTGGTCAATGCCTATACGAAATGCATCGATGTATATCCAATGTCTCATCCCACGGCTGAAACAACCATTTCAAAATTGCGACAATCGATTACAGTTTTCGAAATACCTGAAGCCTTTTGCACAGATAATGGGTCCAGTTTAACCAGTAAAAGTTTAAGTGCTTTTTGCAAGGCAATAACATTCAGCCTGCATCAAATGGATTAACCGATAGCACGGTGCAGACAGTAAAAGAAGCCTGCTAAAGCTGTTATCAGGACCCATACAAACGCGATTAGATCCATTAGATTTTGCCTATTGCGGGTAAATCCCCGCAGAACTGATGTTCAGTAGAACACTTCCTACCAGGTTACACCAGCTAGTCCTAATCATCCAGCGCAAAAAAAGTAAAACGAAACAAGACAGGTACGTTGGACATGACACGGGGATCCCGTGTACACAGGACTCCCCCCGCGAACAGTTATGACAGTCCTCAACCGTGGTCACAGGTGTTGATACCCAGGCTGGTCAGGAGTTAAATAGTCCCGTCTTGAGGCGGGATTCAGATCACATATGTCCGTATTGTCTAGAAACACTAGAAAAGAAGCAATATATATAACCCAACCGAGCAGACGGTGGAAAAAACCACTCAGGATACGACGAGACAAAAACCGAACTGCCCACCACTGCGCAGCTCTCAACGTATACCTAAAGCTGTTGAACGTTTCGTTCCCGGAGGAAAACCTTCTCCAATTGAAGAGGGGAAGTTACGTCCCTCGATAACACTGAGGAGTTAGTTCAGGCACATGGTGTTCTTAATGGTTTGCTTCTCATTGATCAATTAATATTTTTCACGCCATGCTTTAAATCGTTTGTCGTGCTATCCATATGCGTAGTTTTTGGCCCGGGTCTTGTACTGTGTCTTGTTCTGCCTGGCTATGACCTGTGGCGTGCTTTGCTTGACTTCGTTTCTACCTAAGAGCCATCTATGAGCAGATGAGGGTAGTGGTTACGTCAGGATATACAGTTGTCCCAATTATTTGGCGTTGGCGATTATTTACGCTCTCGTCAGGCTGCGCTACGTACAGTCATCCATTTTCTAGTGCTGTTCCTTATGAAAATACGGCTTTAGGCCCACTAAAAACCTTTGTCCCTAAGGTATCCGTAACCAGTTCATTGAGTTTGCTCAGGAATTCAAACCAAACGAATTTCGGGTGGCCTTCAGCGAGGAACGAACGGGTCGTGGCACGGAAGAGCTGGGCTAAGTGGTCGTAGCTGCTAATTGTACGAAGCATCTCAGGGTTCTGGCTGCAATATTCTGCAAAGCAGATGAAGTTCAAACTGAGGACAGCGTAAGCACTAAGATGCAAGGACAGTCGACAATTAGCACCTCAATCATATATTCTTCGTTGGTGAACACAAGATCCAACAAAGGTAGTTTATTACCTGTTCTGAAATGAGTGGACCTAATGACGCGATTGTAAAGTGGAACACTGGTTGGGAGATCTAGCAGATCTGCATTGAAGAGTTCTACGATTGTAGCAGGGGTTTCTAAAATGTGTAAGTCAAAATAATCCATGCTAAGGATGTGGGTGCGCTTTCGCCTTGGGTTGCATATTAAAGCTGTCGCAAGGTGGCATTCCATTTCAGTGTAGGGTTTTGGGTCGCATACCAAAGCTCTTAGGCAGCTGTCTTTGCCATGCAATTGTAAGTGGCACCAAAGAGATTCGGCGAACTGTAAGTTTGAACCCGCAGCGACCTCGAACTGTAGTCGTTTCCTCTTCTCCTTGCACCAGCCTATCGTTTCGTATGAGTGACATGCCGGGCAGCGAGACTTCAACGTCTGTCATCCCAGTGTGCAACCATGCTCACCTGGACATACAACAAGATGAATAATCACGAGGTCCCTCTCCTCCACCGATCTCAAAAATAATGGCGACCCCGATCAAATTACCTGTCCAACTAGCAGAGGAAATTGGAAGCCATTACTCTGCGAAAATCCGAAGGTAAAACCAGTCGCCAAGCGGCTTTGCCAGTTCAACATTAATGTTCAAAATGCTTTACGGCAGTGTTGCAGGACGTACTGGGTTTTCGCCTGGCAAGCGTTCTCCCTATAAAAAGCCACAAATGTCTGTTTAACAACACTGCGACGTGGCGGATGTGACTCGCCACTGAATAAAGTCACTGCCCACAACTACATACTGGCAAGTCGACTAGACTCACATATCAACTCTTCCCGACACTGTTTCAACTACACACGATGGAACCCGATGTATCGTCGTGATACACATCTGTTTTTAAACCTTGATCATGCCTGCGTTGTTGTGTCTCTATGAAACTGAGAATAAACTATTTATTTATTTATTTATTTATGTTTCCGTAAAACGGATAATACGGCTTGGCTTCGGACTTTGGCGATCTCTCAGTCTGCCCAGCTTATGGAAAAGGCCTTGATCATTTGTAGAAAGTCAGGATAATTTCCTCGTCTCTTGGAGTCCACAGGGAGCCAAAGGAGTAAAGTGTGGTAGAATACCGACCGGTGCCAGGTCGGCCGCTGTTTCATTTTTGGTGGGATGATGATGACAGGTCGTTCGCAAACTAATTTGTTCAAGGTACTTCCTGTTCATCGTCCCGACATACTGCAGACTCACCTGACCGAGATGTAAAGTGATGCTTTTGTATAATAGCTGGTAGGTTGGCTTTTGTAGATAGGCTCACGTCTGGGCTTTTCAAGCTTTCAGCAGCTTTTAACCGAAGTTCGGATGGAAGGCATTTCCGACGCCACCGCCAACGTTCTGACATTTCGGTTGCTGTCTCCTCTGAATGAACCAGGTGTTTTAGGGTTTTGGTCTGCTTACTGACCTGATTTCCACCGAGTGATGGTGGCCCATTGTTTGTCGCTCTATCCGCGTTAGCGGTGTTTGCGACATATGGGACGCTAAATGTAGCGTACCGGGGGAATTTTACAGCGATCACTGCATATATGACTGAAGTTCCGGAGGATTCGGAATAGACCGGAGTCCCTAGAGTTGCGGATGTAGTAGACTGGGGTTCGGCTGACCTATCCGTGTTAATGATACAAGTTGTTAAGACCGGTTGACTTTGATCGAGCACATGTTTCGAGTGTTACTTGATGTTCGTGGTCCTGAGAACCGTTTGACCAGCAAAGACGCGAACTGCTTTTGTTTGGCGTTCCTCCAAAATTGTAGAAGACATCGGCATAGGGTATTGTCAATCGCGGTTTCAGCGAAACAGATTTTGCACCACTGCTTTTCTTTGATGCCACTGTGCGATGCTGCTGCATACTTGCTTGCAGTGATATAAGCCAAGCGTTCATTCCTTGTTCGACTTCTGCTAACCGGTCGCAGTTTCTGGTTAGGAGAAGCATGCTTTTCTCTAAGGGGTCAGTCGAACACGGTACGAAACCAGAGATTGTCTTGGGAGCTGTTTCGATTCATCGTGTGTTGTTGGGATCGATTTTCACACCTTGGATGGTACCATCTGAAACAGTGTGAGCAGAGTGAACCAAAGTTGGCTAATCGGTTGCATTCTGCGGACCCACATTTACCCTTCGAATGGAGCCCTCTAGGATTTCCATCTACTTGCTTTATGCTACTCGGCGTGGTGTTGCTACCCTACACAGTAAGCTAGTTGACGTTGCGTACTTTTCCAACTGCTAGGTAGCGCACATCAGTCAGTCGGATACATGTGCGCACTTCGCTTCTTGGTCACTCACTGCCCTGTGGGGTGAGGGAACGCGATAAAACCAACCTGCTCGGACTTGAAACGGACGCACTGCATGCTGATTTCACTTCACACGCCGGTCCAAAAGCCGCACGGTCATGTGACTGCCGGTGTGATTTGTAATTCCGTTTACTTGCCGGAGCGCTGTTCGCGACAGAGCAGCGCAGTTAACACGACTGCAGGGTACATTGATCGTCGTCCACCGATAAAATTGGTCAGCCAGCGCGGTCGAATACCTGACAAATTTCCTCCAAAACCTGTAAGATTTAGGTGATAAGGCGATTGAATAATTTATGAGCTTGGAGATCACCTGACTAGCGATAGTAATTCCGAGTTCGAGTGTAACTTGTTCGGTGTGTGCTGAAATGCGTAGGGAAAGATGCACGACATGAAGGCTCACAGGGTGGTTGAAATAATTCGGTTTTCACAAAATCAGATAGATATCCTTCCGCTTTTCCCGTGCAGGAAAGAGCACACAAAAAGGAATCGAATGGTAGATGATAATCCACAGTCCGTTAAGGTTGCGCGTAGAAACGTACAAATTATCGGAGCTTCGGTTTTGTGTCCGTCTGTCACCTTCAATACGCAAGCCATGTGTTGTAACCTCGAATGAAGTGCGACCTTAAAGGGCTATGTACATCACAATAGGGTAAAAAGAATCGGCAGTGGTAGACGCAATTTATCTTATTAGCTCAAACTAAAGTTACTGGAAAACTTCATCAGACCCTATAGAAGGCTGCGCAGAGATCTCGTTTTGGTGTATTAAATAGTGAAGGACCCCATTTATATAAGTCACCGCCTGCCGATAAAGGTTTAATACCAAACACAGCGGTAATTGTCTGCAACTGAGGGAACAGTATAGTCGTCAATGATGCCGACGGAATTACTTTGCTCTTCGGGCTTGCCAACCTCGGAACTCTCTCTCCCGAAAACAACCTTTGCCACGCCTAATTTGAAAATAGAAAAAAGCGATTGGATGTTGCTCTTAGGTCAAACGGCCTCGGTACCTAAACTGTGCTATTGTTGGTTATCTGTATGATGTAACCTTACTGACTTTATGTGTCACATGAATGCATTGGAATGATGCATGAGTGTGGATTTCCTTTACTCACATAATACGTCAGTTATATGTGATTCACACACTGTTTTGTTTGTTTACATCAAAGCCTCGTTTCAGACTATCATCAGGCAACAGCCCATTCGAATCGGTAGACCCTTAAACTGTTAATACACATAACTTTTGATATTGCAGTTTTCACCCAAGCCACACTACAGGAGTTGCAAAGCGCCTGTATGTTTACCCGTGATGAAGGTATGTTCATTTTGTAGGTATTGCTTTAGAGTGAGCAACACAACCGACTGGAATGCTGCTGGGAGCACTTGCTCATTCGGATCGGATAGCCTAGTAATCAATCTCATATTTTACCACTAGTAGTTTTATTTCGGTTGCCTGCTAGCAGCGGTAGAATATCGCACTTAGTTCCCCTCCCCCCCCGCTATGTTCCTTAATCAATGGAGCTATAGTAGAACTCCGTGAACCACCATAATCTAATTGCGTAAACTACATATAGTTGAAAGATTCCAGCTTGTTCAATAAAATAGCGAATTACGATTCCCTGTACAGATTACTTGTTATGTTTTTACTCCGGGTTCCGTCATTCAAGCGTGTTAAGCACGCGCTGCATTATGTATACCAAATACCATTGTTACATTGCTTGCACTGAGCAGACGCCAAAGCAGGAAACCTGTTAAGTAAAGCTACGAGTGTGAAGAGATTTTCCAAAGAGATTTTCACAAATTAAAATAAAATCCATGGGGGTTGCAGCCGGCACTTGTGTGGTGAGAATATGGTGCTGCAAGACTTAGTAGTATGAGCGTATTGAGTAAACCAGCCGGTTGTGTGTCAACCAGAAACGGAACCGACGTCTTTACCTAAGGAGGAGGCTAAAAAACCGCAGCGTGTGCTAGAAACAAATGCAGAAGCAGTGCTCAAAATGACTTCCAATACGAGTGCGCCACGCAACCATCAGGAAGACAATCGTGGATAAGTGAAACGTAACGACTGATGCTCGTCGGCAAAACAAGTAGCGCCATCCGTACCTTATAGTTTGATATCACCGTACCGTCACCGCCACTTCATAAGACACAACCAAAATATTACACTGCTGCGCTGCCAGCAAATTCCACTGTTACGATATCGTCGTCTGTATTGCCATCGCTATCTCTTCGCACTCCCCGTGCCCACCAAGTACGGAACGCCTTCTCCACTTGCACTATTACGGTTATGCAAGGACCGTGTTAAAGATTCACCTATACACTTACATTTTGTCTCATAATCGTGTTTGCCTGGGTGCAAAAACAGCAAAATATTCGATGTGTACGTTTAAATTTCCTGATGTGGCAGAAAACATGTTTTATTTTGAGTAGTAACACAGTTACTCCGATTTGTTCAACCATGCATCTTATCGCACTTGTCAACATTGCCAGTTTTACCATTTGTTTATTTATTATCAACAGTATCAGAGTTGGGCAGTGTAGCTTAGAGTAGTATCCACAGTTAGGTTGCAGACGTAATACTGATGGTCTAACAAGGAGCCCTTCAGGCGCGATAAAGTCGACCTTCCCAGCAGCGTTGCTAAAGTACGTTTTTTCAATGGAACCACTCATTCTTTCACAATACAAGGACAAGGTGCCAATGCTGACCACCTCAATGGTAAGTTAGCAGTGCGAGTGCGTCTGTGGCGCAACGTATATTAGTCGGTCGTAAAAAAGCCCACTGATCGATGAAAACTCATTGTTGTCAAACGAAGATAACTTTCAATGATTCTTCCTGAGGCTTGTACAATTATTTGCAAAAAGCTACAAAATACACACAGCACTAGGACCGGTAAGACACTCAGTTTACGTTCACTGGTCACTGTCAATCACGGTCCACTAGGACACCGTTGTAGCACGTGCAAAATTCTTGGTTCAGAGGAGGAAGTTCCTCTGGGCCAACTCAAGTACAGCGTGTAAGTAAATCTTCTCTGAACACAATTTCGGCTCGTATAGTGTAATCGCTGGACTCTCATCTGATTCAAGTAAGTGCCTTCGAATGTGCTTTGATCGCTTGTCAGGTGGTCGATGGATGACCTTGAACGACTCGCGCTGATTGCGGTATGGCCCGTGTCGCCAAGATGCATGGCAATAGATGGGTTGGTTAGCTTTCGGCATCCAGTAGCAAGCCAAGACGCATGGAGTTCTGTCACCCTATAAGATAGGCGCCTTGTCGTACGGCCAATGTAACTTGATCCACAGGAATAGATGAAGGAGTAAACGTACATGGAATTGGCTTCGACAAACGTTTTGTACTTTTAGTTCGTTTGTATTATCGGGCTACTGGTGAAGTGAATCTGCATTTTGACTGCTGGGAAGGTGTACCTGAGAGCGCGAGAAATATGACTAGTTAGAACTTCAGTAACGCGCTCCCATTCGTACGGTAATTGTAGAGAAATGCGTTTCTTTCGGGCCGTGAGCTTTACAGGAGCCTTCCTCCTCGGCTACATGTTGCTTGTAATAAAGCTATCATGGTACGGAGAGACCAGCAGGATTCGCGGTCTCTCTTCAGGCTAGCACGGAGTTTTGCCCGGAGCCCTTTGCGAGTTCCTTTGTGTTCGCTGTCAGCCGGAATATGCCAGAGCATCGATAACTTCCAGAAACTGCGAAGAGACCCAATGTCCTTGTTGTCGATTAGACGCACCACATGAAAAATTCCCTGTGCTAGTAAGATCTGGTGAATATGAGGTCAGTGTATTTTATTTGCATCCAATGAGCGCTTACTCAACTCGCATAACAGCGTACGTTGATAGGCATTCAGAACGGCTAGCTTCGTCAGTGGGCTGGTGTCAATGTGCTCACAACGTCGTCGTCGGCGTCCGCCAAAACGCATCCGCAGGTCAACAAATATAAGTGCATAGTCGGTGTCCACACATGTGCTCCAAATCGAGCGACAGTTCTGGACGCAGCATCACCATCGGTGACTTATCGCAATCTGATTGATTTGCGTCCATAGCTGGTTCGAGGCTGGTGGGCGCCAAGTCACCCTCCTGCGGGTGCTGTGTCGGAAATTAGTGCTCGCAAGAAATAAGCGAGCATCTTCACACAAATGAAGTAACCGTTTATGGTTATCATTACGGGAGCCTACACCATGTTGGCCGCCCAGATGCAGTTCATCAGTGGTTATTTTTCCAACTTGTGTTTTCAGATCCCCAGCCAGCACTACAATGTCCAAGCATTTCCTGTGGCGAAGGAGCTCGTTCAGTTGAGGATAGAAATCATCTTTTACCGAGTTTTCGCTAGAGTTTGTGGGTGTATAGACGGCCATAACGAATAGACACCTGTTAGTCCTGTGCGGCTTCGAAGGTTTGAATCAGCCAGCCAATCGGACCGCACACATCCGGCTACTGAATGGGATTCAATCAAGCAGAGTAGTTTCAACGCGGAGACTCATGTTAATACGAACACCAGTTTGGCCGGTACTGGAAACTGCGTCGTCACCGGATAGGCGCAATAAGAAACTGCTGCTAGTGTCATCTGAAGGGGATCGCAGAGTGAGCACAGAGCTCCAGTCTTGCAGGCGGGTCTCCGATAAGCATTAGATATCGATCGAGATGGTCTCTGATATTCGGGCAAGTGTTGCCTGTAAACCGATTTGAAGCAATCTGCGTACATAGAGGCATTCTAATCTGAAGGAGGAGGGGGGCTCCAAATGGAAGCCGATGCACTGGGCTTGACCACTTGCTTAGACATGGGCCATTTGACAGTGCAGGAATGATGTTCCGCGTTCACATGTGAGTTAAAAGGTAAAAGCCTATCAATGCAAGGTGGGGTATGGCTAAGAATTAGGGGGTTGAAAACAAAGGGATAAAAGTTAAGCTGGAATGGGACGATAAGGGTGAAAAAGCGCAAGAAGGGGAATAAGAAAATGAGTAGGCTTGAGCAGTAGCAAACAAACCTTTATCCACCCTGCTCGATACAGCAGATATGGTTCCGTTGATTATCCTCTGCGGTGTCCAGTGCATCAATAAACTGTTTGAAGGGCATTTCATTGTAGTGCGTGGGCAGCAGACTGTCAGGTTGCCCAGGCCTAGACAGGAGAACGATTAGGGTTAGCAAGTAAAGCCTTTGGTTCAAAAACCTGTCCGCAAGGCAGCGGGTTTGGCGTTGGGCTACAAGGAGTCCGCTTTAAGGAATAAGGAGCCACCCTTATTCTGACTCCCCAACCTGGAGGAACAAAGAGACTGAGTTTGTCTGGCCTCTAACCATTGACCAATCTGGTATGAGTGGCTCTGAAGGTGCAACTAGCACCACCCAGCATAGCTCAATGGATTACTGAGGCACACAAACCATCGCACCACGGTAAGGTCCAGCCTCATTGTCATATTCCTCGATATCAAAGGTGCATTCGATTCGGTGAATAGACTTTCACTTTGGGACTGTCTACTAAGGAAAGGTATACCTGTGAAATACGTAAATATTATCCGAGCATTATACGCGCGTAGCTCGGGCAGAGTGAGGGCTTACGGCAAGCCGTCGTTGCCCTTTAACATATCTAGCTGTGTGAGGCAAGGATGCTAGTTGTCAGCTTTTCTCTTCCACTTGGCTGTTGATGCAGTCATGGAAATCGTGTTTACAGGACACGACATAGAAGGTGTGGATCTGCTCCCAGGAGAAGGACTTATTAAGTTAGAATATGCTGACGACATTACCCTAATTTTGTCTGCTCACAAAGGTGCCAAGCTTTACTGGACAGATTAGCACTGGCTGTCTGTCACTTCGGGCTTTGCTTCGTACCATCGAAGTGCAAAGCTTTCCTCCAAGATTGGCCTAGACCGCTGTTAAGTCTCGAAAATCCTGTTCCGAGGAAAATTGCGCTGTCTGAGAATCAATTCGAGTTGGCGCCACTGATTCAGATCAGATCTCGTAACTCGCATGGAAAAACAGAATTTCATACAGACCAAAGTCAAACGCGCATAGAAACGAGACAAATTGACTTCTTCGGGAAGGTAAGTGTGCAATTTCCCCAAGTAACCGTGTGCCTTGTATCAGAACAGTCTCAGTTACCAGCAGACTAGTGCTTTTCTGTGTTGCAGAACATTTGTTACTATCGCTTGTTTCATACCACTCACCTGTCCCATGATTCTTTGCGATCGAGAAATTCGAACTAACACATAGCCGTAATTTGAACTGTAATCAATGTGTTTTCATTCACACGTCGACCAGTTCTGTGTCTTTCGCAAATATTCTTCTCGTCCGGTGCGTTGTCTTTTGACTCGCAAGGCGCAATCTAAGAAGCTGCTGAGTCGAACCACTGAAAACAAAACAACCTCCTCCTGCTCTGATCTTTGGTGGGGATCAGTTAGAAGTTGTTCAAAATTCAGCTACCTGGGAAGTTGTATCTGTGCCCGTGGGATTGAAGATGAGATCATGAACCGTATAGCAAAAGCTCGAAGCGCTTTTGCTAACCTTCATCACTTGTGTCGCCGGCGCGACATCACTCTGGCCCTGAAGTGTAGAGTGTACAATGCAGCGGTACATTCGACCCTACTGTATGGGTTTAAAGATCTGGCCCCTTAGATCAACAGATATTAAGAAGCTAGTTACGTTCGACCACCGGTGTCTTCGTAATTTAGCTCACATCTGGTGGGAACACTGCATGAGCAACCAGCTTAATGGAAACATTGTTTACGGCACAGGAAAATGAAATGAACCGCTCAGCACCGTTATTTTAAGCACCAGACTCCGATTGCTGGGCCAAGTGTTGTGCACGTCAGCCCACCGACTCCTGCGATGTGCATTGTTTACGCGCCGGGGTGTGGATGGAAGAAGAGGAGGGGTGGCCAAGCAATGCCTTGGTTGAGAGGAATGAAGGCTCTCACTTCGGAGCTGGCCTCGGTTGGAGCGTCTCGGCTCCCTGGTTGGGGTCCGAAAGACGATGAACACGTTTGGCTGGATACACTTGTTGATATGGCTAGGAGCCGACCTCAGTGGCGTTCGTGCTGTGAGTTTCTTTGTCCCGCCCTATCCCTTTTAGCTTCCCCTTCCAACCACGATCTCACTATCTAGTCTTATATAATTTTATATGGTAATGTTTTGCTGCATATTAGCCGGCTGGTAGCTTACTGGAATGATGCCCATCCGTTACCGGTAGCTCAGCTGATTTGCACCTGTTGCACATTTTCTCTTTTCTTCTATGTATTGCGGCACAGTAGCTGAGGTGTTTCCTACCTCTAGCTAACGTGTATGATGAGAAGGATGGTACCCGTTTTCCTTCAAGATCTAGCGTAGACGCTGCAGTTCCTCAGATAACGTGTCGTTCGAGCAATTTCTTTCCGTCCGACTCATTGTTATGGGTAGCCAACGAAACGTTCTTGTCTACAAGAGGGAGGAGTCGATCATTTGGGAAGTTAAAATTCGACGGGACCTAGTTAGGAAACGAGAGCACGATTTACTTCGTAGAGCTGGAATACCGTTATACGTCGATATCTAACGAGAACATCGTGTTGGCAACTGGAGAGAAGCAGGTGTGCTTAGCCAGCAAGGATGTGTCACGTCTATCCTGGTTAGTTTTAAGGATGCTGTATCCCGGGATCTACTACTTGACAGGGCTGGGTTGGTTTCGATGCAGAGAAATGGTCTGTATCAAATAGTACCAGACGCACCTACTTCGATGGCTATAGCCCCTCCTATGAATCAGGTAGAAGGTTCTAATACGTGCTTGGCTATCGAATCTGCGGCCTCGCACGCTGGAATTTACGCTAGGGAGCCTCACGTTACGTAGACACCTGAGCGACGGCAGTCAGGTGCCCTAGACAACATCCCCAGGACGCAACTGAAAAAACTCGTGGTCTTCATTTGGTTGTGGAGAAAGTTGCTCTTGCTGGAAACTCGAATCACAGCTCCATGGCAGGAGAGGAAAGTGAAAAGGCAATGATGAGTCTTCAGACAGAGGTGGCATTTACTCAAAAGTGGGCCCCGTGCGGTTACTGAACGAATTTGCTCCCCTAGGCCCAAGAAGATATTTTGGCAAACCTCGATGGTGAAGGAGAAAGATTGACAAATCTATAAATAGATGCCATACTGATTGGAGAGAATTCCAAGCAACTCGGGGATTCCGACCTTGGTTGCAATACAAAAGATGTTGCAATATAGCCATTAAGTGTCAACGGCAGGCGAGGTACTCATATGAGCTTAGGTTGGCTAAACTTTCGAAATCAAATCCTAAGTATTAGTACAGTTATGTTCAATCAAAGGCTCCTCTAAAAGAGGCGGTCGGCTGTCTATTTAGGATGGCAGCCAGACGGTGGACGACGGAGGATGTTACCCATTTCACAAACGTCAACTACTTTAACGATTTCATCTGATCCTCTGCTACCTTGGCGAATTCACAGAATAAACTTACAAATACACAGTAATTATCATAAATTTACTCAATACGATGACTTACATCTGCACTCATAAACACACTTCACATGCATACACACATATATCTAATATGTGCTGGCTAACTTGTAACATTTCTGAACTATTACTAAGATTATACGTTTTTATTACCATGAGCATGCTTTTGAAGGTGTGTCTCGAACCGTCGTGGATAACTGGTTTATTTATTTATAAGTAGCAGTGTTGTTATGTGTCTTCCAAACTCTGCTTCGGAAGGAGAGTGGGTCAGCCTTACGTTCACAACCGCACTGTTCAATTATCTATACAATGCGGGAAATTATTTTTAATGTACCCGAGGTTTTCCCAATGTTGACTAGATTGAAACCTTATAAATCAGTTTGACCTGACAGTGTACATCCCGCCATAGTTACGAGACTGAGTTGTATCCTTCAGTATCCTGTCGCGGAATTATTCAACCATACTCTTCAGGAAGGCAAGCTACCACGTGATTGGAAGGAGGTGACCATATTTGCCTTAAGTATAGATCTGTTAGTTTGAAAAGCATCCTAAGGAAGTTAGTGGAAAAGCTTATACGAAACGGGATCAATGGGCAGTTGATAGAACACAACCTAATTAGCGCAAAATAGTTTGGTTTTCTTAAAAAGAATTGGTGTCCGACTAATTTATTATGCATCTTAGTTGAGATTACCCGATTTCTGGATAGTGGGATGTCGGTAACAGTGTCAGTTGGACGTCCGTAAAGCCGTTGACTCAGTGCATTTTCGATGTTTAATTTAGAAGCTGACTTGATTTGGATTACATCCTCAAATATTACCGTGACTTTCTGAATTCTTACGTGGAAGCACATTCACAGTCAGGGTTGGGGAAGCGAGTTCTAGTGTGGGCCTCGCCTACAACGCTGTCCCCCACGGTTCGGTGTTGGGTCCATTATTGTTCCTTATAGTTATAAACGACCTGTCTCCTTTTCTTGAGCACCCCTACTATATCTTCGCAGATGATGTAAATCTAGTCAGTCGCGGAAATGGAGTAAGATTGACTAAGGATATCCTCACTGTATTGCATTGATCGAGCCAATGGGATTTAGTCTAAATTCCAATAAATGTCAGCTATTGACCAATAGTGGTAGCGGAATTGCAGTGTACTCTCCTGTGAGATCTCTATCATTGCAATGTACTGCTGAAGCCCGTGATCTAGATGTCACCGTAGAGAACGGTTTTAGGTCTTCGGCACAGTGTCGTCATGTTGCCAATAAAGCGTGACAACAGTTGTTTTGCCTCAGGAAGGCGTTGAGTAACACTAAAGCAAAAGTATACATGCTGTTATATAAAGCAGTGATTAGGCCACATCTGGAGTACTGTGTTCAGATCTGGTCACCGTATCGCCGTAGTGACGTTATGTGTATAGAAAAGATTCAGATACTTGCGACCAGGATGATCGAAAGTTAACACGGAAAGTCGTATGAAGCTACTTTTAGAAGCTTAGTGATATGACCTGAGCTACTCCAACTAGGTGGATATAAGACTAGATTGTGGAGATGACCATGTAGCATTGCTACAACGAGATTAAGCGTCAAGAGTCCAACATGTGTCCGTAATGGCTGAGTTATACGGTTCAATAATGGCTAACTCACTGATGATTGGCTGGGTAGTGACACAACCTGACTGGATCGGAGGGTAGCTGGGATCGGGTCATGTGCAACATTTGGGTTAGGCTTCTGTATGTGACACCTCACTCTCCTGTTGACATGTCTGCCTGGAGCCGCCAACCCTTGAGTCTACATGAATCCATCCTGTGGTCGTCGATTCCGTACTTTGCGTCTGCGTACTGTATCTAATGCCTGTACCGACTCCTGGCTTGCATTTTCCACCCGATCCGAATTTGCGTCTTTTAGTTTTGGCAAGGAGAACTACTCGAGTAATATAAGAAAATCAAGCTTGGGCTTGTGGGAAGGTAAACAACGATTACTGCTGGAGCATTGCCTGAGCTTTTTCAGTTGGCGGTGCCACGTTTCGTCATGGACCACTATTAGGTAGGTGATTCAACCAATCTGTCTGGTAACTGCACCAAGAGCCTACTTAGTTTCCATTAATGAAAATCTTTTTCCCATGCAAGGTCACCGATCTGTAGATTCAGCACAGCCCCACGCTGCTGGTGTTGGGAAGCTGCAGTACTTTGCAGATCGGCTAACTGTTTTTATTTGGGGTTAACTGTATCCTAGACAGATCTAATTTGTCTGCCTAATAGCACTTCTGACGATGACTTTCCATTACATGCAGGATGTGGGCCCTTCGATACACCCTGAGGAAGGTTTGTATGCGCTCGTCCGTAGGGCCGTCCCCTCGCGCTTTGAAATTTGCACACTTGAGGGTGTCAACAAAGCGCTTCATCTGACCATTAGATTGAGGATGGAAGGGTGGTGTTTATATGTGCGTCACACCATTGAATTGACAGAATGTGAATGCCTTCAAAGTGAACTGGAATCCATTGTCGGTAACAAGTGTTTCGGGAGTACCAAAACGACTGAAAAACTGGCGCAGCTATTTGCATGTTCCGTGTGATAAATGCGAATCCGAATTTTCATTAGCTCACGGTGGCACAACAGATATCATAAAGCACTTTAAATCGGATCGTTATAAGTTAGCAGTGCTTGCGAGACCACTATTAGGTAGGTGATTCAACCAATCTGTCTGGTAACTGCACCAAGAGCCTACTTAGTTTCCATTAATGAAAATCTTTTTCCCATGCAAGGTCACCGATCTGTAGATTCAGCACAGCCCAAAGCTGCCGGTGTTGGGAAGCTACAGTACTTTGCAGATCGGCTAACTGTTTTTATTTGGGGTTAACTGTATCCTAGACAGATCTAATTTGTCTGCCTAATAGCACTTCTGACGATGACTTTCCATTACATGCAGGATGTGGGCCCTTCGATACACCCTGAGGAAGGTTTGTATGCGCTCGTCCGTAGGGCCGTCCCCTCGCGCTTTGAAATTTGCACACTTGAGGGTGTCAACAAAGCGCTTCATCTGACCATTAGATTGAGGATGGAAGGGTGGTGTTTATATGTGCGTCACACCATTGAATTGACAGAATGTGAATGCCTTCAAAGTGAACTGGAATCCATTGTCGGTAACAAGTGTTTCGGGAGTACCAAAACGACTGAAAAACTGGCGCAGCTATTTGCATGTTCCGTGTGATAAATGCAAATCCGAATTTTCATTAGCTCACGGTGGCACAACAGATATCATAAAGCACTTTAAATCGGATCGTTATAAGTTAGCAGTGCTTGCGACAACATCCTCTACCCCTGAAATAATCATTTCCGATCGTCAACTTTTGGAAACACAGAAGCCAAGTTAGCAGTCGCAGAAGGTAGTTTCGCGTAGCATGCTGGGTTTCATAAACACGCTTTCCCCTCTCATGATTTGTCATACATTTTTTCGAGCCAATGAGCTTCGCGTTTTGTGTACTACGTGATTCTCAGTATCCGTGAGGATTAGATTTCGCCTAGAAATGCAGCTTCTCAGTTCCGTGCTAATGCATTGTTGGCTTGTGAATATGTTGGAAGGAGCGCCCATGGTCCCGTCTGAAACAAATTGGGCAGAGTTGTCACGCTTGTTTCCTGCAACGGTGATCAATACTGCGACCGCAGTAGGCTACGCGGCAGCGAATAGTCATTGGACGGCATGACTTTTCAAGAATACTTGCTCAAAACGTCACGTTTCATTTTTGCAAGTCCTAATCGTAAGGGATGCCTATTTTGCTAAGGTAGCTTGTTAGCAAGTAACACAGTCTACAAGTGTGTTGCCAATAACCCATTTGTCATTAACTGGGATAACAATCAGCACCCGTTGAACACTCCTTGCTCAAGCCAGTTACGCCTGTCGAAGCGCTAACACAATTGTACCGCAGTAGTCGGGTGATGAGACCCTGTTGTTTCGATTTTGCACACCTGTCTCTGTTCGAATCAGCCCTACACCCCATATGTATCGATCGGTGAACTTGCCCTGTGGCGTGTCGTAGGTTGACTCCAACTAAACCATCTGCGCATGATTCAGGGTTCTCCCGATGGACGACACTGGCAAGTACACATGTACCCACATGCATGGATACGGTCGGTCTGCACCCATGTGACTGGGGGAGACATTTTGAGATAGACCAACTTCTACTATTGGACAGTTGGCAATTTAGTGCGCTCTACCTCACAGCCGAAGGAATGAGCCTTTGTCCCGCAATAACAGAGTAGAGGGACCAGACTTTGGCAATTACCGTACGAAATTCCGCCGCACTGAGCGAAAGGTCAGCGCTTTCACATGCTTACGACAGCTGAAGTGATTTGCGTTCCGTTGTTTCCGCTAGGAGGGTACCGTTTCTTGAGCGCACGTGAACCGCGTTCACTTAACCAGCCGCTCCAAAAAACCAGAACGAGCTGCACCCAAGGTCAACCCGGAAAGTTATTGATTAACAGATCAATGTTGATTTGAAATCAGTGCCCATGATGAAACGCGCATTTGGCCAGTGCAGGCTGTACAGTGCGAATTCTTCGCCTGCGTTTAGTTTACGTTCTGTTCTCAGAATAACTCCGGTTTTTTGCGTACTCACCCTGCTCGCTCTTCATTGCCTAGGAGTGGCCCACCCTCCACTCTAGCCGTGGCCGACACGGCAGCTTCAGCCGTCCGTATAATCACAGAAAATGCTGGTGCAGGCTCTTTATATGTTCTGGCCCGCCTAAGCGGAAGACGCCTAGGTAGCAAACAACTAACCAACTAAGCCCTACTTAGTTTTTTCTTCTGCCACTGACCATCACATGATCCGTTCGGTTTTTATTTTTAGCCTTAATATGATTGTATTGGTCTGATATTGATACCTTTAATTTTCATGGTAGTTAAATAATAAAAGGTTGTATTTGTTGTCACTCGTCGCCGATGACCGAATATGTGACTGTAAAACAGCTAGCCATCGCTCAAAATTTACTGTGATCTTATACCATAAATTGGCAATCCAGTTTCCTCTGTCCTTTTTCAAATTATTCGCGCACTAGTATGCGCGTCCGCTTGTAAATGAGTTCCGATGTGAATTACTCGTGCGTCCAACTAATGCATGCTCTCACGACAACAGGCAGTATGTTATCTAAGTGAACACGCAACCGTAAATGACATCGTTAGGCGATTCCTTTTCTTCTGTCCTAATGTTCATACAATATAGCTTTACCGGAAAGTTATCAGGTTGGAGTTCAGCTCACTAAAATTATTCTCGATGCTTATATGTTTAACATCAAGTGGTGTATTCTGTTCGACAGACTGAAAGAATGGCCCATTAGGCAGCTTCTCGATGCGAAAGCCAAACTGTACCCGCATGCACGAAACGGAAGCGTTGTTTAAAATGACATCCGCTCGAATATTGCATAGGAACGTGGCGTGTGCTTGATGCAGAACAATGAACAATGATTTATATCGGCTAAAAAAGCAGTTGCTTGACATATCCCACAGGTTGGTGAGGATAAAACTACAAGTATCAGAAGACAGGTGAGTTGTCGGTTTGGGGCGTTTATACAGCAGATACGCTGCCGAATAATAGTAGTGCATGCGGGAATTGAATGCGAACGACGAGACAAAGCAAGGACAGATATAGTTGTTGTACCCTGTGCGCAATCCTGTCAGCCCCACA